>OZ012741.1:422520007-423152507 GCA_963859935.3 Lathyrus sativus
AACTGGCGCCTTAGACCAACTCGGCCATCTTGACGCCCATTAGGGAAAACCATTAGAGCGTTGTACGAATAACCGTATAGCATATTCGTTCTATGTATTTTCCCATAAGGAAAACCTTAGAGCATCACACTAATAACCACATAATACATTCATTCCTACATAGAAATCTAGTCCCATTAGGGAAACCTTTTCCTTAACATTTATCGATTAACGAAAACTATACCTATGACTCGATCCCCACATGAATTCGATCATACTCCCAGTTATAGAATTGAACCCCACCCTTACCTTAGAATTGAGGCCAATTCCACGCTTTCCGATTCCGCTTCTGCTCTAAGGTGATTTTTCTGCAGAAATCTCCCGAATTCGCCGATGGATGATTCTTCGCTCTCCACTTCTCTCAATGCGTAACTTCTCTTTTCTGTCTTTCCTTTCCCAAAAAATGATGTAATTGAGGGTAAAAGAGTCTACGGGAATATATTTTTGCTACAAAATCTCATTCCACCAGAACACGTTCAAATTCTGCATAACTGCAGTTTTTGCTCGTGTGACTGTCGTCACACTCCTGTGAAGGTCGTCATAGCAGCAAAATTAAATTTTTTTCAATTTTTTTCTATATAGAACATCTCTTTAGCTTTCCAACTCTTCAAATGGGGGTCAAATCCGACTTACGGATCAAGAGATATGGTTTTTCGAAGTTTCCTAAAACTGCTACGGAATTTTACACTATTTCCCTACAATTCGACCGATTCAATTTCCTTCCTTCGATCCAAACACATACTCAACTACGACTACGATGCAACGAGACATAGCAAATTCACAATTGAATTTAATCAAAATAAAACGGGCGTTACAACTCTCCCCTACTTACAAGAATTTCGTCCTCGAAATTACCTTAATCAAACAGCTCGGGATAAGACTCCCGCATCTTGCTCTCTAGTTCCTACGTCAAGCTTTCGCCAGCAGCTCCCAACCAGATCACTTTCACCAAAGCAATCTCTTTACCTCATAACGTTTTCACCTCCCGATCATCAATTCTCACAGGCTTCGTCTCCACAGTGAGATTCTCACGTACTTGCACATCGTCCATGGGAATGACATGCGACGGATCTGAAATATACTTGTGGAGCTGTGACACATGAAATACATCGTGTAGATTAGACAAATTTGGCGGAAACGCCACCCGATATGCCACCTTTCCAACTCTGTCCAATATCTGATACGGACCAATGAAACGAGGAGTAAGCTTCTTAGATTTCAAAGCTCTACCAACACCGGTCACAGGCGTGACTCTCAAAAATACATGATCTCCAGCTTCAAATTCTAAATCCTTCCTGCGCTTATCATGATAACGTTTCTGCCTACTCTGTGAAGTTTTCATCTTTTCTCGAATTAACTTCACCTTCTCGGTAGTCTCTCGAACAATCTCCGGTCCGAGTACCACACTCTCTCCCGATTCATACCAACACAACGGAGTCCTATACCGCCGACCATACAAAGCTTCGAATGGTGCCATTCCGATACTAGAGTGATAACTGTTATTATAAGTAAACTCTATCAACGGAAGGTATGTATCCCACGAACCACCTTCCTCAAGTACACATGCTCTCAGCAAATCTTCTAAAGACTGAATAGTCTGTTCAGTCTGACCATCTGTTTAAGGATGGTATGCTGAACTCAACCTCAACTTAGAACCCAAAGCCTCTTGCAGACTCTTCCAAAACTCAGAAGTAAACCGCGGATCTCTATCCGACACAATACTCAACGGGACACCATGCAACTTAACAACCACTCTAACATAAATCTCTGCCAACTTCGATACTAGAAAAGTGATGTTAATAGGAATAAAGTGAGCTGACTTTGTAAGCCTATCAACAATCACCCAAATAGAATCACATCCTCTCAAAGTGTTCGGCAAACCCGTTACAAAGTCCATTGAAATGCTGTCCCATTTCCATTCTGGAATTTCTAACGGTTGCATCAACCCAGCAGGTTTCTGATGCTCAACTTTCGACTTCTGACAAGTCAAACATGCATACACAGAACGTGCTACATCACGCTTCATACCAGGCCACCAAAACAGATTCTTCAAATCATTATACATTTTCGTCGCTCCTGGATGAATACTCAACTTACTTCTGTGACTCTCTTCCAGAATTGCTTTCTTCATAGCTGCATTATTAGGAATGCAAATACGACCACGAAATCTCAACACTCCTTGCGCATCCAACTGATAATCATTATCTTCCACATGATCTACTCCAGGCATTAAATCCACCAATTTCACATCCAATTTTTGAGCTTCTCTAATGCTGTCCAGAAAGTCATTATTAATCTTTAACATGCCCAACTTTACACTATTCGGTGTTACTTCACAAACTAAACTCAGATCTCTGAATTGCTCAATCAACTCTAATTCTTTAGCCATCATTGCAGACATATGCAAGGTCTTGTGGCTTAAGGCGTCAGCTACAACATTAGCTTTTTCCGGATGGTAATGTAACCCAAAATCATAATCCTTTAACAACTCTAGCCACCTTCGTTGCCTCGTGTTCAGCTCTTTTTGGTCAAACAAGTATTTCAGACTCTTATGGTCGCTGAACACTTCAAATCTCGAGCCATACAGATAATGTCTCCAAATCTTCAACACGAAAACAACGGCAGCAAGTTCTAAATCGTGCGTGGGATAATTCTTCTCATGGATTCTCAGCTGTCTTGAGGCATACGCAACTACTTTATTATTCTGCATGAGTACTCCTCCTAAACCAAACATAGAAGCATCACAGTATACAACAAACGGTTCTTCTGCGTTAGGCAAGATCAACACCGGAGCAGACGTCAACCTCTTCTTTAACTCCGTAAAACCTGCTTCGCATTGAGCATCCCATACAAAAGTCTTCCCTTTACAAGTCAACTTAGTTAACGGAAGGGCCAACTTAGAAAAACCTTCAATGAACCTTCTATAATAACCAGCAAGTCCCAAAAAGCTTCTAATCTCCGTTGCCGACTTCGGAGTTTCCCATTTCAACACGGCATCAACCTTAGATGGATCTACGAAAATTCCATCACCTGATATAACATGACCCAAAAAGCTAACTTCCTCCAACCAAAAGTCACATTTCGACAGTTTCGCAAACAACTTCCTTTCTTTCAACACTTGCAGCACTAATCTCAAGTGCTCAACATGCTCCTCCTTCGACTTTGAATAAATTAGGATATCATCAATGAATACTACCACGAACCGATCCAAATACTCATGGAAGATACGGTTCATATATTCCATGAAAACTCCCGGCGCATTAGTAACGCCAAAAGGCATTACCGTAAACTCATAGTGTCCATACCTGGTTCTGAACGCAGTTTTCTGAACATCGTCATCTTTTACTTTAATCTGGTGATACCCCGACCTCAAATCAATTTTACTAGACACTCGCGCTCCAACCAATTGATCCATCAAGTCATCAATTCTCGGAAGCGGGTATTTTTTCTTAATCGTAACTTTGTTCAGTTGCCGGTAGTCAATACACAACCTCATACTGCCATCCTTCTTCTTCACTAACAATACCGGAGCTCCCCACGGTGATAGACTTGGTCTAACGAACTTCTTCTCAAGTAAGTCTTCCAACTATTTCTTCAACTCTGCCAATTCAGATGCAGACATCCTGTACGGTGCCATAGACACAGGTCTGGTACCGGGTACGAGATCAAAAGAAAGTTCAATTCCCCGTTCCAGAGGAACTTCAGGAATTTCATCTGGAAACACCTCAGGGAAATCACAAACAACTTCCAATTCATCGATTATCGCTTGATTCTCAATGGATAATGATGCCACCAACGCAAACACCTGCACATCTCCTAGCAATATCTGCTTCATCTGTTTGGTAGTTACCCAACGCGCTCCCTCCTCCTCAGGAGTGGAGAATCTCACCGACTTATCAAAGCAATTAATATGAACGCAGTTATACTCAAACCAGTTCATACCCAAAATTATGTCTATCCCACTTAGTGGCAAACAGACTAAGTCAACCAGGAAATCTCTATCAAACATCGACAGAGGACATTTCAAACACATAAGAGACGTAGTTACCGATCCCTTAGCTGGGGTCTCAACTACCATCTCTCCACTCATGTGTGACAACATAAGACCCAAACGTTCAACACAATCCGTAGCAATAAAGCAATGAGACGCACCAGTGTCAATAATAGCAAGTAAAGGACTACCATTAATGAAACAAGTACCTTCAATCAATTTGTCATCATTGGATGTCTGAGTCCCAGATAGCGCGAACACTCTTCCGCCATTCTGTTCCTTCTTAGGCTTCTGACACTTGTCTCGCAGGTGTCCTTCTTCACCACAGTTGAAACAAACCATTCCTTTGCGTTTGCACTCACCAACAACGTGTCCCGACTCTCCGCAACGGTAACATTTCAATGATCCAGAATTACATACATTACTCTTGTGGCCTGGCTTTCCGCACTTATAGCAAACAATACCAGCAGGAGCATCTCCCCTACTAGCTTTCCGGCCGTCAGCTACTTTCTGTTTCCCTTTGCCAACTAGAGGATCATAAGGCTTACCACGACTCTGATGTGATTTGCCTCTCCTCTCACTCACCAACTTGTAATGAGCATTGCTATCCTCTTCATAAATCCTACAGCTTTCAACCAATGAATCAAAGACACGGATCTTCTGATAACCGATTGCTTTCTTGATTTCAGACTTCAATCTGTTCTCAAACTTGATACATTTAGAGAATTCAGCAGTCTCTGCGCTGTAGTGCGGGTAAAACTTAGCCAACTCCTTGAACTTCGCCGCATACTCAGTAACAGATTTGTCTCCTTACTTCAGTTCAAGAAATTCAATCTCTTTCTTACCACGGACATCTTCCGGGTAATACTTCTTCAGAAATTCCCTACGGAATACCGTCCAAGTAACTTCTTCACCGGCAGCTTCCAACACTGGACGAATCTCTAGCCACCATTCATCAGCTTCGACTGCTAGCATATGAGTCCCATAACGGACCTTCTATGCTGGAGTGCAATCCATCACACGAAAGATTCTCTCCATTTCCTTTAACCACTCCAATGCACCATCAGGATCATGCTTACCCTTGAAGGAAGGCGGATTCTCCCGTTGAAACGTTGCCAAACTACGAGACCCAGCATCTCCAGCAGGATTCGGCTGATGTTCCATAGCATTAGCTAAAGCTTGCAGAGCAGCAGCAATTGCAGCATCATTCCTCCCAGCCATTTCACTTAAGCTGCAACAACCAACAGTCAAATTTCATAATTAACGAGACTCTAGTGTTAGGCACGACGACTGACTCAACGACACTAGACAACTTGGCCGGACAGACCGACCTGCTCTGATACCACTAATGTAACACCCCATTTCTACCCAAGGCATATTTAAAATAAATCAAAATCAGAGTGCACGAAATTTGTACGCATGACGGTCGTCATGGACTTGTGACGGTCGTCACACAGACAAAAACCTGGACGTCACATTTTTCAGCTAGCAGAAGCATGCATTTTACCATTTAATTTAACTAGGCAACATGCATTCAGTAATGATACATAACACATGAACTTGGATGAACATACGACAGCTTGCTTAACATATCGAGTTCTCAACATTTTATTAATTTACAGCGGAACATAAAACACTTCCAACATTCTTAATGATTAAAGTAAAATCATAAAACTTGCAACCAACTCGATTAAAATTCAGCAAGCAATCATCTTCATAGATTCAACAAAACAATTAGTTCAGTCATAAATTTCAGCACTACCGACCCACCGGTCCAGTGCGTACAACCAGCATTCGGTGCATTAACAAAAAAACAACCAATTCAACTAAAATACTTAGTAAAATTCAGCAACAAGAAAACATCAAATAAACAACATAAACAATCGTTCATCCCCCCAAGAGTGCTACGTATCAGAGCGACCAACGACCACTTAATCGACAAAGCGGAACTTCATTCCGAACTACCTGCAAATTACCACCAGAGGAGGTAACATACAACGTAAAGGGTGAGATATCATTAATATAACATAGAGCATGATAGAAAACATGCCAGAAACTCATCACAGCACTATAAGTTTCGAAATCATAAACATCATCGACAACAACTACAACAATCCATACCTCACGTAAAACAACATTAATATACAACTAACATAATTATGCAACTTCATGTGACTCAACAATGCGACTCAACTGTGCATATGCATGTGGTACCAATTTGGGAGACAACTCTCCACAACTCGGGACAGGGCCAACACCCCGAACCCATCTAGAAGCCAACACTCCAAAACTCGGGACAGGGCCAACACCCCGAACCCATCTAGGAGCCAACACTCCAAATAACGCCAATACAGGCACAACCATCGCCAATCCAGGCCAAATGCTATGCCATGAAATGCATCTATTATGGACTACAACACAACCATAACAACCATATAACAAGGCATTATGCCTACAACCAGAATGTCCATAACAGAGCATCATAACATCATACCACTCATACAACCATCACTTTCTACTCGTTCACATATGGGAACAATAACAACATAATTTCAACATTTACGACTGTTCATGTAAAGGAACATTGCAACATCGTATCAACAAATAGGAACTCAAAGTGTTCACACAAAACGGCTATTCCTATACAGGTATAACATCAACATCAGTTCTACAATTAATCTTTAACATTTTATCGTAATAACAACATTACGGCATCTTCTCACATAATTAATTACAAATCAATCACAACCAGGTAACTGTCCTTTTTGGACCAGTACCTGAAACTGGCGCCTTAGACCAACTCGGCCATCTTGACGCCCATTAGGGAAAACCATTAGAGCGTTGTACGAATAACCGTATAGCATATTCGTTCTACGTATTTTCCCATAAGGAAAACCTTAGAGCATCGCACTAATAACCACATAATACATTCATTCCTACATAGAAATCTGGTCCCATTAGGGAAACCTTTTCCTTAACATTTTTCGATTAACGAAAACTATACCTATGACTCGATCCCCACATAAATTCGATCATATTCCCAGTTATAGAATTGAACCCCACCCTTACCTTAGAATTAAGGCCAATTCCACGCTTTCCGATTCTGCTTCTACTCTACGGTGATTTTTCTGCAGAAATCTCCAGAATTCGCCGATTGATGATTCTTCGCTCTCCACTTCTCTCAATGCGTAACTTCTCTTTTCCGTCTTTCCTTTCCCAAAAAATGATGTAATTGAGGGTAAAAGAGTCTACGGGAATATGTTTTTGCTACAAAATCTCATTCCACCAGAACACGTTCAAATTCTGCATAACTGCAGTTTTTGCTCGTGTGACGGTCGTCACACTCCTGTGACGGTCGTCATAGCAGAAAAATTAAATTTTTTTCAATTTTTTTCTAGATATAACATCTCTTTAGCTTTCCAACGCTTCGAACGGGGGTCAAATCCGACTTACGGATCAAGACATATGATTTTTCGAAGTTTCCTAAAACTGCTACGGAATTTTACACTATTTCCCTACAATTCGACCAATTCAATTTCCTTCCTTCGATCCAAACACATACTCAACTACGACTACGATGCAACGAGATATAGCAAAGTCACAATTGAATTTAATCAAAATAAAACGGGTGTTACACGACCCACACCCGTAACCGGTGTAACCCTCAAAAACACATGGGCGCCTTCTTGAAACTCAAGATTCTTTCTTCTTTTATCATGATAACTCTTTTGCCTACTCTGAGAAACTCTCATCTTTTCCCGAATGAACTTCACCTTCTCCATCATTTGTTGTACCATCTCCGGTCCAACTACCGACTTCTCTCCTGTTTCATGCCAACACAACGGTGTTCGACATCTTCGACCATACAAAGCCTCAAATGGTGCCATACCAATACTTGAGTGAAAACTATTGTTGTAGGTGAACTCAATCAATGCCAAATAACCATCCCAAGCACTACCTTGTTCGAGCACACAAGCAAGCAACAAATCTTCCAATGATTGAATCGTCCTTTCGGTTTGACCATCCTTCTGCGGATGATAAGCCGAACTTAATCTCAACTTAGAACCCAAAGCCTTTTGCAAACTTTCCCAAAATCTCGAAGTAAATCTAGGATCCCTATCCGACACTATGCTCTTAGGAATCCCATGTAACTTCACAATCACACCAACATAAATCTCGGCTAACTTCTCCAAAGGATAACTAATATCTATCGGAATAAAGTGAGCAGATTTAGTAAGCCTATCAACAATCACCCAAATAGCATTGTGACCTCTTTGCGTATTAGGCAATCCCGTAACAAAATCCATCGATATAATATCCCATTTCCACTCTGGAATGTCCAACGGTTGCATCAAACCACTAGGCTTCTGATGTTCCACTTTAGACTTCTGACAAGTCAAGCACGAATACACAAACTGAGCTACATCCCTCTTCAATCCGGACCACCAAAAGATTTTCTTCAAATCTTGATACATCTTATTCGCTCCCGGGTGAATACTTAAGTTACTCCGGTGCCCTTCTTCCAATATCATCTTTTTCAACTCTACATCATCGGGAATACAAATACGACCACGAAATCTCAAAACTCCAAAATTATCAACCTTGAAGTCCTCATTCTCATTCATCATCAAATCAACAAACTTCAAATCCAACTTTTGCTTTTCGCACACGGTAGCAAGAAAATCATTCGTAACATACAACATACCAAGTTTCACACTACTCGGCGTTATCTCACAAACCAAACTCAAATCTCTAAAACTCTCCAACAATTCCCATTCTTTTACCATCAATGTTGACATATGAACCAACTTTCGACTTAAAGCATCGGCTACTACGTTTGCCTTACCCGGATGGTAATTCAAACCAAAATCATAATCCTTCAAAAACACTAACCATCTCCTCTGCCTCATGTTCAATTCCTTCTGATTAAAAAAATATTTCAAACTCTTGTGATCACTAAAAACTTCAAATCTCGCACCATACAAATAATGCCTCCAAATTTTCAAAACAAACACCACGACCGCTAACTCCAAATCATGCGTAGGGTAGTTCTTCTCATGCACTCTCAATTGTCTCGAAGCATAAGCCACAACTTTCCCATCTTGCATTAAAACACCACCTAAATCGGATAGAGAAGCATCACAATAAACCACAAACGACTCCGTTGGATTCGGTAAAATCAAAACCGGCGCCGTTGTCAACCTTCTCTTAAGTTCAACAAAACTCTTCTCACACTCAATATCCCAAACAAAGGCCTTTCCCTTACAAGTCAATTGATTCAACGGAAGTGCTAACTTCGAAAATCCTTCAATAAACCTCCGATAATAACCAGCTAATCCCAAAAAGCTTCGAATCTCCGTAACTAACTTAGGAGCTTCCCACTGCATTACAACATCAATCTTGGACGGATCAACACTAATACCATTACCAGAAATAACATGTCCAAGAAAACTCACTTCCGATAACCAAAACTCAAACTTTGACAACTTAGCATATAATTGCTTCTCTTTCAAGATCTGCAACACAACTCTTAAATGCTCTACATGCTCTTCTTGGGACTTAGAGTAAATCAAAATGTCGTCGATGAACACAATCACAAGACGATCCAACTGATCATGAAAAATACGATTCATGTATTCCATAAACACACCTGGCGCATTAGAAACTCCGAATGGCATCACTGAAAATTCATAATGACCATACCGTGTCCTAAAAGTCTTCTTTTGAATATCCTCATCTTTAACATGAATCTGGTGATAACCCGACTTCAAATCAATCTTACTAAAAATACGGGCACCAACCAATTGGTCCATCAAATCATCAATTCTAGGAAGCAGATACTTGTTCTTAATAGTTACCTTGTTCAACTGCCGATAATCAATACACAACCGCATACTCCCATCTTTCTTCTTTACTAACAATATCGGTGCACCCCAAGGAGAAACACTTGGCCTGACAAACCTCTTTTCCAATAAGTCATTCAATTGTTTCTTCAATTCCATCAACTCTGATGCCGACATGCGATACGGCACCATCGAAATCGGTCTAGTACCCGAAACTAGATCAATCGAAAACTCGACTTCTCTTTCCGGCGGTACGTCCGCAATGTCCTTAGGAAATACTTCTGGAAAGTCGCACACCACTGGAACCACATCCAGTTCAACCTTACACTCTTCCGACAATGATGCAAACAAACAGAACACTTGAGCCTCATCCGCCAAAATTTTCTTCAACTCTTTAGTAGATAGAAAAATTTCCTCCTCGTCCTCCTCCAAGGAAGGAAACCTTACTAACTTGTGATAACAATTAATACGGACTCTATTATACTGCAACCAATTCATACCCAAGATCACATCTAATCCTTCTAACGACAAACACACCAAGTCCATAATAAAGTCTTTACCATATATGGTCAAAGCACAACTTAAACATACCAAAGACGTAGTTATCGACCCCGAAGCGGGTGTCTCAATAACCATATCACAACCACAAGAAGACAAACACAAATCCAAACGCTTAGTGCACTCAAAAGAAATGAACGAATGAGTTGCTCCGGTATCAATAATAGCAACTAAAGGCATATTATTAATAAAGCATGTACCTTTAATCAACCGATCCGCATTAGTAGTGTCTGCACCGGCTAATGCAAATACCTTCCCACTTGTTGGAGATTGCTTTGGTTTAGTACACTTTGTACTAATATGAACAACTTCCCCACAGTTGTAACACTTCACCACGTTCCTTCTACAATCAGTTGTAGCATGGCCGATACCTCCACAGTTAGCACACTTCGCTCTATCCTTCTTACACTCAAAAGATTTATGCCCCACTTCACCGCACCTAAAGCACTTAATGGGACCAGAACTTCCACCTCCGGACCTCTTAACAAAGTTTTCCTTATGCTTGCCTTTACCAGCAGGCGTCACATAAGGTCCACTCCTTACCGGTTGCTTCTCTCTCTTCTCATTCAAACTCTTATAGTAAGTGGAACGAGCTTTACTATCTTCTTCAAAGATTCTACAGCATTCGGTCAAGCCCGAAAATCTCTTAATCCTCTGATAACCCACCGCTTGCTTGATCTCAGGGTGCAATCCGTTCTCATACTTAACACATTTGGAAAATTCCGCCGTCACCGCATCATATTGAGGATGGAACTTCACTAACTCTGTGAACTTAGCCGTGTAGTCTATCACGGATATATTGCCTTGTTTCAATACCAGGAACTCCATCTCCTTCTTTCCCTTCACACTCTCAGGATAATACTTTCTCAAAAATTCGGTGCGAAATAAATCCCAAGTTATTTCCTCATCGTCTACTTCAAGAACTTGTCTCATACCGACCCACCAGTCATCGACTTCTTCTCTCAGCATGTGAGTCCCAATTCTCACCTTGTCCCTTCAGCACAATTCATAACTCTAAAGATCCTCTTGATCTCCTTTAACCAAATCTGAGCACCGTCTGGATCAAATCTTCCCTTGAATACCGGCGGTTGATTCTTTCTAAACTCATCATTAGCGTTCACATTTGGCGCACCCTGCACCGCCCTAGCCATTGCCTCCAATGCAGCAGCCATCGCATTGTCATTACGACCAGCCATATTCTGATTATTCCCAAAAATAACAACAAGGTTAAACAACCGTCCAACCAACAAAATGACGAGACAAACACAACTGACTCAACACTGGCTCTGATACCACTTAATGTAACACCCCCTTCCTATACCCCAAATAATCCAAATAATCAATTAGGCATAAATTCATAATTTCATTAGAGTACAATTATAACATGGTATAAAAGAGGCGCATCACATTATCATCGAAACGAAACATAAATAGTACCAGCTCACGAAGATATGTAACAAAATGGCTAAATCTCAACTAAAAACAAAGCATAGCGCTTAAAACCCACACATCAACATTTAGAATAAAGCGGAAACATCTAAACATTGAAATCACTTTATTTACATAAGCATCATATACATCGTTCAGATTAATTCAATTCATCGGTTGAGTTTACAAAACGTTCATCAGCAGATACATACACAGATGCATCACAAAAGAATCAAAACAATTCCTAACTACCTAGTGTTACATATCAGAGCCATATGACCAAAAGAAATGAAGACTCGCTTCACAAAGACTCCAGCAATCTAATCTGCAATGCCTCATAGAGCATTATAAAACAGCAGAAGGGTGAGAAACAATATCATAATACATAATGCATATAAACATATATACACACATAACAACCAAAAACGTCTTCCGCATTCTCACCGCCACTCATCTCACTACACCGTACATCACAATGTATTCACAATTAACTATTTACAAATAGAGCACCAAGCATATACAATATGCATCAACAATGTTTATATCAATTCATAAACATACATACTCATACACACGTATTCACACATACATGTATATTCAAACCTTCCATTCATGCCAATTATCAACAATCTACATAAACATCTACATTCATGTTTATTCACCATACATCATGCACAGATGTCTACATGCAACTCACAGAGACCAACGCACGACTCTATGCAGATGCAAATGCGGTACCGACTCATTTCAGCAGGTTGAATTGAAGAACCAAATAACCATCGCTCACACCCCACATGGGCACACGAGGTTCTGCAGATTCACCGAGGAATCAAATATAACCATCACAACATACGAGGTTCTGCAAATCCACCGAGGGATCAATAAATAACCATCGCTCACACCCCACAAGGGCACACGAGGTTCTGCAAATCCACCGAGGGATCAATAGACACAAGAATGCATACCATGATGCTTCACATGCAACATGACTCATGACACTCTTGAAATGCATACATGTTTACAAACATACTCATGCATTCATCACATTCATCGGATATATTCATTATGCATTCAAATATATGTATCACAAAGCATATATATATATATATATATATATATATATATATATATATATATATATATATATATATATATATATATATATATATATATATATATATATATATATATATATATATATATATATATATATATATATATATATATATATATATATATATATATATATATATATATATATATATATATATATATATATATATATATATATATATATATATATATATATATATATATATATATATATATATATATATATATATATATTCATCATCCATTCACACCAATTTTCATACTTGGTTACATTCACAATCACTTTATCCATGCATCTCTATTTAATTCAAATAATGCACAAAATTGTCAAACGACCACATTTCACACCTCACAAATCACAAACTAGGATTCACACCATACGGTTACCACAACACATATAACAACATATAATTAGTCATCTCAGACAAGGAATGATCGCAACCAAACCACACAACCGATCCACGAATGGAAAACACAAGGAAAGAAAATATGTTGCTGTGTTCGCTAACCTTCGCCTGGCGAAGCCCCTGGCGAACCTTCGCTACTCCGTTCGCCTGGCAAACTTGCCAGCGAAGACCACTGGGATTTATTATGGAATTACTCGCTAGCATACTCGCCTGGCAAACCTTCGCCACTCTCATTCGCCTGACGAACTTGCCAGCGAAGACAGGGTGGATGCTTCTGACTTGGTTCGCTGCTGCTTCGCTGCCATTCGCCTGACGAACCTGCGAACTCAGAACACCCATGGCTGTCCAAAAGCCCAAACCTCACAAACCGACCGATTTAATCCAAATTAGTTCCAGTAGTACAACCCACTCATCACCCGACTATATTACACCGTCTATTCCAAATTATAACCGATAAAACTCAGTTTCTACCGATTAAATCAACTTCCGACCTAGAAATGGAAACATAGAAACAATCCAACAAATCCAATCTAGCACATACATGATCATACACATTATGAAGATGATAAAACTTCTCACTCTTACCTGATTAATCGCAAGCTAAGGTTGATTCTTGATGATTCTAGGTTTTGCTCTACTTTCTCTTCTTTTCTCTCCTCCTCTTTTCTTTCTCTTGTTTTTCTTCTTAATGTTTCTATCTTTCTCCTTTCTCCTTATATCACATATTCTATTTATTTCCTCCCAAATTCTTTCCACACACTTATCAATTAATTCTCACAAAATATCCACTTAATATTATCACTAATGCCCAAAATACCCTCCAACCTATTTTTACCCGAAACTCTCAAAGTCGGCAAAAATAGCTCAATATGTAAACACAACATATTATCACACAAATCAAATAATCACATAAATAAATCAAATAAGGACTCAATAAAAATGGGAATTCAGAATCGGGGGGAAATGAGAAGTTGGGTTATGGATGTCGTTGTTTTCGTCAAAACCGTCCACCTCTTTTTGATTGTGTTTTATTTAGAGAATATGCTGAAACTTTGAAGTCTTGATGTTGAAAAAACTGATGGTGTTGTTTTTGCTTGGCCCGTAAATGTGTGGTTTGATGGGCTAGGAAGCCCATCTAATGTTCATACTTACTCAACTCCGTTTTCATCAGCCCCCCTCCCTTGTTTTTTTTAATTACTTTTTTTTAAGATTTTGTAATATATTTTTTATAATATGTTTTTAAAGAAATTTTAAACACTTTCAGATTTCCATTATATATTATAACTAGTTTTTAGTTAAGATTTATAATATCCTTTTTTTTAATAGTTCTTTCTAAAATGTTAATATTTTATACTTTAATTCCTTTTAGAAATTTTATATATTTTTCTCTAGAGTTTAGTTTCTAATATTTTTCATTTATCATTGGACATTTTATGTCACTTTCCTCTTTTTTTGGGTCGATGACGAGACCTCAAAACTATTTTTCTGTCAAATTATTGATGAAAAATGATAAACCCGAGACCAACTTCTTTTTAACTTTTCATTTTCTATTTTTATCCATTTTTTATTTATTTTATTTCATTTTTACCATTTTTGGTCAATGACGAATATTTACAAATTATTATCGATCAAACTATTGATAGATGATAATTTATTCGAGACTATTTCATTTTCTATTTCATTTTCTTCTCCACTTTCAATTTTTATTAATTTCTTCCTCGATCTATGAAGTCTTATATTCGTAAGCGTTGCGTATCGAAGTCGATAACCTTCTCGATTTCAAATCTATGGAAAATGACCATTTGGGTCATTTTCTTTACTTTGGAATCGTGATAGGCTACCTTTGATTAATCGACATAATGTTTGCGATTAAGACGAGATTCACCTTCTTTTGTTCGTGCAACACGATTAAATTGGAGAATGGTTCTCAATACCATTTCTCTATCTTGTTCCTACCACGGATATCAACTCACGCGACCTCTTATACACCGGCTTTCATTATAAGTCGAGCTACGACGGTTTAGCGTTACATTTGTCCCGGTTTAATTCCTAACCAAACTAACCACTAACTTTAATTTCCGTCAAATATCAACTATTTTATTTTTTGTCAAATATTATTGTGATTATTATCTTGCTATATTATTCATACTCATATCATATTCATCATTCCAATTCACCCATATTCGAAAACACATAATAGACTATCGAAATCCTAAAAGCCAAATTGGTGGATTGTTGGATCATTGGTCATTTGTAGGAACCCTAACATCGAGTTTGTGCCCGACTTTGCTCAAGGTGTAGTTTAGGACACAATGCACACACACGACTTTCTCTTGGGCTACCTGACAATGAGACCCTTTATTTCGTGCAATCCCGTGTAACTTACAAGTACCCCTCTCCCATTCCGATGTATGTTTCGTATTTCTTTGATTATCGGTTTATCTCCTAGGAGCACCCATAGGGACTAGCGTAGATCAAACTATTTTCAAACTAATTCTCGATTCGTCATCGAGCCATTTTCAAACACCCTCGTAAGCTGAGTGCTCATACGCATTCGCCATCAACCTGTTGCACACACTTCACCATGGTTTCGATATTGGGGGCACCTTCAGGGACTATTATCGTTCCTTGCAACTCGACCCTTGATGCGTAAGTCAAGTCGGTTATGTTTCTCAAACCATTTCCCACACGTTTTGCACACGATAATAAGTCAAACCCTTGATCCAAAGTCAAGTGGATTTTCATAACAAACTATCAATAAATTTATAACTATTTAATTCTTTTCAAGGTGTAAAGAGTGGGTTCAAGTCTTTGAGCTTGCTTTCGGTTGTTTTTATGCGAGTTATCGTATTCGTGTGTGAGCAATTGATGCCTCTAAATAACATTAACAACCTGACATCATTCAACCATCGTCCGCTAATCATTATTCAAACACCGTTCATACACAACCTCTTTTGCGATGAAAAAGAGAGAGTTACAAGTCTTTGGTTCGCTCTCCCGATTACTTGGGTCCGAGAAGTCTTTCTTAAGCTTCAAGTAATCGCCATCAGTTCAAACTCACCCTTTCAAGTACAACCTTATCTTCAAGATGAAAAAGAGAGAGCTCCAAGTCTTTGGTTCACTCTCCTGATTACTTAGGTCCAAGAAGTCTTTCTTAAGATTCGAGTAATCGTCATCCGTACCCACTTCAAACTCATTCAATACAGTTCCTCTTCGTGGTTGTTACCACGAACTACGACTGCTTTGATTCTTCATTCTCGTCTGAATTTAAGATACGTATGTACAATATTGTGATGATCTTGGCGAGATACCTTCTACCTCCCCTCCATCTTCCATTTCCCTCATCCTTTCCCGTAGTCGAACTACGACACTCTGATTTCTCATTCTCGTCCTGTTGCACCCTAAAATTTGACCAACCGATTCCGACATCTGGTTTATGTTTCGACTCATTTTGCATTCGCATTCGCGTACTGCATAAATTGCATTTTTTCAGCCATATTGATTTTATCGGGATTACAGCCCTGTTTTCACACTTCAGACGTTTTAGACCGGTTCGGATAAGCGGAGTCCTATTTTTAGGAAGTTGTGCTCTTCCCGGTGTTTTCAGCCTACGCTGTTATTTTTGAGGATATCTCGGGGTCCGGTTTGTGCCGTTTATTTTGATTTGGTCTCGCGTTCTCTTTTAATTGAATTAATTGCCTTTATTGCATTTTTAGATTTTTATAGATTTTTAGGGTTTATTAAAATAAATAGGAGTTATATTGTTTAATAGATTTTTAGAATATTATAATTTTAGTTCTTTTTTAATAAATGGACATTAGGTTTTATTAAATAGATTTTATTTGTTTTTAGGATAATATAGGTTTTAAGAATTTAAATAGATTTTAATATAGATTTTATTTCTAAATAAATATTTGGTTTAGATTTTAATTGAATTGTTTAGTTTTAATAGATTTTTCTTTTTATTAGGATTTATTAAAGTCTATTAGATTAGTTTAATTAATTAGAGTCATTTTCGTTTTAATTAGGTAGTATTAATTGAGAGTTTAATTAGTCCAGTTAATCATTCCATTTTCGTATTAATTAAGTTCATTAATCCTTTGAGTCTGATAATGGGCCAGATGTCCAAATTCGCAAGCCCAGTCCATGCCACTTGGCATCAGTATAAAGCTCCACCCGGTACTCTCTCTCTTCAGAGAGTGACACATCATTTCCCACTACCCTTTCTCCCCTGCCACTTGTCTCTCTCTCTCTCCCTCCATGGTGCCACGTTTCGCCACCGTACTCCCCTTCAGCATGCAAGCTTCCACGTGGTTTCCACTATTTCCCTCTCCTTCCGGCCATGCAAACGCCTGAGAATTCACCGGAAGACTCACCGTTGAAATCATTACGGCGGTTCTCACGGCCAGACTTCGCCGAAAACATCATCAGTTCTTCAATCAAATTTCCAGAATCATCAAAGGCGTTCATGATTTTCATCAAAGACATTCCTGTGTTCATCATTTCTTCTCCAGAATTCAACCGATATTCAAAGATTAACCATCATTCGTTTTCCAGATCTTCAAGATCTATAAGATCTTTATCAATATCTTCAACGTTCATCAAGATCTTCATAGAGTTTTCCAGATCTTCAAGATCCATAGGATCTTCATCATTTTCTTCAAACGCGATTCTAGAAATGCACCTATCTCCATCAAAGATTCGTCACCAGTTCATCAATCGCCATCTAGATCTCATCAACAAAGTTTGTGATCTTTATCATCGCTCATCAGATCTCCAGAAACTCAAAGATCTCCAACAATCTACATAGAACACTCGCCGTTCATAATCGTATTTTCCAAATCCTTCAGTTCTTCTTCAAGAACGTTCATCAGTTCTTCAACTGTTTCCAGATTCTTCATCGCTTCAACATTATCTTCATCCGCAACCACATTCAAGAAGCTTTCGGAGTTCGAGATTTGATGAATAACTTCCGTTCAAGATTGACGTAAACCTAAGGCTCAATCCACTTCCACCTTATGCAAATCGGAAACGGAGTTGAAAAAGAGATCTAGAGGAAGGTTAGGGTGATGAAAGATGGAAGTCTGTTAGTTTTTGTTTCGTGATTCGTTTGAAGCAAGTTGAAACGGAGACGAGGAAGTGGAGGTACGGATGTAGATGACGGTGAGAGGAAAAACGATGGAGGAAGTTGAACAGTAAGATTGAGAGTAAAAGAGGATTAGCGTTTATTGAAGCTATTTGGACGTTGGGCCCGTTGGCTCAGTTTTTCTATTGAAAGGCCCACTTGTATTTGGCATAACACTCTCGTTTCCTTACTCGCACCCCCTCCCCGTTTTTGTTAATGTTGTTGCCATTTTTTGTTGTTGGGCCTGGTCCACTAAATTTCTGAATGTTGTACCCCTGTACTGAACTAATACCCCCCTGTGTGCATTTTATTTTCTTTTAATATTTTAGTTTTACATTTTAATTGTAACATTCATTAGGAATCATAGTTTAATATTTCCATAGAATATTTTAATTCCTAGGATAGAATTTATTTAGATGATAATTTCTTTTAGGGAGTTTAGAATTTATTTTCTTTAGAATATTTTAGTTCTTATTTTAGTATAGAACTTTAGATTGTAATTTTTTTCATTGCAAACTCTTGTAACTTTTTATTTTAGGATATAGTTTTTCATAGGAGTTTACTTTACACTTTTTAGAGGTAGAATTTAAAAGTCCATTTGTTAGGGGACTATTTCATTTCTGTTTCTCTTGTAAGAAGAAAAGATCAAAAAAGACAAGATCAAAGAAGAAAAGCATAAAGAAGACGAGCACGAAGGTGAAGCTTGCACGCAACAAGTCAAAGATCAACGGAACCATTTCCGTCCAACATCATTATTTCTATTCCATGTCTCTCATTTCCCCTTAGCGACCTTCGAGTGTTGTAAGAGCGTTAGATACGTGGGAAATGGTTGCGGGAGGGTTTCCCTCACGTAACCTGGATGTTTAGTATATCACCCTTTGGGTGATATGCGACGCATTCGCTCCTACATTTAGGATTTAGCGTGTGCGTCCCATTCCGAACCTTTCCCTCGCCTCTTGGCGATTGAGTCCTTTTCTCTTGCTTTCGTGCAATCGAGACCGTTTCTCCGTTTTTGCTGTAGTAGGCTGAACTACAACTGCTCTGATTTCTCATACCGAATGGGAATATGTAGGCATAGGATGCGATATCCTAGCGAGCACACTAATAACTAACTGCATTGTTCTCTCGCTGTCGTGCGATCGAGACTTTCCCGCTAACAACTGATGTTCCTTTTCTCTTGCCCTAGCGCAATTGAGACCAGACCGTAGTTCTAAGTTCCCGTAGGTTCCCGTACCTCTAAAGTCAACTTAATCTCTCACTCATGTGTGACCGAGAACACCCTTTGATTACCCTTAGTAAGCCTGAAGTACATGAGCTCTGATCTTTCACGCCGTGTGGAAGTACGTAGGCACGAGATGCGATATCTCGGCGAGCCCATTTCCCCGTAGTTTCCCGAACTACGATGACTCTGACTTTCCCATTGCACGAGGGAATACGTAGGCATAGAGTGCGATGCTCTATCGAGTCAATTTCTTTCTGTTTAGCTTTAGCAGCCGTAGATAGATTTTTTTTTCATCCTGTAGACAAACAAACAAGCGTGGATCCCGTCGAGTACGACGGACGTGAGGGGTGCTAATACCTTCCCCTTGCGTAACCGACTCCCGAATCCAGGATTTGGTTGCGATGACCATTCCTTTCCCTCTTTGCATTAGGTTTACTCTGAGCGTTTCCTTTCCCTCTTGTAGGATAAATAACGCATGATGGCGACTCTTCTGTCATAGTCGGCGCCGATTTTCGCAGTAGCGACACATCCGAATGAGCATACGTAGGCACAAGGGCCCCAATCCTTGTCGAGCACCCTATCCTCTAACCATCCCGTTTCCACTTAGCGTCTTTATACCTTTATAGTAACGTTTTAGTATTTAGTATTAAGAGAAGAACTAAGCTTAGCTAACATTCATCACAATTCGAATTAAGAGGTTCCCGCTGAGTATAAAGGACGTGAGGGGTGCTAATACCTCCCCCTTGCGTAACCGACTCCCGAACCCAGAAACATTAGGTTGCGACGGCCGTGTTCCTTCCGTTTTTAAGAGGATTTCTAGATATTTTCCTCTCCCGTTTATTCGGGATAAATAAAGTTTGGTGGCGACTCTGTCGAACCGCATTTTTGCGCCTTTAGCGTGAGGGTCGTGTTTTCAAATGAATTTTCGAGGTGCGACACAAGGCTGGTGAAACCAAGTTGTGGCACTTGAACACTGACCTCAACACTTCCAAAATAATCATACCTAAAGAAGAGAGAGTAGTTGAAGAAAGAGAGCTCAAAGTATCTAATGTCCAAACAAATGTCCTGCTCAAGGAGTCAGACATTACTTCAGGCAATGAGAATGCTGAAAAATATTTATGCCAATGAGGAAGCTTTATCCAAAATTATCACAGATCACCCTGTTGAAAATATTATAAATGATGGAGTCATAAATATGATTTCCAATTTATACTTCATTAAGACATTAGTTGATAAGGAAAACTTGTTTGCTGAATTTTGGATAAATTATATGAAAATGGTTATATGAGGGTTAGTCTCAACATCTGAAGATGTGTATGGTGGAATATCAAACAAAATGTTGCAACATTGTCTTCAATAAGTAAAGGCTAGCCTTAAGATAAATCATTCAAGAAAACCCCCCATATCTTCTAAACATAAAGTAATTAGAAAACAGTGCTAATGTGTCACAAAGCAATAATGGTGTGACCATAATTCAAAAAAGTGGGGAATGAAAATGCAAGCCATCTAATGGTTCCAGCTGCTATGGGATTCTGTATAAAGCATTTATTCGGGGATGTGTGATATAAATGATCTTCCTCATAAGATCATTACAACTCTTGAAATAAGAAACTTTGTTTCTAATAAAGTTATTATACTTATGTCTCATATTAGGCTTAGAAAGAGTCAAATTAATGACATTTTCGAAGATGGGAAGCAAGTCAAGAAGGCATTGCATCTTATGGACTGTATGATACTCATGCAAGGATTTTTCATTGAATGGGAGACCGATGGTCAGGCTGGAGGTCCTCCTACCATTTATCAACAAATTTTGCTTCAAAAGAATATTCTAAGAAAACTTAGAGATGGTGGATTAAATCCTTATCAAAGCTAAAAAATTTTGACTAATCAAAGACTATATATTATGATTGGTATTCCTACTAGTGAGTTGATCTATAGTCTACATGCTCCAAACTATGCTTTGATAAGTGCTAAATTCTACTAATTTTGAGTGTGAATAATTTGCACTTATTGGCTCAATTCGTTGGTTTTCCGTTAATAATCCCCCAGTTTTATATATATTTTGTATAATTTACATTACATTGTGTAATATGCGTTTATGTGTACATATTGTTGAGTTTAATAGTTTTCATATGTTTTTATAGGTAATAATGAATGGTTGAATTATGGACCCATTTGAGCTAAGAGGGATGCTTCAAATGTAGAACTTTAGAGTCAAAATATTGTCATTCGCACTTAGCACGATTTTTAGAGCGGTGGGAACTGGATAGCAATAGCTGAAGTATTTTTGTTTTCCTAACCGCGCTTAACGCGAGCATGACCGCGCTTAGCACGTTGTAAGGCGGTTTTTGAGGTTGTAATAAATATAATTTTTTTAATTTTTGTTTATTTCATTTTTTGAAGGTATTCAAGCAAGGATATTTTATCATTGTCATAGAGAGCATTGAATAAGCTTTCCTACGCTTTCGATCGGAATTACGGTTTGAAAGTTATGAAGAAAATAAGAATTATGATTTTGTTGATGGCGCTAAGCACCGTCATAGCATCTTTAACGCGGTTTGCGTCATTTCAACCCCTATTTAAGTCACTTTTCAGCATTTTCTAGGCTATGTTGTTGGGAACATTTAACCCTAACTTCACCAAACACATCCTTTGTGTAGAATATCTTAGAAACAACATTGGAGGTTGCATAATGATGATCCGGAGTTGGAATTGCATCACTTTGATGGACACGGCGAGAGATTCCTCTTCATCTTCCTTCTTCTCTATGTATTTTTCATTTGTTGGGATTTGTATGTAAGTTTAGTTTTATAGTATGTATATTTATTGATTATGGTGTTGCATACGATCTATTTTACATATCTTTATCAGTTTTATCCTTACTTTACTTGCTTTATGTTTGGATTTGAGTTGCGGTAAACATATCCTCTTCGAATCTGGATCTAGGATGAACATATGTTAGGTTCTGAACTCTAAAGATAGATTTAGATCTAATATTCACCGTGGATATCAATTCTTAATACTCTGTATTGTCGAGTTGTATGAGACATCATCGATGACGTGATGCAGTTGTTCTCTCAACTTTGCGTTAGACATAACCTTTGTTGTGAGCGATACATAGGGGTATTGATGAGTGATTTAGGTTGTGTACAATTGATTGGTATATTTGTGTATTAGATAGGTGAATGAACGTCATTCCTGACGAGTTCTATATAGTACTTTATTTTCTTGTTCATATGTTTTCTTTTTGCACTTTACTCCCATACCATTTAAAACCAAGCTTATATATAAAGAGATTGTTTAGAAAGGCATTCTTTCCCTAGAATCGATCCTTGTGGAGACGACAAAACTAGGTACTAAATTAATTTTTGATTGCCGCTTTACCGCTTCAACATGCTCTTCACAAGGTACCAGATTTAGATGTGAATGATTTGCGTGCTAGTAAAAATGTTCTGGAAGTCCTACTCATGGTTAGAACTCTAAGAAACCAGTCTCAAAGTAAAAAAGACTTGGAATGATAAAATCTAAGAAACCATTATGAGGGACAAATATGTTGATAAAGATGTGTCAGACGTCCTTTCTAAAATATTGAAGACCAAGTCTCAAATTTATAAGGGCATTGAGGATGTAAATGAAAATGAAGGTTCTGATCTCACTGGTCCTGATGTATAGCAAAGTGTTATGGTGTTTGTTACAATTGATAGACAATTCCTTAGAAAAGGAAGTTATACTAAATTTCAAAAGATAAACAAAGTGTTGAAGGAGTACAACGAGGGACAAGATGCCATGACATTGTTCTATGTTAATTTGAGAGATATGAGTATTTCAAAGCACATGTACATTATTCATCACTTAATTAGGAAATCTGTGAATAACAAGTTTGTCACTAAGAATCATTTGAGAGGAATATTCACCAAAACCTATAATACAGTTCTGTTTGAAAATTCAAAGGGTCATCTTGGCATCTGCATCTATGAAACCTTGTAGCAATCAATTCTTGGGAGTTGTGCCAAAAAAGAAAAGCATTTTTCCTCCCTAAGACATCTATGGTACACTAAATAAGGCTGATTCTTCTCATATCTAAATTGAGTTGTAATTGGGTTGTCGTTACAATCAAGAAAAACAATCATTTTACCTAATCATGCTCTCACATAATAGACCCCTCTTTATTCTTTCAAGCTTTTCCTCCTTTCTGCAAAATGAATCAAAATTCAAAGGATTCATTTAAGAAATCTCTTGTGAACTTCCCTGTTAAATAAGTCAGTGCACCTTGGGATGTTGATAAGCTCCTTGAGTCTTTAAAAAATAAGACAAAGGATGTTAGTTCCACTTCGTCTAGAAATGTTAATAATAACATTACCATGTTGAACGTTCTAGGGGAACATTTGTCTCTAAGAAGATAATGATCACTAATTTGAACCCTGAGAAGATAAGAAAGATAGAATTTGCAGTTTCAAAACTAATGGAATCAAGTTATTCAAGTGATTCTGAGTCAGATGAGGACTGCCGGGATCGGATCTTAATCTAAGAGGTTGATGTTTGAAGCCTTCTACCTGAAGATTCAAGGCTGGTGATTCCAGGTGTTTTTGCTGCTTTATTTTTTTTTGTTTTGTCCCTTGTATTTGAGGCATGCTTTGTTTCCTTGTCTTGGATTTTTATGGCATGATAAGCCTTTCTAAACCGTTTACTAATAATTGTCATGATGCTCTAGCATCATGCTCCACATATGTGCTATTGGTTGTTTTCTGCTTACCCTAGTCATATGTGCATGTGCTAACATATTGACCTATGAATGGCTGACTAACTAACTTTCTCAAGAAGACCTTTGCCATATTATGGCAAAAATGGGGAGTAATGGTTTTTGTAGTAGAGGGGTTTCTACTGAATTGACTATTGTCTATGTGGTGTATAAGGATATTTCGCTAACCTGATATATCCTATTGTGGTTAGTGCTAACTGATTTGTCTAGTAATAACTGATTTTATGTGTGGTCACATGATGAATCATCTAGCCTAACATCTGGCCTTTTGTGAATTGAATTATGTGTGTTAGTAGTAGCTTCTGATCTCTAACTATTGACTACTAACCCATGTGCGCATGTATGAGTAACTCATCTTGAATAATTGCATGTCTATTGTTATGGAGCATTGTGTGTAGAAAACTCGTGATATTGTGTTATGTGTAACTACCTCATAATTTATGAATTATGCTCTGGTTAATACTGCTTCTGGGGTTTCTATTGTATGCTCTGTTAGATATTGTTTTGTTGCTTCTGATATTAGTCTAAGTATGTCTTTGATACTTAGTAGTTTGTTGTTTTACAAAAATTTGCCAAAGGGGGAGATTTTTGGTCCTTTTATTGGCTGCATTATACAAAACAACACGAAGTTTTCTCAAGTTAGTTCTGGTGCAGAAGAGACACGTGTTGAATAAGATGTTCTAACATGTGGGTGCAATATTTGGTCTCTTAGAAAGAGACAGATGGAAATTGCAGTTGATCCACATTTTGTCTATCTAAGATTCTCTCCACAATAGAAGATCTGCAAGTCAAGGAGAATAGTTGATTTGGATGTATTGGTGAAACATGTTGAACTCGACGTAATAATTTGGATGTTATTTAATGTGTATTTTCTTATTGGTTTTTAATCATATTTGATGGAGTTCTTTTATCAATGTTTGGTTGATTTGTTTGACAACTGGAGATGTTCAAATCAGATTTAAATTTGAATTTGAAATATAACAAATCATATATTTTGGAGAGATTTGAGGAGAAATCATATCCAAGTGTTTCTCCTATTTCCTGGATGAATTAAATGCAAATCCACAAGGAGAAAAAATCCAGAAGACTTTGCTATATAAGGAGACCCAATTCTCATTATTTGACAAGAGGCTTGGTGCACAAGAACTAGGTTCTTTATGTTTGAGTTTGAATCTTTATTACTTGTATTCCTCGCTGATGCCATAACTAGATTAGTTTTGAATCTACTGTTGTACACCTTTATGTTTCAGTAACTTAGAATATAAGGTTCGTCTTAGTTAAGTTGTAATTTCAATATTTTCAATTGAGTTGTAAACACCAATCACGGGTTGTGTGATTGAGAAGAAAGTGAGTAGTTTCTCATATTTAAGGGGAGTTCTTAAATAGAAAGTCACAAGGATTAGGAAGAGCCTTTGAAAAACATAGATTTTGTTGGTTCTTATAAGACTAAGTGTACTAATTCAAAGTAGTGAATTTTCTCTCTTGGTAGAGTGCCCCCTAGATTAGGTGTGATTTCACTGATCTGAGTTACCAATCTCTTATGTTGTTTTACTTCTTTCTTTATTGTTTTATTGCTATCTTATTTATGTCATTTTGATTTAAGAAGGTGGACAAGTTGTCCTAACATCTGGTCCTACATATGTTCCAATGGAACTTTATTATTATTATTATTATTATTATTATTATTATTATTATTATTATTATTATTATTATTATTATTATTATTATTATTATTATTATCATCGTCGTCGCCATTTTCTGATTAAAACTATAATCATTTGTAACATGAAGGAAGCAAATGAAAGTATGCATTTTGTTTTGGTAGGTAATCTTGTTTATATTAAAAGTGAAATGTTTAAATGTGTTTATGTAGATTTTGAAAGAGGATAGATAAATTATAGGTACTTATAATATTTTTATAGAAATATATGGAGCCAACTCATGCATATCATATTTATCTTATATGGCAGGTACTAGGAGACTGATACATGTGTTTATGGATACTCATTTTCATCTCTAGACATTTCAATTAAGTTGACATATTTGCACCCACGCCCAAACCGCTCAATAAATATTATTAAAATAAAAAATGAATAGTTTGAGGAAACTAAGCCAAAACCTAATCTAAGAACAATGCATACTAACATACCATATTGAAGTAGAAGAAGAAAATTATCATGTAGCATGAAAATTTCATTTCCATGTTTACATCATGCACCTTTTCTCACTTGATTAGTTAGTTATTTAAAGTTAGTTAGAATGATGTAACTATATAAACAAGTTGTAACTAACTTCTTCTTCAATCAATGTAAGCTATATCATTCTTTGTTCACTCTTTTCCTTTCTTTCTTCTTCCTTTTTCTCTCCATTAATGGAGTTCTATGGTTACTTAGATGGTATCAGAGCTGTTTTGGTTGTGCTTCGATTCGTTGGTTGATATTTCATCCATTGTGATTGTTGTTGCTTCTTCTTGAAGTATCTTTTCTTGGTTTTTTCTTGGATTGATTCGTTTCGTTTTTCTTTTGATTTCATTATTTGTGTTACGTTGCTATGACGAGAAACAACAATAATCAAGTTCAGCATCAAGTTGATGCTTACTATGTTCATTCTTTATAAAACTCATCAATCGTTTGTGTCACTATGATGCTATCCATTGACAACTCCCATGCATGGTCGATGAAGATGAGGCGTGCTTTATCCATGAAGAGCAAGTTCCAATTTGTGGATGGAACAATTGAGATTCCTAATAAGAGTGATCTCAACTATATAGCTTGGCAAATATGCAATAATCTGGTGCATACATGGATCATAAATTCAATAACACTATCAATTGCTCAAAGTGTGGTGTTTATCGATAATCTAATGGACATGTGGAATGATCTCAAAGATCGATTCGTGAGAGGTGACAGGGTTCGTGTTGCTCAGTTACACCAGGAAATTTCCAATATGAAACAACATAGCAAGAAGGTTTCAGATTATTTTACTGAATTAAGGAGTTTGTGGGGGAAATTAGATAAGTATAGACCAATTCCAAGTTGCACATGTCATGTAGCTTGTGCCTGCTCAGCAATGAGAAACAACAGATGTTTTAGTGCTAAAGATAGGATTATCCAATTCTTGATTGGCTTGAATGAAGAATTTCATGGAGTAGTTTCACATGTGCTACTCATGGATCCTCTACCTCAGATAAATAAAGTGTTTTCTATGGTTATGCAGCAAGAAAGGAAGATATGTGACGCTATATTTTCAAGTAGTAATGTTGCTGAAGATGGATCTGGCATGGTTAATGTAGTAGATGGAGAAAAACACTTTGGAAGAGGTAGAGGAAATGGTAGTTTTAATGCTGGAAGAGGAAGAGGAAATATGAAAGTTTGTACCTACTGTGGTAAAACTAGTCAGTCATATAATTGATAATTGTTACAATAAGCATGGTTATCCACCAAGTCTTTGTCGAGGAAGCTCATATGCAAACCAAGTAGAGGTTGATGAATCAGATAGCAAGCCTACAGTAGCATTAACAAGTGACAACAAAAGCATGTCACTGACAAAGGAGCAATATGAGAACTTGATGGTGCTTCTTAAGAAGAACACATGATCCATTTGTCTTGCCAATGGAGGTAAATCTTACATTCCTAACTTTAATGCAAATAGTAGTGTAAGTTGGATTTTAGATACAAGAGCTACACACTATATATGCCATTCTTTAGATTGTTTCATGAAAAATGATAAGATTAATCCTATAATGGTTAATCTTCCTAATGGTAATTCTATATGAACATCTATTTATGGAGATGTGAAATTATCCAATGAGTTTATTATTAAGAATGTCTTATACTTGCCACAATTTAAAGTTAACTTGATATCAGTTTCAAAACTATGTAGAGAGCAAGATCGAAACCTAGTTTTTGAAACTAACAAGTGTGTTATACATGCAAAAAAGGACTTTATGAAGATTGGTACAACTAGAGAGCTTGATGGACTATATTACTTGGAATCATCTCAGTGAGATAGTAATATAGGTTTTATTTCTAGTGTCTTTACCAATAAGAAAGCTGATGATGTAGCTTCAACAATTTTGTTGCATCTAAGATTAGGCCATCTGTCCAGTGATGGAATGAAATGTATGAACACAATGTATAAATACACACCTATTAGCATTATAAGGCGTTTGAGGTGTGTCAATAAGCTAGGAAAAAATATTTAACTTTTCCTATCAGCAATAATAATGCATGTAACCTGTTTGATCTAATTCATATTGTTATATGAGGGTCATTCAATACTATTTTTATGCATGGCTTAAATTAGTTTTGAACTATTTTAGATGACCATAGTAGACATGTTTGGGTTGTTATGTTGAAATCCAAAGTTGAAGTAGGTCAGAAGATAAAAGACTTTGTGGCCTTGGTTGAAACATAATTTTACAAAAGGATCAAAACCATTAGAAGTAATAATGAAACTGAGTTTTTCATGTCTATATATTATGATTCAAAAGGTATCATACATAAAAGATGTTGTGTCTATACTCTTCAGTGGAACGGTAGAGTAGAAAGGAGGCATCAACATATCTTAAACATCAATAAAGAACTCATGTTTCAATCAGGCTGGCCTAAGAAATTGTTGTCTTATGCAGTGCTATATGTTGTTTTCCTTAAGAGTAAGTGTCGCTACCGCGAAAATAAGGTGCCGGAAAAACAGAAGAGTCTCCACCTTTCGTTATTTATCCCTCAGAGCAGGAAAGGGAACGATCGGAAAAGCCTGACGAAAAGGTATAAGACAAGGTCATCGCAACCATTGTCTGGGTTCGGGAGTCGATTACGCAAGGGGAAGGTATTAGCACCCCTCACGTCCATCGTACTCGATGGGATCCACGCTTGTTGTGTTTACGGGACGAGTTGGTTTTATTTATCTACCTATCAAGTCTGGTCTGAAAAGAAAAATGACTCGGCAAAGTGTCGCGCTTTATGCCTACGTATTCTCATCAGAGAATGAGAAATCAGAGTCAACGTGGTTCGTCTAACTACGGGTGGGGGAAGGTGGCTCGCCAATACGTCAGTATTGTGCCTACGTACTCTCAACAGGTATGAGAGATCAAAGCTTACGTAGTTCGGGATAATACGGATTACGGGGATTCAGATTCATCTGTTTTATCGAGTAGGGTTAACAAACAGTTCCAGCAGTTGGATGTACGCAGCTCGACCCTTGGAGACTTAGGCGTTACCGTTTGCGGTAGAACTGGGAGTCAACGACACTCTTTTCTTCAGAAAAGCTTCCTTTGAATTATGAGCCCACGGGGCAAAAATATTTGAAGTTTGTTTTCTGTCTTTTACGAAAGAACTGTTTTTTACGGATGTTTGCAACCAATATCATACTAGAGACAATAACCTGAGAGTGAATGCGTCGCATGTCACCCAAAGGGTGCCATACTAAACATCCAGACTGTTGAAAAGAAACTCTCCAACAATCCTTTCTCAGATAGCTTAAGGCTCGTAACGTACGACGTCAGTTAACCTTTATTACTGTGTTTTGATTTGTTTTGAGATGAGAAGAGAGCAGGCTCAACTAAAGGGAGACTATCAAGTCCTAACAGTTGTCATGCCAAGGATTCATCCTATGGTTGAAGTTTGAAACAGGGAACTCCTAGAAGTTATCATGCTTAGGTTTCAACCTAAAGTTCTAATCATCACTTCCTTATCAAAGGAAGTGAGATTCCTAGGGGATCATGTCAATGATAAACAGAAACAGATAAAGCATCAGCTTAACAGTAAACAGATATACAGTACAGGAAACAACTGTAAAATGCATGCAATGCAAGTGAGGGAGGAAATGTGTGTGGGGCATCAGCCTCCACAAGCTCGTCTCAACCTCAAGCCAGATATGAATAACTGCAATCATACAAAAGAAATAACATGCTATTGTCATACCCCAAATTTGTCCTACCTCTGTATATCACTTTCATCCTGTTGTCATACCCTAAATTTGTCCGCCAGTTTTTGTAAATATTTTCTCATTTTTATTTTGCATTTTTTCATTTAATTTCATACCGTTTAGACACGTGTCCGCCCCGATTGGGCATTCTTCAAATCTCGACTCTTTTATCCAATAGGAGCGCGACACGTGGCCTAAGGATATTTTTCGTAATTTCAATCCTTTGTTTATTTTCTCATTTTTCTTTTCAAATATTTATTTTCCGTATACATTTTTGTTTTAACTTTTTTAATTTAATTAAGTTTAGAATATTTATTTTTTTTTAGAAATATTGAATAAGTTTTTATTATATTTTTAGAATTAGAATAGTTATTTATTTTCCATTTAAATAGTTTGTGATTTTAATAGATTTTTTAAATAGTTTTTTTATATAATTGTTTAGAATAGGGTTTAAGTTTTAAATAGATTATTAATTAGTTTTTCGTTAGAATTTTGATAGTTTAAATTTAGATTTTAATTAATTTTTAGAATATTTTATTTTTTAGAAGATAGTTTTTAGATAGCTTTATTTTATAGGTTTGTTAATTTGTTAATCTTTTTATTATTTTCTTTGCTAATATTAATAGTTTAGAAATAGGTTTATTCATTTTTAATATTATTAAGATTTTATTTTTAGTATTAGGATTAATTTATTTTTTATTAATTAACAGTCAGATTTATTTTAGATTATCTTTTTAGATTATTTTCTTTTAATTATTTATTTACTTATTAGAATATTATTTTTAGTGTAAGATATTATTGATAGTTTAATTAGGATTTATGGTATTTATTAGTATTATTAAATTAGGATTTATGGTCATTATTAGTATTATTAAATTAGGATTGATTTGTTTCATTATTAATACTCAGATTTTGTTTAGTTAAATTTTAATAATTTAGATTTTATTTTCTTAGTTTAATTAGTTTTAATAGAAATTTAGTTTTTTAGAGTTCTCTTTTAGATTTAAATATGATTTAGTTTTTTTATAATTTTTATTAGAACCTTTTTTGTTTGTTTGTAGAAATAGTTTTTTAATAGTTTAATAGAATTTGTAAAATATATGATAGTTTTTAAATAGGTTTATTTTATAGGTTTGGTAGAATTATTTATATTTTAGTTTAAATAGGTTTTTTATATTCTTTTAAATAGAAATAGATTTTTTATTTTAGTTAGAAGTAATTTTTATTTATTTATTTAATAATTTTTTAAAATTAGTTTTTTTATTAAATTATAGATTTATTAACAATTAATTTTTAGATAGAAATGGTTCTTTATAGTTGTTTAGACTTTAAATGGAATTTTAACTAGGATATAATTATTTTCTTTATTTATTCATGTAGATTAATTTAATAGAGTTTAAAATAGGTTTTTAATTATTAGTTTATAGAATGTTTTTTTTATTAATTGTTTTTTTAATATTGGTAGAAATAAATTGTTAATTAGCATTCATTATTTTTTATTATTTTTAATTTTATTTATTAATAGGTTTGTTTAGATTAATTTTTATTAATTAGGATTTTTATTATTAGTATTAATTTAATTAGTAGTTATTTCATTTAAGACTGGTTATTAGATTAGAATTATTAATTTTTTTTATTTAATTAGAATTTAATGATATTATAATTATTTAATTCTTTAGAAAAAATTCAAAAAAAAGCTGTTGTGCCATGTGTCATTTACTTAGGGTATAAGACCCTATTCATCATCCCTTCACAAGGACAACCCTAGCAGCCAAGCAAGAAACCCTAATCTGAAGGGGCAGCCTCCAAACCTTAAACGATGTTCTTTATCACTCATATTCAAACACCATGAAACCCAGCAAGAATCCGAAAACCATCCATTAACGAAAGTTCCATGTATCTCCAACCCAAACTTCTGAACAGGGGGCTTTGAAAAAAGGAAAAAAAAACCACAACTCTACAGTCTCTCTTTTATAAACTTTACTCTCCATCTTCTTCAACAAGACAACAACAAAAATGATCACTCAAAACTCACAAAATCTCATTTAAAATCATAAACTCTCCAACAACTTCTTCGACTTTCGCCGAAAAAACCACCGAAAACCAACCGCGAAATCTACAACCTTTCAAACCCCTTCACGAATCCTTTCTCCGTTAACGAATATTCACTCGATCTCCTTCATTCCAACCACCACAAACTTCCGAAAATCTTCAGAATCAACCCATTTCGAAACACAGTTTCTCAACCCACCTTCAAAACCACAAACAAACCGTCTTCTCCTTCATCTTTAAATCAAAACCTCACACATAACCGAGCTCTCATTCAGAATCACAAATAGCTCAAAGAAACCTCTAGATCGTTTCAATAATCAATGGAAAAATAGAAAAAAATTTGAATGAGAAACATAGAAAGTGAAATCGGAGAGAGCGAGTAGGGATTGGAACAGAGAGGTGAGAATGAGAACAGAGAGGCTTCTGAGCGTGTTGGAAGAAGAAGATATCTTGTTTCTTTTTTCTTTTCCGGTTTATTTATTATTATTTTTTATTGTTTTTCTATTTAACTTTGTTTGGATGTTAGGCCTTGTGGCCTGCGGTGGATTTCAGATCCACACACCCCGCACTCAATAAACCCCTATGTTCTTTCTTTATTTTCTTATATAAAATGTGTAGATACTTTTTATAAATATTTTAGTTTTTTTGTGTGAATATAAAACAGATTCTTTTTTATTATGTATATTATATTAGTTTAATATGATATTTTTCTTAACAATTTTTTATATATTAGTTTTAAAATAGACGGTTATTGTGTATATTATTTTCCCTTTTACATGTCTTTATTTATTTTATATTATTTTAGCTTTTATATATTATTTTCTTTTTTAGAAACTCTTAAAATTTCTTTTAGAATATTTTATATTTTAGAGTTAGATTTTATTTCATTTTTTTTTGGTCGATGACGAGACTTCCACCGTTTAACCGTCACATTAGTGGCGTGAAGCAAAGGATCTGAGACCACTTTTTTTTTCTTTCAATTTTATTTCATTGACCACTAACTTAAATTTCTGTCAAATATTATTGTGGATATTATATTGTTATATTATTATTCATATTAATCATATTATTGTTATACTTATCTTAACATATTATTTATTCATATTGTTCATATTATTATTATCATATCATATTTATTCACCCATATTCGAAAATACCTAATAAATTATCGAAACTCCTAAAAGCCAAATTGGTAGACTGTTGTATCATTGGTTATTTGCAGGTATCTTAGTTTTAAATCGTGACCGACTTTGCTCAAGGCGTAGTTTAGGACACAATGCACACACACGGCTTTCTCTTGGGCTACCTGACAATGAGACCCCTTTATTTCGTGCAATCCCGTGTAAATTACATGTACCCCTCTCCCATTACGATGTATGTTTCGCATTTATTTGATTATTAGTTTATCTCCTAGGAGCACCCATAGGGACTAGAGCGGATCAAACTATTTTCAAACTAATTCTCGATTCATCGTCGAGCCACTTTCAAACAACCCGTAAGTCGAGTGCTCATACGCATTCGCCATCAACCTATTACAACTCGACCGTTGATGCGTAAGTCAAGTCGGTCTCTTTTTTTCAAATAATTTCATTTTCAGCACGCTTTGCACGCGATAACGAGTCAAACCCTTGATCCAATGTCAAGCGGATTTTCGAAACAAAACATCAATCAATTAACAACTATTTAATTCTTTTCAAGGTGTAAAGAGTAGGTTCAAGTCTTTGATCTTGCTTTCAGTTGTTTACATACGAGTTGTCTTATTCGGGTGTGAACAATTGACGCCTCTAAATAACATTAACAACTCGACATCGTTCAACTATCTCCAACTCAAGCAACTTTCCTTTCACGATGAAAAAGGGAGTGTTCCAAGTCTTTGGTTCGCTCTCCCGATTATTTGGGGTCCGAGAAGTCTTTCTTAAGCTTCGAATAATCGTCATCCGTACCCACTTCAATCCAATTCAAACTAGTTTCTTTCGTGGTCGTTACCATAAACTACGGACGCTCTGATTCTTCATTCATTCATGAATGTAAGATACGTAGGCCCAAGATTGCGATGATCTTGGCGAGCACAACTCCCTCCATCTTCCATTTCCCCCATCCTTTCCCGTAGTTGAACTACGACGCTCTGATTTCTCATTCTCGTCCGAATGAGCATACGTAGGCACAAGGGCCCCAATCCTTGGCGAGCACCTTATCCTCTAACCATCCCCTTTCCCCTAGTGTTTTTATCCCTTTATAGTATCCTTTAGCATTTAGTAGCGAGAAAAGAAGAATAAAGTTTAGCTAACATCCATTAACTCGAATTAAGAGGTTCCCGTCGAGTACGACGGACGTGAGGGGTGCTAATACCTTCCCCTCGCGTAACCGACTCCCGAACCCAGGAATATGGTTGCGACGACCGTGTTCCTTCCGTGTTTATGAGGTTTTCTCGATATTTTCCTCTCCCGTCTATTCGGGAAAAATAATGTTCGGTGGCGACTCTGTCGAACCAGCATTTCCGCGCCTTTTGCGCGAGGGTCGTATGTTTGAAATGGAATTTTTCGAGGTGCGACAGGTGGCGACTCTGCTAGGGACATTTGCTCCATGCAAGAGAGAGTCGAGCCTATCTTAGTTTGAGTTGTTAGCTTTTTATTTTATTCTCGCTTTTTATTGGTATCCTTGTCTTGGGTACTTGTGCTTGTGGCATTGTTGGGTTGTTCTACTTATGGTTACTTTGTGAGATGGCTCTACACCCGAGTCCGAGTATAACCCTAGGATTAGGATGGTGGTTGTGTAGTGGAGACTTGCGTGGAGTCTTTCACGTTAAGTTGAAGCGAAAACCACGCTTGGAGTAGATTCCTTGGAGATGTTGTTGTTGTGGTGAGTCTTCGCCATGACAATAATGTTTTCGAGTTTGAATCGTTGATCCCAAGGACCATAAACCATTTTATCCATGGTGGTTGGTAGTGTTAATTCTTTGTGAATTAATATGAACGCCCCAATCAGATGATATCCCTTGAACATATTACTTTCTTACAGTAATATTTTCAACCTCGATCTATGACTCTGAGAACCTTTTCTAGAATCCGTGTGTCGATGGTTGTGTAGTTGATGCCTCCGAGGAGTCTTTCTCGCGTGGAAGATACGAAAACCTCACCTAGAGGAGATTCTTTTGAGGATATTATCATCATGATGAGGCTTTGTCATGGCAGTAATATCAGAATTGTTTGAATTTGTGATCCTGTGATCCTGGATCTTGCATCTTGCATTGCATATCATTTGCATTGCATATCATTTGTTGTGCATCTTGCGTTCTCCTTCCTTCATCAGTTTCTCATGCTTCTCTTTCCTTCATATCCAGTAAATCAAGTTGAGTCCTCGACACCAGTACGCAACTAGAGCCAATACAAGACGAATGATGGAGCAGATTCAACAGGAGCAAGCTGCCTTCAGGGAAGAGTTGGATTCTATGAAAGGAAAGATTGACCAGATCCTCGAAGCCATCCTCACGTCCAGAAGAGAGGAAGAACAGCGTGAAGCCGCTGTTGTCGTCAACAACAATGGTCAAGGACAAGGGTCTACTGCCATCCCTTTGGTTCCAATTCCAAATCCTCATGGGATGCCGTTGAACTTTAATAATGCAGCCGAAGGGAACACTCCTCATCCAATCCCAGCGCCCGGAGTTACCATTGGAGCTATACCGCAGGCCCTGCCTACTGTCGCGCAGATCCCAGCTCCCCATACCGAAGATACTCTGATGGATCATTATGACGACATTCAGAACTATCATGCTGCTATCCCCATTTCCAGTCCTGTTGCTGTTCAGGATTCAGAAGCCATGAAGATGTGCCGAGATCTAGCCGAGAAACTCCGAGCCATGGAGGGACACAGTTCAAATTCTTTCAGTGCTTTGGAATTATGCTTGGTGCCTGATGTTGTCGTTCCTCCCAAGTTCAAAGTGCCGAAATTTTCGAAGTACAAAGGTCTCAGTTGTCCAAACATTCATCTGAAGATGTATTGTCGCAAGATGGCTGCCTATGCCAGAGACGAAAAGCTCATGATTCATTGCTTCCAAGACAGTTTGTCTGGGATATCACTCGAATGGTATATGCAGCTGGAACGTAACAGTGTGCGCACTTGGGCCGAGCTAGCCGATGCATTTGTCAAGCAGTATAAGTACAACACCGATCTTGCTCTGAATCGTACTCAGCTTCAGAGTATGACTCAGAAGGATAGCGAATCCTTCAAGGAGTACGCGCAACGATGGAGAGAGCTAGCCACAAGGGTGCATCCACCTCTTGTTGACCGTGAACTGATTGACATCTTCATGGGTACCTTACAAGGCCAGTACTACGAAAAGCTGATTGGTAGTGTCTCCGCTGGATTCTCTGACTTGGTGATCGTCGGTGAGAGAATTGAAGAAGGGCTAAAGAGTGGAAAGATCCCAGGAGGTTCTAACAACCAGGCCAATGCCAAGAAGCCTTTCAATTGATACAAGAAGAAGGAGGGCGAAATAAATGCCATCTCTTTGCAGAAAGGGCAAGCTTCTCAACAAGCTCCCGCTCCTATGCCTTATCAAGTTCCCTATTATCAGTATCCGTATGTTGTTGCCGCATAATATGCTCCAATGCCTTATCAGCCAGCTGTTCAAGCAGTGCAAGCTCAGATGCCACGGCAACAGGCTCCTCAGCAACAAGCCTACAACCAGCAAGGATATCAGTATCCTCCTCAGCAACAGCAGATGCAAGCTACTCAGCAACGACAAGGTACTCGCCCACAGCGTCCGCAGAGAACATGGAGACCAGATAGAGTCTTTGATCGTCTACCAATGACATATGCCAAAATCTTTGCTCAGTTGATGGAGAAGAAAGTTGTTGTTCCGAGAGATTTGGCTCCTCCAACCGTCATTCCTGCTGATTACGATGCAAATGCTCATTGTGAGTTTCATAAGGGTGCTTCGGGTCATACCATTGAGGATTGCAGAGCCTTCAAGCACATAATTCAAGACATGGTCGACAGGGATGCTATCAACTTCAATGGGAAGTCTCCAAATGTCATCAACAATCCAATGCCATCAGTCAACTAGTGCTAACGTCAGATCGATTCCAGTCAAGTTCATTCCTCGAAGAAGGTCGTCATATTGTCACTTCATATTTCTCATTTCTCATGTTTTGTCTTTGCTTATTTAAGTATTGTATGCTTTGAACAATTGCCATTCGTATTTGGTTTTCATTAATGTATTGTTTATGCATGTTTTGAATTAGTTATGTCGTATTCACTCATTTTTCACTTATCACCGACACCATTTATTCATTGTTGTTTAGCTTGATTTGAGGGAGGAGGATGAAAACAAGATACCCATAATTGCGAACTCATATGCTTTCAGATAGAATCTCGTCAATGATGTACAGGCATTGCTTCAATTCCCCAAACACCGGAGATATAAGGAGTTAATCCCTAGTAAACCACTTCGAGCCTAGAAGTAGTAGTTTCCTTCGGATATTCAAACCTTACACTTAACCTGGGGCAGGGTAGTGTTCAGCTAATTCAATCCCGCACTCGAATCAACAAAGCAAAATCCAAAAGACGGTTGTTCACCAATGACTCACAACAGGGCAGTCACAACAATATCCAAAAAAAAAGGAAAAATCAAAAGCCTGCTAAGTCAAACACCTCACAGGGGACTTAGAAAAAATCAAGGCAATCCCGATGGATCTGACAAACAAAGTCAATCCATGCAAAAGTTAGGGATCAAAACAAAAGCAAAAGAGGACCCCAAAATCCTCAACAAAAACAAAAAAGATTCAGTGGCCACCCAGATCAAAGGGGCACTGATATTAATCAAAATAAGGTGACTGCCACGTCGAGCAAACCTTGAATCATCAAGTTTACACCGTCAAGACAAGTGCAGAATTAACTGAGCGTATGACTGGAGATCATTAAGAAGAGTGGGTGGGTACAAATTATACTTTGAGCCTAGCATCATTTGTTTCATAACTGTGAACCAGACCACGTTACAACCCTTGAAAGACCTAATTGAGGCGAGGTTTATTCTGAAAGCATACTATTGCAAGGTTGCGTAACCTGACTCCTCACATGATTGTTAATCACCAGCATTGGTGTCGTTATCCTTGCAATATCTTTTACACCAATCAAACAGCACAACGTTTGGGCTAACTACCCGTTCGTCTCACTACTATAACACTTTCAAATAAGCAATATTTTTTCAATCTTGCATCGAACTTTGCATTAATTATTACCATTTGTGAATGTACAATTTTAACTGCAAAACAGTGCTAGGTATCCAAAGACATTTCAGCAAGGGGCAATCAGGGAGGAACTTAACTTTCAGTGGCGTACACGAGGCAAGATTATTTCAGAACCCACAGGCTGGGGCAAATCACTCAACAGCCCGAGCAGGGGCAAGTCATTCGAGTTCAGCTTCCATATGTCAGAACTGGTTAATCTGGGGAAAACCATTAACAAGTTCTGACTGGGGGCAAGACCAGGTCGTCCTGACCATCAAGCAGAGTTGCAATTCTCTCTGAAGGAAATTCACAACAAACCACCAAATACCTAGGCTTGGGACATCCAGAGCATCTTCTGCTTTAATCATGGCGTTTTCAACAAACTGCGTGTCGAGGCAGTCAATCCCTCCCACCACCCAAAGTCCAATCCGCGTTGGCAACTACCAGAGGCCACCATGCTGGCATTTCCACCTGCATTTCCAATCACCTATCTTCAATCATGTGCATCATACGCATTGCATTCGTTATCATAAGCATCTTGCATCATATGCATACCCAACCATATCATACTTCCCCAGCTCTTGCATCTCCGCGCGTCAGCATCTGCATTTACACTTCCACTCATATGGAATATCATTTTCATCCAACATTAGCATATGCAAGTCAAGGTCCAGGATCAATCTCGGAGGTTTCCAAGACCATCATCAGCCCAATCAAGGGCATCTTCCACAACATCTTCAAAGCAATCATCAGCCCAATCAGGGGCATTTTTTTCAAGGTCGTGGATTTCTCCCATGAATTTCAGGCTTCAAATCAATCATCAGCCCAGTCGAGGGCAATCTTCTGCGATTGTGGATTTCTCCCACCAAATTTCAAAATATTCAAAGCAAGATTCAGCCTAGTCAGGGGCATTCTTTTCAAGACCATGGGTATTTCCCATGAAGTGTTTCAACCTCTTGGTTGATCAGATCTTCAAGTTAATATACATCCCAGCCAAGGGCATACCATTCAAGACCGGGGGCGTTCCCCACGAAGTTGTTCAACCTTTTGTTGGGAAAACCCAAGAGTTCAGTGCAAGATTCAGCCCGAGCAGGGGCATCTTCAGCAAAGCCGTGAGCAGCCTTTTGTTGAGCAAGACAAGACATCAAGGCCAACTCAGTCCAGTCAGGGGCATCCTCTTCAGAATTCATGGGCGTAACCATGAAATCATTTCAACAATTACGAACTCCAAGCAAGTCAGTGGTCGTCCCCATTGATTCATTTCAACCCAATCTTCTTCTTGGGTGTTCCCCAATGAGTTGTATTCAGCAAGCGTGACCATTGTCAATTGCCTTACTATCATCCTTTTGGTGATAGTCGAACCTCGTCAGTTCAACCCAGCCTACATCCTTTTGGTGTTGGTAAACTTCAAATCTGTGTTGTCCTATCATCCTTTTGGTGATAGCGACCTGTTGGTGTGAGTTTCGCTCCGTCATCCTTTTGGTGAGGGATATATCATGGTCATTAATGATAGATTGTGCGAATTTTGTTTGTCTCGCTCCGTCATCCTTTTGTTGGGGGGTCTATCATAGTCATTAATGATAGATTATGCGATATTGTTTGCGTTTCGCTCCGTCATCCTTTTGGTGGGGGGTCTATCATAGTCATTAATGATAGATTGTGCGATAGTTTGTTTGTGTTTCGCTCCGTCATCCTTTTGGTGGGGGGTCTATAATAGTCATTAATGATAGATTGTGCGATAGTTTGTTTGTGTTTCGCTCCGTCATCCTTTTGGTGGGGGATCTATCATAGTCATTAATGATTGATTGTGCGATATTTGTTTGTGTTTCGCTCCGTCATCCTTTTGGTGAGGGGTCTGTCACTTGGATTGGTGATAGATTGTGCGATAGTTTATTTGTGTTTCGCTCCGTCATCCTTTTGGTGAGGGGTCTGTCACTTGGATTGGTGTCAGATTGTGCGATATTTGTTTGTGTTTCGCTCCGTCATCCTTTTGGTGAGGGGTCTGTCACTTGGATTGGTGTCAGATTGTGCGATATTTGTTTGTGTTTCACTCCGTCATCCTTTTGGTGAGGGGTCTGTCACTTGGATTGGTGATAGATTGTGCGATAGTTTATTTGTGTTTCGCTCCGTCATACTTTTGGTGAGGGGTCTGTCACTTGGATTGGTGATAGATTATGCGATATTAGTTTGTGTGTGTTTCACTCCATCATCCTTTTGGTGGGGGGTCTGTCATGGTCATTAATGTCAGATTGTGCGATTGTGCTTTGCTCTACCATCCTTTAGATGGTAGTAGCCGTGTGTGTTTCATCCCATCATCCTTTTGGTGATGATGACCTTTTTTCCAGTTGCTTATAGTTTACTCAGAGGTATACTTCATCCAGCATGTTCAATTCCCGAGCATTTCTTTTCTTTTTGGACAAATTTAAGGTCTTCTTCATATCTAATTGACTTCCACCTCAGGAGAATGAACGCTGCAACAATTCATTTCCTTTGGTTTAAGCCAATTAGATAGGGGCATCTGTCATACCCCAAATTTGTCCTACCTCTGTATATCACTTTCATCCTGTTGTCATACCCTAAATTTGCCCGCCAGTTTTTGTAAATATTTTCGCATTTTTATTTTGCATTTTTTCATTTAATTTCATACCGTTTAGACACGTGTCCGCCCCGATTGGGCATTCTTCAAATCTCGACTCTTTTATCCAATAGGAGCGCGACACGTGGCCTAAGGGTATTTTTCGTAATTTCAATCCTTTGTTTATTTTCTCATTTTTCTTTTCAAATATTTATTTTCCGTATACAATTTTGTTTTAACTTTTTTAATTTAATTAAGTTTAGAATATTTATTTTTTTGAGAAATATTGAATAAGTTTTTATTATATTTTTAGAATTAGAATAGTTATTTATTTTCCATTTAAATAGTTTGTGCTTTTAATAGATTTTTTAAATAGTTTTTTATATAATTGTTTAGAATAGGGTTTAAGTTTTAAATAGATTATTAATTAGTTTTTCGTTAGAATTTTGATAGTTTAAATTTAGATTTTAATTAATTTTTAGAATATTTTATTTTTTAGAAGATAGCTTTTAGATAGCTTTATTTTATAGGTTTGTTAATTTGTTAATCTTTTTATTATTTTCTTTGCTAATATTAATAGTTTAGAAATAGGTTTATTCATTTTTAATATTATTAAGATTTTATTTTTAGTATTAGGATTAATTTATTTTTTATTAATTAACAGTCAGATTTATTTTAGATTATCTTTTTAGATTATTTTCTTTTAATTATTTATTTACTTATTAGAATATTATTTTTAGTGTAAGATATTATTGATAGTTTAATTAGGATTTATGTTATTTATTAGTATTATTAAATTAGGATTTATGGTCATTATTAGTATTATTAAATTAGGATTGATTTGTTTCATTATTAATACTCAGATTTTGTTTAGTTAAATTTTAATAATTTAGATTTTATTTTCTTAGTTTAATTAGTTTTAATAGAAATTTAGTTTTTTAGAGTTCTCTTTTAGATTTAAATATGATTTAGTTTTTTATAATTTTTATTAGAACCTTTTTTGTTTGTTTGTAGAAATAGTTTTTTAATAGTTTAATAGAATTTGTAAAATATATGATAGTTTTTAAATAGGTTTATTTTATAGGTTTGATAGAATTATTTATATTTTAGTTTAAATAGGTTTTTTATATTCTTTTAAATAGAAATAGATTTTTTATTTTAGTTAGAAGTAATTTTTATTTATTTATTTAATCACTTTTTAAAATTAGTTTGTTTATTAAATTATAGATTTATTAACAATTAAGTTTTAGATAGAAATGGTTCTTTATAGTTGTTTAGACTTTAAATGGAATTTTAACTAGGATATAATTATTTTCTTTATTTATTCATGTAGATTAATTTAATAGAGTTTAAAATAGGTTTTTAATTATTAGTTTATAGAATGTTTTTTTTATTAATTGTTTTTTTAATATTGGTAGAAATAAATTGTTAATTAGCATTAATTATTTTTTATTATTTTTAATTTTATTTATTAATAGGTTTGCTTAGATTAATTTTTATTAATTAGGATTTTTATTATTAGTATTAATTTAATTAGTAGTTATTTCATTTAAGACTGGTTATTAGATTAGAATTATTAATTTTTTTTATTTAATTAGAATTTAATGATATTATAATTATTTAATTCTTTAGAAAAAATTCAAAAAAAAGCTGTTGTGCCATGTGTCATTTACTTAGGGTATAAGACCCTATTCATCATCCCTTCCCAAGGACAACCCTAGCAGCCAAGCAAGAAACCCTAATCTGAAGGGGCAGCCTCCAAACCTTAAACGATGTTCTTTATCACTCATATTCAAACACCATGAAACCCAGCAAGAATCCGAAAACCATCCATTAACGAAAGTTCCATGTATCTCCAACCCAAACTTCTGAACAGGGGGCTTTGAAAAAAGGAAAAAAAAACCACAACTCTACAGTCTCTCTTTTATAAACTTTACTCTCCATCTTCTTCAACAAGACAACAACAAAAATGATCACTTAAAACTCACAAAATCTCACTTAAAATCATAAACTCTCCAACAACTTCTTCGACTTTCACCGAAAACCAACCGCGAAATCTACAACCGTTCAAACCCCTTCACGAATCCTTTCTCCGTTAACGAATATTCACTCGATCTCCTTCATTCCAACCACCACAAACTTCCGAAAATCTTCAGAATCAACCCATTTCGAAACACAGTTTCTCAACCCACCTTCAAAACCACAAACAAACTGTCTTCTCCTTCATCTTTAAATCAAAACCTCACACATAACCGAGCTCTCATTCAGAATCATAAATAGCTCAAAGAAACCTCTAGATCGTTTCAATAATCAATGGAAAAATAGAAAAAATTTTGAATGAGAAACATAGAAAGTGAAATCGGAGAGAGCGAGTAGGGATTGGAACAGAGAGGTGAGAATGAGAACATAGAGGCTTCTGAGCGTGTTGGAAGAAGAAGATATCTTGTTTCTTTTTTCTTTTCCGGTTTATTTATTATTATTTTTTATTGTTTTTCTATTTAACTTTGTTTGGATGTTAGGCCTTGTGGCCTGCGGTGGATTTCAGATCCACACACCCCGCACTCAATAAACCCCTATGTTCTTTCTTTATTTTCTTATATAAAATGTGTAGATACTTTTTATAAATATTTTAGTTTTTTTGTGTGAATATAAAACAAATTCTTTTTTATTATGTATATTATATTAGTTTAATATGATATTTTTCTTAACAATTTTTTATATATTAGTTTTAAAATAGACGGTTATTGTGTATATTATTTTCCCTTTTACATGTCTTTATTTATTTTATATTATTTTAGCTTTTATATATTATTTTCTTTTTTAGAAACTCTTAAAATTTCTTTTAGAATATTTTATAGTTTAGAGTTAGATTTTATTTCACTTCTTTTTTTTGGTCGATGACGAGACTTCCACCGTTTAACCGTCACATTAGTGGCGTGAAGCAAAGGATCTGAGACCACTTTTTTTTTTCTTTCGATTTTATTTCATTGACCACTAACTTAAATTTCCGTCAAATATTATTGTGGATATTATATTGTTATATTATTATTCATATTATTCATATTATTGTTATACTTATCTTAACATATTATTTATTCATATTGTTCATATTGTTATTATCATATCATATTTATTCACCCATATTCGAAAATACCTAATAAATTATCGAAACTCCTAAAAGCCAAATTGGTAGACTGTTGTATCATTGGTTATTTGCAGGTATCTTAATTTTAAGTCGTGACCGACTTTGCTCAAGGCGTAGTTTAGGACATAATGCATACACACGGCTTTCTCTTGGGCTACCTGACAATGAGACCCCTTTATTTCGTGCAATCCCATGTAAATTACATGTACCCCTCTCCCATTACGATGTATGTTTCGCATTTATTTGATTATTAGTTTATCTCCTAGGAGCACCCATAGGGACTAGAGCGGATTAAACTATTTTCGAACTAATTCTCGATTCATCATCGAGCCACTTTCAAACAACCCGTAAGTCGAGTGCTCATATGCATTCGCCATCAACCTATTACAACTCGACCCTTGATGCGTAAGTCAAGCCGGTCTCTTTTTTTCAAATAATTTCATTTTCAGCACGCTTTGCACGCGATAACGAGTCAAACCCTTGATCCAACGTCAAGCGGATTTTCGAAACAAAACATCAATCAATTAACAACTATTTAATTCTTTTCAAGGTGTAAAGAGTAGGTTCAAGTCTTTGATCTTGCTTTCAGTTGTTTACATACGAGTTGTCTTATTCGGGTGTGAACAATTGACGCCTCTAAATAACATTAACAACTCGACATCGTTCAACTATCTCCAACTCAAGCAACTTTCCTTTCACGATGAAAAAGAGAGTGTTCCAAGTCTTTGGTTCGCTCTCCCGATTATTTGGGGTCCGAGAAGTCTTTCTTAAGCTTCGAATAATCTTCATCCGTACCCACTTCAATCCAATTCAAACTAGTTTCTTTCGTGATCGTTACCACGAACTACGGACGCTCTAATTCTTCATTCATTCATGAATGTAAGATACGTAGGCACAAGATTGCGATGATCTTGGCGAGCACAATTCCCTCCATCTTCCATTTCCCCCATCCTTTCTCGTAGTCGAACTACGACGCTCTGATTTCTCATTCTCGTCCGAATGAGCATACGTAAGCACAAGGGCCCCAATCCTTGGCGAGCACCTTATCCTCTAACCATCCCCTTTCCCCTAGTGTTTTTATCCCTTTATAGTATCCTTTAGCATTTAGTAGCGAGAAGAGAAGAATTAAGTTTAGCTAACATCCATTAACTCGAATTAAGAGGTTTCCGTCGAGTACGACGGACGTGAGGGGTGCTAATACCTTCCCCTCGCGTAACCGACTCCCGAACCCAGGAATATTGTTGCGACGATCGTGTTCCTTCCGCGTTTATGAGGTTTTCTCGATATTTTCCTCTCTCGTCTATTCGGGAAAAATAAAGTTCGGTGGCGACTCTGTCGAACCAGCATTTCCGCGCCTTTTGCGCGAGGGTCGTATGTTCGAAATGGAATTTTTCGAGGTGCGACAGCTATCAAGCAAACCCAAACCACATAGGCAAGGGAGCTGGGCTCTACTGAATACCCGCAAGCAAAGCCATACAGTAAAAATACAAGCAGAGGGAGCAACTCAACCTCTAGTGAAGTCATGCTCCTAGCTTACATCAGTCTAGATATGAACTTATTCTAATGCATCAAGAAAATCAAACAAGTCACATCAATACAGTTGCACAAAAAGAAAACAGACAGGAAAAAGAAAGCAGATCAACAGCTTCCACAACTTCACAACAAAGTTCCTCTGACAGCAGTTCAGTCCTCATTCTTCAACTACCCTTCAAGGCTATCATCTTCAATAGCAAGTATCAACTTGCTTCTACAAGCTTCTAACACATCAAACATAAGTATCAACTTATTCCCTCTTCTCCAAGCCTCAGCTCTTCAGTAAATTCCACCTTCAGGCTTCACTCCTAATATCAAGTATCAACTTGACTCCTTCAGGCTCTCAATGTCTCAACATAAGTATCAACTTGACTCCTTCAGGCTCTCAATGTGTCAACATAAGTATCAACTTGTCCTTTATTCCTCAAGCCTCAGCTCTCCACTCAATTCCAATTTGATCTTCTTCACAAGTGTCAACTTGTTCTTCTGGACCTCAAGCTTCAGCTCTCTCCTCTTTACAAGTATCAACTTATTCTTCTTCTGATCTACAAGCCTCAGCCTCAAAAGGTAACCTCCAAACACAAAGAAGTATCAACTCCATCCTTCAATCTTCTTCAATCAAGGAACTCCATCCTCTAGCAAGGGAGAAAGATTCATCTATTAAGAGCAAAGTTGGGATGATTGGTAGCAGAGTGAAGACCAAAGGTCACCACTAAGCATCCTATCATCATAGAAAGGGACCCTCAAAGGTTCTACCAACTTATGAAGAGCCACACATCCTACCAAAGGAGGGATGAGGCCTTTACAAGGGACCTTACATCATAGGGAAGAATGGAATTGATCAACATCTTCCATGTTTATGAAGGAAGAGAATCTATCTAGAAGCTCTGCCTACAAACCCTAATCTTAACACCTAAACAAAACTACACCAAAAGAAGGGAAGATCATCACATCCAAGCCTCTTCAAGCACTCCATTGCATCTTCAAATTGTCTTCAACATCATCCAAGAACAAGCCAAGCAAAACCCTAATCTAAGGGAACTAAAGAAGTCAATCTAGTTGAATTAGTGCGCTAGAATCATCTAAAGTTAGCATCTAAACTAAAATCTAACAAAAATAGTAAACTACATTGAAAATTCCTACAAAAATAACTATGGGATCCTAATCCAATCATGAATATGTCCTACAAAAATTAGAGGTTGAATCATCCACCAAGTCCTAAAAACAAGATCTAAACCACAAGGTATCAACCATAATCCCTAAAAATGGAGCCTCAAAAGGTTTCAACCTAAACTACCACTTATATTCATCACAAAAATGTGAGAAAAATCTATGGGGAGCATGCATATCTATGCTAACTACTCACAAAAAATCAAGGCCAAAATCATCATCACATGATCAAACCAAATTCAACAAAATCAACCCTCAAACATGATTATTTCAATATCAATTAAAATGTAAAAAATCCCATAAAATCAGAAAATGCATTAAATAATAATATTTTTTATCTAAAAAATACTAGATGCAATCATGAATCCAATGTAAAAAGAATGGGATCAATTGAGTTATTTTTCCATTTTTTATGAATTAATCACTAACCATGAATAAAATGGAAAATAAAAGAAAATCCAAGGAAAATAAACAAACGCGTGGTGTAGATAGCAAGGCAATCCAGTTCATTTCCCAGACTGGGCCACAAAGGGGGTGTGGTTATCAATCCTGACCCAAGCCCAAAACCGGCTGATTAATGAAACGCTGCGTTTCATTTTAGTCTCAGAACTCCTTCACACTTTTCCTGCACGCATGGCCATTGGATCTTCATCTGGTCAAAGGTCCTACCTTGATCCAAGGGCTCTGGGGTCATCTTCCCCAATTTGAATCTCTGCAACTCAGGTCACCTGCGCGCCATAGTCACCGCCGGTGACTTTCTTCGGTCGTCATCTCACAACCCTAACTTGCTATAGAATCCACCATAGGCCATGATTCCTTGATGAATCTTGTTCCAAATCTCACAAGGAATCCATTCATGCCCTTAATTCACTTTAAAACCTCATGATTCGCAAGAACACCATCTCAAACGAAAATGGTAACAACCCTAATTGGTCACTAATTCTCAAATTAATGATCCCTAAACCTTCCTACACCATTCTAATATGCATCTAACACAATAATTCTTCTTAATTCTACCTAATTTAAGCTGGAGATTGAAAGTTACTAACCTGAGAATTTCGCGTGCACAAAGGTAGTAAACCTTCAAATCAAGCTCTCAAATGCTCCAGACTCCTTCAATGAATCAATTCCAAGCTTCTGTATACAATGAAATGTATGGAAATGCTCTGAATTCTTGGAACCAACTCTGAGTTGCAGGTGACAAAATCTGAGATCAAGAACACTATTCAGCCACGAATTTGCCTTGATTATGATGTGGAATCATTCACTAGCATCCATGGAAGTGATTGCAATCAAGAAAATGGATGGAAAGTGAAGAAAATGGTGTAACCGAATTCAGTTGCAAGCAAGAATTTTTCAATCTCAATCTCTATTCTCTCCTTCAATTATCACCAACCTTGGCCTTGGATCACCTCATATGCTTATATAGCCCATGTATGGATGATCTAGAAAGCTCTAGATCCTTCTAATGAGCAATTCAATTTCTCATGCCATGGAATTTCTCTCTTGATGGTATGCACATATCAGTTCTGCTAGCAGCTTGTATTCACCCTCATTCTCTTCCAATTTCTCTCCTAATGGTATTTTGGATGTGTTTGGATTGAAAGAAGCCTTGGTTATGCCTTGAATTTTGGTTTGGCAAATGTTACTTATGATGTAAGTAACTACTTTTCAAAGAAAGTCCACAAATTAAATCTCAAGTCAAAATTATGGCAATGTCAATGTTCTTAAAATGTGTTTTAGAATCAAAATGACATATTACATGTCTTGGTTTGGACATGTAGATCAAAAATACCAATTTCCATCTTTGGTTCATTTGAAAATCCCCCTTATTTTAAACCATTTTTTTGATTTTGAGCTACAAGCAATTCCAACCTCTCATGACCTCTTGGCTAGCCTTAAAACATCATTTTGAACAAGTTTGATGTTGAACATTTTCCCATTTGAAGCATGCAAATAGGAGTTATGGCCTTATGCTTGAAATGACCTATAATCTCCAAATGACCAAAATACCCTTGACTTGTCAAAGCCATAACTTGAGTTCTACAAATCCTATCAAGGACTTATAGTACTCTATAGAAAGCTAAGAGGATAAGGAATAACATTCATGTTGACCAAAAGTTCATAGGAATCATCCTTCTAGGGAAAAAGTTTCATGCAAGTTGGACAACTTTCAAGCTCCAAATTCACATACCTCAGATGACCTGTAACTTGTCAAAGTCATAACTTGAGTTCTACAAATCCTATCAAGGACTTCTAGCACTCAAATTAAAGCTATGATCATGCTCTACAACATTCATGTTGTGGGTGAGATGAGATGACAATCACATCTTGAGCTAAACTGCCTTGAAGATAGGGGTCAAACTAGGGGATTTTACACTATCAAGCCTTAGAAACCCTAGCTTGAAACTTCTAAAACTCTTCAATCATGATGAGTTAACCTTGGAATTATCCTTATAACATCTCAATGCATCAATCAATGATCACATGGCTCTTGGATTAGGTCTCAACTTCCTCCAAGTCTTTAGTTGACTTAGGGTTGACCCAGTCAAATCCTAATGGCACCACTCATGGCTGAGGCTTCTTAATCTTGCACAATGACCTGTCTAGGCCTCAAAGTGATCTTCAAACATTATCATGAGCTCTCTCAAGACCTCAAGTCTAACTTCATGGCTTCAGAATCATCTGATGGCTTTCCACAACTCTCAAGTTAGGAGACACACACTCTTGGTTTCAACCACTCTCTCTTAGGATCTTTTAACTTCTCTGACAAGGATATCAACCCTTGAACACTTGAATAACCTTCTTAGCTAGCTTCATAGTCTTGTATATCTCTTAATTGGTAATCATACCTCATGATCTCCTGCATACATGTCAATGAAATGCAAATGATAATGCTAATGTGAATGAAATGAAACATAAGCTAGGTAAAGAAAAGTTGAGAAAATTTTGGGGTGCAACAGTTGCCCCTATTCAAACGGCTTGGACCTGACTGGGTGAGAAGCAAATGGCTCTCACACAATCAAGGTAAAAGGCGGTTGAATACCAATAAACCCAGAAATTTGCCAACTGCGCAAGTACACGGTACTCTGATGGGGACAAATCTTCGGAAACTGAAACACTAGATGCACGACAACAAGCTGGAGAATTACTGATCTGAATCCCCGTCAGGATGATTCTCTGATTTATCTGATATCATTGCATCCTCAAATCATCAAGGGGTCACCGGTTACACGGTAACTGGTGATCTGCCAACCGCACAAGTAAACAATACTTGGATTGGTAGGAACATCTTCAAAACTGAGCCTGCCAGTTGCACGGCAACTCTGCTGGGGAATTGGTCACACGGTAATTGGTGAAGGGTCAAAGCTCAAATCTCCATCAGGATGATTATCAGATTTTGCGGCAGCTACTTCCTCAAGTCATAAAGGGATCACTGGTCACTCGGTAATCGGTGATACATAGCTGGTATTGCCGTCAGGCATTCTGCGGCATTGCAGCAGAAGAATTCCTCGGGACGCATCAGGTCCTTAGGAACTTTTTAACAATCAAGTTAATCATGCCATCGGGCATTCAAAGAAATTTTTGGGCGTCAGCCGGACTTCGTCAGTAAGTCGGGAATAAAATTCTTGGTCAATCATGAACCAAATAAGGATATACAATCTTTTACCGTCAGGCACTCCGCATCAGCTGAGAGAACTACTTCGTCAATACAGTTGGACTTCATTAGTAAGTCTGGGGTTTCAGCATCGTTGTCGGACTTCAATCATCAAGTCTTCAAGGAAATTTCAACTTCTCTTTTTAAAACCTGCTGGGGATGACACATCTCCGCTGGGGATTCTAGAGAACTGTCAAGTAACTCTACTTCGGGGGTCCAGAAATCATCCTGAATGAATCAACTCTGCTGAGGACTTCAAGAATCATCTTGGACAAATAATTCCGTCGGGGACCAATAACTCTGCTGGAGATTTCAGGATTCATCCTGAGCAGACACTCTGTCGGGGACTCTAAGCATCAACTTGAGCAACCAACTCTGGCGACTTCACTAGGGAATTCAAGAATCATCTTAAGCCAACCAACCTGCGGAGGAACACCTGCAAAACAAGAATAGTACCGGCCTAGCTCATGTTTCGTATGCATATGCTTTGACAATGGAGTAATGCTTCACACGGTGGAAATGCTACACGTTTAGGGTAAATGCGATGCAATCATGCAAAATGCTACGACCCCATCAGCAAAATAAATGCTGAAGGGAAAAGCCTCCTGTCAAGGAGAAAGAAACACTCTGGTGGGGGAAGGAATCATCCTTCCGAGGAAAAGATGTCACACCAATCTCAATTGGACTCTGTCTAGGGGAAACGAACTTCAGACGACTGCTGCAGGGGAGTAAAGTTCTGCGAGAACCTGAACCCGCTCAACCAGGTATTCAAACCACAAACTGCTGAGGAAACGATATCAATCGCAGAAATGAACTGCACGGCATTCGCGGCAAAGCTTTCCTAGAGATAACGACTCCGATGGGGAAAAACAACATCAGCTATTCAACACTCTACTAGGGAAAACCACTCATGGCCTCAACGGCTTCCAAGGACTCGACTCTCTTGGGGAACTGCAAACTCGGCTGTGGAAGAAGGAATCATCTTGCTTACTGGGGAGAGTACGACTCTGTGGGGAATTTCGAATCTCTTGGAGACTTCAGTCTGTACTATCGAGTGCTGCACACTTCAGTGTATGACTCCGCTGGGGAGATGACGATCCTTCAGGATACATCTTCTCTGCTTAGGGAGACATATCAATGTCCTTAGTCCCATGTTCCGACTCCGTGGGGGAGGCGCTGCTACCTTTGTTGGGGTAGAAGGAATCACCCTGCTTGGGGATGCATACGGCGTACAACCTGGAATAGGCTATACCTGCAACAACACAAACAAACAGACAAGATACCCTTCTCAAAGGGACTTATCAAGGTTATCATCTTGTGACAATGTTCAAGTAATTCATTGTTTCAACAATCAGTGGCCTAGGCCAGTAAGTTTATGTATGCGCATTATATCAAAAACATTGGCGTTCTTTTCGCAAACAAAACAGGTAGATGCTAATCAAACAAACAGAATTGCTGAATAGTATATTTTTCATTGATAACAAACCCCTGAATGGGAAAAAATGTTTTACAACAGATGGAAGCTCCTGGAATGAGGAAGCTGCACAAATATAAAACATAAATATACATCAGTATGTACACAAATGTCGGCAATGAGGCGTAGACGAACACCACAAGTTGATCCCTCTATGACCCACTCGACTCCGATACTTCTTCGACGGTTCAGCTTCAGAAGAGATTGATTCAGATAAATGTCCCTCATGTCCTCCAAACCCCTAAACAAATACAGTCCACACGCGGAACGCAGTCATTTTCTTTTTCAAATCCCTAACTTTTGCCTGAATCGCCCTTTCGGGTTTTCGATTCACCGGGATACCCCTTTTTGCCAAAGTCGCCCTTCTGGGTTTTCGACTTTGCGGGTGTACATTCTTTTCGTTTATATCCCTAATTTTTGCCCGAACCTTTTTCCTTTTTTATGGTTCGCCGGGACGCTCCATTTTTGCCAGGATATTCGTTTTCTTTCCAGCGGGTCATTTTTTAAGCAAAGTATTTTTTAACTGCGTCCGCGTTTACCGGGGATGCAAAATCTTCTCCATCCATCGTGGATAACAACAAGGCTCCTCCTAAGAAGACCTTGCTGACGACGTACAAACCTTCGTAATTGGGAGTCCACTTGCCCCGGTGATCGGAGTGTGGAGGAAGAATCTTCTTCAAGACGAGATCACCCGTTTGAAAGCTTCTAGGACGCACCTTCTTATCATAGGCTTTCTTCATTCGGCTTTGGTACAGACGACCATATGCAATCGATGCTAACCTCTTCTCCTCTATCAGGCTGAGTTGGTTTAGTCGGTTCTTAATCCATTCTGCCTCATCGAGTTTCACATCAACCAAAACTCGCAAAGAAGGAATCTCAACTTCTAATGGTAGGACAACTTCCATACCGTACACCAATGAGAAAGGAGTTGCCCCGGTTGATGTACATACCATTGTACGATAACCGTGCAGTGCAAATGGCAGCATCTCGTGCCAATCCTTGTAGGTCACAACCATCTTCTGTACAATCTTCTTGATGTTCTTATTGGCCGCTTCAACGGCGCCATTCATCTTTGGCCGGTAAGGAGATGAGTTGTGGTGTTCAATCTTGAAACTCTGGCATAGCTCCTTCATCATCTTGTTATTCAGATTCGAACCATTATTAGTAATGATCCGCTCGGGAACTCTGTAACGACAGATGATGTCCCTCTTTATGAATTTAGCCACCACCTGCTTGGTCACATTAGCATATGAGGCTGCCTCCACCCACTTGGTGAAGTAGTCGATAGCTACTAGAATGAAGCGATGACCATTAGATGCAGTGGGCTCGATCTTGCTTATCATGTCGATGCCCCACATGGAGAACGGCCACGGGGAGGACATGACATTTAACGGGCACGGCGACACATGAATCTTATCAGCATAAACCTGGCATTTATGACATCTCTTCGCGAATTTAAAGCAATCCGACTCCATCGCCAGCCAGTAGTATCCTGCTCTCAGGATCTTTCTCGTCATAGCATGCCCGCCGGCGTGCGTGCCAAATGTGCCTTCATGGACTTCTTCCATGAGCATACTCGCTTCTTTCTCATCTACACATCTGAGTAGCACGAGATCGTGGTTTCTTTTATACAAAACTCCATCAGGATTGAGATAAAAATTTCCAGACAGCCTCCTTAGAGTTTTCTTATCCTGGGTTGACGCTCCCGCGAGATACTCCTTAGTTATAAGGAAGGTCTGGATATCATGGAACCATGGCTTGCCGTCGGAGGCTTCCTCGATTGCAAAGACGAATGACGGTCTATCAAGACGAGAAAGGACAATTCTTGGAGCTTCATTCCAAAAATTGACTTTATACATCGAAGCCAACGTGGCTAGGGCATCAGCCATCTGATTTTCAGCCCTGGGCACATGATGGAGTTCCACTTGGTCAAAGAACGGAAGCAGCCTTCTGGCATAATTCATGTACGGCACCAAATTTGATTGATGAGTCTCCCATTCCCCTTTAATCTGGTTGATCACAAGCGCCGAGTCACCATATACATCTAGGTTCTTGATTCTCAAATCAATTGCTTCTTCTAGACCCATGATGCATGCTTCGTACTCCGCTTCGTTATTGGTGACTGGAAACGTCAGTCTAGCGGTAAACGGGATGTGGGATCCGTGTGGAGTCGTGATAATCGCCCCTATGCCACTTCCGTAAGAATTAACCGCCCCGTCAAATATCAATTTCCATTGGGATTTCCTATCTGGCCCCTCGTCGGGCAACAGTTCATCGCAATCTTTCGCTTTAAGAAACATGATATCCTCATCAGGGAATTCAAATTTCATCGGCTGGTAATCTTCGATCGGCTGTTCGGCAAGGTACTCAGATAATACGCTTCCCTTGATGGCCTTCTGGGAAACGTACTGAATGTCATATTCCGTCAACACCATTTGCCATCTGGCAATCCTGCCCGAAAGCGCTTGCTTCTCGAATACGTACTTGATCGGATCCATCTTCGAAATTAGCATGGTGGTGTGATTGAGCATGTACTGTCGTAAACGTTTGGCAGCCCAGGCTAATGCACAACACGTTTTCTCAAGCATCGAGTAACGAGATTCACAATCTGTGAACTTTTTACTCAAATAGTAAATGGCATGCTTCTTTCTGCCCGTCTCGTCGTGCTGACCGAGAACACACCCCATACTATTCTCAAGAACTGTTAAGTACATGATTAAGGGTCGTCCGACCACTGGGGGTATTAAGATCGGAGGTTCTTGTAGATACTGCTTTATTTTATCGAATGCCTTCTGGCAATCCTCGTTCCAGATAATCGCCTGATCTTTCTTTAGCAGTTTGAACATCGGTTCACACGTGGCCGTGAGCTGAGAAATAAACCTTGCAATGTAGTTTATTCTGCCTAGGAAACCACGAACTTATTTTTCTGTTTTTGGCGCTGGCATCTCTTGTATTGCTTTAATCTTCGCAGGATCAACCTCAATGCCTCTTTCACTCATAATAAACCCCAGTAGTTTTCCAGACCGTACCCCGAAAGTACACTTGTTAGGATTCAGCCTCAACCTGAATTTCCTAAGCCTCTCAAAAAGCTTCAGCAAATTGACCAGATGTCCCTCCTCCGTTTGGGACTTCGCAATCATGTCATCAACATAGACTTCGATTTCATGATGAATCATATCATGAAACAAAGTAACCATTGCTCGTTGGTAAGTGGCCCCTGCGTTCTTCAGACCGAAAGGCATTACCTTGTAGCAAAATGTTCCCCAAGGTGTGATAAACATAGTTTTCTCCATGTCCTCCGGCGCCATCTTGATCTGATTGTAATCGGAGAAGCCATCCATGAACGAAAATACGGAGAACTGAGCCGTATTGTCGACCAACACATCAATATGAGGCAGCGGGAAATCATCTTTAGGGTTGCCCTATTTAAATCCCGATAATCGACGCACATTCGCACCTTACCGTCCTTCTTCGGTACAGACACTATGTTGGCGACCCACGGAGGGTAAGTAGTGACCGCTAAGAAGCCAGCATCAAGATGCTTCTGCACCTCTTCTTTGATTTTAACGGCCATATCTGGTCGCGTCCTCCTAAGCTTCTGCTTAACGGGAGGACAATCTTCTCGCAGCGGCAAGTGGTGGACCACGATGTCGGTGTCAAGTCCGGGCATATCTTCGTATGACCAGGCAAAGACGTCACTATACTCTCTTAGCATCTCGACCAATCTCTGCTTGACATCACTCTGCAATGCAGCCCCTATCCTGACGTTCCTGACTAGCTCTTCAGAACCCAGATTCACAATCTCGATCTCTTCTTCGTGAGGCAGAATAACTTTCTCTTCTTGTTTCAACAAGCGGGCCAACTCTTTGGGAAGGTCTTCGTCTTCATCAATCTCTTCTTCGGCTTGATAGATCGGGCAATCGAAGTCGAAGTGAGTCGTAGAAGGTCCAGAGTCGATGTCATCTGTTATGTGGATCCTGCAATAACAAGGGTTAAGCTTAAAACAAGGATATGCAGGTTAGCACAAACCCCATTGCCATTTTATTGTTTTTCAAAACAAATATAAAACAGGAATAGCAGAGATCACAACATTTGAATACGAAGAAAAACTCCTTTTGATTTATTGGTAAAATGCATGTACATAATCAAACAAGGCCCTGACAATAAAACCACTATGCCCCGGGTAGGACATAGGGTTGTACAATGATTAGAAAAAAGTAAATCATTACTCTTTGCCTGTCACTTAGATGATATCCCTGATGGACCAGTTGTTGAGGCTCTCGCCTGGCTTGCTTGGCTGGATCCAAGAGTCCAGATCGCAGTCGCTGTCTTCGCCGTCTTCAGACACTGCGTTGATGCTTTCAAATATCACCCCGCCGCTGGTAAACTGGATCGCCCCTTTACCTCGTGACGCACTGCTAGATGAGGAGGCTTCAGCCGTAGGAGAATATCCCAACCCAAACTTGTCTTGCTTGTTAGGTATCTCCAGAATTCGCCCCCAGCCTGGGGTAGATCCGGCTTGGACAACAGCCCGGGCTTCCTTGAAGGAAGAGAGAGTCATCTCCGGTTTCTCAGCGATTATAGGAGCTACGTTCTTGACTTCAACAGCTTCGAACACCTAACATAGGGTTTCGTGGATTTCTCCATCCATCTCAACATACTTGAAGGACGACAAATGGCTCACCATTATATCTTCCTCGCCACATACAGTCACGATGCTACCTCCGACGGCATACTTGAGTTTCTGGTGCAACGTGGAGGTCACGGCGCCCGCAGAATGGATCCACGGCCGGCCCAAGAGACAACTGTAGGCAGGCATGATGTCCATAATGTAGAAAATTGCGTCGAACGTTTCCAGCCCAACTTGGATTGGCAACGTCACCTCCTCGAAAACATGACGTTTGGTTCCATCGAACGCCTTCACCACCAGATCACTGGGTGTGCAAATCAATCCACGAGTATCTAACTTCATCAATGCTTTCTTCGGAAGAACATTGAGTGACGACCCCGTGTCCACCAACACGTGAGACATAATCGTTCCTTTACACTCTATCGAGATGTGCAGAGCGCTATTGTGGTTCCTTCCCTTCAGCGTCAGCTCCAGGTCAGTGAACCCTAAGCCATTTCCAGCATTCACGTGGGCTATGACTCCTTCCAACTGATTGACTGATATTTCCTGCGGTACATACATGGCGTTTAACACCTTCAGCAGTGCGTTGGGATGTGCCTCAGAACACAACAACAAATTCAGGATAGAAATTTTTGAGGGTGTTTGATGGAGATGATCCACAATCTTGTAGTCACTCTTTTTAATCAACCTCATAAACTCTTCGGCGTCTTTAACAAGTAAGTCTTTTTCTACCCCACTGTTGCACCCTAATTTTTGACCATAAAATCCCACCTCTTTTTGCGCATTTTTTTTATTATTTGACTTTATTTTATTTGTTTTTTACGACTAACCCAAATTGTGCAGATGCAGAGTGGAGATAATTTTCTTGCTCATTATTAAATACGTCAAAGACGTAGGTCATGTCTCAAGGAAGCAGAGATTCAGATTGATTTTACATTTGAGGGTTACATTGGACTTGGCAAATTATTAAGAGGATTCTAGGACAAAAATCTCATATGATACCAGGACGGTTGATTATTGAGGATATTCGGAATCAGATGCAAGGAGCAAATTTATGACAAATATGGAGTTTGTGATCAAGGTTGGCATGTCTACTCTCATTACGAGCTACCAAGGATTTGAGAGTTAGATAGCTAGAAGTTTGAATCCCTAATGCAAGAGGGTGGTTTCCTTTTTGTTCTTTCGGATGCTGGTCATTTGTGTTTGGAAGCATTGAATTAGAAGTTTCATCGAATTAAATACGAAATGGCGATGCAAACATATTGTCATTAAACCCAATTTGAGTGACAAGCGAGGTCTTAACCACATAAAGAAGGAAGAAAAGCCATGCATTCATTTCTAAATACATACAGGGAGCATTTCCATACAAGGCACTTATCCATCTTGACTTATTTTATCCAAGCCGAGAACTATGATAATGACAGCTTTGAGGCAATTCCAAAGGTTAAAAGCATACTCACAATGTACATGCCTTTGGTACTGAGACCAATTAAAAAAAAATGCTAAGACCACTATTTAAGGTTCAATACAAGATGCATTTAGCTACAGAAGGTCCCTTTTTAAATAACACTTCCAAGAAAACCACAAGGCCAACAATGCTGTCAATAACCAAACCGTCTAGGCCTTCAACGCCTACTTCAAAACCATCACAGTTAATACCCTGCAACAGTAAGCATTCAACAGAAAAACGTCGGCTGCCGGTATTTCTGCATCAGCTGCAACCGTATCAGCAGCAAGCAACAGCATCATTCGCAAGCAGCCATAACAAGTATTTCCGCAACATCATCTGCAAGCGTCTGTAACATATCAGTAGCAGCATCAGTATTTTATCAGTAACAGCATCAGCACTTTATCACCACTAGCATCAGAGCATCTACATCAATTTACAAGCCAGCACCAGGGATTTTCATGATACCCTCATTCTAAGCATTCTTGAACTCGTGATCAAAACTCCAAACGTAAGCCAGCATACATGAGCGGTCATTATGAATACAAGTAGAAAAGCGAGAGCAAGCAACAACATCATTCACCAGCAGCACCTGCACATCACATCAGTATTCTCAATATCGTTACGGTGCCGTTTCTTGGTTCTGATAAACCCATTAAACAAATCTATAATGACCTGTTTATCTGTCTGGCATTTGATAAGTCTTTTAAGGTGAGACTGTTAAGTCGCTTTGCAGCTAGTGCACTGCAGGCAATGAATGAAACTATTAGCAAAGTCCAGGAGTATGTTAAAGGTGTGAAAAGCAACAACTACAGGTACCTAGTTTGGTGAACATATTGAGTGATGACAATCAAAACCAGGACCAATACATACACATATCAATGCAATGCTCAGAGTTATTCTGAAAATGAAGGAAGTTTTCATCGAGAATTTTACCTCCGGCAAAGTTATCTGAGAAAGACTGGGTCGACCAAACAAGCATAACAGGGGCTCATTCTGAAGAAACAGAATTGAAGTCCACGGCAACTTCTGCGGTGTCTTTCTCCCTGCATCATAAGCGAGCCAAAGTTATTAAAACAGAGCTACAACGGTAAACCCAACATTAATATGAATAAGAGGAATATTTTCAAGTCATGGCAATATTCACTTGGAAGCACAATCGGACCAAATACGATGAATTTTAATGGCCGTTAATGAGGAATTACTAAGCATCAGCAAATTTAAACAACTTCCCAAAATAGGATGGAACGAAAATGGAGTTGATTCAAATTCCCCAGGAAAGAATAATTGCCATCAATTTGTTCCCAATTGGTCTAAGCATGCTCCACCTAATATGGAATACTCATCACTCTTCTTCAATTCACATCACCCCCTGCAACTATATAAGGCACCATCAGAACACAGAAAACAGACGACGAGAAAAATCCACAAACAATCCTCACAAAACCCTAAATCGGAAGAGAATACACAACAGTTCACACAATGGAACCACACACAAAAATCCCCAAAAAAACCTAACTCGAAAATCAAATAAAAAAGGAACTTATCTTTTGAAGCTCCACCGCGAGAAGTTTCCGTTTGCAAATCCACCGCTTTCGAAATCCTCAAATCCTCAACTTCCACCGACAACCACGAATTGCCGCGTCTTCGCCATAACAACCTCACCCGCCGTCCACCGTCTTGGCCATCGCCGGAGAACCTCCACCTTGAATCGCAGCCAACTTCAACAATTTCCTCCGATTACATTACAGTGAGAGTCAATTATCTTTTGAATGTTGTTGTTGTTTTGTTTTCAGATGTAGGTAAAGGAGATGAAGGCGAGGAGCACAGAAGGAAGATCGTGAAAACGAAACGGAGAAGAAGATGGATAAAAAAAAAACGATCGACGGCGAGAGAGGGGAGAAGAGGACGCGATCGATTTGGGGGGAGCGAATTGGGGAAAATCTGGAGAATTAGGGTTCTTCAGATCATTTCTTTTCTTTTTTTATTATTGTAATAATATTAAATCACTCACTAACCACACTACACCACACACTGCTGATCACCATTAATTTTTTAATTAACCTTTAATCACCCCCTAATTAACCGTTAACTTCAACTAAACTATTAATTAATCATTAACCTGTCATTTAACCAATTTATTTATATCATCTCTTAATTAATAAGTCAACTAATAAAACCTTTTAGCTAATTTAGCCTTTTAGAGAAATTAAGTAATTTGCCATTTATTTAATCAACTTCCATTTTTTTTTAACTAACTATTTCTTTTGATAATAATTTATCCTATTCACTAAATTACAATTTCAAATATAATGAAATATATTTTATGCATATTCTTAATAATATAATCAAAACTCTATAACTCATATTTTATTTACTAATAATAATAACTAAAATCATTTGTTTTTAATAAAAACTATTTCTTAACTTAAGATGACTTCTACCTATCTAATAACAAAAAAAACATATATTAATAACCTGTAATCTTTTTAAAATAGAAATTCAATTTTAATAATAACAACCTTTTTATAATTATAGCTAAAACTCTTTATTTAATAAGAAAACCTTTTTTATTTAATCAACTCATATTATTTGATAAGTTAGTCCACTTATAACCCAACATAATTTCATTAATAAAGTCCAATATACTCATAAAATCAATGTCACCAAAACAATACAACATTTTCTTAAAAAATCATTCAATCCGCCTAAAGTCAACTCACATCGTAAAATCAATCTCACTTCACGACACATGCACCTACACTCAGCGCTTTCATGCGTATATATTATTTATCTTTATCTGCTCTTATTCACAATACACACACACACACACACTCACTTAGCGCTTTCATGCGTTCGTGTATGGTCTATCTTTCTGCAATTTACTCTTCTGCAATTTATTCTATTGCATTTACATTATCATATTTATCTATTCATACATTACATTCCGTCCAAAGGAAAAACCTACACATAATTCAACGTTGTGTGTAGTTGCAAATCATAAGCATCATATTCCCCTCGATCCTTGATTCTTCAAGTTGATCACTTAGGATAAATCCTACCCCATAGGAAGGACTGTTCTTTATCCCTACAACATAGAAACAACAAAATACAACTGTTTCAAACACAAATAGAGAATAGATGTTAATCATCTTAAGTGAGATATAATCTCCACCCCACAACAATACAATCAAAGTTGTAGGGACTTTGCCTTAAGAACGACAAAGGCATACTTGGCGACCATCCGAGTATGTAAGACCTTTCCTTAAGACGATGCAAAGACTATTTCCTACAATTCCCCTTTTACACTTGTGGTGGTTATCTCTCCCTTAAAATGAAGACTCGTCTCTTCTCCTAAACCCAATCAAAACAACTACCCTAAACCCGTAGGAACTTTGACCACAGTCAAAGAACTCCTCAAACCCTTTAGGGTGAACTACAAAATACTCTGATTCCACTCCCGTAAGGATATGTAGGCATAAGATGCGACATCTTATCGAGTATACTTAGAAAATAAACCCCTAGGTCTTTAACCTTAAGCAGATAAACACATAGCAATGAACAACATAAAACAAGAGGTTCCTGTAGGATACTACAGAAACTTAGGATGCTAGTACCTTCCCTAAGTTTAACCAACCCCCGAACCTAAAACTCTCTAGCTTGCATTTGCATTGCATTGTGGGAATTTCGATCTTTATCCCTTCCTTTGGACAAATCAAAGTTCGGTTGCAAAATGAATTAACGATTCAAACTAATCAATAGTTTGGTATCCGATTTTCACCGCGACACCCACGAGGGGTCTCTTCAACGACTTTACTCTTCCCTTTATCAGTTGCGTCAGCTCTGTCCACTTTGTCCGCCACGACTTCAGGTGGCGCAAACACTCTCCCGCTACGAGTAATTCCGCTAATGCCGACTAGGTTCTCCGCACATGACCCTGAGGGTTCTAGTTCCAACTTCTGTCCGTTGCAGTAGACCTCTGCCCCGTAATGCCATGCGAAAGCATTGGTGCTTTCGAAGGGTATCGGCCCAGCTTTGGTGATGGTAATTGTGGGCGGTCTGGGTGCAGAAATATTTATCGTCCGACGAGGGATGGTGATGGTGGCAATCTCATCATCTTGCTTCAGCATTACCTCTCCCGATCCGCTTTCGGCCCTTCGGCTAAACTGCAGGATTCCTTCGGTCATCAGACTTTGAATCCCCTCTATCAACTGTTCACATCCATCAGGACTAGTCGCACAACCCATACATAGCTCTCCACAACCTGGAAAGAAACCCCTTTTCATTAGCTTAGCTTTAACGAAGCTAAGCGGTGTCTTCAGTTCTCTGACGTCAGCCAACAAATCCAAGCTCTCGTCCTCAATAATGGCATTTACTCCACCTCCCCTATGATTCGGCATAGGGTTCTTCGTGACGTTTGGCACATTATCTGAGAAGTTGATGATCTTAGCGTCCACCATATCCTGCACCTTGTGCTTGAAGGCTTTGCAATTTTCTATTGTGTGGCCTGGTGCCCCTGAGTGAAATTCGCAAGTCGCATTCGCATCATAACCTGGCGGAGGTGCCCCTGTCAAGGGAGCCAGGGTTCTCTTCTGGATTAACTGTAACTGAAGCAGAGTCTGTAATAGTTGAGTGTAGGACATGGGCAGTGTCTCGAGGTGACGGCTCGACAGAGGTGCCCTGTTCTGATACTTTCTGTACCCTTGTTGATTCGGCTACTGCTGCTGCTGCTACTGTTGTGGCTGGGGTTGTTGGACAGCGGGGATAGTTATACTAGCCACCTACTGGTGCTGGCCCTTGCCTTTCCTTCAAGCGTTGGACACGACGCTCGTCTCTCCTTCCCGCCTTTTGCCACCATACGGTTTCTTTCCTCCTCCAGCTGAGGACAAATCACCTTGAATTTTCCCCAGTTTAATCCCATTTTCAACGTGCTCGCCCGTGATAATGAGATCTGAGAAGCTTCCAGACATACTGCTAATCAATTTCTCATAATAAACTCTTGGGAGGGTGGCTACAAACATTTCCACAAGCTTCCGTTCAACCATCGGCGGCTGAACCCTGGCTGCCAATTCATGCCACCGCTGGGCGTATTCTTTGAACCCTTCGTTGTTCCTTTGCGACTGATTCTGTAGTTGGACTCGGTTCGGAGCCAAGTCGCTGTTATATTGGTAGTGGTGCACAAATGCTTCAGCAAGTTCCTTCCACGTGCGCACACTGGTAGGTTCTAGACTCATGTACCATTCGAGGGATGGCCCGGATAGGCTGTCTTGAAAGAAGTGCATCAGCAACTTCTCGTCCTCAGAGTGAGCAGACATTTTTCTGTAATATGATCTCAGGTGGACGCGAGGGCAAGTGGTGCCCTTGTACTTTTCAAAGTCTGGTACCTTGAACTTGGGAGGCACCTTGAAATCAGCAATTAGTCCCAACTTGGACATGTCAACGCCCATAGTGTTCTAGTTCTCGAAGTTCCTCATCTTATCCTCGAGTGCCTTAAAACTTAGCCGTGCTTCAGCAGTCAGCTCGCCTTCAGCACCTCTCTGTGAGAACACATTGTTTTAACGGTCTTCTAACCATGGCTGAGGCCCAAACAGATTTCCTACACCTGCATTGTCGTTGCCCAGCCCAACATTGACGTTAGCTTCAAAATTCCCATTACCGACGCCAGTCGTATTACCGTTGAGTCCCATATTAGCTATCACATTACCGTTGGCACTGCCATTCCCCCCGGTCAAGGGGACGCCATTCTGAGGAGTTTCAACAGATGGAGGGGTTGGCACAGTCCCACCATGGAGTACACCATTGTTGTCGACCCTTGAAATCAGAGGCTTAACCAAGGTTCTGAGCTGATCCTGGCCGTTGGCGACCGCTTGCATGAGCTCCATGAAGCGGTCCATCCTTTCTCGGAGTTCTTGAACGTCAGTTTGCATTTGCTCCATAACTCTGGCTTGATTTGCTCTGGTCGGATAGCGGTGGATAGGTCTCTGATCAATCCTGGAACAACCTGAAACAACCTGTATACACAAAAGGGTTAGAAAAACGACAAGGTGCTCGTTATGCAAATGCTTCATGCAAATGCAAACGTGTGTCTGTGCGTTAGGGAATTTCCCCCCGATCCTAGTGCCTGAGTGCCAGTGCTGATACTAAGAAGTCCGAGTCCAATCATGAAAATAACATCTCATATATATAAAGAAAGCCCATCAAGGCAGTACACAATGTCACTGAGTACAAGCAGAATCAATAACGTGACCTCGACCAACAAGCATGGTGATGGTCAACATACAACAATGATCAAAACAAAAGGAATACAAATAGTCAAGCACGGCCACGGGCGCGGAACTCTTCTAACAAATTCCTCGTTTCTGGATGATCAGGCCGAGTGAGCAACCCTTCGACGAGTAGCTCCCTTTGCATAATAGCATATTGAAGGCCTTCAACTGAGTCTTCCCATGCTCCTTTGCCGAAACAATCTTCTAGCTTCCGCTTCTTGGATTCAAACATCAGTTTGCGCTCCTTCAGGTTAGCAAGAGCTTTGTTTAGCCGGCCTTCAGCGGCATATCTGCGAGCGGTTTCTTCATCAAACCTTTTCTCACTAGCCTTCACCTGGGCTTTTAACTTGGAGATCTGTTGCTTCAGCTTATCCTCCCATTCTTTCCCGTTGGCTATGGTGGCCTTCCAATGCTGATTGAACTTGGATATCCTCCGATACGCTTCATCCAAGTGCTGCTTCTTAGTGGCCAGTACGTCATTGACGACTTTAAAGTCATGACCTAAGCGCTCACGCTCAGCCATCTGCTTAGTCAAATCTGTCCCTAACTGGTTCACCAGCTCTGTCTGTCTCTTGAAGGAATGGACGGCTTTGCTTCTCTCGCTTCTGAGCTGAGCCAATTCTTTCTCCAGTTCTTCGTTTGCCTTCTTCAGCTCATCTCTCTCAGCTAATACCTGATTATGCTGCTGAATAGGCATGGTGGTAGGCTCTTCAATCACTGGAGGGCTTTCTGGCTTGGCAGGAGGAAACGACATCCCTATAGCATCTGCTCTGGCTCTGATCCAAGTCACATACGGGGCGTAGGCTTGGCTATTACTCTTCCCTAGTAACGGCTTTCCCCGCTTACTGATACCATTCCAAGCATTCTGAAGCTTAGATAACATATCCCCTTCTAGAAGACCAGTGAGGTACAGAGATTCCTGCACCTCTTCATCCTTCGGCGGAGCTCTCAAAGCATAAGCAAACTGTCAGACCAACAGGGATGGATTATAATTGATACAGCCCTTCCTGCTTATCAAAGGCACATTCGGAAACCCACTGCAGCTGAAGATAATCTCGGTGCCCAACCTATCTCTATCAAACCATGCAATATCCTCCGCTGACAAACTCATCAAACGCTCAGACCACTCAGCTGTGGCTGCAGACGAAGCAAAGGGACCCTTCTTGGGTAGGTGGCTATCAAGCCATCTATAGAGCAGGGGCACACATCACGAGACATTCTTACCCCTCTTGTTCTCGTTTTTGTAGTGGACGGAATGGTAGACATCCCCCATCAAGGTAGGGACTGGATTCCCTGATGCAAAGATGTGGAAGGCGTCGAAGTCTACAAAGTCGGGCATATTGGGGAACAGAATGATGCCGTATATGCACAGAGCAAGGATGGCATTAAACACGATCCAACATCCGTCTTTGGCGCACTGCTTAGCTTTTCCCACTAAGAACTGCAAGGAGAAACCGGGAACTATGTTCCAACTAGACAAGACTAACTCGGAGGCATCCAGATGAAGTGAAGGAGCTAGACTAGCCAGATTAGGCTCAGCATCCATATGAACAAAAGGCATCTGACCCTTGATAGGCACACCTAACAAATCAGCATATTCCTCTAGTGTAGGCGCGAGAATAAAGTCCGGGAAGGTAAAGAATCTCAACGGAGGATCGTAGAACTGCAGCAGGGCGTGCAACCCATTCAACTCAAACACGGAGGGTTTACGGACCAAACTGAGCAGTTTACCGTAAGACTTTCTGAACTCACCTCTCACAGAAATCATCTGCCAAAGCAATCAAACCAGTCAGCTGAACAACATCAGGAGTGGGGAGCTTGTAAGCCACAGTCTTCCTCAGAGAACCCATAGTAGCACAATAAAAGGCAAGAAAACCTAAATCGGGGGAAACGGTACCTGTAACACAGACACACGTTAATGAAATGCAAATGAGTATGCAAAACAATGCAAAATGCAATCATGCAGCAGGAGATCAAGACGAATGTGCTATTGAAGAGATGAAGGTGAAGATTCTGTATCAACAAAACCACAATACCGCTCTGTCAAGAACAACCACTATCTCCGATAGTAAGAAAACCCTGGTATCGGACCATAAATCTTCTCTGTCAAGAACAAACACACATCTGATAATAAGGACCTCTGATACAGGACCATAAATCTGCTCTATCAAGAACACATACATACCTGAAGATAAGGACCTCTGATACGGGACTATAACTCTGCTCTGTCAAGAACACATATACATATGATGATGAGAACCTCTGATACCAACAAAACTAATTCACTATCAAGAAAACCAGGTAGTCTGAAGGTTAAGGCTTCCTGCAACAAACCCAACCCTGCTCACAGGTATGGACCTAAACTGACACAAGTTCGGCATCCTATGCGGTCATCAGCGTCACAGACATTCAGGAGGGGTGATACGATACCCAGAAGGTGTGGCATCGCCATCTCCTGAAGCGGCCTCACTCAGCTGAATTCCAAATGATCGGTCCCCAGAGTCGAAAATCCTCCAAACCAACAACCCCTCAGGCCCAAAGGGTCGGAAAAGAAGTCAACCGGGAGAACATCGTCTGAGCGTGGATTTCATGAGACACTAGTGCCTGCAAAGCAAGCACGCGCCCACTAATTTCCACAACTAATGCTAGGTACACTCAAGCCTGGGTATGGCTTCTCACTCATCAGAATGCCCCTCCCACAACAATACAGATAATCATATCATACTGGAAATAAAGTGCGGGAAATAAAATGCGATAAATAAGAACAACCCAACAAGTAATCATACAAGCGCTAGGATTGACTCTCGCAGGGGACGTTGGATCCCCAAACTGACTCGCATAAGGGACGTTGGATCCCAGGAAACTATCAAGTCCCCAGCAGAGTCGTCAGCTGTCGCTACCGCGAAAATAAGGTGCCGGAAAAACAGAAGAGTCGCCACCTTTCGTTATTTATCCCTCAGAGCGGGAAAGGGAACGATCGGAAAAGCCTGACGAAAAGGTATAAGACAAGGTCATCGCAACCATTGTCTGGGTTCGGGAGTCGGTTACGCAAGGGGAAGGTATTAGCACCCCTCACGTCCATCGTACTCGATGGGATCCATGCTTGTTGTGTTTACGGGACGAGTTGGTTTTATCTATCTACCTATCAAGGCTGGTCTAAAAAGAAAAATGACTCGGCAAAGCGTCGCGCTTTATGCCTACGTATTCTCATCAGAGAATGAGAAATCAGAGTCAACATAGTTCGTCTAACTACGGGTGGGGGAAGGTGGCTCGCCAATATGTCAGTATTGTGCCTACGTACTCTCAACAGGTATGAGAGATCAGAGCTTACATAGTTCGGGATAATACGGATTACGGGGATTCGGATTCATCTGTTTTATCGAGTAGGGTTAACAAACAGTTCCAGCAGTTGGATGTACGCAACTCGACCCTTGGAGACTTAGGCGTTACCGTTTGCGGTAGAACTGGGAGTCAACGACACTCTTTTCTTCAGAAAAGCTTCCTTTGAATTATGGGCCCACGGGGCAAAAATATTTGAAGTTTGTTTTCTGTCTTTTACGAAAGAACTGTTTTTTACGGATGTTTGCAACCAATATCGCACTAGAGACTATGACCTGAGAGTGAATGCGTCGCATGTCACCCAAAGGGTGCCATACTAAACATCCAGACTGTTGAAAAGAAACTCTCCAACAATCCTTTCTCAGATAGCTTAAGGCTCGTAACGTACGACGTTAGTTAACCTTTAGTACTATGTTTTGATTTGTTTTGAGATGAGAAGAGAGCAGGCTCAACTAAAGGGAGACTATCAAGTCCTAACAGTTGTCATGCCAAGGATTCATCCTATGGTTGAAGTTTGAAATAGGGAACTCCTAGAAGTTATCATGCTTAGGTTTCAACCTAAAGTTCTAATCATCACTTCCTTATCAAAGGAAGTGAGATTCCTAGGGGATCATGTCAATGATAAACAGAAATAGATAAAGCATCAGCTTAACAGTAAACAGATATACAATACAGGAAACAACTGTAAAATGCATGCAATGCAAGTTGTTGCACCCTAAAATTTGCTCAACCTTATTCCTTGGGTTCATGTTTTAATATCATTATCATTAGCATTTAGAGTCATGTACATAGACTAACCATCTGCATAGCATAAGCATAGCAAGTCATTCAACAGGGGACCAATCATTACTTCCATCTCTAGAGGCCTAGCAAGAGGTTATCATCATAATTCAACCTCATTCAAGTCATCAGGAAAGAATTTGAAGGCAAAGAGTTCAGCAGATCAAGCCTTGGGATCATCTCCTAGCTGAGGGTATCTGAGGGTCAACAAGAGGGTTGTGAGCTGTGGATTGAAGGCATCTAGACATCTTGAGAGACTTACAAAGTCATTTGGAGAAGAAAACAAGTCATTGATGAAAGCACAAGAGCTATAGTTGAAGACAGTCAACTAGGGTTTCATCTGGGTCAACCCTAGGTCAACCCTAGGTCAATTGACTGACTTAAGAGGGCATTCAAGTCTATTGGAGAGATGTGGGGATCAACATTTGATATATGAAGAAGGATATGGAGATATGACAAGGAAAATTCAAGAGAAATCAAGGAGAAGAGGAGTTACTAAATTAGGGTTTCTCTGTAAAATCCCCTAGTTTAGGTCAAATTTCCAAGCAAGATAAGTCAAAATGCTAACTTCAAATGGCTTCTTGGCCAACATGAAACTTGTAGAGGATCTCAAGACCTTTAATTTGAGTGGTGGAAGACCTCAAGGAGATTTATAGAACTCAAGTTATGGTCCTTACAAGTTACAGGTCATTTGGGGTGTCTGAATTTTTGTCTGTGAAAGTGACTTGACTTCCAAGCTAGTTTTACCCCTCAAGGAGATTTCAAATGAATTCTTGGTCAACATAAGAGTTATTCCTCATTGTCTTAGCTTTCTAGAATGGTATGGCATGCCTTCATATGATGTGGAGAACTCAACTTATGGTCTTGACAAGCAAAGGGTATTTTGGGCATTTGTGAATTACAGGTCATTTTAACCTATACCCAAAACTCATACAAGGAGGCCTCAAATGGAAAAACTTACAACATCAAACTTGCTCCAAATGGGATTTTAAGTCTAGAAAGAAGGTCACAAGTTATTGGAGAAGCTCATAGCATGGAGTTGCATGATTGGTCAAAATATGAACTAAAAAGGCTTATAAAGTGAATAATTTCAAGTTGGAAAATGGTTTGGGAGATTTACAAGTCCAAATGGAGACTTCCAATATATGATTTTGAATGGAAAAACAATTCTAAGAACAATGGTTCACCCACTTTTTTGAGTTTAGAAGGAAAAAATGAAGTTATCCATGGTTGCTTATCATTTAAGAAACATAATCAAAAATGAGCCAAAGTTTGAAAACAAGGGAATGTGCAAGATGGATCTAGAATGTACCATTGGGGTCTATATATTCATGAAAGGAGAATTTGGCAAGGGTTGGCCTCATTTGTACCAAGAATTCCACAAAATTTCACACACTTTTTCATTGGAGTTTCATCACAATTCTCTCAAAACCTTCATCAACTTTCATCAAAATCAACTCAATATGACTCCATCATCATCATAGATCATAATTGAAGCAAAGTTTTGGTGTGAATCATCCATTTTCGAGCACTTTTGTTCAAGAGCATCAAGATTGAAGTTGCAAGTGGACAGCAAAATTCAAGCAAGGAATCACCAGAATATTGCATACAGAATCACATACACCAAGGATAGATCAAGATCCAACACCTAGAAGCTTCAGATCATCAATCTCCATAGCTGTTTGCAAGATTTTGCACAAGGTAAGTTTTCAATCACACAGCTCGATTCAGTTAGTTAGGCATGTTGTTGTTAGTTTAGAGATGATCTAGGTGGTTAGGAGATTAGTTTAGATGAATTTGGAGAGGTTTGGTGATGGTTGTGAGCAGGTGCAATGAACTGTTAGGGTGAAGATCTCTTAGGTTAAGCCATTAGAATGTTAGTTGGATAGCTCAGGTTAATCTCCATTATGTGTAGATTAGTTTAGGTTAAGTTTGATTGAGAATTGTGATGATGCTTATCAGTGTATATCCATGGTGATCAGAATTTGCCTCGATCGGGTTGAGAGTTTTATTGAGTTTCAGATTGATCTAAGGTCATAGGATTGAAGAGGGAGAGGTTTAGAGCAACTTTCATGTTTATAGCATGGTGATTCGTGGCCTGGATAAGGAGAACAGTTGAGTTGAACTTGCTCGTGCATGGAGGTTTCATGGTGAAACCCTAGTTTCTAACAGAGCCATTGGGGAAGACATAATCGTGGCCATACATCTTGCCTTGGACCCTTGACTTGGAGAGCCATCGTGTGGCTATTATTTGATTTCAGATTTGGAGGGAATTGACTGGGTGCCAAACGCACCGTTTCATTAATTGAAACGGGCGGGCCTCAGATTCTGTTGCTAATCCCACCCCCAGTAATAGGCCCATTTCCAATTTGAGCGTGTTTTCACTGCTATTCTTACCCCCAGCGCTTCTTATTGTTTTTCACTAATGCTGAGTGTTTTCCTGGGCCTAGTGTAAACGCTACCAGCACCCCCCATTATGAGGCCCATCCAGATTATAACTGCGCGTAGCTTCTTTTAACACCCCTCCTGCATTTTAATTCCAATTTTATTTTTCTTAATTCCAATTTTATTTTTCTTAATTCCATTTTATTTTACCATTTTCATAAAATCATAATAAATTCATAAAAAATGCATTTTAATCCATTCTTTTTACCATATTTTCATTAAAATGTCTAGAATATTATAGGAAAATAAATTTTCATTTTTAGTTTTATTTCATATTTTTTTCATATTTTCCAAATAAATAGCCTTTTAAATAGTTTCATTTCATATGTGATTTTGTTAATTTTTGTTCTATTAGAGGCTTTAATATTTTTTGCCCATTCTTTTTAGGTTGTTTAATTTAGACATTAAGCTTGTAGAAATATTTTAGTTCCCATTTTTGAGAGTTAATTTTAGGTGATTAATAAATGCTTGAATATCATGAACAAAACTAGGGTTTTAGGTGACAACTTAGGAAGTTCAATTTTCTCCCTTAGGACTTAGGGTTTGAATAGATTAGTTATGGGACTATAGGGGGCTATGGGTAGTTATTAGATCCCTTAGAGAACAATTAGGATTCCCCTACTGCTATTATTACTGTTTGTATATCTGCTGTCTGGTGTGGTGTGCCCTCTGGGGTTTATTGATTGTTTGTTTGGGTATTGGGTTTGTCTGGGGCCCTGGGGAAGCTGAAGATTTGTGGAGATGAAGCTATTGGAGATTCAAAGATTGAAGATCAACTGTCAGAGTTGAGGAGGAGTTTCTTGCTGGCAGATGCTGAGGAGACTAGGGTTTAGGAGCTAGGCAGAGCTCTAGATTAGAATGATTGTTTCTCAAACATGGATGGCCTTGTCTGCATCCATTCTTCTCTGTGATTCAGAGTCTCTCTAAGACACTCACCCCCTTCCTTTGGAAGGCTTGGTGATAGTGTCTATGAGATAGAACTCTTGAGAGAAAATGTCTCTTTGTGTTAGAAGCAGTCTGTTCACCACCTTTGGTAGTCAACTGATTGCTTAACACCCAATTCACTCTTGTGACTAATCCCTCATCCTGGAGGTTTGAGCTTGAAGAAAAGCCATTGCAGATGGAAGACTGATGATCAAAGCCCTTGTCTGAAGGCCATGAAGATGGAGATTGATGCTTGTTGAAGCCTGTAGTTGATTGGAGATTGCTTGAAGCTAGTTGCTGACTCAGAGCTGCTGAAGCTGTTTGTTTTATTGCTGTATTTCATTTGTTGATGTATTGATTGGTTTTCTGAACTGTATTGTTTGCTGTTTACCCTGCTGGGTTGAAAGTGAAGCCTGTTCATTTTTGCCTATTGTTTTCTAGGTTCGAGGTTGAGTGGGACTCCCTTGCCTCGCTTGTACTGTTGCATCCATGCATTTTACTGCTTTACTGTATATATCTGATATTGTTTCTGTTTCTGCCTATCCCTTAGGATCTCTGTTTCTCTCTGTGCAAGAGAGGAGCATGATAGACACTAGGTCTTAACCCATGCATGATAACATTAGGTTAGTTTGTTTCCCTTCGCAACCGTAGGTTAGAGTTCTGTCTCTTTCTTTCTCAAAACAAACAGAAAAACACATAAAGATTTCAAACACAATAAAAGACACTTCTTTCGTAAAAGAATGTGAACTCATCAAAACGTCATTTTTGTCCCCTTGGACTGTTAATCAGAAAAACCTTTTTCAGAAGGAATAAAATCAATCAAGGACAAGCTTGTGTCGTACGTGGCCCGAACTACGTTTGCTCTGATCTTTCATGCCGTGTGAAAGTACGTAGGCATAGGATGCGATATCCTAGCGAGCAACCTTCCCCTCCTTTCCAGTAGGTAGGCGAACTACGTTGACTCTGATTTCTCGTTCCAGGCGGGAATACGTAGGCATAAAGTGCGATACTTTGCCGAGTCATTTTATTCTCATTTTCTTTTATTTTTAACCCTTGACCTATAGTTTAGATAGAATAACAATCCATACCCGAAAACAAGCGTGGATCCCGTCGAGTACGACGGACGTGAGGGGTGCTAATACCTTCCCCTTGCGTAACCGACTCCCGAATCCAGGTTTTGGTTGCGATGACCATACCTTTCCCGTGTTGTGCGAGGTTTACTCTGAGCGTTTCCTTTCCCTCCCGTGGGATAAATAACGCACGGTGGCGACTCTTCTGTTCAGCCGGCGCCGATTTTCGCAGTAGCGACAGCTGGCGACTCTGCTGGGGACTTGATAGTTTCCTGGGATCCAACGTCCCTTGAGAGAGTCAATCCTAACGCTTGTTTTCCCGTCGAGGATTTTGTATGGAGTTATTGTATATTTCTAACCCTGTATTTTTCAGCTTTATATACTGTTTATTATTGCTGTATCTGGGGTGTGACGGGTGTTCTGATATTGAGAGATAAGCCGGACCTGGGCTTGAGTGCACCTAGAATTAGAGTAGAAATTAGTGGGCGCCCGCTTGCTTTGCTTGCTTTGGTGTCCCATGAAATCTACACTCAGACGAGGTTCCTCTGGTTGGCCTCCTGCCCCTTCCTTTGGTTGGCGTGGGTTGCTGGTTAGTTGGATTGTCGACTCTGGGGACCGATCATTTGGAAGTTGGCTGAGTGAGGCCTCTTCAGGAATTGATGATGCCACTCCTTCTGGGAATCGTATCATCAACCCTGAAAGTCTGTGACGCCGACGACCGCATAGGATGCCGTACCTTGTGCCAGTTATAGGGCCACCCACCTGTGAGGGGATTCAGGGTTATGCAGGTAACTAGACCTCCAGACTACCGGTTATTTCCTGATCAGAGATCCGGGTTATTTATGGAGAGTTATGAGGTCTGTCAGAGACCATTTGGAGATGTATTCTGAGGTCTGTCAGAGACCAGTTATAGATGGGATTTGAGGTCTATCAGAGACCACTGAGTTATGGTTTGAGGTCTATCAGAGACCAATATCGGAGCTTTGTTTTAGGTCTATCTGAGACCAGGGTTTGATGACTTCTGGATGGTCTATCTGAGACCTTTCTTGATTGGGTTTAGGCTATTCAGCTGCAGCTTTGGTCCCCGTTGAATGTTACTTGCATTGCATCCCTGCATATACATTATCATTTGCATTTCACTAACGTGTGTCTGTGCTGCAGGTGCATTTGCATTTCCCTAGTTCTAGTGCCCAGACTTCTGAGTGTTTGATCATGACTAGCCTACGGAGAACGGTTGCTTACAAATTGCCTACGCCTGATATTGTTCCTTTACTGGGGTTGATCTCTCTTGCTGATGAGGGTGTTCGTAGGAGTTTCCGGATGAGTTATGGTAGATTATTGAGATTGGTGTGCAAACCTACAGAGGTAGAGTTAGATGGGCTGTATGCTTTGATGCAATTCTACGACCCTGCTTCGAGGTGCTTTACGTTCTTTGACTTTATTATGGGACCAACTCTGGAGGAATACGCTGAGTATGTTGAGCTGCCTGTGCAGAACCAGGTTCCGTTCATCCATTATGATGCCAAACCCAAGCCGGAGGAATTGGCAAAAGCCTTGCATGTTGATGCTTCTGAACTTGTGACTACTGTTTCCCGTGGAGTTCCAGGCTTCTCATTTCAGTTCTTAGTTGGTAAAGCCCAGGAGTACGCCAAGAGCGGGTGCTGGGTTGCTTTCAATGCTGTGTTGGCTTTGTGCATTTATGGCATAGTTTTGTTTCCCAACATACCGGATTTTGTGGACTTTGATGCTTTCTACTTGTTTGCCGCTGGTAATCCTGTACCTACCTTACTCGGAGATCTCTACCACTCACTGCATTACAAGAATGAGAAGGGAAGAGGGAAGAATGTTCATCTGTGTGTACCCTTGTTGAGTATGTGGTTTGAGAGTCACCTTCCTAAGAGAGGATCTGCTGCAGAGACTACAGTCCCAGCTGGTTGGCCAGAGCGCCTGATGAGGCTATCGTCGGAAGATATGGAGTGGTTTGATAGAGACCTGTTGGGATCTGAGCTCATCTTTAGTTGTGCTGGGTACCCTAATGTGCCATTGATAGGAAGAAAAGGGTGTATCAATTACAACCCTTCTCTATTCATTCGCCAGTTCGGATATGCGCTGAAGAATCCACCTCAGGAGGAAGAAGTACAGGAATCTCTGTACTCCACCGGTGACGTGAAGGGGGAGTTATTAGCCAAGTTGCGACATGCTTGGACGCGTATTAACCGCAAGGGGAAGCCGTTGTTGGGAAAGAATGACTGTCAGGCCTATGCACCTTATAGAGCTTGGATTCAGGAGAGGGCTAGTCAGTTGAAGATGCCGTTTCCAGAGGCACCAATTCTTGATCCTATTCCGGTAGAAGAGCCGACCACTGTTTCTAGGGAAGTCTATGAACAAGTTGTGAGGGAGAAAGAAGCCTTAATGAAGATTAATGAAGGGTTAGAGCAAGAGCTAGCCCAGGCACGCAGTGAGAAGAACAAGGCCGTATATGCTTTCCAACAACAGATTGAGCTGGTAAACAGGTTAGGAGCTGAGTTGACCGAGGAAAAGAAGAAGCGTGAACGTCTGGGGCAAGAGTTCAGAAGTTCCCATGACATGCTGGAAGCCAAAAAGAAGGCGCTTGACGCAGCACACCGAGAGATATCTTCTTGCAATAAGACTTGGAATGCTACACTCACCAACAACAAGCAGAGGGAAGATAAGCTAAAGCAGCAAATTTCCGACCTCGAGGAGAAGTTGAAGTCTAGCATCAAGAAGTGTGAGGAAGAAGTGATGAACCGGTATAGTGTCCAGCATGCACTGAACAAGGCAATCAAATCCAGAGATGAAGCAGTGTCCCAGAAGCGAAAGTTAGAAGATTGCTTCGGAGAAGCGGCATGGGAAGAAACTGCTGAAGACGTACGCCGTGTTCTTAAGAAGAGAAACCAGCTTGTTGAAGGGCTGCTCGATCGACCAAGCCATCCGGAGACCAAGAAGTTGATAGAGGAGTACCAAACTTTTGGGAGGATTTGATCGTTCCATTATTTGTATGCTTTATTTGCATAGTGCTGACCATCACCAGGATTGTTGGTGGAGGTCATGCCATCTTTGTACTCTCAGTGATATTGTACCCTGGGCTTATTGATTCTCTCTGTTATATATGAGGCTTTCTATGATCCAGCTCCGATATTCCTATTGTCAACACTGTCACCGCACCGGCACCTTCGCACTAGAACTGGGGGAATGAACTTCCCTAATGCACAGACACATTGCATTGCATTCATATTCATCTTGCATAACAGGTAATCTTTGAATGGTGTCTTATCTCCTGCTTTGATTCAGGTACTTAACAGGATTCCAGATCAACATCCGCACCGCTATTCTACACGATCCAACTGTCGGAAAGTCATGGACCAGATTCAGAATGAGATGCAGGATGTACGCGAGAAGCTCGCCCTCTTCATGCAGACCATGGAGGCTATAGCAAAAGGGCAAGAGAATTTGCAGGCCATGGTCCAGCCTCTGTTGGCTCGCAACGCTGGTCATGGTAACGAAGATCATCAGTCTGTCCGGGTTGATACTGCTCATGGAGACGGCACTCCAACGCCAGTGGCTCCGCCTGTCGTCAATGTGAATGCTGCTAACGTCAACAACGCTACCACTGCTGTGAATGGTAACGTCGGAGTTGGAAATGAAACTGCTGTCCACAACGCTGGGCTGGGTGATTTCAATGTGGGGGATAATCTCGGAGGCAATGGCTTTGTCAACGCTGGGTTCGGATTCAACGATCAGGGATTCGACAATACTGGCAAGTATGGCTTTAATGCTCAAGGCTTTGGGCAAGATGGTTATGGTATGGTCAATCAGGGCTACGGAGGTTTTGGAAACGGAAACGGTGCTGGTTTTATGGCTGGTGGTCCTGCTGGAGGTGTTCAAGGGTATGGCAACAGAGGTCGAGTTCCGGGGATGAATCAGGTCAGAGCTGGACGGAATAATGCATATGATGGATACGGGGCTGGAAACGGTATGTGGCAAGAGGATCAGCAGGAAGACGCCTTCTCTGGAGGAGGTTTTGAAGGGCCGATGGATGATTCTCAAAAGATTAGAATGCTGGAAGAGCAAATGAAGGGAGTCCTAAACCAGAGTGCTGTGGGTCTGGACATGGCAACTATGGGCTTGGTACCTGGGCTGAGGGTGCCAATCAAGTTCAAAGCGCCTGCGTTCGATAAGTACAAAGGAGATACATGTCCGAAGGTTCATGTACGAGCTTATTACAGAAAGATGTCTGCATACTCCACTGATGAAAGAATGCTCATGCATTTCTTTCAGGATAGTCTATCGGGTCCTTCCTTAGAGTGGTACATGGGGTTGGAGCCCACTGATATCAAGACTTGGAAGCAATTAGCGGAGGCGTTCGTAGCCCATTACAAATATAACAGTGACCTGGCACCCAATCGGGTCCAGTTGGCCGGGCTTTCGCAGAAGAAGGGGGAGAGTTTTAAAGAATATGCGCAAAGGTGGCGCGATATGGCTGCCAGGGTCCGTCCTCCTGTGGAAGATAAAGAAATGAACGACATGTTTGTTGGCACATTCACCGGGCTGTTTCATGATATGCTGTTTCATACGTCTCTGGCTAGTTTTTCAGATCTGATTCTGATGGGTGAAAAGATTGAGCGGAACATTAAGCAAGGAAAGTTCCAAGTCGATGAATCAACTGCATCTGGCAGTAATAGGAAAGCTTATGGTGGGCGCCGTCAGGGCGAAGCTAGCGCGGTATTTGGAGGCCGAGGCCGAGGCCGAGGCAGGGGAAGAAATCAATATCGTCAGCAGCAGCAAGTGTCGAGTGTCACTATTCCTTATCAACAGCAGCCAATCCAGCAACAACAACAGGTTCAGCAGCAACCAATGCCACAGCAGCAGCAACCTCAGCAGGGGGCACAGCAAGCTCAGAGAAAATTCCAGGGTGGTAAGCCGAGAAGGGTGTTCGAGAAGCCTCCCTCTAACTATGCTGATTTATTGCAGACCTTGTTGGGATTGAATCTGGTAGAAAAAAGAACCTTGGCACCGATAACGGGAACTCCCCCGTTCGGCTATGATGCAAATAGGCGCTGCGAGTTTCATTCTGGGGCCCCGGGCCATGATATAGAAGGTTGTCATGCTTTTAAGCACGTTGTGCAGGATCTCTTGGACAACAAGTCTATCAACTTCGGAACGACCGGTGCGAATATAGTCCAGAAACCCATGCCTAATCATGGGGCGAATGCCGTGCTGACTGAGGAAGGGCTGAATCTGATTATGAATGTTGAGGATTTAAAGACGCCGCTGAGCGAAATAAAAAGCCGACTGTTGCAGGGAGGTGTTTACCCGGGTTGTAATGAGTACTGCTTAGATTGTTGGGCCCTGTCTGGGGGGTGTGAGGATCTGAAGAAAGGCATTCAGGCCTTGATTGATGATGGTATATTGCAGTTTGATAGAACAGCAACTAATGAGCCGGCAGGGGCAGTAATGGATAATCGGAGTGATGTTGCCACAGTGACAATTCCTAGGAAGACGATCACTATTTCAGCACCAGCTCAGCGGCCACCGATTACTATAACTAAAGCCGGGCCAATCCCGTATGAGAACACGAAAGCGGTCCCATGGTCATATGGGCTAGAGGTGTATTGTGACGGGATTAAAATCGATGTTAACAAGCAGTCAGCAGAGGTTGTGGATAATGTTGTGGGCTCAGGAGGCATGACGAGGAGCGGCAGGATCTTTATATCTCCTGAAGTGGAAGCCGAAAGGCTAGCGAAAGGAAAAGGGAAAGCGGTGGAAAATGTTCCGATACAAGCAAATGAAAAAGAAGCAGCATCTAAGGATGTCGAAGAATTCATGCGCTTAATTCGGAAAAGCGATTATAAGATCGTGGAGCATCTGCAGCAAACGCCATCCAAAATATCTATTCTGTCATTGCTGTTGTGTTCGGAAGCCCACAGGAACGCTTTGCTGAAAGTCCTGGACACTTCTTTTGTACCACAGGATGTCTCCGTCAATCAGCTAGAAGGAGTATTGGCACATGTAAATGCGGGCCACAGCCTGGGCTTTACTGATTTCGACTTGACTCCGAAAGGAAGGGATCATAATATGGCATTACATGTATCTGTTGAGTGCAGAGGGTCGACAATGTCGCACGTATTGGTTGACACCGGGTCGTCTTTGAATGTGCTGCCTAAGAAGGCTATGATGAAGCTGGATGTTCGAGGGATTTTGTGTACACCAAGTGATTTGGTAGTCAGAGCGTTTGACGGCACGCGGAGAACAGTCTTCGGATCAATTACATTGCCCCTGCAAGTGGGGCCGGAAGTGTTTGCAACGGAGTTTTATATCATGGATATACAGCCTGCGTACAGCTGCTTGCTGGGAAGACCTTGGATTCACGGGGCAGGGGCAGTTACGTCAACCCTGCATCAGAAGTTAAAGTATATGGTCGGAGACAGTGTAGTCACCGTGTGCGGAGAAGAAGACATCCTGGTCAGCCATCTATCTTCGTTTAAATATGTGGAAGTCGACGGGGAGATCCACGAGACGCCATGCCAGGCATTCGAAGGTTTGCGCATAAAGGACAAGAGTCCCGGGCCAAGCAAAGTGCCAGAGATAGCTGTTTCTTCGTATAAAGAGGCTCAAGCGCTAGTGAAGGCAGGAGAAGCCACGGGCTGGGGCAAAGTATTGGACATTCCGGTGAAAATGGACCGGTTCGGACTGGGGTACCGACCGTCGTCATCAACTCCTTCTGTGGGGGCCCCTCATTTCAGAAAGTCAATCACCATCTCTGCCAGTGGAGTATGCCACGAATCTGTCAACGCTGCTTCAGAGTCAGATGAAGGGGACAGCGACTGTGATATGGATGCCTGGATTCAGCCAAGCACGCCAGGACAAGGACTGTGCAACTGGTCTATTCAGGAGCTTGTTCCTGTGACTTTTAAACAGTAATGCTTTGCTTTATTAATTGTTGAATAATCTGATGTCTTGCCCGGGGCATCAGGATTTGCTTAGGGCTGCGTTGTTATAAACATTGCTTCGTTAATCATTAAATAAACGGCGTTTTTTCATGTGTAAATACTGTAATCCCTGTCTTTCTTGTTTTATTTTTCAATAAAATGGCAACATGGTTATCCGCTTTATACGCATTTTGAAGCACTTAACCCTTTCTTTTGCAGGATAACATTTTCAGATGACATCCTTGAACCACCTATGACTCGTCCCGACTTCGAGCACCCGGTATTCCAGACCGAAGAAGAGGTTGTCGAAGATAGCGACGTTCCTGAAGAACTGTCTTGGTTGGTGAAGCAAGAGGAAAGAGCCATTCTGCCTCACGACGAGGTTATCGAGATTATCAATTTGGGGTCGGAGGGGGTTGAGAAGAATATTCGTATTGGAGCCGCATTGCAGAGTGATATCAAGCGAAAACTGGTTGAAATGCTCCGAGAGTATAATGATGTATTCGCTTGGTCGTATCAAGATATGCCAGGGCTCGATACAGATATGGTTGTGCATCGTCTGCCACTGAAAGAAGACTGCCCGCCTGTCAAACAAAAACTTCGTAGAACTCGCCCAGATATGGCAATGAAGATCAAAGAGGAGGTTCAGAAACAGTGGGACGCTGGGTTCCTGGCTGTGACGAAGTATCCCTCATGGGTTGCTAACATCGTACCGGTGCCAAAGAAAGATGGCAAGGTTCGAATGTGCGTGGATTATAGAGATTTGAATAAAGCAAGCCCAAAAGACGATTTTCCACTTCCTCATATTGACGTGTTAGTTGATAATACTGCTCAATACTCTGTATTCTCCTTCATGGATGGCTTTTCAGGCTATAATCAGATTAAAATGGCGCCAGAGGATATGGAGAAGACTACTTTCATAACGCCTTGGGGAACATTTTGCTATAAAGTGATGCCCTTTGGTTTGAAAAATGCTGGGGCAACGTATCAGCGTGCGATGACAACTCTCTTTCATGACATGATGCATAAAGAGATTGAAGTTTATGTTGACGATATGATTGCCAAATCCCAGACGGAGGAAGAGCATCTGGTGAATCTGTTGAAGTTGTTTAAAAGGCTTAGGAAGTTCAGGCTGAGGCTGAACCCTAACAAATGCACCTTCGGGGTGAGATCGGGTAAACTGCTGGGGTTTATCGTAAGCGAAAGAGGAATAGAGGTCGATCCTGCTAAAATAAAAGCGATTCAAGAAATGCCGACGCCTAAAACAGAGAAAGAGGTGCGCGGGTTTTTGGGGAGATTGAACTACATTGCTCGGTTCATATCTCACCTAACGGCCACGTGTGAACCATTATTCAAGCTATTGAAGAAAAATCAAGCTGTAACGTGGAACGATAATTGTCAAAAGGCGTTCGATAAAATAAAGAAGTATCTGCAGGAGCCTCCTATTTTGATACCCCCGGTGGCAGGAAGACCCTTGATAATGTATTTGACGGTTCTTGAGGGAAGCATGGGTTGTGTTCTCGGTCAACGCGACGAGACAGGGAGAAAAGAGCATGCAATTTACTATTTGAGTAAGAAATTTACGGACTGTGAATCTCGATACTCAATGCTGGAGAAAACTTGCTGCGCGCTAGCCTGGGCCGCCAAGCGTTTGAGGCAGTACATGCTGAATCATACAACCATGCTCATCTCGAAGATGGATCCGATCAAATATATATTCGAAAAGCAGGCGTTGTCAGGTAGGATTGCCAGGTGGCAGATGATCTTGACCGAATATGATATTCAATATGTCTCGCAAAAGGCAATAAAGGGGAGTGTGTTGTCTGAGTATCTGGCGGAGCAGCCTATTGAAGAGTATCAATCAATGAGATTTGACTTTCCTGACGAGGATATCATGTATCTCAAGATGAAGGATTGTGAAGAGCCGTTACCAGACGAAGGACCAGAGCCGGGGTCCAAATGGCAGATGATATTTGATGGAGCTGTGAATGCTTACGGTAGCGGAATAGGGGCAATTATCACTACGCCGCACGGGTCGCACATCCCGTTTACTGCCCGATTGACCTTTGCCGTTACCAACAATGAGGCCGAATACGAAGCTTGTATAATGGGGCTTGAAGAAGCCATTGATTTGCGAATCAAACATTTAGACGTATACGGAGACTCAGCTCTGGTAGTGAATCAGATCAAAGGGGAATGGGAGACACGGCAGCCCAATTTGATACATTACATGAATTATGCGAGGAGATTGTTGCCTTTCTTCGACAAAGTTGAATTGCATCACGTGCCGCGGGCAGAAAACCAAATGGCTGACGCCCTTGCCACCTTGTCTTCCATGTACAAGGTCAATTTCTGGAACGAAGCTCCCCAGATTACTATCTCTCGGTTGGACAGGCCAGCTTATGTATTTGCTATTGATGAAGCGTCTGATGACAAACCGTGGTATTTTGATATCCTTAATTTCCTGAAGAATAAAGAGTATCCGGCTGGGGCATCCAGTCAAGATCAGAAGACTCTCAGGAGATTAGCGGGTAATTTCTACTTGAACCCGGATGGCGTCTTGTACAGAAGAAACCACGACTTGGTGTTGTTGCGTTGTGTAGACGAGAAAGAGGCAAAGCTTCTCATGGAGGAAATTCACGAAGGTGCATTTGGCACGCATGCTGGTGGACATGCTATGACGAGAAAACTGCTGCGGGCAGGTTACTTTTGGCTGACGATGGAAACTGATTGTTTCAAATTTGCAAGAAAATGCCACAAGTGCCAAATTTATGCTGACAAAATACATGTGCCTCCGAATCCTCTGAATGTGATGTCATCTCCATGGCCATTCTCAATGTGGGGAATCGATATGATTGGAAAGATTGAGCCGACGGCTTCTAACGGGCATCGGTTCATCCTCGTAGCAATCGATTATTTCACCAAGTGGGTGGAAGCAGCGTCTTACGCAAATGTAACGAAGCAAGTGGTGGCTAGATTCATCAAGAGAGATATCATTTGCCGATATGGGATTCCCGAGCGGATAATCACGGATAATGGTTCTAATCTGAACAACAAAATGATGAAGGAGCTCTGTCAGAATTTCAAGATCGAACATCACAACTCCTCCCCTTACCGACCCAAGATGAATGGCGCTGTCGAAGCGGCCAATAAGAATATCAAGAAGATTGTCCAGAAAATGGTGGTGACGTATAAGGATTGGCATGAAATGCTACCTTTCGCTTTGCACGGTTATCGTACGACGGTACGCACATCAACCGGGGCAACTCCGTTCTCGTTAGTATATGGAATGGAGGCGGTATTACCATTGGAAGTTGAGATCCCTTCTCTGAGGGTATTGCGAGACGTTCAGCTGGACGAGGCAGAATGGGTAACGAATAGATTGAATCAATTGAGTTTGATGGATGAGAAGAGGCTAGCTTCTCTGGCATACGGTCGTTTGTATCAAAGACGAATGAAGAAAGCGTACGACAAGAAGATACTTCCGCGAAGCTTTCAGACGGGCGACCTTGTGCTGAAAAGGATTCTCCCGCCGCAAGCAGATCACAGGGGCAAGTGGACCCCCAACTACGAAGGGCCATACGTTGTCAGTAAGGTCTTTTCAGGAGGAGCTTTATTGTTGTCCACCATGGACGGGGAAGACTTTGCATCACCTGTGAATTCGGACGCAGTTAAAAAATACTTTGCTTAAAATAGACCCGCTGGACAGAAAAAAGAGAGTCCAGGCAAAAATGGGGCATCCTGGCGAACCAAAAAACAGAATGAAAGGTTCGGGCAAAAGTTAGGGATAAAATTGAAAAAATGTACACCCGCGAAGTTGAAAACCTACACTGGGCGGCTTCGGCAAAAAGGGGTATCCCGGTGAACTGAAAACCCGTAAAGGGCGGTTCACGCAAAAGTTAGGGATGAGAAAAGCAAATGACTGCGGTCCGAATTTGGTATTCAATGAGCATCAGTGCGGGAGAATATGTTTGAGGAGTCAGTTATCGGATACAACCTCTTCAGAAGTAGGGATACCGGGAAAGTATAAGAGTCGGACGAGTCATGGGAGGATCAGTTCGTGATGTTCATCTGCATCCAGTTGCCGACATGTGTACAAAATTTAATTTGTCAATATTTATGCTTCTTGTGAATACCTGCATACTTGTATATTTGCTTTGCGTAGCTTCCTCTTTTCAGGAGTTACATCCCGTGTACAAAAAACTCCGCCCATTCAGGGGCCCAATCAATGAAAATGTGTTATTCAGCACTTGATGATTGTTCTTTACTGTTTTGCGCATGATAAAACGCCTGAGTTTATTGAAGCTAGCATGAGTATAACATTACTGGCCCTTGCCAACAATCGTTAAAGCTTTGAATTAACTGAGTGTAACGTCACTAACCTGAATTGATTTGATTGCATAGGCTTGTCGTGTCTTGTTTGTGTTGTTGCAGGTTTCATAACCGTACGAGGAAGGTGATCAAAAGATTGCAATAGTGAAAGGCTTGATCCTCACGCAGGTCATGCATGTTCTTCCTGAAAAAGGATAGAATTCCCCAGCTAGCCGTAGCTTATCCAAAGGACGTGCTCCAGAGAAGTTACTCGTCCTCAGCAGAGTTTGGCGATTCCGAGATCGTAAAGCTGTATTCAGACAGGTTCATCTCCCCCCGCAGGGTCGTGCATTCTCCCCCGGCGGAGTCAGTTAATTTTCCCCAAGAGAATCCAGCCATCCCCAGCGGAGTTCTCTTTTCAGCAAGTGTTCTTTCCTTCCAGTGGAATCCGAAGATCAAGACTCTCCCCAGCAGGGTTGATGGTGGGTCCTGTCATTTATTTTGTCAGAGATACCGTGTGATATTAGTTCACTCTCCAGCAGAGGCTCAATCATACCAGGCGCATCTGCTATTCCCCAGCAGGGGGTTACCTCCGCAAGGTATTTGGTTTGAGTTATATTCCCCAGCAGGGGGTTATTTCAACAAGACGTGTGGTTTGAGTTCCCAAATTCCCAGCAGGGTCGACTTCATCCTACCAGCATTTATTTTGCTGGAATAATTTTGTAGCATCAGGCTATCCCCGGCGAGTCGGCGTTACCCTTCCAGCATTTATTTTGCTGAAGCAGTTTCTGTACTCTAGTAGTTCAGGTGGAGAGAGCTCTTGCTCAAATAAATCACCAAACAGTCAAGATCTCGGCAGGAGATATTCAATGACAATGTCAGTTTCGGCGGTATTCCCCACAGAGTTATCGTGATAAAACTCTCTTTGTCTCCAGCAGAGTCATTTATGCAAATGTATCTGACTTTCCCCAGCCAGAGTGGCCAGGATAAGAGTCTTCTTATCCCCAAGCAGAGTTTGTTTGTCATCAACGGATCGCATGAATCAGAATTTCAGAGACCACCGCCGGTTATCAGAGCAGGCGTCCGATAGTTGGTTTTCAGACATCCCCAGTAGAGTTCATCTCAAAGTCGCTGTCACGTCAGTGCTAAGAAGTTTGTGGGTGAGGATCATTGAAGAACTAAGTCCTGACGTGGACCATTTACTCCTAGAATGACGGGATTTCTTCAGAAGTGGGCGTCCTAACGTGGACAGGTTTGTTTTACCGGATTGGTAAGGTATCTTTATTCGTAATGGTGAAATGTGCGTCCTGACGTGGACAAGTTTGTAGTTCTTTGTGATAACAAGATACAAGAATCCTGACGTGGACAGATTTATCCTTCTTCGTGTTGTTGGCAAAGTGTAAGTCCTAACGCGGATATTTCCCTAGTGAGTCGAAGGTGTGAGTCCTTACGTGGACAAGTCTTATTTCCTCAGCAAGTCGAAGACGCCTGAGTCCTAACGTGGACATATCAAGACGAGGTCAGTGTCCTTACACGGACAAATCAAAGAAATTATTTTTCCTTACGTGGAAAGAAGTGGGTCCTAACGTGGACGATGTAGTCCTTACGCGGACGTATCAGAAGAGGTTTCCTTATGTGGAAATGACGGTATTCCTGACGTGGAAAAAAGAGAGTCCTTACGTGGACAGATTAAGATGGCGTTCCTTACGTGGAAAAATGAGTCCTGACGCGGACAAATCGGAAAGAAGATTGCTTCCTAACGTGGAAAGATAAAAGCGTTACTCCTAACGCGGATGATGTGATTCCTAACGTGGACAGGTGTTACTCCTAACGTGGAAGAGTGTTATTCCTAACGTGGACGATTCAGTTTGCGGAAATGCAGATGAATTATCCCCAGCGGAGTTGCCGAGATTTTCCTGGGTTGACAGTAAGTGGAGTCCTAACGTGGACAAGTTCAGTTGAGATTCCTTCGTGTTGATAACAGACAGAGTCCTAACGTGGACAAGCAAGCAATCTGTTATGACAGAATCCTCTTCAGAACGATGAAGACAATCCCCAGCACGGTCGTGCGAGATCAGTGGGTTACTCTAACAGTCAGATTCAGCTGACGAATGTCATTCCTCAAGCAGGAGCGCAGTTTATTTCTGCGGTTGGCAAATTTCTGGTTTCACTAGTATTCAACCGTCTCGTACCGCGAATGTCTGAAGGCTCCGGGCTCTTCATCCAATCGGGTCCAAGTCGCTTGAATAGGGGCAGCTGTTGCACCCTAAAATTTGCTCAACCTTATTCCTTGGGTTCATGTTTTAATATCATTATCATTAGCATTTAGAGTCATGTACATAGACTAACCATCTGCATAGCATAAGCATAGCAAGTCATTCAACAGGGGACCAATCATTACTTCCATCTCTAGAGGCCTAGCAAGAGGTTATCATCATAATTCAACCTCATTCAAGTCATCAGGAAAGAATTTGAAGGCAAAGAGTTCAGCAGATCAAGCCTTGGGATCATCTCCTAGCTGAGGGTATCTGAGGGTCAACAAGAGGGTTGTGAGCTGTGGATTGAAGGCATCTAGACATCTTGAGAGACTTACAAAGTCATTTGGAGAAGAAAACAAGTCATTGATGAAAGCACAAGAGCTATAGTTGAAGACAGTCAACTAGGGTTTCATCTGGGTCAACCCTAGGTCAACCCTAGGTCAATTGACTGACTTAAGAGGGCATTCAAGTCTATTGGAGAGATGTGGGGATCAACATTTGATATATGAAGAAGGATATGGAGATATGACAAGGAAAATTCAAGAGAAATCAAGGAGAAGAGGAGTTACTAAATTAGGGTTTCTCTGTAAAATCCCCTAGTTTAGGTCAAATTTCCAAGCAAGATAAGTCAAAATGCTAACTTCAAATGGCTTCTTGGCCAACATGAAACTTGTAGAGGATCTCAAGACCTTTAATTTGAGTGGTGGAAGACCTCAAGGAGATTTATAGAACTCAAGTTATGGTCCTTACAAGTTACAGGTCATTTGGGGTGTCTGAATTTTTGTCTGTGAAAGTGACTTGACTTCCAAGCTAGTTTTACCCCTCAAGGAGATTTCAAATGAATTCTTGGTCAACATAAGAGTTGTTCCTCATTGTCTTAGCTTTCTAGAATGGTATGGCATGCCTTCATATGATGTGGAGAACTCAACTTATGGTCTTGACAAGCAAAGGGTATTTTGGGCATTTGTGAATTACAGGTCATTTTAACCTATACCCAAAACTCATACAAGGAGGCCTCAAATGGAAAAACTTACAACATCAAACTTGCTCCAAATGGGATTTTAAGTCTAGAAAGAAGGTCACAAGTTATTGGAGAAGCTCATAGCATGGAGTTGCATGATTGGTCAAAATATGAACTAAAAAGGCTTATAAAGTGAATAATTTCAAGTTGGAAAATGGTTTGGGAGATTTACAAGTCCAAATGGAGACTTCCAATATATGATTTTGAATGGAAAAACAATTCTAAGAACAATGGTTCACCCACGTTTTTGAGTTTAGAAGGAAAAAATGAAGTTATCCATGGTTGCTTATCATTTAAGAAACATAATCAAAAATGAGCCAAAGTTTGAAAACAAGGGAATGTGCAAGATGGATCTAGAATGTACCATTGGGGTCTATATATTCATGAAAGGAGAATTTGGCAAGGGTTGGCCTCATTTGTACCAAGAATTCCACAAAATTTCACACACTTTTTCATTGGAGTTTCATCACAATTCTCTCAAAACCTTCATCAACTTTCATCAAAATCAACTCAATATGACTCCATCATCATCATAGATCATAATTGAAGCAAAGTTTTGGTGTGAATCATCCATTTTCGAGCACTTTTGTTCAAGAGCATCAAGATTGAAGTTGCAAGTGGACAGCAAAATTCAAGCAAGGAATCACCAGAATATTGCATACAGAATCACATACACCAAGGATAGATCAAGATCCAACACCTAGAAGCTTCAGATCATCAATCTCCATAGCTGTTTGCAAGATTTTGCACAAGGTAAGTTTTCAATCACACAGCTCGATTCAGTTAGTTAGGCATGTTGTTGTTAGTTTAGAGATGATCTAGGTGGTTAGGAGATTAGTTTAGATGAATTTGGAGAGGTTTGGTGATGGTTGTGAGCAGGTGCAATGAACTGTTAGGGTGAAGATCTCTTAGGTTAAGCCATTAGAATGTTAGTTGGATAGCTCAGGTTAATCTCCATTATGTGTAGATTAGTTTAGGTTAAGTTTGATTGAGAATTGTGATGATGCTTATCAGTGTATATCCATGGTGATCAGAATTTGCCTCGATCGGGTTGAGAGTTTTATTGAGTTTCAGATTGATCTAAGGTCATAGGATTGAAGAGGGAGAGGTTTAGAGCAACTTTCATGTTTATAGCATGGTGATTCGTGGCCTGGATAAGGAGAACAGTTGAGTTGAACTTGCTCGTGCATGGAGGTTTCATGGTGAAACCCTAGTTTCTAACAGAGCCATTGGGGAAGACATAATCGTGGCCATACATCTTGCCTTGGACCCTTGACTTGGAGAGCCATCGTGTGGCTATTATTTGATTTCAGATTTGGAGGGAATTGACTGGGTGCCAAACGCACCGTTTCATTAATTGAAACGGGCGGGCCTCAGATTCTGTTGCTAATCCCACCCCCAGTAATAGGCCCATTTCCAATTTGAGCGTGTTTTCACTGCTATTCTTACCCCCAGCGCTTCTTATTGTTTTTCACTAATGCTGAGTGTTTTCCTGGGCCTAGTGTAAACGCTACCAGCACCCCCCATTATGAGGCCCATCCAGATTATAACTGCGCGTAGCTTCTTTTAACACCCCTCCTGCATTTTAATTCCAATTTTATTTTTCTTAATTCCAATTTTATTTTTCTTAATTCCATTTTATTTTACCATTTTCATAAAATCATAATAAATTCATAAAAAATGCATTTTAATCCATTCTTTTTACCATATTTTCATTAAAATGTCTAGAATATTATAGGAAAATAAATTTTCATTTTTAGTTTTATTTCATATTTTTTTCATATTTTCCAAATAAATAGCCTTTTAAATAGTTTCATTTCATATGTGATTTTGTTAATTTTTGTTCTATTAGAGGCTTTAATATTTTTTGCCCATTCTTTTTAGGTTGTTTAATTTAGACATTAAGCTTGTAGAAATATTTTAGTTCCCATTTTTGAGAGTTAATTTTAGGTGATTAATAAATGCTTGAATATCATGAACAAAACTAGGGTTTTAGGTGACAACTTAGGAAGTTCAATTTTCTCCCTTAGGACTTAGGGTTTGAATAGATTAGTTATGGGACTATAGGGGGCTATGGGTAGTTATTAGATCCCTTAGAGAACAATTAGGATTCCCCTACTGCTATTATTACTGTTTGTATATCTGCTGTCTGGTGTGGTGTGCCCTCTGGGGTTTATTGATTGTTTGTTTGGGTATTGGGTTTGTCTGGGGCCCTGGGGAAGCTGAAGATTTGTGGAGATGAAGCTATTGGAGATTCAAAGATTGAAGATCAACTGTCAGAGTTGAGGAGGAGTTTCTTGCTGGCAGATGCTGAGGAGACTAGGGTTTAGGAGCTAGGCAGAGCTCTAGATTAGAATGATTGTTTCTCAAACATGGATGGCCTTGTCTGCATCCATTCTTCTCTGTGATTCAGAGTCTCTCTAAGACACTCACCCCCTTCCTTTGGAAGGCTTGGTGATAGTGTCTATGAGATAGAACTCTTGAGAGAAAATGTCTCTTTGTGTTAGAAGCAGTCTGTTCACCACCTTTGGTAGTCAACTGATTGCTTAACACCCAATTCACTCTTGTGACTAATCCCTCATCCTGGAGGTTTGAGCTTGAAGAAAAGCCATTGCAGATGGAAGACTGATGATCAAAGCCCTTGTCTGAAGGCCATGAAGATGGAGATTGATGCTTGTTGAAGCCTGTAGTTGATTGGAGATTGCTTGAAGCTAGTTGCTGACTCAGAGCTGCTGAAGCTGTTTGTTTTATTGCTGTATTTCATTTGTTGATGTATTGATTGGTTTTCTGAACTGTATTGTTTGCTGTTTACCCTGCTGGGTTGAAAGTGAAGCCTGTTCATTTTTGCCTATTGTTTTCTAGGTTCGAGGTTGAGTGGGACTCCCTTGCCTCGCTTGTACTGTTGCATCCATGCATTTTACTGCTTTACTGTATATATCTGATATTGTTTCTGTTTCTGCCTATCCCTTAGGATCTCTGTTTCTCTCTGTGCAAGAGAGGAGCATGATAGACACTAGGTCTTAACCCATGCATGATAACATTAGGTTAGTTTGTTTCCCTTCGCAACCGTAGGTTAGAGTTCTGTCTCTTTCTTTCTCAAAACAAACAGAAAAACACATAAAGATTTCAAACACAATAAAAGACACTTCTTTCGTAAAAGAATGTGAACTCATCAAAACGTCATTTTTGTCCCCTTGGACTGTTAATCAGAAAAACCTTTTTCAGAAGGAATAAAATCAATCAAGGACAAGCTTGTGTCGTACGTGGCCCGAACTACGTTTGCTCTGATCTTTCATGCCGTGTGAAAGTACGTAGGCATAGGATGCGATATCCTAGCGAGCAACCTTCCCCTCCTTTCCAGTAGGTAGGCGAACTACGTTGACTCTGATTTCTCGTTCCAGGCGGGAATACGTAGGCATAAAGTGCGATACTTTGCCGAGTCATTTTATTCTCATTTTCTTTTATTTTTAACCCTTGACCTATAGTTTAGATAGAATAACAATCCATACCCGAAAACAAGCGTGGATCCCGTCGAGTACGACGGACGTGAGGGGTGCTAATACCTTCCCCTTGCGTAACCGACTCCCGAATCCAGGTTTTGGTTGCGATGACCATACCTTTCCCGTGTTGTGCGAGGTTTACTCTGAGCGTTTCCTTTCCCTCCCGTGGGATAAATAACGCACGGTGGCGACTCTTCTGTTCAGCCGGCGCCGATTTTCGCAGTAGCGACACAAGTGAGAGAGGAAATGTGTGTGGGGCATCAGCCTCCACAAGCTCGTCTCGACCTCAAGCCAGATATGAATAACTGCAATCATACAAAAGAAATAACATGCTATCAAGAAAACCCAAACCACATAGGCAAGGGAGCTGGGCTCTACCGAATACCCGCAAGCAAAGCCATACAGTAAAAATACAAGCAGAGGGAGCAACTCAACCTCTAGTGCAATCATGCTCCTAGCTTACATCAGTCTAGATATGAACTTATTCTAATGCATCAAGCAAATCAAACAAGTCACATCAATATAGTTGCACAAAAAGAAAACAGACAGGAAAAAGAAAGCAGATCAACAGCTTCCACAGCTTCAGAGCAAAGTTCCTCTGACAGCAGTTCAGTCCTCATTCTTCAACTACCCTTCAAGGCTATCATCTTCAATAGCAAGTATCAACTTGCTTCTACAAGCTTCTAACACATCAAACATAAGTATCAACTTATTCCCTCTTCTCCAAGCCTCAGCTCTTTAGTAAATTCCACCTTCAGGCTTCACTCCTAATATCAAGTATCAACTTGACTCCTTCAGGCTCTCAATGTCTCAACATAAGTATCAACTTGACTCCTTCAGGCTCTCAATGTCTCAACATAAGTATCAACTTGTCCTTTATTCCTCAAGCCTCAGCTCTCCACTCAATTCCAATTTGATCTTCTTCACAAGTGTCAACTTGTTCTTCTGGACCTTCAAGCTTCAGCTCTCTCCTCTTTACAAGTATCAACTTATTCTTCTTCTGATCTACAAGCCTCAGCCTCAAAAGGTAACCTCCAAACACAAAGAAGTATCAACTCCATCCTTCAATCTTCTTCAAGCAAGGAACTCCATCCTCTAGCAAGGGAGAAAGATTCATCTATTAAGAGGAAAGTTGGGATGATTGGTAGCAGAGTGAAGACCAAAGGTCACCACTAAGCATCCTATCATCAGAGAAAGGGACCCTCAAAGGTTCTACCAACTTGTGAAGAGCCACACATCCTACCAAAGGAGGGATGAGGCCTTTACAAGGGACCTTACATCATAGGGAAGAATGGAATTGATCAACATCTTCCATGTTTATGAAGGAAGAGAATCTATCTAGAAGCTCTGCCTACAAACCCTAATCTTAACACCTAAACAAAACTACACCAAAAGAAGGGAAGATCCTCACATCCAAGCCTCTTCAAGCACTCCATTGCATCTTCAACTTGTCTTCAACATCATCCAAGAACAAGCCAAGCAAAACCCTAATCTAAGGGAACTAAAGAAGTCAATCTAGTTGAATTAGTGCGCTAGAATCATCTAAAGTTAGCATCTAAACTAAAATCTAACAAAAATAGTAAACTACATTGAAAATTCCTACAAAAATAACTATGGGATCCTAATCCAATCATGAATATGTCCTACAAAAATCAGAGGTTGAATCATCCATCAAGTCCTAAAAACAAGATCTAAACCACAAGGTATCAACCATAATCCCTAAAAATGGAGCCTCTAAAGGTTTCAACCTAAACTACCACTTATATTCATCACAAAAATGTGAGAAAAATCTATGAGGAGCATGCATATCTATGCTAACTACTCACAAAAAATCAAGGCCAAAATCATCATCACATGATCAAACCAAATTCAACAAAATCAACCCTCAAACATGATTATTTCAATATCAATTAAAATGTAAAAAATCCCATAAAATCAGAAAATTCATTAAATAATAATATTTTTTATCTAAAAAATACTAGATGCAATCATGAATCCAATGCAAAAAGAATGGGATCAATTGAGTTATTTTTCCATTTTTTATGAATTAATCACTAACCATGAATAAAATGGAAAATAAAAGAAAATCCAAGGAAAATAAACAAACGCGTGGTGTAGATAGCAAGGCAATCCAGTTCATTTCCCAGACTGGGCCACAAAGGGGGTGTGGTTATCAATTCTGACCCAATCCCAAAACCAGCTGATTAATGAAACATTGCGTTTCATTTTAGTCTTAGAACTCCTTCACACTTTTCCTGCACGCATGGCCATTGGATCTTCATCTGGTCAAAGGTCCTACCTTGATCCAAGGGCTCTGGGGTCATCTTCCCCAATTTGAATCTCTGCAACTCAGGTCACCTGCGCGCCATAGTCACCGCCGGTGACTTTCTCCGGTCGTCATCTCACAACCCTAACTTGCTATAGAATCCACCATAAGCCACGATTCCTTGATGAATCTTGTTCCAAATCTCACAAGGAATCCATTCATGCCCTTAATTCACTCTAAAACCTCGAGATTCGCAAGAACACCATCTCAACCGAAAATGGTAACAACCCTAATTGGTCACTAATTCTCAAATTAATGATCCCTAAACCTTCCTACACCACTCTACTATGCATCTAACACAATAATTCTTCTTAATTCTACCTAATTTAAGCTGGAGATTGAAAGTTACTAACCTGAGAATTTCGCGTGCACAGAGGTAGTAAACCTTCAAATCAAGCTCTCAAATGCTCCAGACTCCTTCAATGAATTAATTCCAAGCTTCTGTATGCAATGAAATGGATGGAAATGCTCTGAATTCTTGGAACCAACTCTGAGTTGCAGGTGACAAAATCTGAGATCAAGAACACTATTCAGCCACGAATTTGCCTTGATTATGATGTGGAATCATTCACTAGCATCCATGGAAGTGATTGCAATCAAGAAAATGGATGGAAAGTGAAGAAAATGGTGTAACCGGATTCAGTTGCAAGCAAGAATTTTTCAATCTCAATCTCTATTCTCTCCTTCAATTATCACCAACCTTGGCCTTGGATCACCTCATATGCTTATATAGCCCATGTATGGATGATCTAGAAAGCTCTAGATCCTTCTAATGAGCAATTCAATTTCTCATGCCATGGAATTTCTCTCTTGATGGTATGCACATATCAGTTATGCTAGCAGCTTGTATTCACCCTCATTCTCTTCCAATTTCTCTCCTAATGGTATTTTGGATGTGTTTGGATTGAAAGAAGCCTTGGTTATGCTTTGAATTTTGGTTTGGCAAATGTTACTTATGATGTAAGTAACTACTTTTCAAAGCAAGTCCTCAAATTAAACCTCAAGTCAAAATTATGGCAATGTCAATGTTCTTAAAATGTGTTTTAGAATCAAAATGACATATTACATGTCTTGGTTTGGACATGTAGATCAAAAATACAAATTTCCATCTTTGGTTCATTTGAAAATCCCCCTTATTTTAAGCCATTTTTGTGATTTTGAGCTACAAGCAATTCCAACCTCTCATGACCTCTTGGCTAGCCTTAAAACATCATTTTGAACAAGTTTGATGTTGAACATTTTCCCATTTGAAGCATGCAAATAGGAGTTATGACCTTATGCTTGAAATGACCTATAATCTCCAAATGACCAAAATACCCTTGACTTGTCAAAGCCATAACTTGAGTTCTACAAATCCTATCAAGGACTTATAGTACTCTCTATAAATCTAAGAGGATAAGGAATAACATTCATGTTGACCAAAAGTTCATAGGAATCATCCTTCTAGGGCAAACGTTTCATGCAAGTTGGACAACTTTCAAGCTCCAAATTCACATACCTCAGATGACCTGTAACTTGTCAAAGTCATAACTTGAGTTCTACAAATCCTATCAAGGACTTATAGAACTCAAATTAAAGCTAAGATCATGCTATACAACATTCATGTTGGGGGTGAGATGAGATGACAATCACATCTTGAGCTAAACTGCCTTGAAGATAGGGGTCAAACTAGGGGATTTTACACTATCAAGCCTTAGAAACCCTAGCTTGAAACTTCTCAAACACTTCAATCATGATGAGTTAACCTTGGAATCATCCTTATAACATCTCAATGCATCAATCCATGATCACATGGCTCTTGGATTAGGTCTCAACTTCCTCCAAGTCTTCAGTTGACTTAGGGTTGACCCAGTCAAACCCTAATTGCACCACTCATGGCTGAGGCTTCTTAATCTTGCACAATGACCTGTCTAGGCCTCAAAGTGATCTTCAAACCTTATCATGAGCTCTCTCAAGACCTCAAGTCTAACTTCATGGCTTCAGAATCATCTGATCGCTTTCCACAACTCTCAAGTTAGGAGACACACACTCTTGGTTTCAACCACTCTCTTTGAGGATCTTTTAACTTCTCTGACAAGGATATCAACCCTTGAACACTTGAATAACCTTCTTAGCTATCCTCATAGTCTTTTATGGCTCTTAATTGGTAATCATACCTCTTGATCTCCTGCATACATGTCAATGAAATGCAAATGATAATGCTAATGTGAATGAAATGAAACGTAAGCTAGTTAAAGAAAAGTTGAGCAAATTTTGGGGTGCAACAGTAAGATCCCTACTAAAGTCCTGAAGAACAAGCCCTCTTATGAGGTCATGTATGGTGCTACACCTGATCTAAGTTCCCTAAGGGTGTTCGGTTGTTTGAGTCATGTTTCTACCTTGCCAAACAACAGACACAAATTTGACTCAAGAGCAAGAAAATGTGCTTTCCTGGGATACAAGGAAGGTATGAAAGGTTTCATCCTTTTAGATACAATTAATCATGAAATCGTTATTTCTAGAAATGTGAACATTTTTAACATGGAACTTCCTTACCTTGATCAATCTAACACACATGTGCCCATAAATATATACCTAGATCATCACCAATCAACCACTGGTGACATTGAACCTTAATCAATCTATACACCTATCCACAATCCTATTATTGAACCAAACCATGTTCCTCTAATCATTGAAAATGAACCTACACAATTTACTGATACCTCACAAATTAACATATCCAATCCTGATGACATAACCAACTCAAATGATCACCATACTACATCTATAACCCAAGACAATGACCAACATGCTTCTACATCCATCGCTAAGCCTGAACAGATCAGAAAGTCCACAAGAATCACTCAAACACTATTTGTTACATACCAAAATATTTGACCAAATGCCTCTTTAAAATTCTTATGAACAAAAATTATGACATAAAAAACTTGATGAAGGGAAAATAGTGAAAAATTGAATACAACAACTAACAATTTGTTAAATCTACACTCATAAAAACCAAGCCTATTACAATTTTAAACCTCTAAAACATATTTTGTGAACTTATTCCCACCAAGTGAAACAATATGAGAAACCATAAAACGTGAGAAACATTATCTATAAATATGAGAAATCATGTTTAAGACGATCTAAATAGGTAAGTCATTTAATAATGAGATTCCGAAGAATAAATGTGTTGTTATTAAATGCAAAATTACTAAGTTGAGAATCAAATTCTAACTAAAAAAACTTCGAATCTTTGTTATAGCCCATTTCAATAGCTAAGATAACACCCACCAACTCTTTATAAAGTGATGTGGAAATATTTACCTAAGAGATTTCAAACACAAGAGAAAGGGTGAATTGTGATATAAATTTTTTAGACACTTTAAAAAATAAATCTATTTTAAGGTTGGTTTTAATAAGATGAACATAAAAACAAGTAGATAATGTCAGAAAAATAAATAGATGAGAGATATAAGAGAAGAACAATCTAAATTTTCTCATGTTTCAACGCAATACCATGAGGCCTACATCTAGTTTTCAAGCATAGATTCACTACAAGAAAACTGCGTTTTAGCATTGACCAAATCCCTAACTAAATAGCCCAAAATCGATGCTAAAGGGTGTTAGTGACGACCTAGTGCCGGGGTCAGGGAAGACACCTTAAAGGTGGAAGTAAAGCGTATTAAGCTGTCACTACCTTAAGTGATGGATTTTAGGAATGCTAGTTGTCGCGGTGAAATTTTGATACCAAACTATTGATTAGTCTGAATCTTTAATTCAATTTGCAACCGAACTTTGATTTGTCCAAAGGAAGGGATAAAGATCGAAATTCCCACAATGCAATGCAAATGCAAGGTTTAGAGAGTTTTAGGTTCGGGGGTTGGTTAAACTTAGGGAAGGTACTAGCATCCTAAGTTTCTGTAGTACTCTACAGGAACCTCTTGTTTTATGTTGTTTATTGCTAAGTGTTATCTGCTTAAAGGATTAGAGACCCTAGTGGTTTATTTCTAAGTATACTCGATAAGATATCGCGTCTTATGCCTACATATCCTTACGGGAGTGGAATCAGAGTATGTTGTAGTTCACCCTAAAGGGTTTGAGGAGTTCTTTGACTGTGGTCAAAGTTCCTACGGGTTTAGGGTAGTTGTTTAGATTAGGTTTAGGCGAAGAGACGAGTCTTCATTTTAAGGGAGAGATAACCACCACAAATGTAAAGGGGGTTGTAGGAAAATAGTCTTTGCATCGTCTTAAGAAAAGGGCTTAAGTACTCGGATTGTTTGACGAGTATGCCTTCATCACTCTTAAGGAAAAGTTCCTACGTGTTTGATTGTGTTGTTGTGGGGGTGGAGATTATATCTCACTTAAGATGATTAACATTTGTTCCCTATTGTGTTTGAAAAGTTGTATTGTTGATTGTTTGTTTGTCTAAGTTGTAAAGATTAAGACAAAGGTCCTTCCTATGGGGTAGGTTCTATCTTAAGTGATCAACTTGAATGGGATCAAGGATCGAGGGGATAATGATGCAAATGTAAATGCAAATACACACAACGTTGAATTATGTGTAGGTTTTTCCTTTGGACGGAATGCGATGCGATAATATAGATATGATAATGTAAATTGCGGTAAATAAATTGCGGGAATGTAAACCATACATATACGCATGAAAGCGCTGAAGTGTGGGTGCATTGTGTCGTGAATGTGAGGTGTGATTGATTTGTATTTTACGCGGTTGATTGATTTTAGCTGTTTGACTTGTTTTTAGACGAGGCTGAATTATTTGAGAAAAGTTGATTTATTTTATGAGAAAATTACTGTTGTTGATCGAATTGGCTAGTGAGATTTGATTTTAGGCGAGATTATTTTAGGGATTGGTTTTAGGAAATTATTTTAAGAAAAGTTGAATTAAATTTTTAAAAGGTTTTCAATTTCTATTTTATGATTAAAAGTTAAATTGTAAAGAGTTATTTTAAATAAAAAAATAGTTTTCTAGCCATAAGAAAATGTTATTACTAAAGTTATGTTGTTTAGAGAAAAGATTTTTTAATTTTATATCATTATTAATGATTAATTTAGATTGAAAGAAAAAAAAGAAGGGGTTAAGATTTATTATTAAAACAACTTAAGTTATTTAATAAATAGAAGGAATCCAATTAAATAAAAAAAACTTATTATTTTTTTTTTATAAAAAGGCAGAGAATTGATTTAGATAAAAAAAATTATTTAGAAAATAATTTAAATATTTCATTAATTAATTAAAAAACAGTTAATTAAAAGTTGATCAGGATTTTTATGGTGTTAATTAACGTTAAAAAGAAATTGATTAAGGTTGATTAAAGTTGATTTAGTGTGTGGTGTGCGTGTCAGATTAGTAGATTGCAGATGAACAAAATAAGAAAACAATGGAAACAAAACGCAATGAACCCTAAATCGGCTCCCCCTCTTTCGTCGTCGTTTTCGCTCGCGTTTCCCTTTCTCTCTCGATCGCTTCACTCATCCTCCTCCTTCATCGATCGCTATCGATTCCTACTCCTTCATCGAATTTCAAACCTACAAACACATAGCCAGAGCAATCAATAATCAAAAATATGGAAAGGAAAGAGGGCGTTACTGGCGGCTCGCGACGGAGTTGTTGGGAGGTGATTCTCGGTGAACGTTGACGGTGGCGGTTCGAACTTGCGTTAGGTCCACAATGAGGGGTGAGAGCGGCGATTTGCGATGGTTGCGGCGTGATTGAGCTTCATGGAGGCGGCGCCGACGGCAAGAGGCAAACGATAAGTTTTTTTTCTTCGGAGCTTAGGGTTTTTCGGTTAGGGATTCACCAAATCGTCGTCTTCTGTTGTTGTGAAAATATCCCTTTTATAGGCTTCACCTGAGATTTCCGTTTTAAAATCTGATTAAAAGTCTTGAATGCTTGATTGAACCTTCCTATTTGGTCTAGGGTAGATTTGAAAGCATTCCTATTTCGTGTAGACAAATATTTGAAAAGTTTCCTCTTTCGTTCGATTGTTTGATGTCTGTTAATGGTGATCCCATTCTATGATATCTTGTATCAATTTGTTTAATATTGTCAGGGTTCAATGTCCCAAAGATTTGGCTTGGATATTCTCTTTTTGATCGGTATATTCCTCACTAAATTGCTAACTTGGATTTGGAAATTTGACAGGTGTGGATAGCAGGGGTCTTTGGGCCAAGAGGATGTCTACAGCCCAGAGAAAATTCAAGTCGACTTCTTGGTATCTGATGTGTTTGCAACGGACTTCAATTTTGGACTTGCCATTTTTCAAGATGCATTATTCGTTCTATCTCTTTATGTACATGAAACCTGGCTGTTATAATATGGATGTTTTGAACTGGTATGACAGGTATCGGTAGTATGTCTCTCTTCTTCTTCTTCGCAAATGCTAGCCTTGTCTTATGTCGTGGTTGAGGAAGGTAATGCGGTGGTGATGATGACTCAAGGAGTGTGAACCCTTGGGGTATGGAAAAGGTTGTCGTATGCGCCATTTGTTGTCTACGAAAGAAAAGTCTTCACAATGTTTGATGTTTAGTAAGAAGTTGGTGGCAACTTCGATTGTTGCCCTTCTAGCTACTCGAACCTTATGCCCGATGATGAGCTGAGCTGAGGGCTGAGCATTTCTTGCTCTTGGAGTCTTTGAGTGGTTCTTTTATGGCCAATGTCTTGGTGTTGCCACGGATGATGAACTTACAGCATCATTATTTGTCTCCTTGTTATTTGTTTGCAGCCACTAACTGATGCTTGTTGATGCTAGTGCTATGAGGAATGCTCGCCTTGTTACTTGACATTGCGAAGAAGCTGGTTGTTGTACCGTGATGCCGTTACGGCTGATGTTTGCATTTACCCGTTTGTTGGCTTGTTCTGTGTTGCCGTTACACTGCTTGTGCTTGCGGGTGATGTGTTGTCATTGCTGATGCGGGCTCTGTGATTGAATACCTGTTGTAGTTTATTTGCTTGTCTGGGGATAAATGCAGCCTGTTATTGTTGGTTAATTGCAACTTGTTGTTATTAATGCTTGATAAATGTTGTTGTTTTGCTTGCGGCAAAATACTGGGCTGTTTCGCTTCGAGTTTACTGACTTTCCTCTCTTTTTTCAGAAACCTGTCAATGGTGCAGAATCTTCCGCTCTTGGTTCTTTGGGCTTGAGAAAGGTTTCAAGACGGTAGTGATGACTTGCGTGGTCTGAACCTAGTGGGTGCTGTCGAATGTAGTTGTTGCTTGTGAATTACGTTGAGCTGTATGCTAATTGTCTTTTGCGTTCGAATCCCAACCATCGATGTTCAGTAAGGAGCTGGTGACAACCTTAGTTGTTATCCTCCCGGCTGCTCGGGACTGCCCGGTGATGATTAGAAAAAAAAATGAGGGCTGAAACTTCATACTTCATCTAAACTTGCCTCTTAATTTGTCTCTTTAACGGTATTCTAATTACCGGTCGGCATTTTTGACAGGTTGAAAAAGGGGCTGAAGTTGATGGTTATGGGAATTAACTTTGAGTTGGTTGTGTTTTGCAGGTGATGTGAGCTGAACTGAAAATCATTGTTTGATGTGGCCAATTGCCAGTAGTGCAGAATGTTCTCCTAGTGCTCATAATTGGGAGTTGAAAAGTACATAGTTTAGTTGAAGTCTACAAATTTCATGCTCTGGTACAAAGCAGCAGCACTGCGCTCTTGACGAGTCGAGCAACGTCGGTCTCAGGTGCTAACATTTCCTCATTTTTACTGCCTAAAATCCCTTAGAATATCTCTGAGTGATTCATAAAGGGGGGGGGGGGGGAACTTTGTAGCCTGTATCTTGAGTTTTTTTCGAAACTGCGACGCTTGCGACAGTATCGTCCTGATAAATTTATCCCATTGCTTGCAGCATTCAGCGCTCTGGACAAGATACCGAAATGAAATGCTAGTTGTTCCTTTTGAATCTGGATAGTGATTTTCAACTGACTTGAGACCAATTGGTAAGCACACTTATCTAATGTTCGCGGTACTATAATCTTCAGAAGGAAGCTTCTTGTCTGGATCTTTGAAACTCTAACTCTTGCGGTTTACAATTTGTTTCAGGTTCTCCACCTGTGAACGCAACTTCTGCACTTATATGAGACGAGCTCGCTTGGTGCAGCATAACTGACCATGAACCGTGAAGATTGCATGCTTTAGAATCAAACTGTGTTTTGTAGCAGACTATCACGATCCTGGTTTTCTTGTTTCGCCATTGTCAGCTTGTCTGTTGGACTATACTTTTGAAGAAAATTGTAACTGTAACCTTGTATATGCTTGAACAGATATGTGAACTCTTTTGAGTATTGCGCGCTAGAGCTTAGACTTGAACTTAGCTCGCGTCTACGTTACCGTATTCATAGGGAACTATCCGACGAACTTGGTGATATTAATATTGTAGCCTCAAAGAAGCACCATCACCATATAAACTCTGTTACAGGAATCAATCCTCCTTCAAAATTGTTCGGATATCTTGTACGCAATGAAATTGATGGCAGAGACTTTTGTTGAATTTCAAAAGAGGAAATGGCTTGTTGTTTCCTTTGATGTTGACAGGCCTTTGAGTATTGTGAGCCTTTGAGTATTATGACAACGTTTTGAACTTATATGAGCATATGAAGTCTAAATAAGTAACTTGGGCTCGAACTCTATTTACTTTTAGTATAACATAAGTCAATGCTTGCATTTCGAATTTTCAAAGTCCAATAACTTGCACGCCCTGACCTCTAGAAGTTTAAATTCATAAAACTGTAACCTCCTTTCACAAATCAAAACAAACAAGTGAGTTAGACGGTTAGTTATGCGTAACGATTGGCCATGAGAAAGAACGCTATCTCCACTCAATATTGTCACGTCTGCAGAGGAATTGGTTAGTAAATATTAAATAAAGTCAACTAGTAATAGAAAAAGAAACGCAAAAAGAGGTGACATCTTACGGTCCAAAATTAGGGTGCAACAGATGCCCCTATTTAAGTTACTCCTACTCGGAGATATGGAGATTGAAATCTCCGTCCCGACGAGATAGGAGGGACTTAAATACAAACATTGCGCGAATTTTTGGCGTAAGATGCTGCCGGATGCTAGTGATATGCAATGACATGGAGGTGCGAGATGGATAGTTCGGTGAGGAAAGGACATCACAGGGGATGAACTGGATACAACACGCTAGACAAGAGAAACGGATCCAGCGGGGTGGAACCCTCTGAGGACAGGAAATAATCACTAACGGGACATCTCCAGAAGTAAAGCAATCACTCATACATCAAGGATTAGGTAATTTGTGATTGAAAGATGCGTCTACTACCAGAGTGGTGGTCAGTAGTAATTCCAATGGATTCTCTTGATTGGGGCGCAATGTATTCTTTTTTTTTTCCTATTTATTATTTTTTAATCTAACTGAAAATAGTAAAATGTAGATGAACCTCCCCATCGCTTCATGTTGTGGAAACCATGAACGGGTCTTAGTTCCTGCCCAAGACGATGAAAACTCGTGAGAGTTTCTTCACAAAGGGGTTGTAGATTTCGTAGATGTATTTGTATTTGTAATTGTAGTTTGTAGTTGTAGATTGATGTAAATTGTAGAACTCCGTAGATATAATTGTGGATTTTCAGCTGTAAGTCATAACGTCGTTGTAAATTGTAGATGTCGTTGTAAATGTAAAACTTCCCCTTGCGTCATGGTATGGGAACCATGAGCTGGTCTCAGTCTCTGATGTAAAAACTTCCCCTTGCATCATGGTATGGGAACCATGTGCTGGTCTCAGTCTATGATGCTGAACTTCCCCTTGCGCCATGGTATAGGAACCATGAGCCGGTCTCAGTCTATGATGCTGAACTTCCTCTTGCGCCATGGTATGGGAACCATGAGCCGGTCTCAGTCTCTAATGTAGAACTTCCCCTTGCATCATGGTATGGGAACCATGTGCTGGTCTCAGTTTCTGATGTCGAACTTCCCCTTGCGTCATGGTATGGGAACCATGAGCTGGTCTCAGTCCCTGCCCAAAATGATGGAAACTCGTGAGAGCATCTTCACAAAGAGGGGTTGTAGATTTGTTGTAGATTTTCGGCTGTGAGCCATAGTGTCATTGTAGATTGTATGTTGTGATTTGTAGAACTGTAGAATTGTGAATGTAAATATTGTCGATGTAATTTGTAGTTGTGTAACTTTGTAGATGTAATCTTGTAAATATAGCATTTGTATATGTAGTTTGTATTGTATTGGCAATTTGTAGAATATGCACCGGGGATGCTCAAAGGAGTTGTAAACCGGTTGATCTGTGGAGTGTCCTCTTGTAAGGAGATATGTCATTGATAGTACTCGTAATGAACTCTCTGGGGAAAATCATTTTTAAGGAGTATCTTTGTTGTAATTGTAAAAATATGTGAGATTGTTGTAGCAGAAATCCTCAAATGGGGAAATATCTGTAATGTCCTTTGCTTTGACTCGATAATCTTGAAATAGTCCACTAGGGATGGATATATTGTCTTTGAAGAAACTGTTGTTTGTCGTTTCGAGTACAAATCTGCCCGAAACGAGTTGCTCAAATAAAGAGATCTTTTGTCATTCAGCTGTAAGTTGTCGAGTGGATCTTGTAATGTTGTTGAAGAAACGTTGTGTCTTCAAATGGTGATCCTCATAATGTCAAAGTGCAAAATAAATGCACTCTTGACTTGTGTTCAAAAGCTGGAGAAGTTCATAGCATGATTGCCATAGACCGAAGTTTAATTCGGGGAGTAACCGAAGAGAAATTGTCAAGCAAGACTCGACCATAGAGGTATAAACTCCAATGGGAATATACTGAAACAACCGTCTTCCACGAGGATCGAACTTCGTGGGGAAATAGAAATATTGAGCTTTTTTTCTGCTTAGGACTGACAACTCTATTTGGAAGGAATAAGACACGCCTAAATACCCAAGGGTAAACGCGATCGAAGAGATAGAGTAAAACAAACAAAGGATGCAAAATGCACATGTTATGCTTTCTACTTATATGATATGTATATGCTAATGTTTATGCTGACAAGTAGAGAGGGACACAGTATATATGCATGGGGAAATGCTCGAGCCCTGTCTCCACAGATCCTCCGAACGAGAGTGACCTTCACTCTCGGATGGCATAAGTGTCAATAGTCTAGTCACCCCTCTGTGAGTAAGAGTGAGCATTGGGGGTCATCCTTTCGTTATTCATATATCAAGTAGAACAAATTTTGAAAAGGTTCAAATCAATTAAGATTTTACTATCAAGATCACAGATTTATGGTAAATGAAAAACTTTTTATTGAACGGCGGTCAGCGGAAAAGCGTGACCCGATATTACAGTGTTGGAAAATGATATCGATTACATAAAGGGAATAATGTCCTGCTTCTCCTAAACAAAGTATTTCTTGACAGCGTTCGTATTCATGGGGCGAGTGATCTCTTCTCCATCCATTGTTGCTAACATCAAAGCGCCTCCTGTCAAGACCCTTTTGACTACATATGGTCCGTCATAATTCGGGGTCCATTTTCCTCTGATGTCAGTGAGGAAAGATTGGATTTTCTTGAGCACAAGGTCACCTTCCCTGAATACCCGGGGTCGAACCTTCTTGTCAAATGCTTTCTTCATCTTCTGCTGATACAACTGCCCATGGCATAGCGCGGCCATCCTCTTTTCTTCGATTAAGTTCAACTGATCATACCTATTCTGACACATCTCTGCTTCTGATAATTTTGCCTCTACTAAAATTCTCATAGAAGGAATCTCAACTTCTATCGGGAGTACTGCTTCCATACCGTAGACAAGTGAAAATGGAGTTGCCCCAGTCGACGTGCGTACCATCGTAAGATATCCATGTAAAGCAAGTGGGAGCATTTCGTGCCAATCCTTGTAAGTAACGACCATCTTCTGAATGATCTTCTTGATATTTTTGTTGGCGGCTTCAACAACCCCGTTCATCTTTGGTCTGTAAGGGGAAGAGTTATGATGCTCAATCTTGAATTCTTCGCACAACTCTTTCATCATCTTGTTATTCAAATTGGAACCATTGTCTGTAATGATCCTGCTTGGCACACCATATCGGCAAATGAGCTGGTTTTTGATAAATTTAACAACCACATGTCGGGTTACATTAGCATAGGAAGCCGCCTCGACCCACTTGGTAAAATAATCAATGGCTACTAAGATGAATCAGTGTCCATTAGACGCTTTCGGCTCTATCATTCCAATCATATCAATTCCCCACATGGAGAATGGCCACGGTGATGAGATAACATTCAACAAAGTCGGAGGCACGTGAATTTTATCTGCATAAATCTGGCACTTGTGAGACTTTCTAGCAAACTTGTAACAATCTGATTCCATTGTGATCCAATAATAACCAGCCCTTAAAAGCTTCTTAGCCATAGCATGTCCGTTGGCATGCGTGCCAAAAGACCCTTCGTGAATTTTCGACATTGACAAACCTGCTTCTTGTTTGTCAACACATCTCAACAAGACCATGTCAAAATTACGTTTGTACAACACGTTGTTACTCAGAAGAAAATTTCCGGCCAACCTTCTCAAAGTTTTCTTGTCTTTGTTGGAAGCTCCCAGAGGGTATTCTTGAGTTCTGAGAAACACTTCAATGTCATGGTACCAGGGTTTGCCATCATCCACTTCTTCGACAACGAAGATGTAGGCGGGTCTGTCAAGACGCTTTACTTCAATCCGAGGGCACTCGTTCCAAAAGTTTACCACAATCATCGAGGCCAGAGTTGCCAATGCATCTGCCATTCTGTTCTCATCATGAGGGATATGATGAAACTCAATTCGGTCAAAGAATGGTAACAGTCTTCTAGCATAATCTCTGTATGGGACCAAATTATCATGTCGAGTTATCCATTCTCTAGTAATTTGGTTGATTACTACTGCAGAATCACCAAACACATCTAAATTCTTAATTCTCAAATCGATTGCTTCTTCGAGACCCATGATACATGCTTCGTACTCAGCTTCGTTGTTAGTACATTGGAATGTTAATCTGGAGGTAAAGGGGAAATGGGTCCCTTGAGGAGTCACAATAACAGCACCTATTCCTTTTCCGTGAGCATTGACAGCTCCATCAAAGATTAAACCCCACTGAGAACCTGGCTCTGGTCCTTCACCGTGTATGGGTTCTTCACAATCTTTCATCTTTAAGAACATAACATCTTCATCAGGAAAGTCATCGTTGGAGGGTTGATGATCCAAAATAGGTTGGTGAGCCAGATGATCAGCCAAAACGCTTCCTCTAACAGCTTTCTGAGTATGGTACTCGATGTCATACTCGGACAATAACATCTGCCATCTGGAAATTCTCCCAGTCAAAGCGGGTTTCTCAAAAATATACTTGATAGGATCCATCTTTGAAACCAACCAAGTAGTGTGGTTCAACATATACTGGCGTAAACGCTTAGCAGCCTACGCTAGAGCGCAACAAGTCTTCTCTAGCATAGTGTACCTGGTTTCACAATCGGTAAATTTCTTGCTCAGGTAATAAGTGACATGATCTTGCTTTCCCGTGTCATCTCGCTGGCCAAGTACACAACCCATTGAATCCTCTAGAACAGTCAAATACATAATCAAAGGACGCCCTTCAACCGGTGGTATCAGGATAGGCGGTTCGAGCAAATACTCTTTGATGCTATCAAAAGCCTTTTGACAATCTTCAGTCCAAATGTACCCTTGTTCTTTCTTCAGGAGCTTGAAAATAGGTTTACATGTAGCAGTCATGTTGGATATAAACCTGGAGATGTAGTTCAAACGCCCTAAGAATCCTCTGACTTGTTTCTCAGTGGCGGGAGCTGGCATTTCCCGGATAGCTTTCACTTTGTCAGGGTCCACTTCAATCCCTCTTTGACTGACAATAAAACCCAATAGTTTCCCTGATCGTACTCCAAATGTGCACTTGTTGGGGTTCAAACGAAGTTTGTATTCCCTCAAACGAACAAACAGCTTAGCCAGATTTTTAACATGATCATCTTTGGTCTTTGACTTAGCTATCATATCATCCACATACACCTCAATCTCTTTGTGCATCATATCGTGGAACAAAGTAGTCATAGCTCTCTGATATGTTTCCCCCGCATTCTTTAATCCAAATGGCATAACTTTGTAACAAAAGGTGCCCCAGGGCGTTATGAATGACGTCTTCTCTCTGTCCTCGGGAGCCATTCTAATTTGGTTGTAACTTGAAAAACCATCCATGAAGGAGAAAACCTCATATCTTGCAGTACTGTCCACCAAGATGTCAATGTGAGGTAATGGGAAATCATCTTTCGGGCTGGCTTTATTCAAATCCCTGTAATCTACACACATGCGAACCTTGCCATCCTTCTTCGGAACGGGTACAATGTTAGCCAACCATAGTGGATATTCGGCAGTAACAAGGAAACCTGCATCAATCTGTTTCTGTACCTCTTCCTTAATCTTTAGAGCCATATCAGGTCGAGTCCTTCTGAGCTTCTGTTTTATCGGCGGGCATTCTGGCTTTAAAGGTAAATGATGTTCAACTATAGCCGTGTCCAATCCCGGCATATCCTGATATGACCAAGCAAACACATCGACAAACTCTCCGAGCAAATCAATCAGCTGTTTCTTCACATCTAGTTTGAGCAGAGCTCCAATTTTCACTTCTCTACGGATCTCCTCTGATCCCAAGTTGATTACCTCCACCGGCTCTTGATGGGGTTGGATAGCTTCTTCTTCTTTCTCAAGCAGTCTAGAAATTTCTTCTGGGATATCATCTTCTTCGTCCTCGGCTTCGTATACAGGAAACTCAAAATTCGGAGAAGGTAGTGGATCATAATTCCCAGTTTGTAATTTGTGTAGCAATCTGCGCAAGTGATGTGATTTTAATAAGTTTTTATTTTGTAAAGTGGAAAGTGTGTGTACGCGAGATGCTACTTATTATTTTCCAACATCGTGAATAAAATTCAAAAACAGATGTAAATGAAAGTAGTTTATTGATGATAGCAAAACCGAAAAGACACGCCCAACAAAGTCACCTTTGCCTTGGGCAGAGCAAAGGGAATTATTAAAAGTATGCCCTAATAAATGCAGTTTCGCCTTGGGCAGAGCGAAAATTTTAAACAAATGCTTTACTTAGATATATGAATGGCGGTAGGAGCTTCAGCCACACTCCAATTCTTGACCATGACACCTGGAATCACAAAGTCTGGGATGTCTTCATCTGGCTCTTCCTCGGTGATGGCGTAAACTCCAAAGGTATAGTCGAATTCATCCGACACGTAACCTGGATCTTCCATATAGGGCTCGTAGTCTTCGTAAGGAATGGAGGACCTTGTAGAACCGTCTGATATGTAGCCCTCGAGTTCATCTTCTAACACAGCATTAACCTGAGGATGATGGACGATCCCTCCACTACGGAACACTTCACTGATCAGCGGAAACCCTTGATTCTTGGTGCCTTGTTGAGCAGAATTGCTGGTGAAACCGAGACCCTCCTTGTTCTTGTTCTCTGGCAAAGAAAACACCTTTCCCCACATTGATTGGTGACCACTGTTCACTATTCGTTGTGCATCTTTAAATGATGACATGGATGTCTGAGATCTCTGAGTACCCTCACCCACAATAGACAGAGCTTGAAACTGCGTGCCAATTTCTTCTTCAGCTTCGACGTATGAGAATGATGACAAGTGACTTACCACCAAAGCTCTTTCTCCACAAACTGTAACTACTTTCCCTTCAAAAACATATTTTAACTTCTGATGCAGGGTAGAAGTAACTGCTCCAGCTTCATGTATCCATGGCCTCCCTAGCAAACAGCTATAGGTGGCACGAATGTCCATGACCTGAAACGGGATCATGAAAGTCTGTAGTCCAATAGTCATGGGCAAATCAACCTCACCAATTACTGTTTTCCTTGACCCATTGAACGCTTTGACAATAACGCGACTTGGCCTCATTGGTGGTCCCTGATACGACAGCTTAGATAGGGTAGTCCTAGGCATCACATTTAGAGACGATCCAGTGTCAACCAGCACACTGGACAGAGAGTCATTTCCACAGTTCACAGAAATGTGCAAAGCCATGTTATGTTTCCTCCCTTCTTCTGGGAGATCGTCTTCATTGAAACCCAGATTATCACTCGAAGTAATACTGCCAATGATGTTGTCGAATTGTTCCATAGTCACATCCTGCTCGACATAGGCTTGTTCCAAAATCTTCTGAAGTGCTTCTCTATGAGCCTCGGAACTCATCAACAATTATAGCACATAAATCTTTGACGGGGTCTGTAAAAGCTGATCTGCAACCTTATACTCGCTTCTCTTGATTATTTTAAAATATTCATCGGAGTTGGATAAGTTAGACCCACCAAATTGCCCCACATTTGGGTCTTTTGAGCCTGATGGTGCGAACAAAACCTCTTTTTCTTTCGGTGGCACAGTCGGGTAGATTCGACCGCTTCTTGTCACTCTACTAACATCTGCAATATTAACGATTGAGGGTATAGTAGGCAGAAGCACCTCTTTCTCATCCTCCAACATAGTAGCATTGTATCTGTAAGGGATGGCCTTACTAGAGGTATAAGGGACAGGTCCAGGCACATTGATTACTATCGGAGTAACAGTTGGCTTCTTGATATTGTAAACGATCTCTATACGTTCCACTTCCTTAAAGTGGGGTACTATGACACAAACTTCTTCAACCTCTTCACTTGAAACTTCTTGATCATCATTTCCTAAACAATCTTCAATCATATTGACAGAGGGCGAACCATGTGGTGGTAATGGATTCTTCTGTACATTAGGGTCGGAATCCCTAAAAGACAAGATCCTGTTTTTTATGAGCCTCTGGACATCCATCTTCAGACCGAAACAACTCTCAATATCATGTTCTGGAGAACCCTGATGGTAAGGACAAAACTTATCAGCTCTATAAGAAGGGGGAGGATTCGTGGGAGCCGGAGGTGGAGCTCTCGTCTGAATGTGACCCTTTTTAATCAAGGCGGGGAATAAATCAGTATATGTCATTGGGATCGGATCAAAATTTATTTTTCTGTACACACGACCCTGATTGCTAGGTGGCCGATTCTGCTGAGGATACTGTGGACTCTGCTGAAGTTGGGGTTGTTGAGCAATGGGAGACTGAGGTTGTTGATAGGGTTGTGGAGACTGTAGCTGATAAGCCGGAGCATTAAACACTGGCGATACCGCCGCGACATGGTGTGGTGGCATATACCTCTTTCTGAATTGTCCCTTTTGAATAGCATTCACACCTTGTTCCTTTTTCAAACTGCTCCCGTACCTCTTAGGAGCGCTTTCTTCTTTGGTCAATCTTCCCTCGCGAACACCTTCTTCTAAACGCATTCCCATGTTGACCATCTCGGTAAATTCACTGGGCGCGCTGGCTACCATATTCTTATAAAAGAAAGGACCCAGAGTCTTTAGAAAAATTTTGGTCATCTCTTTTTCTTCTAAGGGTGGTGTGACTTGTGCGGCCAACTCGCTCCAACGCTGAGCATATTCTTTGAAGTTCTCCTTATCCTTCTGTGCCATTGCTCTTAATTGATCTCGGTCGGGCGCCATGTCCACATTGTACTTATACTGCTTGACAAAGGCTCCTCCCAGATCATTGAAAGTTTGAATTTTCGTACTGTCCAACCCCATATACCACTTGAGTGCAGCGCCTGTCAAACTGTCTTGGAAATAATGGATGGGTAATTGATCATTATCAGTTTCGGCAGACATCTTCCTGGCGTATATAATGAGATGACTCTGAGGGCAGGTATTCCCCTTGTACTTTTCAAAATCGGGGACTTTGAACTTCGGTGGGACCTTAACATTTGGAACCAAACACAGCTCAGAAGCACTCTTACCAAATAAGTCTTTCCCACGAAGGGCTCTCAATTCCTTTTGTATTTCAGAAAACTGGTCTTGGAATCCATCCATCTTCTCTTCTAAACCCACAGTTTCGGTTGGCGACCCATGTAAAATTGGTTCATCCAGAATATACGGAACAACATTCACATGCGGAGATGCGGTAGTCATCACAGCAGAAACAACAGGAGCAGCTTGAATAGTGGTCACAACAGGGGTCTCAGACACAGGCGGACGGTAACCAGCCGGAGTAAAATAAGGAGGCATCCCCCACGGGAAACCTTGAGGCATACTGTAAGATACTTCAGCAACAGAAGACACCACTGGGATCGGTGTGGGTGTCACTTCGGATACGACAGTCCTTGGAACTTCTTGGTTATTGATCGAGATTTGACTGGACAAAGCTTCCACTAGGCCATTCAACTTCTCCAAACTCTCCTTCATACTTGCAACTTCATCATGGAGCACCCTGTTCTCTTGCTCTAGTTGATCCATTTTATGAAGTTGACTAGCTCGAGTGTTGTATCGGTGATTCAGCTTGTTCTGCGGAGATGAAGCAAGAGTAAGACCCTGGAATGCAAATGATGCTATTCTTATGTAAAATGCAAATGAGTGCGAAACTTTCAAGAAACTCAAATTATTCTGGTATTGTAACCTTGAAAGAAACTTATTTTATTTGGATGATTGAAGCATTACAAAAACGGAGTACTCTTTTAAGAGTTTATTACATTGAATCAAAAGCAAAAAGAGAAACTCGGGGATCTACTCCTTATGCTCCCTCTATGCGTGAAGTTCTCTTTCCAACTGATTGATGTATTCTTGCAACTCGGCCTTCTCTCTAATGAGTCGGTCGACACACTCCTTCCAAGCTATAGTATCTGGGGGAAGAGCATCACTGGTGATAGCACTTGAAGAGGCGTGAGAGGAAAATAAATCCCCTTGCGCTTTTTTTTCCTTGCGAGTTCAACTTCTGGTAGCCTCTGGGACTTTTCTTGCTCTACCTTAAGCGTAAAAAACTTGTTCTTCCAAGCGGCCTTCAATTTTCGAGCTTCATCCAAAGCAGCCTTCAATTGATCTACTTCACTCACATCAAACCAATCTGGGTCATGGAAGGACAACACCATGGGTTCATGGAAAGGGAACGACATTTTGAGGTCGAGAGCTCTTGCTCGCACCCAATGTAGGTACTCTTCAGAGACAGTACAATTGGGGTATCCTAAAGCAGCTTTCCCTTCTTTATTGATGTATTCCCATGAGTAAATTATGACGGTCTTCAGGTCCGGGTCTTCTCCTTCTTTGAGAAAGATTCCTTCTAACAGAGTCTGGTCAGGTACCTCAATCATGGGATGCCCAAATTGGAGACGGGCCAGAGCAGGGTTGTAGCTTATGCATCCTTCTCTCGCAATAAGTGGTATGTTAGCAAATCCTCCAATGCTATGGATCATACATATACCCCCATAGGTAGGGTCATACCATACAATGTCAGAGTGAGTAAGGGCCATAACTATCTCAGGCCAACGAGGCGATTCTTCCTCTTCCCAAATAGACGATTGTCGAGTCAGATGAGCGATGAACCATGAGTACAGCAGAGCGGTGCAATAGGTGATATGTCCTCCTCCTTCGGCGTTCCTCGAATGGATCGAAAAGTATGTGTCGGCGAGTAAAGTAGGAACGGGATTCTTAAGTATGAACAGTTTAATTGCGTTCATGTTAACAAAATCATCGATCTTTGGGAACCAGAAAATCCCATAAACCAACAGAGCAAAGGTGGCTTCCATGATAAGGACTTCCTTTCTTTCAGCATGGTAGCGAACTTTTTCAATCAAAAAGTCAGCAGGGAATCCAAGGACTCGTTCCTTGGTGGTTAGGTGCGCTTGCACGTCTGCCAAACTTAGGTGAGTGGCATTGGCAATCTCTTGATGACCGGGTGTGTCTTCCTGGCCGGTGAATATGGGACGGGCTGTTACAGGCATCCTCAGGAAATCAGAATACTCTTCCAACGTCGGCATCAACTGGTAATCTGGAAAAGTGAAGCAGTGGTACAATGGGTCATAGAATTGAACGAGGGTCTCCAATAACCCTTCCTTCATCTGGAGTTCGAGGAAACGGAAGACTTCTCCATATTCTGCTGCGAAGGCGTACCGATTCTCGATTAGGTCAGCTAGCTCTCTTAAGCTTTCAATGCTAGGGCTCTGAAAAGTGTACTCCAAGGCTTCTCTTTTGAAATCCATGGTTACAATACTTGAGAAATAAAGTTGAGTTTCTTGAAATGAATAGAGGAAGAATGTAATGCAATATGAGTAGGACTTCATGGGATCCTAGCTATTTATAAACATTGTAGTAAAAGAAAACGTTTTTTATTAATTTCGAAACGGAATACAAATAATTGCTTTTAAAAGTCCCGAATAAAAGCTAAATAAAAGCTAGTAAAGACATTAAGGAAGTTTCAAATTTTGTTGCTTGAGCTGCTCTTCTAACTGCGTCTTCTCACGGATAAGGTTGTCCACAATTAGTTTCCAAATAGTACATTGCGGGTCGGAGAAAAATAAATCCTCCATGACCTTCCTCTTCTTGTAGGGGAGTAACTCTTCATCCTTTAACTGTAGCTGCTTTTGGAGTTCCTCTTTCTCTTTCTGGAGTTGGTCAATCTCTGCAACAGACACTTGATACTTGTTCTTCCATGAATCCACCTCTTGTCGCAATTTCCTCATAGCAACCTCTGACTTCTCAGTTTCAGACATGAAAACATAAGTGGGTTCCCTCCTTGGGGGTATGGGGTCTTGGCGAGAGTAAGGCATCTTCAGCTTGATTGCCCTATTCCTCACCCACTGGAGATATGGTTCCATAGACACACAATTGGGCTTTCCCAAACTATTCCTATCTTTCTTATGCAAATGCTTCCAAGCCTCCACGATCTTCTCTCGGAGTTCTCGATTATCCTCGAAGAAGACACTCTCAACTTGTATGCTTTTAGGTGGTTCCTTCAATGGATATCCCAACTGTCGGCTGGCTAAAATCGGATTGTAACTGATCCCTCCACCAAAGCTGAGTAAAGGTACATTAGCGAAATCCCTACATCCATCAACAATCAAAATTCCATCATACTCACGGCTATACCAATCGATGTCAGCATGAGTCAAAGCCATAATCTTTTCTGACCAACGCTTATCATTGAGGTGCCAAAAGGAAACATATTTGGGCAAATGGGTAAGGAACCATTTATATAATAAAGGCACACAACATGTGATCATTCCTCCACCACGAAGGTTTCGGAGATGTATAGAGTGGTAGGTGTTACCTAATAGAGTCGGCATTGGATTGTTCTTCATGAAGATCTTAATGGCATTAAGGTCCACAAACCCCTCAAAACTGGGAAATAGAAACATCCCATAGACAAGTAAAGCGAAGATTGCCTCGAATGAAGCCTTATTCGTAAAATCAGTATAAAATGAGGCCTTCTTGAATAAAAAATATGTAGTCAAACCAAAGGTCCCATTTTTAACAACCATGTTGGCCTTAACGTCAGATACCTTGAGATAAAGAGCCTTAGCGATGTCTCTTTCTTCGGGATCCTTCTCCAAGAAAGGAAAAGGAGATTCTTCTAGAATGGGTAACCCTACCAAAAAGGAGTACTCTTCCAAAGTTGGCAACAACTGATAATCTGGAAAAGTAAAGTAGTGATACATTGGATCATAGAACTGTAACAGAGCGGAAAGCAGGTCTTCATTTGCCTTACGTCTTAACAAAGATAGTAACTTCCCATATTTACTCTTGATCTTCTCTTGGTCTTCAATCAAATCTCCTAACTCCCTTAGGTCATCCAATTCGGGACTTTTAAAGGTATATTTTAGAGTATTTCGTCTATCCATAATGTCCTACAATGTTCATAAATAAAGGGTAAGTCCCATGAGGTCCAATGTAGTATGATGCTATATGAATGCAACAAACACAAGTAAACACATATGGGCACAAAAAAAACAAACAAAGGTCCTAGGTTTGCAACGAGCATGGAGCCAAGGGTATACCCATTCCCAAAGGAAAAGGACTAAAGGTGGATGGTACCTGCAGAACCGGGTTCTAAAAGGTCCCAAAGTCATTAGTCCATCTATTGGATATTATCAATCTCCCAACTAACTTGAGGATTAATAATATTCTCAAGAGAACTTCTTTTGAGTGTAGTTTCGCGTAGCACTATTTCGGGACATACTCCCTTATAGCCTCGCACTACGTCCTAATAAAGGCCAAAGTGGGGTTAAAGTTAGCTACGGTCCTTAGTATCATGGACTCCAATTGAGAATAGTAAAAGTTTTCACGACTAAACTCGTTCAACCGAACCATTTTTAAAAGGGTCTCAACTAAGCGGGATTCTCGAATCAACTTAGTCGGGACTCACTCCCTATAAGCCTCATCGAATATATCACCATCCTATCTTAATTTCTCTCGAGTTCGGGTGTAGGACTTTGTCTCACCACTCATAGATATCAACCCAAAAGAAAATAAACAAACAAATATAAAAATAAGCAGATATAAAGCAATAAACAAATAAATAAACAAGGTAGGGAAACCCACAAGCGGATCCCCAATGAAGTCGCCATTTCTGTCGCGGTGAAATTTTGATACCAAACTATTGATTAGTCTGAATCTTTAATTCAATTTGCAACCGAACTTTGATTTGTCCAAAGGAAGGGATAAAGATCGAAATTCCCACAATGCAAGGTTTAGAGAGTTTTAGGTTCGGGGGTTGGTTAAACTTAGGGAAGGTACTAGCATCCTAAGTTTCTGTAGTACTCTACAGGAACCTCTTGTTTTATGTTGTTTATTGCTAAGTGTTATCTGCTTAAAGGATTAGAGACCCTAGTGGTTTATTTCTAAGTATACTCGATAAGATATCGCGTCTTATGCCTATATATTCTTACGGGAGTGGAATCAGAGTATGTTGTAGTTCACCCTAAAGGGTTTGAGGAGTTCTTTGATTGTGGTCAAAGTTCCTACGGGTTTAGGGTAGTTGTTTAGATTGGGTTTAGGCGAAGAGACGAGTCTTCATTTTAAGGGAGAGATAACCACCACAAATGTAAAGGGGGTTGTAGGAAAATAGTCTTTGCATCGTCTTAAGAAAAGGGCTTAAGTACTCGGATTGTTTGACGAGTATGCCTTTATCACTCTTAAGGCAAAGTTCCTACGTGTTTGATTGTGTTGTTGTGGGGGTGGAGATTATATCTCACTTAAGATGATTAACATTTGTTCCCTATTGTGTTTGAAAAGTTGTATTGTTGATTGTTTGTTTGTCTAAGTTGTAAAGATTAAGACAAAGGTCCTTCCTATGGGGTAGGTTCTATCTTAAGTGATCAACTTGAATGGGATCAAGGATCAAGGGGATAATGATGCAAATGTAAATGCAACTACACACAACGTTGAATTATGTGTAGGTTTTTCCTTTGGACGGAATGCGATGCGATAATATAGATATGATAATGTAAATTGCGGTAAATAAATTGCGGGAATGTAAACCATACATATACGCATGAAAGCGCTGAAGTGTGGGTGCATTGTGTCGTGAATGTGAGGTGTGATTGATTTGTATTTTACGCGTTTGATTGATTTTAGCTGTTTGACTTGTTTTTAGACGAGGCTGAATTATTTGAGAAAAGTTGATTTATTTTATGAGAAAATTACTGTTGTTGATCGAATTGGCTAGTGAGATTTGATTTTAGGAGAGATTATTTTAGGGATTGGTTTTAGGAAATTGTTTTAAGAAAAGTTGAATTAAATTTTTAAAAGGTTTTCAATTTCTATTTTATGATTAAAAGTTAAATTGTAAAGAGTTATTTTAAATAAAAAAATAGTTTTCTAGCCATAAGAAAATGTTATTACTAAAGTTATGTTGTTTAGAGAAAAGATTTTTTAATTTTATATCATTATTAATGATTAATTTAGATTGAAAGAAAAAAAAGAAGGGGTTAAGATTTATTATTAAAACAACTTAAGTTATTTAATAAATAGAAGGAATCCAATTAAATAAAAAAACTTATTTTTTTTTTTATAAAAAGGCAGAGAATTGATTTAGATAAAAAAAATTATTTAGAAAATAATTTAAATATTTCATTAATTAATTAAAAAACAGTTAATTAAAAGTTGATCAGGATTTTTATGGTGTTAATTAACGTTAAAAAGAAATTGATTAAGGTTGATTAAAGTTGATTTAGTGTGTGGTGTGCGTGTTAGATTAGTAGATTGCAGATGAACAAAATAAGAAAACAATGGAAACAAAATGCAATGAACCCTAAATCGGCTCCCCCTCTTTCGTCGTCGTTTTCGCTCGCGTTTCCCTTTCTCTCTCGATCGCTTCACTCATCCTCCTCCTTCATCGATCGCTATCGATTCCTACTCCTTCATCGAATTTCAAACCTACAAACACATAGCCAGAGCAATCAATAATAAAAAATATGGAAAGGAAAGAGGGCGTTACTGGCGGCTCGCGACGGAGTTGTTGGGAGGTGATTCTCGGTGAACGTTGACGGTGGCGGTTCGAACTTGCGTTAGGTCCACAATGAGGGGTGAGAGCGGCGATTTGCGATGGTTGCGGCGTGATTGAGCTTCATGGAGGCGGCTCCGATGGCAAGAGGCAAAAGATAAGTTTTTTTCTTCTGAGCTTAGGGTTTTTCGGTTAGGGATTCACCAAATCGTCGTCTTCTGTTGTTGTGAAAATCTCCCTTTTATAGGCTTCACCTGAGATTTCCATTTTAAAATCTGATTAAAAGTCTTGAATGCTTGATTGAACCTTCCTATTTGGTCTAGGGTAGATTTGAAAGCATTCCTATTTCGTGTAGACAAATATTTGAAAAGTTTCCTCTTTCGTTCGATTGTTTGATGTCTGTTAATGGTGATCCCATTCTATGATATCTTGTATCAATTTGTTTAATATTGTCAAGGTTCAATGTCCCAAAGATTTGTCTTGGATATTCTCTTTTTGATCGGTATATTCCTCACTAAATTGCTAACTTGGATTTGGAAATTTGATAGGTGTGGATAGCATGGGTCTTTGGGCCAAGAGGATGTCTACAGCCCAGAGAAAATTCAAGTCGACTTCTTGGTATCTGATGTGTTTGCAACGGACTTCAATTTTGGACTTGCCATTTTTCAAGATGCATTATTCGTTCTATCTCTTTATGTACATGAAACCTGGCTGTTATAATATGGATGTTTTGAACTGGTATGACAGGTATCGGTAGTATGTCTCTCTTCTTCTTCTTCGCAAATGCTAGCCTTGTCTTATGCCGTGGTTGAGGAAGGTAATGCAGTGGTGATGATGACTCAAGGAGTCTGAACCCTTGGGGTATGGAAAAGGTTGTCGTTTGCGCCATTTGTTGTCTACGAAAGAAAAGTCTTCACAATGTTTGATGTTTAGTAAGAAGTTGGTGGCAACTTCGGTTGTTGCCCTTCCAGCTACTCGAACCTTATGCCCGATGATGAGCTGAGCTAAGGGCTGAGCATTTCTTGCTCTTGGAGTCTTTGAGTGGTTCTTTTATGGCCAATGTGTTGGTGTTGCCACGGATGATGAACTTACAGCATCATTATTTGTCTCCTTGTTATTTGTTTGCAGCCACTAACTGATGCTTGTTGATGCTAGTGCTATGAGGAATGCTCGCCTTGTTACTTGACATTGCGAAGAAGCTGGTTGTTGTACTGTGATGCCGTTATGGCTGATGTTTGCATTTACCCGTTTGTTGGCTTGTTTTGCGTTGCCGTTACACTGCTTGTGCTTGCGGGTGATGTGTTGTCATTGTTGATGCGGGCTCTGTGATTGAATACCTGTTGTAGTTTATTTGCTTGTCTGGGGATAATTGCAGCCTGTTATTGTTGGTTAATTGCAACCTGTTTTTGTTAACGCTTGATAAATGTTGTTGTTTTGCTTGCGGCGAAATACTGGGCTGTTTCGCTTCGAGTTTACTGACTTTCCTCTCTTTTTTCAGAAACCTGTCAATGGTGCAGAATCTTCCGCTCTTGGTTCTTTGGGCTTGAGAAAGGTTTCAAGACGGTAGTGATGACTTGCGTGGTCTGAACCTAGTGGGTGCTGTCGAATGTAGTTGTTGCTTGTGAATTACGTTGAGCTGTATGCTAATTGTCTTTTGCGTTCGAATCCCAACCATCGATGTTCAGTAAGGAGCTGGTGACAGCCTTGGTTGTTATCCTCCCGGCTGCTCGGAACTACCCGGTGATGATTAGAAAAAAAACTGAGGGCTGAAACTTCTTACTTCATCTAAACTTGCCTCTTAATTTGTCTCTTTAACGGTATTCTAATTACCGGTCGGCATTTTTGACAGGTTGAAAAAGGGGCTGAAGTTGATGGTTATGGGAATTAACTTTGAGTTGGTTGTGTTTTGCAGGTGATGTGAGCTGAACTGAAAATCATTGTTTGATGTGGCCAATTGCCAGTAGTGCAGAATGTTCTCCTAGTGCTCAGAATTGGGAGTTGAAAAGTACAAAGTTTAGTTGAAGTCTACAAATTTCATGTTGTGGTACAAAGCAGCAGCACTGCGCTCTTGACGAGTCGAGCAACGTCGGTCTCATTTGCTAACATTTCCTCATTTTTACTGCCTAAAATCCCTTAGAATATCTCTGAGTGATTCATAAAGGGGGGGAACTTTATAGCCTGTATCTTGAGTTTTTTTCGAAACTGCGACGCTTGCGACAGTATCGTCCTGATAAATTTATCCCATTGCTTGCAGCATTCAGCGCTCTGGACAAGATACCGAAATGAAATGCTAGTTGTTCCTTTTGAATCTGGATAGTGATTTTCAACTGACTTGAGACCAATTGGTAAGCACACTTATCTAATGTTCGCGGTACTATAATCTTCAGAAGGAAGCTTCTTGTCTGGATCTTTGAAACTCTAACTCTTGCGGTTTACAATTTGTTTCAGGTTCTCCACCTGCGAACGCAACTTCTGCACTTATATGAGACGAGCTCGCTTGGTGCAGCATAACTGACCATGAACCGTGAAGATTGCATGCTTTAGAATTAAACTGTGTTTTGTAGCAGACTATCACGATCCTGGTTTTCTTGTTTCGCCATTGTCAGCTTGTCTGCTGGACTATACTTTTGAAGAAAATTGTAATTGTAACCTTGTATATGCTTGAACAGATATGTGAACTCTTTTGAGTATTGCGCGCTAGAGCTTAGACTTGAACTTAGCTCGCGTCTACGTTACCGTATTCATAGGGAACTATCCAATGAACTAGGCGATATTAATATTGTAGCCTCAAAGAAGCACCATCACCATATAAACTCTGTTACAGGAATCAATCCTCCTTCAAAATTGTTCGGATATCTTGTACGCAATGAAATTGATGGAAGAGACTTTTGTTGAATTTCAAAAGAGGAAATGGCTTGTTGTTTCCTTTGATGTTGACAGGCCTTTGAGTATTGTGAGCCTTTGAGTATTATGACAACGTTTTGAACTTATATGAGCATATGAAGTCTAAATAAGTAACTTGGGCTCGAACTCTATTTACTTTTAGTATAACATAAGTCAATGCTTGCATTTCGAATCTTCAAAGTCCAATAACTTGCACGCCCTGACCTCTAGAAGTTTAAATTCATAAAACTGTAACCTCCTTTCACAAATCAAAACAAACAAGTGAGTTAGACGGTTAGTTATGCGTAACGATTGGCCATGACAAAGAACGCTATCTCCACTCAATATTGTCGCGTCTGCAGAGGAATTGGTTAGTAAATATTAAATAAAGTCAACTAGTAATAGAAAAAGAAACGCAGAAAGAGGTGACATCTTACGGTCCAAAATTAGGGTGCAACAGATGCCCCTATTTAAGTTACTTCTACTCGGAGATATGGAGATTGAAATCTCCGTCCCGACGAGATAAGAGGGACTTAAATACAAACATTGCGCGAATTTTTGGCGTAAGATGCCGCCGGATGCTAGTGATATGCAATGACATGGAGGTGCGAGATGGATAGTTCGGTGAGGAAAGGACATCACAGGGGATGAACTGGATACAACACGCTAGACAGGAGCAACGGATCCAGCAGGGTGGAACCCTCTGAGGACAGGAAATAATCACTAACGGGACATCTCCAGAAGTGCAACAATCACTCATACATCAAGGATTAGGTAATTTGTGATTGAAAGATGCGTCTACTACCAGAGTGGTGGTCAGTAGTAATTCCAATGGATTCTCTTGATTGGGGCGCAATGTATTCTTTTTTTTTCCTTTTTATTATTTTTTAATCTAACTGAAAATAGTAAAATGTAGATGAACCTCCCCATCGCTTCATGTTGTGGAAACCATGAACGGGTCTTAGTTCCTGCCCAAGACGATGAAAACTCGTGAGAGTTTCTTCACAAAGGGGTTGTAGATTTCGTAGATGTAATTGTATTTGTAATTGTAGTTTGTAGTTGTAGATTGATGTAAATTGTAGAACTCCGTAGATATAATTGTGGATTTTCGGCTGTAAGTCATAGCGTCGTTGTAAATTGTAGATGTCGTTGTAAATGTAAAACTTCCCCTTGCGTCATGGTATGGGAACCATGAGTTGGTCTCAGTCTCTGATGTAAAAACTTCCCCTTGCATCATGGTATGGAAACCATGTGCTGGTCTCAGTCTATGATGCTGAACTTCCCCTTGCGCTATGGTATGGGAACCATGAGCCGGTCTCAGTCTATGATGCTGAACTTCCTCTTGCGCCATGGTATGGGAACCATGAGCCGGTCTCAGTCTCTAATGTAGAACTTCCCCTTGCATCATGGTATGGGAACCATGTGCTGGTCTCAGTTTCTGATGTCGAACTTCCCCTTGCGTCATGGTATGGGAACCATGAGCTGGTCTCAGTCCCTGCCCAAAATGATGGAAACTCGTGAGAGCATCTTCACAAAGAGGGGTTGTAGATTTGTTGTAGATTTTCGGCTGTGAGCCATAGTGTCATTGTAGATTGTATGTTGTGATTTGTAGAACTGTAGAATTGTGAATGTAAATATTGTCTATGTAATTTGTAGTTGTGTAACTTTGTAGATGTAATCTTGTAAATATAGCATTTGTATATGTAGTTTGTATTGTATTGGCAATTTGTAGAATATGCACCGGGGATGCTCAAAGGAGTTGTAAACCGGTTGATCTGTGGAGTGTCCTCTTGTAAGGAGATATGTCATTGATAGTACTCGTAATGAACTCTCTGGGGAAAATCATTTTTGAGGAGTATCTTTGTTGTAATTGTAAAAATATGTGAGATTGTTGTAGCAGAAATCCTCAAATGGGGAAATATCTGTAATGTCCTTTGCTTTGACTCGATAATCTTGAAATAGTCCACTGGGGATGGATAGATTGACTTTGAAGAAACTGTTGTTTGTCGTTTCGAGTACAAATCTGCCCGAAACGAGTTGCTCAAATAAAGAGATCTTCTGTCATTCAGCTGTAAGTTGTCGAGTGGATCTTGTAATGTTGTTGAAGAAATGTTGTGTCTTCAAATGGTGATCCTCATAATGTCAAAGTGCAAAATAAATGCACTCTTGACTTGTGTGCAAAAGCTAGAGATGTTCATAGCGTGATTGCCATAGACCAAAGTTTAATTCGGGGAGTAACCGAAGAGAAATTGTCAAGCAAGACTCGACCATAGAGGTATAAACTCCAATGGGAATGTACTGAAACAACCGTCTTCCACGAGGATCGAACTTCGTGGGGAAATAGAAATATTGAGCTTTTTTTCTGCTTAGGACTGACAACTCTATTTGGAAGGAATAAGACACGCCTAAATACCCAAGGGTAAATGCGATCGAAGAGATAGAGTAAAAAAAACAAAGGATGCAAAATGCACATGTTATGCTTTCTACTTATATGATATGTATATGCTAATGTTTGTGCTGACAAGTCGAGAGGGACACAGTATATATGCATGGGGAAATGCTCGAGCCCTGTCTCCACAGATCCTCCGAACGAGAGTGACCTTCACTTTCGGATGGCATAAGTGTCAATAGTCTAGTCACCCCTCTGTGAGTAAGAGTGAGCATTGGGGGTCATCCTTTCGTTATTCATATATCAAGTAGAACAAATTTTGAAAAGGTTCAAATCAATTAAGATTTTGCTATCAAGATCACAGATTTATGGTAAATGAAAAACTTTTTATTGAACGGCGGTCAGCGGAAAAGCGTGACCCGATATTACAGTGTTGGAAAATGATATCGATTACATAAAGGGAATAATGTCCTGCTTCTCCTAAACAAAGTATTTCTTGACAGCGTCCGTATTCACGGGGCGAGTGATCTCTTCTCCATCCATTGTTGCTAACATCAAAACGCCTCCTGTCAAGACCCTTTTGACTACATATGGTCCGTCATAATTCGGGGTCCATTTTCCTCTGATGTCAGTGAGGAAAGATTGGATTTTCTTGAGCACAAGGTCACCTTCCCTGAATACCCGGGGTCGAACCTTCTTGTCAAATGCTTTCTTCATCTTCTGCTGAAACAACTCCCCATGGCATAGCGCGGCCATCCTCTTTTCTTCGATTAAGTTCAACTGATCATACCTATTCTGACACATCTCTGCTTCTGATAATTTTGCCTCTACTAAAATTCTCATAGAAGGAATCTCAACTTCTATAGGGAGTACTGCTTCCATACCGTAGACAAGTGAAAATGGAGTTGCCCCAGTCGGCGTGCGTACCATCGTACGATATCCATGTAAATCAAGTGGGAGCATTTCGTGCCAATCCTTGTAAGTAACGACCATCTTTTGAATGATCTTCTTGATATTTTTGTTGGCGGCTTCAACAACCCCGTTCATCTTTGCTCTGTAAGGGGAAGAGTTATGATGCTCAATCTTGAATTCTTTGCACAACTCTTTCATCATCTTGTTATTCAAATTGGAACCGTTGTCTGTAATGATCCTTCTTGGCACACCATATCGGCAAATGAGCTGGTTTTTGATAAATTTAACAACCACATGTCGGGTTACATTAGCATAGGAAGCCGCCTCGACCCACTTGGTAAAATAATCAATGGCTACTAAGATGAATCGGTGTCCATTAGACGCTTTCGGCTCTATCATTCCAATCATATCAATTCCCCACATGGAGAATGGCCACGGTGATGAGATAACATTCAACAAAGTCGGAGGCACGTGAATTTTATCTGCGTAAATCTGGCACTTGTGACACTTTCTAGCAAACTTGTAACAATCTGATTCCATTGTGATCCAATAATAACCAACCCTTAAAAGCTTCTTAGCCATAGCATGTCCGTTGGCATGCGTGCCAAAAGACCCTTCGTGAATTTCCGACATTAACAAACCTGCTTCTTGTTTGTCAACACATCTCAACAAGACCATGTCAAAATTACGTTTGTACAACACGTTGTTACTCAGAAGAAAATTTCCGGCCAACCTTCTCAAAGTTTTCTTGTCTTTGTTGGAAGCTCCCAGAGGGTATTCTTGAGTTCTGAGAAACACTTCAATGTCATGGTACCAGGGTTTGCCATCATCCACTTCTTCGACAGCGAAGATGTAGGCGGGTCTGTCAAGACGCTTTACTTCAATCCGAGGGCACTCGTTCCAAAAGTTTACCACAATCATCGAGGCCAGAGTTGCCAATGCATCTGCCATTCTGTTCTCATCATGAGGGATATGATGAAAATCAATTCGGTCAAAGAATGGTAACAGTCTTCTAGCATAATCTCTGTATGGGACCAAATTATCATGTCGAGTTATCCATTCTCCAGTAATTTGGTTGATTACTACTGCAGAATCACCAAACACATATAAATTCTTAATTCTCAAATTGATTGCTTCTTCGAGACCCATGATACATGCTTCGTACTCAGCTTCGTTGTTAGTACATTGGAATGTTAATCTGGAGGTAAAGGGGAAATGGGTCCCTTGAGGAGTCACAATAACATCACCTATTCCTTTTCCGTGAGTATTGACAGCTCCATCAAAGATTAAACCCCACTGAGAACTTGGCTCTGGTCCTTCACCGTGTACGGGTTCTTCACAATCTTTCATCTTTAAGAACATAACATCTTCATCAGGAAAGTCATCGTTGGAGGGTTGATGATCCAAAATAGGTTGGTGAGCCAGATGATCAGCCAAAACGCTTCCTCTAACAGCTTTCTGAGTATGGTACTCGATGTCATACTCGGACAATAACATCTGCCATCTGGCAATTCTCCCAGCCAAAGCGGGTTTCTCAAAAATAAACTTGATAGGATCCATCTTTGAAACCAACCAAGTAGTGTGGTTCAACATATTCTGGCGTAAACGCTTAGCGGCCCACGCTAGAGCGCAACAAGTCTTCTCTAGCATAGTGTACCTGGTTTCACAATCGGTAAATTTCTTGCTCGGGTAATAAGTGACATGATCTTGCTTTCCCGTGTCATCTCGCTGGCCAAGTACACAACCCATTGAATCCTATAGAACAGTCAAATACATAATCAAAGGACGCCCTTCAACCGGTGGTATCAGGATAGGCGGTTCGAGCAAATACTCTTTGATGCTATCAAAAGCCTTTTGACAATCTTCAGTCCAAACGTACCCTTGTTCTTTCTTCAGGAGCTTGAAAATAGGTTTACATGTAGCAGTCATGTTGGATATAAACCTGGAGATGTAGTTCAAACGCCCTAAGAATCCTCTGACTTGTTTCTCAGTGGCGGGAGCTGGCATTTCCCGGATAGCTTTCACTTTGTCAGGGTCCACTTCAATCCCTCTTTGACTGACAATAAAACCCAATAGTTTCCCTGATCGTACTCCAAATGTGCACTTGTTGGGGTTCAAACGAAGTTTGTATTCCCTCAAACGAACAAACAGCTTAGCCAGATGTTTAACATGATCATCTTCGGTCTTTGACTTAGCTATCATATCATCCACATAGACCTCAATCTCTTTGTGCATCATATCGTGGAACAAAGTAGTCATAGCTCTCTGATATGTTTCCCCCGCATTCTTTAATCCAAATGGCATAACTTTGTAACAAAAGGTGCCCCAGGGCGTTATGAATGACGTTTTCTCTCTGTCCTCGGGAGCCATTCTAATTTGGTTGTAACCTGAAAAACCATCCATGAAGGAGAAAACCTCATATCTTGCAGTACTGTCCACCAAGATGTCAATGTGAGGTAATGCGAAATCATCTTTCGGGCTGGCTTTATTCAAATCCATGTAATCTACACACATGCGAACCTTGCCATCCTTCTTCGGAATGGGTACAATGTTAGCCAACCATAGTGGATATTCGGCAGTAACAAGGAAACCTGCATCAATCTGTTTCTGTACCTCTTCCTTAATCTTTAGAGCCATATCAGGTCGAGTCCTTCTGAGCTTCTGTTTTATCGGCGGGCATTCTGGCTTTAAAGGTAAATGATGTTCAACTATAGCCGTGTCCAATCCTGGCATATCCTGATATGACCAAGCAAACACATCGACAAACTCTCCGAGCAAATCAATCAGCTGTTTCTTCACATCTAGTTTGAGCAGAGCTCCAATTTTCACTTCTCTACGGATCTCCTCTGATCCCAAGTTGATTACCTCCACCGGCTCTTGATGGGGTTGGATAGCTTCTTCTTCTTTCTCAAGCAGTCTAGAAATTTCTTCTGGGATATCATCTTCTTCGTCCTCGGCTTCGTATACAGGAAACTCAAAATTCGGAGAAGGTAGTGGATCATAATTCCCAGTTTGTAATTTGTGTAGCAATCTGCGCAAGTGATGTGATTTTAATAAGTTTTTGTTTTGTAAAGTGGAAAGTGTGTGTACGCGAGATGCTACTTATTATTTTCCAACATCGTGAATAAAATTCAAAAACAGATGTAAATGAAAGTAGTTTATTGATGATAGCAAAACCGAAAAGACACGCCCAACAAAGTCACCTTTGCCTTGGGCAGAGCAAAGGGAATTATTAAAAGTATGCCCTAATAAATGCAGTTTCGCCTTGGGCAGAGCGAAAATTTTAAACAAATGCTTTACTTAGATATATGAATGGCGGTAGGAGCTTCAGCCACACTCCAATTCTTGACCATGACACCTGGAATCACAAAGTCTGGGATGTCTTCATCTGGCTCTTGCTCGGTGATGGCGTAAACTCCAAAGGTATAGTCGAATTCATCCGACACGTAACCTGGATCTTCCATATAGGGCTCGTAGTCTTCGTAAGGAATGGAGGACCTTGTAGAACCGTCTGATATGTAGCCCTCGAGTTCATCTTCTAACACAACATTAACCTGAGGATGATGGACGATCCCTCCACTATGGAACACTTCACTGATCAGCGGAAACCCTTGATTCTTGGTGCCTTGTTGAGCAGAATTGCTGGCGAAATCGAGACCCTCCTTGTTCTTGTTCTCTGGCAAAGAGAACACCTTTCCCCACATTGATTGGTGACCACTGTTCACTACTCGTTGTGCGTCTTTAAATGATGACATGGATGTCTGAGATCTCTGAGTACCCTCACCCATAATAGACAGAGCTTGAAACTGCGTGCCAATTTCTTCTTCAGCTTCGACGTATGAGAATGATGACAAGTGACTTACCACCAAAGCTCTTTCTCCACAAACTGTAACTACTTTCCCTTCAAAAAAATATTTTAACTTCTGATGCAGGGTAGAAGTAACTGCTCCAGCTTCATGTATCCATGGCCTCCCTAGCAAACAGCTATAGGCGGCACGAATGTCCATGACCTGAAACGGGATCATGAAAGTCTGTAGTCCAATAGTCATGGGCAAATCAACCTCACCAATTACTGTTTTCCTTGACCCATCGAACGCTTTGACAATAACGCGACTTAGCCTCATTGGTGGTCCCTGATACGACAGCTTAGATAGGGTAGTCCTGGGCATCACATTTAGAGACAATTTAGTGTCAACCAGCACACTGGACAGAGAGTCATTTCCACAGTTCACAGAAATGTGCAAAGCCATGTTATGTTTCCTCCCTTCTTCTGGGAGATCGTCTTCATTGAAACCCAGATTATCACTCGAAGTAATACTGCCAATGATGTTGTCGAATTGTTCCATAGTCACATCCTGCTCGACATAGGCTTGTTCCAAAATCTTCTGAAGTGCTTCTCTATGAGCCTCGGAACTCATCAACAATTGTAGCACATAAATCTTTGACGAGGTCTGTAAAAGCTGATCTGCAACCTTATACTCGCTTCTCTTGATTATTTTCAAATATTCATCGGAGTTGGATAAGTTAGACCCACCAAATTGCCCCACATTTGGGTCTTTTGAGCCTGATGGTTCGAACAAAACCTCTTTTTCTTTCGGTGGCACAGTCGGGTAGATTCGACCGCTTCTTGTCACTCTACTAACATCTGCAATATTAACGATTGAGGGTATAGTAGGTAGAAGCACCTCTTTCTCATCCTCCAACATAGTAGCATTGTATCTGTAAGGGATGGCCTTACTAGAGGTATAAGGGACAGGTCCAGGCACATTGATTACTAACGGAGTAACAGTTGGCTTCTTGCTATTGTAAACGATCTCTATACGTTCCACTTCCTTAAAGTGGGGTACTATGACACAAACTTCTTCAACCTCTTCACTTGAAACTTCTTGATCATCATTTCCTCAACAATCTTCAATCATATTGACAGAGGGCGAACCATGTGGTGGTAATGGATTCTTCTGTACATTAGGGTCGGAATCCCTAAAAGACAAGATCCCGTTTTTTATGAGCCTCTGGACATCCATCTTTAGACCGAAACAACTCTCAATATCATGTCCTGGAGCACCCTGATGGTAAGGACAAAACTTATCAGCTCTATAAGAAGGGGGAGGATTCGTGGGAGCTGGAGGTGGAGCTCTCGTCTGAATGTGACCCTTTTTAATCAAGGCGGGGAATAAATCAGTATATGTCATTGGGATCGGATCAAAATTTATTTTTTTGTACACACGACCCTGATTGCTAGGTGGCCGATTCTGCTGAGGATACTGTGGACTCTGCTGAAGTTGGGGTTGTTGAGCAGTGGGAGACTGAGGTTGTTGATAGGGTTGTGGAGACTATAGCTGATAAGCCGGAGCATTAAACACTGGCAATACCGCCGCGACTTGGTGTGGCGGCATATACCTCTTTCTGAATTGTCCCTTTTGAATAGCATTCACACCTTGTTCCTTTTTCTTCACAAAACTGCTCCCGTACCTCTTAGGAGCGCTTTCTACTTTGGTCAATCTTCCCTCGCGAACACCTTCTTCTAAACGCATTCCCATGTTGACCATCTCGGTAAAGTCACTGGGCGCGCTGGCTACCATCTTCTTATAAAAGAAAGGACCCAGAGTCTTCAGAAAAATTTTGGTCATCTCTTTTTCTTCTAAGGGTGGTGTGACTTGTGCGGCCAACTCGTGCCAACGCTGAGCATATTCTTTGAAGTTCTCCTTATCCTTCTGTGCCATTGCTCTTAATTGATCTCGGTCGGGCGCCATGTACACATTGTACTTATACTGCTTGACAAAGGCTCCTCCCAGATCATTGAAAGTTCGAATTTTCGTACTGTCCAACCCCATATACCACTTGAGTGCAGCGCCTGTCAAACTGTCTTGGAAATAATGGATGAGTAATTGATCATTATCAGTTTGGGCAGACATCTTCCTGGCGTACATAATGAGATGACTCTGAGGTCAGGTATTCCTCTTGTACTTTTCAAAATCGGGGACTTTGAACTTCGGTGGGACCTTAACGTTTGGAACCAAACACAGCTCAGAAGCACTCTTACCAAATAAGTCTTTCCCACGAAGGGCTCTCAATTCCTTTTGTATTTTAGAAAACTGGTCTTGGAATCCATCCATCTTCTCTTCTAAACCCACAGTTTCGGTTGGCGACCCATGTAAAATTGGTTCATCCAGAATATACGGAACAGCATTCACATGCGGAGATGCGGTAGTCATCACAGCAGAAACAACAGGAGCAGCTTGAACAGTGGTCACAACAGGGGTCTCAGACACAGGCGGACGGTAACCAGCCAGAGTAAAAAATAAGGAGGCATCCCCCACGGGAAACCTTGAGGCATACTGTAAGATACTTCAGCAACAGAAGACACCACTGGGATCGGTGTGGGTGTCACTTCGGATACGACAGTCCTTGGAACTTCTTGGTTGTTGATCGAGATTTGACTTGACAAAGCTTCCACTAGGCCATTCAACTTCTCCAAACTCTCCTTCATACTTGCAACTTCATCACGGAGCACCCTGTTCTCTTGCTCTAGTTGATCCATTTTCTGACGTTGACTAGCTCGAGTGTTGTATCGGTGATTCAGCTTGTTCTGTGGAGATGAAGCAAGAGTAAGACCCTGGAATGCAAATGATGCTATGCTTATGTAAAATGCAAATGAGTGCGAAACTTTCAAGAAACTCAAATTATTCTGGTATTATAACCTTGAAAGAAACTTATTTTATTTGGATGATTGAAGCATTACAAAAATGGAGTACTCTTTTAAGAGTTTATTACATTGAATCAAAAGCAAAAAGAGAAACTCGGGGATCTACTCCTTATGCTCCCTCTGTGCGTGAAGTTCTCTTTCCAACTGATTGATGTATTCTTGCAACTCGGCCTTCTCTCTGATGAGTCGGTCGACACACTCCTTCCAAGCTATAGTATCTGGGGGAAGAGAATCACTGGTGATAGCACTTGAAGAGGCGTGAGAGGAAAATAAATCCCCTTGCGCTTTTTTTTCCTTGCGAGTTCAACTTCTGGTAGCCTCTGGGACTTTTCTTGCTCTACCTTAAGCGTAAAAAACTTGTTCTTCCAAGCGGCCTTCAATTTTCGAGCTTCATCCAAAGCAGCCTTCAATTGATCTACTTCACTCACATCAAACCAATCTGGGTCATGGAAGGCCAACACCATGGGTTCATGGAAAGGGAACGGCATTTTGAGGTCGAGAGCTCTTGCTCGCACCCAATGTAGGTACTCTTCAGAGACAGTACAATTGTGGTATCCTAAAGAAGCTTTCCCTTCTTTATTGATGTATTCCCATGAGTAAATTATTACGGTCTTCAGGTCTGGGTCTTCTCCTTCTTTGAGAAAGATTCCTTCTAACAGAGTCTGGTCAGGTACCTCAATCATGGGATGCCCAAATTGGAGACGGGCCAGAGCAGGGTTGTAGCTTATTGTCGCTACTGCGAAAATCGGCGCCGGCTGAACAGAAGAGTCGCCACCGTGCGTTATTTATCCCACGGGAGGGAAAGGAAACGCTCAGAGTAAACCTCGCACAACACGGGAAAGGTATGGTCATCGCAACCAAAACCGGGGTTCGGGAGTCGGTTACGCAAGGGGAAGGTATTAGCACCCCTCACATCCGTCGTACTCGACGGGATCCACGCTTGTTTTCGGGTATGGATTGTTATTCTATCTAAACTATAGGTCAAGGGTTAAAAAGAAAATAAAATGAAAATAAAAATGACTCGGCAAAGTATCGCACTTTATGCCTACGTATTCCCGTCTGGAACGATAAATCAGAGTCAACGTAGTTCGCCTACCTACGGGAAAGGAGGGGAAGGTTGCTCGCTAGGATATCGCATCCTATGCCTACGTACTTTCACACAGCATGAAAGATCAGAGCAAACGTAGTTCGGGCCACGTATGACACAAGTCTGTTTTGATTGTTTTTATTCCTTCTGAAAAAGGTTTTTTGATTAACAGTCCAAGCGGACAAAAATGACGTCTTGATGAGTTCACATTCTTTTACGGAAGAAGTGTCTTTTATTGTGTTTAAAATCTTTATGTGTTTTTCTGTTTGTTTTGAGAGAGAAGAGACAGAACTCTAACCTACGGTTGCGAAGGGAATCAAACTAACCTAATGTTATCATGCATGGGTTAAGACCTAGTGTCTATCATGCTCCTCTCTTGCACAGAGAGAAACAGAGATCCTACGGGATAGGCAGAAACAGAAACAATATCAGATATATACAGTAAAACAGTAAAATGCATGGATGCAGCAATACAAGCGAGGCAAGGGAGTCCCACTCAACCTCGAACCTAGAAAACAATAGGCAAAAGTGAACAGGCTTCACTTTCAACCCAACAGGGTAAACAGCAAACAATACAGTCCAGAAAACCAATCAATACATCAGCAAATGAAATACAGCAAAAGAAACAGTATCAGCAGCTCTGAATCAACATCTGGCTTCAAGTAATCTCCAATCAGCTACAGGCTTCAACAAGCATCAATATCCATCTTCATGACCTTCAGGCAAGGGCTTTGATCATCAGTCTTCCACCTGCAATGGCTTTTCTTCATGCTCAAACCTCCAGGATGAGGGATCAATCACAAGAGTGAAGTGAATGAATGTTAGACAGTTAATTACCTACCAATGGTGGTTCATCAACTGTTAACATTAAACAGAAAGTTTCCTCTCAAAAGTTCTATCTTTCAAATATATTCACTGATCCTTCCAAAGGAAGGAGGTGGATATTTGAAAGAGACTTTGAATCATAGAGAAAGGATGGATGCAGACAAGGCAATCCATGTTTGAGAAACAAGCTTTCTAATCTAGAGCTCTGCCTAGCTCCTAAACCCTAGTCTCCTCAGCAGCTGCTAGCATGAACCCCCTTCTCAACTCTGGCAGTTGATCTTCAATCTCTGGATCTCCAATGGTCTTCATCTCCTCAAATCTTCAGCTTCCCCAAGGTCCCAGACAATCCCAATACCCAAGCAAGCAAGCAATAATCCCCAGAGGGCACGCCACACCAGACAGTCAGATATATACAGACAGTATTAATAGCAGTAGGGGAATCCTGACTTTTCTCTAAGGGATCTAATAACTACCCATAGCCCCTATAGTCCCATAACTACTCTATTCAAACCCTAAGTCCTAAGGGAAAGAATCAAACTTCCTAAGTCATCACCTAAAAAACCCTAATTTGTTCATGATGTTCAAGCCTTCATTAATCACCTAAAATTAATTCCTAAAAATGGGAACTAAAATATTTCTACAAGTTCAACATCTAATCTAAACAATCATAAAAAGAATGGACAAAAAATATGAAAGCATTTAATAGAACAAAAATTAATAAAATCATGCATGAAATGAATCTATTTAAAATGACATTTATTTAGAAAATATGGAAAAAATATGAAATAAAAATAAAAATGCAATCTTATTTAATGAAAATTTTCTAGACATTTTAATGAAAATGATGTAAAAAGAATGGATTAAAATGAATTTTTTATGAATTTATTATGAATTTATGAAAATGCATGAAAAACAATTAAAGAATATAAAAGAAAAATAATGAAATAAAGGGAGGGGGGTTTGAATAGAATATGCGCCCAGTTAATAATTTGGATGGGCCAGCAATGGGGGGTGCACGTAGCACTATTGATTAAGGCCCAGAAACAATTCAGAAATAATGAAACAATAAAAGGACGCTGGGGGGTGAAAATAGAAACAGATTCATGTTCAAATGGAATTGGGCCTATTACTGGGGGTGGGATTAGCAACACAATCTGAGGCCCGCCCGTTTCAATTAATGAAACGGTGCGTTTAGGGCACCTGGTCAATTCCCTCCAAAATCTGCTTCAAATCCCAGCCACACGATGGGCTCCAGAGTCAAAAGTCTCACACGCATTGGACCGCTCAGATTGCATCTTCCTCGTTGGTTCACATGAATTAGGGTTTCCCTCCATGGCCACCATGCACGAGCTAACTTCCAGTTCTCAGTTCTCCATCACCAGTCCATGAAACGCCACGCCATAAACACGAAAAATATTCTAAATTCCTCCCTCTACAATCTTATGGCATCAGATTGTTTTAAAACTCAACAAATCAACAAACCCGATGGCAACAACTTCTGACTCCATGAAAGCACTCTGCAACTCACCATCACAATTCTCCATCAAACTTGCACTAATCTAACCTATAACTAATGGTGATTAACCTGATCTATCAAGCTAAGATTATGATGCATTAACCTAAGAGTTTCAAGCCCTAACAGTTTCTACAACCTGCTAACAAACATCACCAAACCACTCCAAATTCAACCTAATTGCTCTACTAACCTCCTACATTACATCTAAACTAACAAAATCAAGCTAACCTAATTGAATCAAGCTGTTTGAATGAAAACGTACCTGGTGCAAAAGCTTGAAGACAGCTATGGAAACTTGTGGATCTGAAGCTTTGGAGGCTTGGATCTTGATCTACAAACTCAATGCTCGATTCTGTATGCAACACTTGAATGAAACTTGGCTTGAATTGTGCTATCCACTTGCAATTGTAATTTTGATGTTGATGATGGAAGTGCTCGAAAATGGATTCTAACCACCAAACCTTTGCTTCAATTATGATCCAGGATGATGATTGAATGAGATTGAATTGATGTGGATGAAAATTGATGAAGATTTTGTGAGATTGAAGTGAAATTGTAATGAGAAAAGAATGAGAGAATTTGGGAAATTCTTGGTGAAAATGAAGCCAACCCTTGATCAATCTACATTTCATGAATATATAGTGTGCACATGAACATTCTAGATCCATCTTACACATTCCCTTGCATTCCAACTTTGGTCCATATTGGCTATGTTTCTTAAAATGCAAGTAACCAAAGATAACTTTCTTTTTTCCTTCTAAACTCAAAAAAGTGTTTGAACCATTGTTCTTAGAATTGCTTTTCCATTCAAAATCATATATTGGAAGTCTCCATTTGGACTCATAAATCTCCCAAACCATTTTTCACTTTGAATTTCTTTGAATTATAAGCCATTTTAGTTCACATTTTGACCAATTATGCAACTTCATGTTATGAGCTTTTCCAACAATTTTTGACCTTCTTTCTAGACTTAAAATCCCATTTGGAGCAAGTTTTATGTTGTAAGTTTTTCCATTTGAGGCCTCCTTGTATGAGTTTTGGACATAGGTTAAAATGACCTGTAATTCATAAATGCCCAAAATACCCTTTGCTTGCCAAGACCATAAGTTGAGTTCCACACATCATATGAAGGCATACTATACCATTATAGAAAGCTAAGACAATGAGGAACAATTCTTATGTTTACCAAGAATTCATTTGAAATCTCCTTGAGGGGCAAAAATTGCTTGGAAGTCAAGTCACTTTCACAGACAAAATTTCAGATACCTCAGATGACCTGTAACTTGTAAGGACCATAACTTGAGTTCTATAAATCTCCTTGATGTCTTCCACCACTCAAATTAAAGGTATTGAGATCCTCTACAAGTTCCATGTTGGCCAAGAAGCCATTTGAAGCTAGAATTTTGACTTATCTTGCTTGGAAATTTGACCTAAACTAGGGGATTTTACACAGAAACCCTAATTTAGAAACTCCTCTTCTCCTTGATTTCTCTTGAATTCTCCTTGGCATATCCCCATATCCTTCTTTATATGTCCAATGATGAACCCCACATCTCTCCAATAGACTTGAATGCCCCTAAAATCAGTCAATTGACCTAGGGTTGACCTAGGGTTGACCCAGATGAAACCCTAGTTGACTGTCTTCAACTGTAGCTCTTGTGCTCTCATCAATGACTGGTCTCCTTCTCCAAATGACTTTCTAAGTCTCTCATAATGTCTAGATACTCTCCATGCCTTCAACTCACAGCTCACAACCCTCTTGTTGACCCTCAGATGCCCTCAGCTAGGAGATGGACTCAGGGCTTGATCTGCTGAGCTCCTTGCTTTCAAATTCTTTTCTGATGACTTGAATGAGATTGAATTGGGATAATAACCTCTTGATAGGCTTCTAGAGATTAGAATAATGATTGGTCCCCTGTTGAATGACTTGCTATGCTTATGCTATGTAGATGGTTAGTCTATGTACATGACTCTATATGCAAATGCTAATGATACTGAAACATGAACCAAGTGAATAAGGTTGGGCAAATTTTAGGGTGCAACAGTTGCCCCTATTCAAGCGGCTTGGACCTGATTGGGTGAAGAGCCCGGAGCCTTCAGACATTCGCGGTACGAGACGGTTGAATACTAGGAACCCAGAAATTTGCCAACCGCAGAAATAAACTGCGCCAATGCTTGGGGAACGACATTCATCAGCTGAATTTAACTGTTTCGGCAACCCACTGATCTCGTGCGACCGTGCTGGGGATTCTTCTCATCATCCTGAAAAAGATTGAATCATCGGAAACTTCGTCCTTTGCTTGTCCACGTCAGGACTCTATCTGCTGTCAACTCGGAAAAAACTTCAACAACTTTGCTGGGGACGGCTCGTCTGCCTTCTCGTCAGAGATAAATCGTCCACGTTAGGAATAAACTCTTCCACATTAGGAATACCACCGTCCACGTTAGGACTCACCTTTCCACGTAAGGAATAACCGTTCCACGTTAGGAATAATATTGTCCACGTTAGGACTCACCTTTCCACGTAAGGAATACATCGCTTTTCCCCGTCAAGGGTGACTTTTCTCTGCTTTGTCAAACTCTTCCACGTAAGGAATACGTCTTCTTTTGCTTTGTCCATGTAAGGACTCTTTCTTTTTCCACGTTAGGAATCACAAATTTTCCACGTAAGGAACCCCAATCTTTCCACGTGAGGAATACTATATCAATCTTTCTTTCCACGTTAGGAATGCTTCTTCTTTCCACGTAAGGAATACCGTTTCTTCTTTCCGTCCACGTCAGGGCTAAACTCTCCACGTAAGGAATCTATCTTCTTCTTCCACGTTAGGAATAACTTCTTTGATCTGTTCGCGTAAGGACTAAACTCTTCCATGTTAGGAATGCACTCTTTCTCTGTCCCCGTAAGGACTCCAATCTTTCCACGTAAGGAATCACCATTTTTCCACGTAAGGAATCACCATTTTTCCACGTTAGGAATAACTTCTTTTCCACGTAAGGAATGCTCTTATCCACGTAAGGAATAACTTTTGATATGTCCGCGTATGGACTCAATCTTTCCACGTAAGGAGTCATCACTTTCTTTCCACGTCAGGAATCATTCTTGATATGTCCGCGTAAGGACTCAATCTTTCCACGTAAGGAATAAACTCGTCTTTCCACGTCAGGAATCATTCTTGATATGTCCGCGTAAGGACTCAATCTTTCCACGTAAGGAATAAACTCGTCTTTCCACGTAAGGAATCATTTTTCTTCCACGTAAGGAATGCTCTTGATATGTCCATGTAAGGACTCTGATCGAACTTTGATCTGTCCACGTAAGGAATCAATCTATTTTCCACGTAAGGAATCACCATTTTTCCACGTAAGGAATAAGACTTCGTCTGGATCTGTCCGCGTCAGGACTAAACTCTTCCACGTTAGGAATGCACTTGTTTCCCCGTAAGGAATCCATTTCGATATGTCCGCGTAAGGACTCAATCTTTCCGCGTAAGGAATACCAACTTCTTTCCACGTAAGGAATAAATTTGTCTTTCCACGTAAGGAAACCATCTTCTTTCCACGTAAGGAAACATTGCCTTTCCACGTAAGGAGAACATCGTCCACGTTAGGACCCACCTTTCCACGTCAGGAACATCATCTTAATCTGTCCACGTCAGGACTCCAATCTTTCCACGTCAGGAATGCTGTCATTTCCACGTAAGGAAACTATCTTTTTCCACGTAAGGAATCATCTCTTTCCACGTAAGGAATCCAACTTGATATGTCCGCGTAAGGACTACATCGTCCACGTTAGGACCCACTTCTCCACGTTAGGAATAATAATCTCTTTGATTTGTCCACGTCAGGACACTGATCTCGTCTTTATTTGTCCACGTAAGGACTACATCTTTTCTGCTGAGAGAATAAATCTTGTCCATGTCAGGACTTAGTTCTCCATTGATCCCAATCCACAAACTTCTCAGCACTGACGTGACAGCGACTTTGGGATGGACTCTACTGAGGATATCTGGAAACCAAACTACCGGATGCCTGTTCTGATGCCCGGAGGCCACTTCTAAAATTCTGGTTCATGAAACCTTTTGATGACAAATAACTCTGCTTGGGAATAAAGAGAAACTTATCCTGGCAACTCTGGCGGGGAAAATAAGAGACATTTGCATAAATAACTCTGTTAGAGACAAAGAGAATCTCATCATGCTAACTCTGTGGGGGAATACTGCCGAAACTGACATTATCATTGGATGTCTCATGCCGAGATCTTGAACGTTTGGTAGTTCATCTGAGCAAGAATTCTCTCCACCTGCACTGCTAGAGTACAGAAACTGCTTCAGCAAAATAAATGCTGAAGCTAATGCCGACTCTGCCGGGGATAGCCAGATGCTACAGAATTATTCCAGCAAAATAAATGCTGGAAGGGTGAAATCAACTCAGCTGGGGAATTGGGAACTCAAACCAAATGCCTTGTTGCAGTAACCTCTTGCTGGGGAATATAACTTTGCTGGGGAGTAGCGGATGTGCCTGGTATGATTGAACTTCTGCTGGCGAGTGAACTGATATTACACAGTATCCCTGACAAAATAAACGCCAGGACCCACCGCCAACTCTGCTGGGGAGAGTCTTAATCTTCGAGTTCTACTGGGAGGAAAGAACACTTGCTGAAAAGAGAGAACTCCGCTTCGGGGATACTAACGTGCCCCCAGTCTGTATTTTGTATAGCTTGCCCCTGAGTCTGCAACCATTTTGGAATGGACCTTTCAGTCTTCGTATCTTGACAACCAGACATGGACGGCTTCTACATTTCACACCTTGACCTGACTGCCCCAGATTTACTAATTCTAGGATGACTGACTCTACCTGAATTAATTAGTATAGCTTGCCCCAGTTCACGAAACATTTGGGCATTTCTGCATTTTATCCCGATCATACCTTCCACTGTAGGAATCTTTCCTGTCGGCATGCGCTTACTCGCAAGTAACACAAGTTGTTCTGCATAAAAGATATATTAAACGCAATGCATATGACAGTTTCAAAATCCAAGTCTGTTCACTAAAAAATTTTGTGACATGTAATGAATCAATTATCAAAATGTCAATATGAAAGCTGGTAAGAGGAACCCTTTTAGGAGTCAGAATCGACGAGATCTTTACTGACGTATGCCCTCAGACAAAACCTGTTTCAATTAGGACTTTTGCGGGGTGTAACGTGGTCAGGTTTACGGTTAACAAGGAAAGATATAGGCTCAAAATTATTTCGACCCACCCATTCTCCGTGATGTTCTCCAATCCTATGTTCAGCTAATCTGACTTCCGCGTTCACCTATTTCAGGTGGAATGATAGGAGTGATGGATCAGGATACCACACATTTTTTGTTTTTGAGTGACAGTCATTTGCTTTTCGTCTTTGGGTACCTAGAATCACACGACTTTTGTCCTTTTCGAGGATTTGTTCTTTTCTTTGACAATCCTTTTAGTCTTTCGTTTTTTCGTTCCCTAACTTTTGCCTGGACTGAGTATCTTTTGAGATTCTTTTGATTTTCCAGTCCAGCGGGATGCCCCTGTTTTTGCCTAAGTCATTTGTTTTCAAGTTTTGACTTAGCGAGCTCTTGATTCTTTTCACTTTTCGTTCTCTTTTTTTTTTTTGAACAAGTCGTGTGACACTGGTTTGTCTGACTTCTTGTGGAGTAATGTGACTGTTTCACTCTTTGTCGGCAAGGTTTAACCATTGCGGTTCTTTAGGCACGACTTATATAAGTGTGATTTATCCTCAACCGGACACTCTTTCTACGATTCGAACGCTTGGTCAAACTAACTGACGCCTACCCTGCCCCGGGTTGAGATTTAGGTTTTTTTTCATTTTCAAAAGAAACTCCTACTACTGGCTCAAAGGGGTTATCAAGGGATTATCTTACTTATATCTCCGGTGTTTATGGGTTGAAACAATGCCTGTATCTCATCAACAGATTCTTTATCCAAAGGCATACGATCGGAATATTATTCGTCATCTGTTTTCGTCATCCTCCCCAGATTCCTGCTAAAACAAGCATTAAGCATTAAAGAAAAACAAAGAGTGAACACGACTGGATTAATTCAAAACATGCATATTCATTTCGTTTATCAATATCAATTGAAAAAAAACAACAAGTTTTAAGAGCGAAATTTGCAATTACACAGAAAGGAAACTACAAATGCGAGGACATGAACAAGATAACATGAAAAATGTCGGCGTCTCAGAACTGGACTTCCTGCACTCTGATTTATTGGTGAGTCAATCATCCTCAGAAGCTATCATCAGGGGTAGTCTACTGCTGTCTCGATCTTCTTTCACCGGCCCGATCAAATCTGGGAAACTTTTTCATCACCCCGGTTTTCGCTTGTCGATGGCCTTGCACCGCCTTGGGAACCCTGTCGGAGAAGTTAATGACCCTGCTGTCGATTAAATCTTGGACGGTATGCTTGAACGCGTGGCAACCTTCAATATCATGTCCGGGAGCCCCGGAGTGGAATTCACAGTGCCTGCTCGCATCATAGCCATCCGGCAGAGTGCCGGTTATTGGCGCCAGAGTTCTTTTCTCCACCAAGTTCAATCTTAGTAGTGTCTGTAACAAGTCTGCGTACGTTGAGGGAGGCTTCTCAAACACCCTCCTCGGCTTCTTTCCCCGAATTCTTTGCTGAGTCGTATACTGGCATCTTGTATGCTGCTGGCTTTGCTCGAGCGATTCCTTGGGTTCACGCGTTATCATCCTTAAGTTCAACCCTGGCATCGGCAACTGTTGTGGACATGGAGACTTAGCTTCCAGTGGCTCTGGGATATACCTCGATTCATCTGCAACCTCTGGCGGAGAAATGGGAATATCAGTCCCTGCAAATTTTATGCCCCCCGGTACAAACTCAATTATTTTCTCATCCAGCAAATCTTGAATCTTATGCTTAAAAGCTTTGCAGTTTGCAATATTATGCCCCGGTGCTCCGGAGTGGAAGGCACAATGGACGTTCAGGTCATAGTCTGGTGGCGGCTGCCCTGTCAGTGGAACCAAAATGCGGGGCTCAACCAGTTGAAGTTGGAACAAGAGTTGCACCAGCTGATCATAATCCACAGGGATCTCATCAAATACTCTGTTAGAAGACCTCATCCTCTTACCACACCTTCTTGAGTTATCCTGCAAAATCAATTGCGACTGCTGACGAGGAGAATCTTGAGCTTCGAATCCTGGGGAATGTCTCTTAAGCCTATCCTGCATGGGTAATGGTTCTTCAGACCCCTGAGGAGCAGATAATCCAGCCGCGTCTTCCAATATTTGCCCTCCTTCTCTCCTGAGTACGTTCCTCAATACTTCAGCCATCAACCCTATCTGTGCCTTCAGTCGGCAGTTCTCTTCTTCTAGCGTCTCTTGATTCGAGCGCAACTCTTGCACATCTTTCGTGAACTGCCCCAGCTGGCCTCGAACATCCGTTAATTCTGATCGAACCTGTTTGATGGCTACCCCCACAAGTTGGCGTATGCGGCCTGGGAGAAGACCTTGATTCTCTAGCTGAGCAAAGCCGGCAGCTCTATCATTAGCCCGTGCCATCAGAGGCTGTACCGTATCCTGCAACTGCTTCTGACTCTCGGCCATGGCTTCCATTACCTGTATGATCCGCGTTATGTGGTCGCGCACCTCTTGCATCTCAGTCGGATCCTGACTCATGACTTCCTTGCTGCTGCTTCTGGTTGAACGCCAGTGAATTCTTCGGTCGCTAATCTTGGAGGACCTGGTGGATACAGGAGATGAGATACAATTTAATAATTACCTGTAATGCAATATGAATATGAACGCAATGCAATGTGTGCCTGTGCATTAGGGTGATTCATTCCCCCAGTTCTAGTGTGAAGGTGCCAGGGTAGTGACAGTGTTGACAATAGGAATATCGGAGCTGAATCATAGAAAGCCTCATATATTGCAGGGAAAATCAATAAGCCCAGAGTACAATATCACTGAGTACAACGAGAAGGCATGACCTCATCCAACAATCCTGGTGATGGTCAGCACTATGCAAATAAAGCATACAGGCGAATACGGGAAATAATCAAATGCTCTCAAAAGCCCGGTACTCTTCCATCAGCTTCTTGGTCTCTGGGTGACCTGGTCGGGTGAGCAGTCCTTCAACCAGCTGGTTTCTTCTCTTAAGAACACGACGCATGTCTTCAGCAGTTTCTTCCCATGCCCCGTCTCCGAAGCGATCCTTTAGTTTACGCTTCTGAGACACGGCTTCATCTCTGGATTTGATTGCCTTGTTCAGTGCATGCTGGACACTATATCGGGTCATCACTTCTTCCTCGCACTTCTTGATGCTAGACTTCAACTTCTCTTCGAGGTCGGAGATTTGCTGCTTCAGCTTATCTTCCCTCATCTTATTGTTAGTGAGTGTAGCATTCCAAGTCTTATTGCAAGAGGATATCTCTCGGTGTGCTGCGTCGAGCGCTTTCTTTTTGGCTTCCAGCATGTCATGGGAGCTTCTGAACTCTTGCCCCAGACGTTCGCGCTTTTTCTTTTCCTCAGTCAACTCGGCTCCTAACCTGTTTACCAGCTCGATCTGTTGTTGGAAAGCATATACGGCCTTGTTTTTCTCACTGCGTACCTGAGCTAACTCTTGCTCTAACCCTTCATTAATTTTCAACAAGGCTTCTTTTTCCTTCACAACTTGCTCGTAGGCCTCCCTGGAAACAGTAGTCGGCTCTGCTACCGGAACGGGAACGAGAATTGGTGCATCTGGAAATGGCATCCTCAACTGACTAGCCCTCTCCTGAATCCAAACTCTATAAGGTGCATAGGCCTGACAGTCATTCTTTCCTAATAGTGGCTTCCCTCTGCGGTTAATACGCGTCCAGGCATGTTGCAACTTGGCTAATAACTCCCCCTTTACGTCTCCGGTAAAGTACAGAGATTCCTGTACTTCTTCCTCCTGAGGTGGATTCTTCAGCGCATACCCGAACTGACGAATGAATAGAGAGGGGTTGTAATTGATACACCCTTTTCTTCCTATCAGCGGCACATTAGGGTACCCAGAACAACTGAAGATGAGCTCAGATCCCAACAGGTCTCGATCAAACCACACAACATCTTCGGAACATAGCCTCATCAGGCGCTCTGACCAACTGGCTGAGGTTGCACTGTCTACAAATGGTCCCTTTGTGGGAAGGTGACTTTTGAACCACATATTCAATAGAGGAGTACAGCAGTAAACAACTTTTCCCCTTCGGTTTTCGTTCTTGTAGTGCAATGAGTGGTAGAAGTCTCCGATCAAAGTTGGCACTGGGTTGCCTGCAGCAAACAGATAGAAAGCATCCAAATCTACAAAGTTGGGCAGGTTAGGAAACAGCACAACTCCATAAATGCATAGAGCCAGAATAGCATTGAAAACCACCCAACAACCGTTCTTGGCATACTCCCGAGCTTTGGCGACTAAGAAATCCAGAGAGAAACCTGACACCCCAAGCCAAGAAGTCAATAACAGATCTGCAGCGTTCATATGCAAGGCTTTGGCTAAGTCCTCCAACTTGGGCTCAGCTGCAGAGTGAATAAAGGGAACCTTGTTCTGCACAGGAAGCTCAGTAAACTCCACATACTCCTCAATGGTAGGTCCTAAAATGAAGTCAGCAAAGGTAAAACATCTCAATGCGGGGTCATAGAACTGCATCAAGGTGTATAGCCCGTTCATCTCATCAGCAGTGGGCTTACAGACTAATCTCAGTAATCTCCCATGGCTCATTCTGAAGCTTCTCCTAACCTCTTCATCAGCAAGAGATATCAGACCAAGCAAAGAAGTAAGATCAGGTGCAGGCAGCTTATACGCAACGGTTTTCCTCAGACCAGCCATAATCAATTCTCAGAAGTCCGGGCACTAGAACTAGGGAAATGCAAATGCACCTGCGGCACAGACACACGTTAGTGAAATGCAAATGGTAATGGATATGCAGGGAATGCAATGCAAGTAACATGCAACAGGGACCAAAGCTGCAGCTGAATAGCCTAAACCCAATCAAGAAAGGTCTCAGATAGACCATCCAGAAGTCATCAAACCCTGGTCTCAGATAGACCTAACACAAAACTCCAATACTGGTCTCTGACAGACCTCAAACCATAACTCCAACTGGTCTCTGGTAGACCTCAAATTCACATCTCTAATTGGTCTCTGACAGACCTCATAACTCTCCAACTGGTCTCTGGCAGACCTCGGGACACATCTCCCAACGGTCTCTGACAGACCTCATAACTCTCCATAAATACCCAGGATCTCTGATTGAGAACAAACCGGTATCTGAAGGTCTGGTTACCTGCATAACCCCAAGTCCCCTCACAGGTGGGTGGCCCTATAACTAGCACAAGGTACGGCATCCTATGCGGTCGTCGGCGTCACAGACTTTCAGGGTTGATGATACGATTCCCAGAAGGAGTGGCATCATCAAATCCTGAAGAGGCCTCACTCAGCCAATTTCCAAATGATCGGTTCCCGGAGTCGACAATTCAACTGACCAACAACCCCTTCGACCCAAAGGGTAGAAAAAGAAGCCAACCAGAAGAACCTCGTCCGAGTGTAGATTTCATGAGACACTAATGCAAGCAAAGCCGGCACGCGCCCACTACTTTCTACGCTAATTCTAGGTGCACTCAAGCCCAGGTCCGGCTTATCTCTCAATATCAGAACACCCGTCACACCCCAAATACAGCAATAATAATCAATATACAAAGCTGAAAATACAAGGTTAGAAATATACAATAACTCCATACAAAATCCTCGACGGGAAAACAAGCGCTAGGATTGACTCGCTCAAAGGGACGTTGGATCCCAAATGCATAAGAACCATCGCAGTTCTTAGCAGCCAGGGGACGTTGGATACCCAGCAGAGTCGCCAGCTGTCGCTACTGCGAAAATCGGCGCCGGCTGAACAGAAGAGTCGCCACCGTGCGTTATTTATCCCACGGGAGGGAAAGGAAACGCTCAGAGTAAACCTCGCACAACACGGGAAAGGTATGGTCATCGCAACCAAAACCGGGGTTCGGGAGTCGGTTACGCAAGGGGAAGGTATTAGCACCCCTCACGTCCGTCGTACTCGACGGGATCCACGCTTGTTTTCGGGTATGGATTGTTATTCTATCTAAACTATAGGTCAAGGGTTAAAAAGAAAATAAAATGAAAATAAAAATGACTCGGCAAAGTATCGCACTTTATGCCTACGTATTCCCGTCTGGAACGAGAAATCAGAGTCAACGTAGTTCGCCTACCTACGGGAAAGGAGGGGAAGGTTGCTCGCTAGGATATCGCATCCTATGCCTACGTACTTTCACACAGCATGAAAGATCAGAGCAAACGTAGTTCGGGCCACGTATGACACAAGTCTGTTTTGATTGTTTTTATTCCTTCTGAAAAAGGTTTTTTGATTAACAGTCCAAGCGGACAAAAATGACGTCTTGATGAGTTCACATTCTTTTACGGAAGAAGTGTCTTTTATTGTGTTTAAAATCTTTATGTGTTTTTCTGTTTGTTTTGAGAGAGAAGAGACAGAACTCTAACCTACGGTTGCGAAGGGAATCAAACTAACCTAATGTTATCATGCATGGGTTAAGACCTAGTGTCTATCATGCTCCTCTCTTGCACAGAGAGAAACAGAGATCCTACAGGATAGGCAGAAACAGAAACAATATCAGATATATACAGTAAAACAGTAAAATGCATGGATGCAGCAATACAAGCGAGGCAAGGGAGTCCCACTCAACCTCGAACCTAGAAAACAATAGGCAAAAGTGAACAGGCTTCACTTTCAACCCAACAGGGTAAACAGCAAACAATACAGTCCAGAAAACCAATCAATACATCAGCAAATGAAATACAACAAAAGAAACAGTATCAGCAGCTCTGAATCAACATCTGGCTTCAAGTAATCTCCAATCAGCTACAGGCTTCAACAAGCATCAATATCCATCTTCATGACCTTCAGGCAAGGGCTTTGATCATCAGTCTTCCACCTGCAATGGCTTTTCTTCATGCTCAAACCTCCAGGATGAGGGATCAATCACAAGAGTGAAGTGAATGAATGTTAGACAGTTAATTACCTACCAATGGTGGTTCATCAACTGTTAACATTAAACAGAAAGTTTCCTCTCAAAAGTTCTATCTTTCAAATATATTCACTGATCCTTCCAAAGGAAGGAGGTGGATATTTGAAAGAGACTTTGAATCATAGAGAAAGGATGGATGCAGACAAGGCAATCCATGTTTGAGAAACAAGCTTTCTAATCTAGAGCTCTGCCTAGCTCCTAAACCCTAGTCTCCTCAGCAGCTGCTAGCATGAACCCCCTTCTCAACTCTGGCAGTTGATCTTCAATCTCTGGATCTCCAATGGTCTTCATCTCCTCAAATCTTCAGCTTCCCCAAGGTCCCAGACAATCCCAATACCCAAGCAAGCAAGCAATAATCCCCAGAGGGCACGCCACACCAGACAGTCAGATATATACAGACAGTATTAATAGCAGTAGGGGAATCCTGACTTTTCTCTAAGGGATCTAATAACTACCCATAGCCCCTATAGTCCCATAACTACTCTATTCAAACCCTAAGTCCTAAGGGAAAGAATCAAACTTCCTAAGTCATCACCTAAAAAACCCTAATTTGTTCATGATGTTCAAGCCTTCATTAATCACCTAAAATTAATTCCTAAAAATGGGAACTAAAATATTTCTACAAGTTCAACATCTAATCTAAACAATCATAAAAAGAATGGACAAAAAATATGAAAGCATTTAATAGAACAAAAATTAATAAAATCATGCATGAAATGAATCTATTTAAAATGACATTTATTTAGAAAATATGGAAAAAATATGAAATAAAAATAAAAATGCAATCTTATTTAATGAAAATTTTCTAGACATTTTAATGAAAATGATGTAAAAAGAATGGATTAAAATGAATTTTTTATGAATTTATTATGAATTTATGAAAATGCATGAAAAACAATTAAAGAATATAAAAGAAAAATAATGAAATAAAGGGAGGGGGTTTGAATAGAATATGCGCCCAGTTAATAATTTGGATGGGCCAGCAATGGGGGGTGCATGTAGCACTATTGATTAAGGCCCAGAAACAATTCAGAAATAATGAAACAATAAAAGGACGCTGGGGGGTGAAAATAGAAACAGATTCATGTTCAAATGGAATTGGGCCTATTACTGGGGGTGGGATTAGCAACACAATCTGAGGCCCGCCCGTTTCAATTAATGAAACGGTGCGTTTAGGGCACCTGGTCAATTCCCTCCAAAATCTGCTTCAAATCCCAGCCACACGATGGGCTCCAGAGTCAAAAGTCTCACACGCATTGGACCACTCAGATTGCATCTTCCTCGTTGGTTCACATGAATTAGGGTTTCCCTCCATGGCCACCATGCACGAGCTAACTTCCAGTTCTCAGTTCTCCATCACCAGTCCATGAAACGCCACGCCATAAACACGAAAAATATTCTAAATTCCTCCCTCTACAATCCTATGGCATCAGATTGTTTTAAAACTCAACAAATCAACAAACCCGATGGCAACAACTTCTGACTCCATGAAAGCACTCTGCAACTCACCATCACAATTCTCCATCAAACTTGCACTAATCTAACCTATAACTAATGGTGATTAACCTGATCTATCAAGCTAAGATTATGATGCATTAACCTAAGAGTTTCAAGCCCTAACAGTTTCTACAACCTGCTAACAAACATCACCAAACCACTCCAAATTCAACCTAATTGCTCTACTAACCTCCTACATTACATCTAAACTAACAAAATCAAGCTAACCTAATTGAATCAAGCTGTTTGAATGAAAACGTACCTGGTGCAAAAGCTTGAAGACAGCTATGGAAACTTGTGGATCTGAAGCTTTGGAGGCTTGGATCTTGATCTACAAACTCAATGCTCGATTCTGTATGCAACACTTGAATGAAACTTGGCTTGAATTGTGCTATCCACTTGCAATTGTAATTTTGATGTTGATGATAGAAGTGCTCGAAAATGGATTCTAACCACCAAACCTTTGCTTCAATTATGATCCAGGATGATGATTGAATGAGATTGAATTGATGTGGATGAAAATTGATGAAGATTTTGTGAGATTGAAGTGAAATTGTAATGAGAAAAGAATGAGAGAATTTGGGAAATTCTTGGTGAAAATGAAGCCAACCCTTGATCAATCTACATTTCATGAATATATAGTGTGCACATGAACATTCTAGATCCATCTTACACATTCCCTTGCATTCTAACTTTGGTCCATATTGGCTATGTTTCTTAAAATGCAAGTAACCAAAGATAACTTTCTTTTTTCCTTCTAAACTCAAAAAAGTGTTTGAACCATTGTTCTTAGAATTGCTTTTCCATTCAAAATCATATATTGGAAGTCTCCATTTGGACTCATAAATCTCCCAAACCATTTTTCACTTTGAATTTCTTTGAATTATAAGCCATTTTAGTTCACATTTTGACCAATTATGCAACTTCATGTTATGAGCTTTTCCAACAATTTGTGACCTTCTTTCTAGACTTAAAATCCCATTTGGAGCAAGTTTGATGTTGTAAGTTTTTCCATTTGAGGCCTCCTTGTATGAGTTTTGGACATAGGTTAAAATGACCTGTAATTCATAAATGCCCAAAATACCCTTTGCTTGCCAAGACCATAAGTTGAGTTCCACACATCATATGAAGGCATACTATACCATTATAGAAAGCTAAGACAATGAGGAACAATTCTTATGTTGACCAAGAATTCATTTGAAATCTCCTTGAGGGGCAAAAATTGCTTGGAAGTCAAGTCACTTTCACAGACAAAATTTCAGATACCTCAGATGACCTGTAACTTATAAGGACCATAACTTGAGTTCTATAAATCTCCTTGATGTCTTCCACCACTCAAATTAAAGGTATGGAGATCCTCTACAAGTTCCATGTTGGCCAAGAAGCCATTTGAAGCTAGCATTTTGACTTATCTTGCTTGGAAATTTGACCTAAACTAGGGGATTTTACACAGAAACCCTAATTTAGAAACTCCTCTTCTCCTTGATTTCTCTTGAATTCTCCTTGGCATATCCCCATATCCTTCTTTATATGTCCAATGATGAACCCCACATCTCTCCAATAGACTTGAATGCCCCTAAAATCAGTCAATTGACCTAGGGTTGACCTAGGGTTGACCCAGATGAAACCCTAGTTGACTGTCTTCAACTGTAGCTCTTGTGCTCTCATCAATGACTGGTCTCCTTCTCCAAATGACTTTCTAAGTCTCTCATAATGTCTAGATACTCTCCATGCCTTCAACTCACAGCTCACAACCCTCTTGTTGACCCTCAGATGCCCTCAGCTAGGAGATGGACTCAGGGCTTGATCTGCTGAGCTCCTTGCTTTCAAATTCTTTTCTGATGACTTGAATGAGATTGAATTGGGATAATAACCTCTTGATAGGCTTCTAGAGATGAGAATAATGATTGGTCCCCTGTTGAATGACTTGCTATGCTTATGCTATGTAGATGGTTAGTCTATGTACATGACTCTATATGCAAATGCTAATGATACTGAAACATGAACCAAGTGAATAAGGTTGGGCAAATTTTAGGGTGCAACACTTATGCATCCTTCTCTCGCAATAAGTGGTATGTTAGCAAATCCTCCAATGCTATGGATCATACATATACCCCCATAGGTAGGGTCATACCATACAATGTCAGAGTGAGTAAGGGCCATAACTATCTCAGGCCAACGAGGCGATTCTTCCTCTTCCCAAATAGACGAGTGCCGAGTCAGATGAGCGATGAACCATGAGTACAGTAGAGCGGTGCAACAGGTGATATGTCCTCCTCCTTCGGTGTTCCTCGAATGGATCGAAAAGTATGTGTCGGCGAGTAAAGTAGGAACGGGATTCTTAAGTATGAACAGTTTAATTGTGTTCATGTTAACAAAATCATCGATCTTTGGGAACCAGAAAATCCCATAAACCAACAGAGCAAAGGTGGCTTCCATGATAAGGACTTCCTTTCTTTCAGCATGGTAGCGAACTTTTTCAATCAAAAAGTCAGCAGGGATTCCAAGGACTCCTTCCTTGGTGGTTAGGTGCGCTTGCACGTCTGCCAAACTGAGGTGAGTGGCATTGGAAATCTCTTGATGACCGGGTGTGTCTTCCTGGCCGGTGAATATGGGACGGGCCGTTACAGGCATCCTCAGGAAATCAGAATACTCTTCCAACGTCGGCATCAACTGGTAATCTGGAAAAGTGAAGCAGTGGTACAATGGGTCATAGAATTGAACGAGGGTCTCCAATAACCCTTCCTTCATCTGGAGTTCGAGGAAACGGAAGACTTCTCCATATTCTGCTGCGAAGGCGTACCGATTCTCGATTAGGTCAGCTAGCTCTCTCAAGCTTTCAATGCTAGGGCTCTGAAAAGTGTACTCCAAGGCTTCTCTTTTGAAATCCATGGTTACAATACCTGAGAAATAAAGTTGAGTTTCTTGAAATGAATAGAGGAAGAATGTAATGCAATATGAGTAGGACTTCATGGGATCCCAGCTATTTATAAACACTGTAGTAAAAGAAACGTTTTTTTATTAATTTCGAAACGGAATACAAATAATTGCTTTTAAAAGTCCCGAATAAAAGCTAAATAAAAGCTAGTAAAGACACTAAGGAAGTTTCAAATTTTGTTGCTTGAGATGCTCTTCTAACTGCGTCTTCTCACGGATAAGGTTGTCCACAATTAGTTTCCAAATAGTACATTGCGGGTCGGAGAAAAATAAATCCTCCATGACCTTCCTCTTCTTGCAGGGGAGTAACTCTTCATCCTTTAACTGTAGCTGCTTCTGGAGTTCCTCTTTCTCTTTCTGGAGTTGGTCAATCTCTGCAATAGACACTTGATACTTGTTCTTCCATGACTCCACCTCTTGTCGCAATTTCCTCATAGCAACCTTTGACTTCTCAGTTTCAGACATGAAAACATAAGTGGGTTCCCTCCTTGGGGGTATGGGGTCTTGGCGAGAGTAAGGCATCTTCAGCTTGATTGCCCTATTCCCCACCCACTGGAGATATGGTTCCATAGACACACAATTGGGCTTTCCCAAACTATTCCTATCTTTCTTATGCAAATGCTTCCAAGCCTCCACGATCTTCTCTCGGAGTTCTCGATTATCCTCGAAGAAGACACTCTCAACTTGTATGCTTTTAGGTGGTTCCTTCAATGGATATCCCAACTGTCGGCGGGCTAAAATCGGATTGTAACTGATCCCTCCACCAAAGTTGAGTAAAGGTACATTAGCGAAATCCCTACATCCATCAACAATCAAAATTCCATCATACACATGGCTATACCAATCGATGTCAGCATGAGTCAAAGCCATAATCTTTTCTGACCAACGCTTATCATTGAGGTGCCAAAAGGAAACATATTTGGGCAAATGGGTAAGGAACCATTTATATAATAAAGGCACACAACATGTGATCATTCCTCCACCACGAAGGTTTCGGAGATGTATAGAGTGGTAGGTGTTACCTAATAGAGTCGGCACTGGATTGTTCTTCATGAAGATCTTAATGGCATTAAGGTCCACAAACCCCTCAAAACTGGGAAATAGAAACATCCCATAGACAAGTAAAGCGAAGATTGCCTCAAATGGAGCCTTATTCGTAAAATCAGTATAAAATGAGGCCTTCTTGAATAAAAAATTTGTAGTCAAACCAAAGGTCCCATTTTTAACAACCATGTTGGCCTTAATGTCAGATACCTTGAGATAAAGAGCCTTAGCGATGTCTCTTTCTTCGGGATCCTTCTCCAAGAAAGGAAAAGGAGATTCTTCTAGAATGGGTAACCCTACCAAAAAGGAGTACTCTTCCAAAGTTGGCAACAACTGATAATCTGGAAAAGTAAAGCAGTGATACATTGGATCATAGAACTGTAACAGAGTGGAAAGCAGGTCTTCATTTGCCTTACGTCTTAACAAAGATAGTAACTTCCCATATTTACTCTTTAACTTCTCTTGGTCTTCAATCAAAGCTCCTTACTCCCTTAGGTCATCCAATTCGGGACTTTTAAAGGTATATTTTAGAGTATTTCGTCTATCCATAATGTCCTACAATGTTCATAAATAAAGGGTAAGTCCCATGAGGTCCAATGTAGTATGATGCTATATGAATGCAACAAACACAAGTAAACACATATGGGCACAAAAAAAACAAACAAAGGTCCTAGGTTTGCAACGAGCATGGAGCCAAGGGTATACCCATTCCCAAAGGATAAGGACTAAAGGTGGATGGTACCTGCAGAACCGGGTTCTAAAAGGTCCCAAAGTCATTAGTCCATCTATTGGATATTATCAATCTCCCAACTAACTTGAGGATTAATAATATTCTTAAGAGAACTTCTTTTGAGTGTAGTTTCGCGTACCACTATTTCGAGACATACTCCCTTATAGCCTCGCACTACGTCCTAATAAAGGCCGAAGTGGGGTTAAAGTTAGCTACGGTCCTTAGTATCATGGACTCCAATTGAGAATAGTAAAAGTTTTCACGACTAAACTCGTTCAACCGAACCATTTTCAAAAGGGTCTCAACTAAGCGGGATTCTCGAATCAACTTAGTCGGGACTCACTCCCTATAAGCCTCAACGAATATATCACCATCCTATCTTAATTTCTCTCAAGTCCGGGTGTAGGACTTTGTCTCACCACTCATAGATATCAACCCAAAAGAAAATAAACAAACAAATATACAAATAAGCAGATATAAAGCAATAAACAAATAAATAAACAAGGTAGGGAAACCCACAAGCGGATCCCCAGTGAAGTCGCCATTTCTGTCGCGGTGAAATTTTGATACCAAACTATTGATTAGTCTGAATCTTTAATTCAATTTGCAACCGAACTTTGATTTGTCCAAAGGAAGGGATAAAGATCGAAATTCCCACAATGCAATGCAAATGCAAGGTTTAGAGAGTTTTAGGTTCGGGGTTTGGTTAAACTTAGGGAAGGTACTAGCATCCTAAGTTTCTGTAGTACTCTACAGGAACCTCTTGTTTTATGTTGTTTATTGCTAAGTGTTACCTGCTTAAAGGATTAGAGACCCTAGTGGTTTATTTCTAAGTATACTCGATAAGATATCGCGTCTTATGCCTATATATTCTTACGGGAGTGGAATCAGAGTATGTTGTAGTTCACCCTAAAGGGTTTGAGGAGTTCTTTGACTGTGGTCAAAGTTCCTACGGGTTTAGGGTAGTTGTTTAGATTGGGTTTAGGCGAAGAGACGAGTCTTCATTTTAAGGGAGAGATAACCACCACAAATGTAAAGGGGGTTGTAGGAAAATAGTCTTTGCATCGTCTTAAGAAAATGGCTTAAGTACTCGGATTGTTTGACGAGTATGCCTTTATCACTCTTAAGACAAAGTTCCTACGTGTTTGATTGTGTTGTTGTGGGGGTGGAGATTATATCTCACTTAAGATGATTAACATTTGTTCCCTATTGTGTTTGAAAAGTTGTATTGTTGATTGTTTGTTTGTCTAAGTTGTAAAGATTAAGACAAAGGTCCTTCCTATGGGGTAGGTTCTATCTTAAGTGATCAACTTGAATGGGATCAAGGATCGACGGAATAATGATGCAAATGTAAATGCAACTACACACAATGTTGAATTATGTGTAGGTTTTTCCTTTGGACGGAATGCGATGCGATAATATAGATATGATAATGTAAATTGCGGTAAATAAATTGTGGGAATGTAAACCATACATATACGCATGAAAACGCTGAAGTGTGGATGCATTGTGTCGTGAATGTGAGGTGTGATTGATTTGTATTTTACGCGGTTGATTGATTTTAGCTGTTTGACTTGTTTTTAGACGAGGCTGAATTATTTGAGAAAAGTTGATTTATTTTATGAGAAAATTACTGTTGTTGATCGAATTGGCTAGTGAGATTTGATTTTAGGCGAGATTATTTTAGGGATTGGTTTTAGGAAATTGTTTTAAGAAAAGTTGAATTAAATTTTTAAAAGGTTTTTAATTTCTATTTTATGATTAAAAGTTAAATTGTAAAGAGTTATTTTAAATAAAAAAATAGTTTTCTAGCCATAAGAAAATGTTATTACTAAAGTTATGTTGTTTAGAGAAAAGATTTTTTAATTTTATATCATTATTAATGATTAATTTAGATTGAAAGAAAAAAAAGAAGGGGTTAAGATTTATTATTAAAACAACTTAAGTTATTTAATAAATAGAAGGAATCCAATTAAATAAAAAAACTTATTATTTTTTTTTTATAAAAAGGCAGAGAATTGATTTAGATAAAAAAAATTATTTAGAAAATAATTTAAATATTTAATTAATTAATTAAAAAACAGTTAATTAAAAGTTGATCAGGATTTTTATGGTGTTAATTAACGTTAAAAAGAAATTGATTAAGGTTGATTAAAGTTGATTTAGTGTGTGGTGTGCGTGTCAGATTAGTAGATTGCAGATGAACAAAATAAGAAAACAATGGAAACAAAACGCAATGAACCCTAAATCGGCTCCCCCTCTTTCGTCATCGTTTTCGCTCGCGTTTCCCTTTCTCTCTCGATCGCTTCACTCATCCTCCTCCTTCATCGATCGCTATCGATTCCTACTCCTTCATCGAATTTCAAACCTACAAACACATAGCCAGAGCAATCAATAATCAAAAATATGGAAAGGAAAGAGGGCGTTACTGGCGGCTCGCGACGGAGTTGTTGGGAGGTGATTCTCGGTGAACGTTGACGGTGGCGGTTCGAACTTGCGTTAGGTCCACAATGAGGGGTGATCCCATTCTATGATATCTTGTATCAATTTGTTTAATATTGTCAAGGTTCAATGTCCCAAAGATTTGGCTTGGATATTCTCTTTTTGATCGGTATATCCCTCACTAAATTGCTAACTTGGATTTGGAAATTTGATAGGTGTGGATAGCATGGGTCTTTGGGCCAAGAGGATGTCTACAGCCCAGAGAAAATTCAAGTCGACTTCTTGGTATCTGATGTGTTTGCAACGGACTTCAATTTTGGACTTGCCATTTTTCAAGATGCATTATTCGTTCTATCTCTTTATGTACATGAAACCTGGCTGTTACAATATGGATGTTTTGAACTGGTATGACAGGTATCGGTAGTATGTCTCTCTTCTTCTTCTTCGCAAATGCTAGCCTTGTCTTATGCCGTGGTTGAGGAAGGTAATGCGGTGGTGATGATGACTCAAGGAGTCTGAACCCTTGGGGTATGGAAAAGGTTGTCGTTTGCGGCATTTGTTGTCTACGAAAGAAAAGTCTTCACAATGTTTGATGTTTAGTAAGAAGTTGGTGGCAACTTCGGTTGTTTCCCTTCTAGCTACTCGAACCTTATGCCCGATGATGAGCTGAGCTGAGGGCTGAGCATTTCTTGCTCTTGGAGTCTTTGAGTGGTTCTTTTATGGCCAATGTGTTGGTGTTGCCACGGATGATGAACTTACAACATCATTATTTGTCTCCTTGTTATTTGTTTGCAGCCACTAACTGATGCTTGTTGATGCTAGTGCTATGAGGAATGCTCGCCTTGTTACTTGACATTGCAAAGAAGCTGGTTGTTGTACTGTGATGCCGTTACGGCTGATGTTTGCATTTACCCGTTTGTTGGCTTGTTCTGCGTTGCCGTTACACTGCTTGTGCTTGCGGGTGATGTGTTGTCATTGCTGATGCGGGCTCTGTGATTGAATACCTGTTGTAGTTTATTTGCTTGTCTGGGGATAATTGCAGCCTGTTATTGTTGGTTAATTGCAACCTGTTGTTGTTAACGCTTGATAAATGTTGTTGTTTTGCTTGCGGAGAAACACTGGGCTGTTTCGCTTCGAGTTTACTGACTTTCCTCTCTTTTTTCAGAAACCTGTCAATGGTGCAGAATCTTCCGCTCTTGGTTCTTTGGGCTTGAGAAAGGTTTCAAGACGGTAGTGATGACTTGCGTGGTCTGAACCTAGTGGGTGCTGTCGAATGTAGTTGTTGCTTGTGAATTACGTTGAGTTGTATGCTAATTTTCTTTTGCGTTCGAATCCCAACCATCGATGTTCAGTAAGGAGCTGGTGACAGCCTTGGCTGTTATCCTCCCGGCTGCTCGGAACTGCCTGGTGATGATTAGAAAAAAAAATGAGGGCTGAAACTTTATACTTCATCTAAACTTGCCTCTTAATTTGTCTCTTTAACGGTATTCTAATTACCGGTCGGCATTTTTGACAGGTTGAAAAAGGGGCTGAAGTTGATGGTTATGGGAATTAACTTTGAGTTGGTTGTGTTTTGCAGGTGATGTGAGCTGAACTGAAAATCATTGTTTGATGTGGCCAATTGCCAGTAGTGCAGAATGTTCTCCTAGTGCTCAGAATTGGGAGTTGAAAAGTACAGAGTTTAGTTGAAGTCTACAAATTTCATGCTGTGGTACAAAGCAGCAGCACTGCGCTCTTGACGAGTCGAGCAACGTCGATATCAGGTGCTAACATTTCCTCATTTTTACTGCCTAAAATCCCTTAGAATATCTCTGAGTGATTCATAAAGGGGGGAACTTTGTAGCCTGTATCTTGAGTTTTTTCGAAACTGCGACGCTTGCGACAGTATCGTCCTGATAAATTTATCCCATTGCTTGCAGCATTCAGCGCTCTGGACAAGATACCGAAATGAAATGCTAGCTGTTCCTTTTAAATCTGGATAGTGATTTTCAACTGACTTGAGACCAATTGGTAAGCACACTTATCTAATGTTCGCGGTACTATAATCTTCAGAAGGAAGCTTCTTGTCTGGATCTTTGAAACTCTAACTCTTGCGGTTTACAATTTGTTTCAGGTTCTCCACCTGCGAACGCAACTTCTGCACTTATATGAGACGAGCTCGCTTGGTGCAGCATAACTGACCATGAACCGTGAAGATTGCATGCTTTAGAATCAAACTGTGTTTTGTAGCAGACTATCACGATCCTGGTTTTCTTGTTTCGCCATTGTCAGCTTGTCTGCTGGACTATACTTTTGAAGAAAATTGTAACTGTAACCTTGTATATGTTTGAACAGATATGTGAACTCTTTTGAGTATTGCGCGCTAGAGCTTAGACTTGAACTTAGCTCGCGTCTACATTACCGTATTCTTAGGGAACTATCCAACGAACTCGGTGATATTAATATTGTAGCCTCAAAGAAGCACCATCACCATATAAACTCTGTTACAGGAATCAATCCTCCTTCAAAATTGTTCGGATATCTTGTACGCAATGAAATTGATGGCAGAGACTTTTGTTGAATTTCAAAAGAGGAAATGGCTTGTTGTTTCCTTTGATGTTGACAGGCCTTTGAGTATTGTGAGCCTTTGAGTATTATGACAACGTTTTGAACTTATATGAGCATATGAAGTCTAAATAAGTAACTTGGGCTCGAACTCTATTTACTTTTAGTATAACATAAGTCAATGCTTGCATTTAGAATCTTCAAAGTCCAATAACTTGCATGCCCTGACCTCTAGAAGTTTAAATTCATAAAACTGTAACCTCCTTTCACAAATCAAAACAAACAAGTGAGTTAGACGGTTAGTTATGCGTAACGATTGGCCATGAGAAAGAACGCTATCTCCACTCAATATTGTCGCGTCTGCACAGGAATTGGTTAGTAAATATTAAATAAAGTCAACTAGTAATAGAAAAAGAAACGCAAAAAGAGGTGACATCTTACGGTCCAAAATTAGGGTGCAACACTAGTGTGGCTCTAAAATTCAAAAATCGATGCTATAATAAAGTCATTTTTAATATGTGGCGTCGACTACAGTCGAAGGTATGTTTTATGTAGCATCGATTTATAGTGGCACTTAAATATTATCTTCAATGTGTTAGTGTCGGTCCTAAGGGACATCACAATCTAGCTATAGCCAGTTACTATTGATTAATGGAGACACCATAATATTGTGTACATGGAGTGTATCATCGGTCATGTTAAACACTACATTTATATAATCGTGTGTTTTAGCGTCGGTTATAAGCGATGCTATTGGTTTTGTTTTTTCTTGCCAATTGTTTTTTATTGAATCTTGTTTGAAACCACATTTAATTGCTACATGATATTTACCGAAACCTGTTTTTAATTTCATACTATTCCTTGAGATACTATCACATCAAAATACAAACACAAGATATCAAACTTGTGTAAATCCACAATATTGATGCATTAATTAAGATGTCAAAGTTACATCAAAATATCGACATAATATATCAAAATTTTGTAAGTCCACAATATTGCTACATAAAGATGTCAAAGTTACATAAAAATACCAATGCAAAATATCAAACTTGTGTAAATCCACAATAATTTGAACAAGTTTTAAAACTAAGAAAAAGACAATGCATTAGCTAAACCTACGAATAATATCATTCTTTAAAAGAAAAATACATGTAGGAGATGGCATGGTAGAACAAATTGGTTATGACTTAACATCCATCACTCATTTCTTCTAGATCCACCGACTGCTCATCAAAGTCATTATCATAATGACCATGAGTATTAGGATGGGTACTATAAGGAGCAATGGAAGGACCCGTCTGGCCCGACTACCAAGCAAACAATTGTTTAATAAATTCTTCAAATTGCCTTTTCAAATATGTTGTCTCGACTATAGCCCTGTCTACACTTGCATTAGCTAATGTAACCTCTTCACGTGCTATAAAAGCCTCAACTCTATCTGCCTCAATGGCTTGGCTCTCCGCTTTTCTATTCTGGTTTAAAACTATCACTTGTGTTAAGTAAGACACTCTATAGTGTATGTTAACTGCCATTCGGGCAGTTCCTTAACACCGTCCTCGTGACTTACCCCCAACAGCTTCTTTCAAAAATTATAGTCTTTTTAAGCCATCCACATTATTATCAATTTGAGTGGCTTGTGTCAAACGATCATCTTCATAAGTGGATTTAAGACAAAAATTCACCTCTTTGTTTGATTCTTTAGAATGTACTTCATGAGAATCTTTGGATGAGTTTTTCGATGAATCTTAGGATGTTGATTCAGATGTTTCTCTAACTTATACTTCATACATCATTATAAACTTCTCATATGATGGAATAGACTCATATGATTCTTCTAATAATAGTTCATATGAATATCCTTCATATATTTTACGACCTTTTCATGTGGTGTTTCTAATGACAATGTTAAAAATGTTTCTTCTTCTGATGATTCTTCAAATGTATCTGAGTTTTATTTTCTAATATTTTCATCATCTTTAAGTAATTGGAACACTTGTTTCATATTTTTGACGATCTTATTCTTACTTGATCTTTCTTAAAAATCATTAACAACTTTTGTATCTTTGTTGTCAAGTGTTGGATGATATTTTTTATACTAGGTCTTGAATATTAGATAATCATTATAAAGACAATTTTTGAGGTTAATTCAAAGAGTTTCAATATTTGAGAACCATCCTTGAAGATCTTCATTTTCACTGGTGTTATAGTTTCTTGGGCAAGTGAGTTCATCTTTTCCCTTTCCATCTCAGTTGGAACTTCACTGATTTTCTTAAGGGCATTCCACACTTATTTATTAGTGATACATGAAAAATATAATATTAATCTCTAGTTTTTAGAACACTTGTCATTGTTGAAGAAATGATTTCAAAAACAAGATGATGGGCTGTGAATTATGAAGTGTAGAAATAATGATTAATTTAAAAATACTTTACTTTGAAAAAAAATCTATGTTAGTGTAGAGATAAAGCATCGAAAAATAGAAAGAAAGATTTAGAGAGTAAAGAAAACTAAACAAGGGCATATGAAGAGATATGGATAGAGAGATTACACCAGGATTTATAGAGGTCCAGGCTACCACTTAGCACACTCCTCTCCTCAAGGATATGCCCTTTGAGTCTCAATAAAACTGATAGGAGACTCTGAAGCTCAGAGCCTCAGCATTAGAAGAAGTAACACACTGGTTCTACTCTTAGTAATTATATTTGCTTCTGATTACTATTTAGAAGATATAGCACAGCGAGAACTATTCGTACTGCAGAAAGCAAGTTGTAATGTCAACTCAGCTCATCAGCTAGAGTCTATGATCACAAGGCTCAAGAAACGTTGACAAGTTTTATGGATAATCACTCTCAACGGCTCTATAGTACATGATACTTCTGAAAACACTTTGGTTAAAAAAATTACACAATGGATCAAGATCTTTTGTGTATCTACCCTCAACGTCTCTTATACTTTGGATAAGAACAAAGACATTTAATCAAGTTATTTCTCCCAATGGCTAGTTCCCTGAAATATGCTATATAAGGAGCTGAAAGTTCTAGTTGAATCTTTAACAAGGAATAAAAAAGAAGAAGGAATGCCCAAGAAGATAGAGGTGTTCAACACCTCTATTTGAATGAAGAAATAACAATATTAACAATGAGCAACACTACTAAATATGCAGAATCTTCTGTTAATTGTTGTGAATTGTAAATAGCCTTAAGGTTTCCTAAACATTGAATATTATAGAAATATTAATTTCTTAAGGTATTTGTTAAGGTTATTATCATGTACCTCTAAACCAAGATCAAATATACCTTATTCTCTTTTCTACAGAACATATGGTTCAGCAGATAAGATTAAAAGTCTCATACTATGTGTTTGAGCATAAAGTCTCCAGTTAAAAATCTTGAGCCAAGTAAGTCTCTTGTTGTGTGCTTTAGCATTGAAAGTCTTAACCTATGTTGATTAAGAAAGGAAGTCTTAGATTGTGAATCTGAACAAAGGAATTCTTTGACAGAAGGTCTGAGCAGAGAAGTTTTAGATAGTGTGTCTAAGCAGGGAAGTCTTGGATCAAGGATCTAAGCAAGGGAAGTATTAGATAGTGTGTCTGAGTAGGAAAGTCTTCGATTGAGGATCTGAGCAAGGGAAGTCTTAAGAAGTGTGTGTAAGAAGAAAAGCCTTGAACTAGGTGGTTTGAGCAAGGAAAGTCTTAGGATTTGAGGATCTTAGAAGGAAGTCTTGATCAGGTGCTGGTTGAGCAGGGAAGTCTTAGATTGTAGGTATGAGCAGTGAAAGTCTTATGCTTGAGTGCATAAGCAGTTGTAATCATGTGATTGATTAGTGGAAAATATTTTGCGAGGCAAGGGGACTGGAGTAGTCTCAGTTAGGAGAGGAACCAGGATAATCACCTTCACATTTTAGTGCACATAATCAATTTTGACCCATGGTTAATCGGTTATGTAGGCCAAAAATGGAAGGCTTTCAAGTTCTCTATCATTAAGCGAATAAAATATCTCTTAAACGATTAGGAGGCATAACAAATAAGATAATCAATTAACCCTAGTGTGCTAATCAATTATTTAGTGTAAAAACCACTCCTAAAGGTTTAGCTAGGCTAGTAACTAACTAGGTAGACACGTAAATAATTTTTAGGCGACTTTATAAAATGAGAAAACTTTAAAAACATTTTTTATGTGTAGGGGGGATAGAGTTTCCTTAGTATCTTAGAATATACTCTTATACTTTTACAATACACTGACCACTCAAACATAGGATCAAGCGAGCTTTCACACTTCCTCTCTTTCACAATGTTGAAGCTTCAATATCCCTTGCTTGATTCATAATTTATTCAAAACTTCATCTAGGATTTGATTTCTTCTATCTGGTGAGACTTGATATTAATTATTTGATAGACACATCATCAGAGTTTTCTTGATCAAGGATCCTTAAGGACTCCACCGAGCGCCACTTGACATTAGGTGATGTCTTCATCAAAACCACCAAGATCATCTTCCACTAACATCATATGCAAATTGTAAATGCAAGCACATAGCTCTATATTCTACCTTTTTTATGATGATATCACAACTCTCAGGGAGGTGGACAAATAAAAAAACACAAATAAAGGTTTGGAAGGGTTAAACTCCCCATAACAAATATAAATAGTATACCTTATTCTTCTTGAGAGTATACTTATTTCCCTCTAGCATTATCAAAAAGGAAGAAAATAACACAAATCAAGCACATAGATTATGTATACCTAGTAGAGAAAGGGAAGAAGAATAATTGAGGAACTTAGCAGATATTGAAATTTTGTTCAGGCAAGGACAAATGTCGGACCTAATACTTTAATACTTGCACACCTCAAACTCTAGGTTTGTGTCTCATTATATACCAATGCAATCTTTGGGCTTTTCTCCTTGGATATAATCTTTATCATGTCCAGAAATATAGTGAAGTAGGTTTTAATTTGTTTTTCCACAAAAAAAATATAAAAAGAATATGATTTTATTTGATTCAAATTAAATCTCACATTATGCTCTCAGATCAGTTATAACATTGGCCTGCTGACAAGGGACGGTTGTTGCACATATGCTGGAATATTATGTTCGACATCTATCCTCATGACAAAAATTATGAACCTTGAACAAATCAAATAAAATCTTCACTTGATATAAACCACAATTCCAACTTCTCAAGTAAAGGATTCAAAACATATCTCTTTTTAAACTAAATCGCACTTCTAAATCTTGGATTGAAGATTTTCTCATTAAGTGCAAATTTATAGCTTCTAATTAAAAGAAATCACATTAAATATCTTCATGGTATATTTGTTTAATTATATATTCAGCACCATCTTGAATAAAAATGAACCAAATCTATCTTCAAAGCATATCCAATTAAATCTTCCAACTCCAAATATTTTTAATTAATCCACATCTAATTAAATCTTCTTCAAACTTATAGATTAATAAAATATTTTTAGCAAATCTTACTGAATAATATTCTCCAAAAGATACAACAAAAAATATTTAAGGAATCAAACATCAATGTGCATAGATTCACGCACAAGTCTTGATCAACAGACTGGGGTAAAATGCTGGAACATCTTGTCTCAGATGTTGTCTCTGCATAAAATATATCTTGTACATATGTTTTTTTACCTAATTCAGCCAATCAAAATGAACAAGAATCTCCCCCTTTGGAATTTTTTTTTACTAAAATAACTTAAAAAATGTGACCATTGTCGCATCGCTGCGAAAAGGGAGGCCGAAAAAGATAGAAGAGTCGCCACCGTTTGTTATTTATCCCAAAGAGAGGGAAAGGAAACGATCAGAGAAAACCTACGAAAAAGGGAAAAGACAGGTCATCGCAATCAAATCTTGGGTTCGGGAGTCGGTTACGCAAGAGGAAGGTATGAGCATCCCTCAGGTCTGTTATACTCAACAGGATCCATGCTTGTTGTCTATCTAAAAGGGTTTTAATCTATCAAAGGCTAGTTCACAGGGGAAAAAGAAAAGAAAAGAGACTCGTTAGAGCATCATCGCTCTATGCCTACATGTTCCCTCGTGCAATGGGAAAGTCAAAGTCAACGTAGTTCGGAAAACTACGGGTGAAGGGGGGAAGGTTGCTCGCAAAGACATTGTCGTCTTGTGCCTACGTATCCTTGTCGGGTACGAGAAATCAGAGCAAACGTAGTTCGGGCTGACACGACCATAGATTGGTTCAAGTGTTTTAATTGAGTAGGGTTAAATAGTGGTTCCAGCAGTTAGGGGCGGTGCCTGTTTGCGGTAGAACCAAGACTTAACACACTCTTTCTGAAAATGATTTTCAAATAATCCCGAGGGATAAAAGGTTTGATTTTTGGTTTTGTGTTTTTTTAAACAAGAAGTGAATTGAGTTAAGTTTGTAACTCATGTTGCACTAAAGAATATGACTTGAGAGTGAATGTGTCGCATATCGCCCTAACGGCATACACTAAACACTCTAGACAGATTGAGAGGAGGCCTCCCAACTACCATTCCTCAAGTACTTAAGGGCTCGTAGCGTACAACATTTATTATCCTTTCTTATGTATCTTAAGACATTATAAGATGAGAAGAGAAGGACACAAACTCTAAAGGGAACTGATCAACCCTAATATTCTCATGCAATGTGATCCTAAAGTTGGGATTAAAAGGGGAGATTTATCCTAATGTTATCATTCAAAGGTTTGAACACCTAATGTCTCTCCTACTCCCATCTTAAACAGAGGGACTAGGAATCCTAAGGGATCATGGCAAAACCAAGTAAACAACAGATAATCCAATCACAAATGAAATGAAGAATGAGAAGAAATTGACTTAAGCAAATCAAAGAAATGCAAACATGAGATGTGAGAATCAAATGATGCAACAAAGGCAAATGATCAAAACAAATTGAGTTAGACAAGTCAAAGAAGAGTGAGACGAAATGGGAGAAGTCACAACTCCTACAACCATTCAAACATCCATCAATTACACAAAGACTAAGCATAAAACAAAACCAAAAGGCTATGATAAAAGAGAAGGTGGGACAAAGAATCTTAGGCAGCAAGCACATGAAAATTATCTCAACCAAACATCTAACAATGATCATGTAAAAGAAATGAACAAACAAGTACTAAAAGTGATTCATTATTCAAGACAAACTCAAAGTGAAAATATGGAAACCAAATCATCTTGAATAAGAGGTAAACCACATGCGGCAGATATGGATCATCAAGAGAAAAGCCTTAAATCAAGTTAGAAATAAGATACAAGCACAAACAAGATCATGGCAAGTGTAAGAAACAAAGTTTCAACATAAACTCAACACCTAAGACAAGTGGAGAAGCATGATTTCAAAGTAACTTGTAATGCAAGAAACACAAATGTAGGACCTAAAACAAGTGAACCAGCACCTTAAGCAAGTTATAAACATGTATCTAGACTCATGAGGTGCATATGGGATCCATAAAAGTCATCTCCCAAAGGAACTAGGTCAAACTAGTTTGTATGAACCTCTTCTAAGGTGACTTGACTTGCAAGCTTCACCAAAAATAGGAGGAATTTCCAAGAAATCTCAAATAAAATCCACAACCAAGCTAAGTCAATAACAAACCAACATGTAAAACCTCTTGGACAGAAACAACTCAAGGCATAACCAAATAATTCAAGAATCAATGGTGCCCCACCTTATCAAGCAAATGTCGAGGGTCAACAAAAGTAATTCAAAACCAAATGAAAAATGATTACAAATGTCTCAAACCAGCCCTCAAAATTTCTTCAATCCATCACTTAAGTGAGATAAAAAGTTTGATCCTTGGGGGTATTTGAATGAATGCCACTGGTCATGATCAAGTTAGGGTACACATCAAAATACACCTCAAATAATTAATTCCAAATAAAATAACAAAATAAATGGAAAATGAAAATAAAAAATATGGAAAATTAAATAACATTTTGAAATGCTAGAGAAATATTTTTGAGGAATTTTTGGGTAATTGGAAGTATTTTTAAAATATTAAAATGAAAACAGAAAATGAAATAAAAATAAAATAAGAGAAATAACCATGGGAGGATCAAAAGTAAAATGAGAAAGAACTGGAAACAATTAAGTGCGTGTTGGGCCTCAAAATACTAGGGGTGTGATTAGCAATCTGAGCCCATCTGACCCAGAATCAATTTAAAACATGAAACACATCGTTTCATTAATCCAAATAGGAATTCAACGCGTGCGTATCACGCAGTCAAACCAATGGAATCAAGCCATGCAAGCAAGTCAAATGGTCCACGCGCAATGAGTCAGCTCATACCATGTTGGTGACTGGACGTTGGAGCTAGGGCTCCAGTCGTCTTCTCCGGCCAGCTCGCTTGAGACCAGTCACCAAAACTTCATAAAAATGAACAAATCTGGTATGGTTCGAAAGCTCTACTCACAAGGATCATGAATATACCCTTGGATTTTCAGAAAGGTCCATAAATAAAGAGAACCGAAAGCTTGAAAGTTTGAATGCACATGCTGAAATCTCATCATACAAGCAAATCAATGGTTCAAACATTGCCTACCATAGGTAGGGATTCAGATGCAACCCAAAATGATTCTAAAGCATGCCTAGAATGAGATGAAAAGTGTAAGGAATCTTACTGAACAAAGCAACTCCATTGGCTCTTGAAATGATGAGCAAACTTCTATTCAAGCTTTGCAATCTTCTCCTTGAGCTTTAGTGAGGAAGGAATGAGCAAAAACTTGAAGGAATTAGCCAAGAATTGCTTGATTCGAAGACTTGAATATTTTGAGAAATTTGGAATGCTAGAGCTTTCTTCACACGTAGCCAACACCTTCTCTCCATTAGGGCAAGTTTCTGAAGTTAAATATGAGGGCTTCTTTCATGCCATGTAGGCCCATGTTGGCTATCTCACTTGATTTTCAAATTTTGACCAAAATATTCCTTTTTACCACACATACGGGTCAAGGATTTTTTCACATTTTGGGTGTCATACCCCAAATTTGTCCTACCTCTTGAGATTTCCCTATACCAAGTGGTTATGATTGTTTAAACGTGAAATCATGTCTTTATTCAGCCTTGGGTGAAGGTTCAAGATTGTGGATGTTTCTAGGAGTTAATTTGAAATATTGTTCAGTAATTTCAAGAGTGATTCTAGTTTCGATACAAAAGTGGCATCAACATTTATACTCAATTTTTATCAAACATGATTCACTTTGGTTCAAGGTTAAGGAAAATGATTTCAAGTGTGAGTGTATATTTGCAAAACATTCACAATCTAAATTTGTCACGAGCAAAGATCAGTTAATTACGCATTAATTTTGTAAGGATTGATTGCAAGCCACGAATTTTCATGACTTATCTTAAGTTATTACAAATGTGTGAGTCTTCCCAAAATTTGGTTAAAGAATCACGTGAAGCATACTGGTGCCTATTGGGCCAAACGTCTTGGCAGCGCAGATGTTGTACATTTATTGCACATATCACATATGATTGTGGTAGCTATGATGCTACATTTCAGTTCTTGATCAGTACAACAATTTTAGTATTAAAACATTACTAGCCTTTGGCTCCACTTCATCCAAACATTCCATAAAAGCAAACTTGACAATGATGGTGGTTTTGATTTGAATTTGGAATTAAAATCTAGTATTTGAGGTCAGTATTACAAGTTATGTTAAAAAAACAAAAGCTAATTTTTCCAACTTTGATGTTCTCGTCAATCCGTAGTGCCGACTTCTGCAGAGGGCTTACTGTATCCACCAATGTCTCAATGCTACGAAAACAGCAGCGTGATCTGCAATAATGAGACACAAGATTAACAAACCGAGTTATGAACAATATGCGACACGAGACTTGATTTAACTGCAAAGGCACCAACGATGTACCTGTGACAGTTCCTGTACAACCGATGTATTCCGCACCCGACACGCATAAGAATGTGTTTTCCAAATTGCTCAAGTCTTGCTCTGAATTTATAGGTCATGCATGAAAAGAAATGAGAAAAATCATTTGAAAAAGATTTGAAAAAAAACAATGGAGCAGGTTTAGACAAGAGAAATTTACCATGGATACACCAAAGTTACCAACACAGCGAAACCGTCAATGTCGCGCACAGCCAAGTTCATACCGTATTGCAACTCTTGTTGCAAGTCATTAAGTGGTCTAGCCATAGGTCGAATATCACTTTGTAGACGTTGCAAACCTGTGACATACCAAGTTCAATTTAAAATGGCGGCCATATGAAAAATATTGATGAGGTTTTCATCTGAGGAAGACATTGTCTGATAGAACAAAGTACTTAAACACTACGGCATTGTGTTCATGATTCAGCTGCACCAGTTTCAAACTTAAACTTGTTAGAAAAGCGGAAGGAGAATTGTGTCAGTTTTGAGGATTTAAAAAAAGAGTCAGAATTGTAAGAGAACTTTCACTCACCCAACTCGATCCCAAATCAGCCAGCAATTTGTAATGCGCAACCACTTGCGAAGGGGTCCTGCAACAAACAAGATGTGGAGGTAATTCGCAAAGCCATTAAGTTGTTACAACTCTCACGTCGTGGCCACAGCTTCAAAACCGTAACACCATTTATACACTAACCTGTCAAAGACCTTCGCAAAAATAAAATGGTCATCGCCCTGCAAATTGTCAGTGAATTTTCTCACAAAGCCACAACATGCCTTCATAACCAGTCTAGGATAGTGCACATTCTTGCGCACGAACTTGTGACGTTTCGACTTTCATGTGGCTAACGTGTGTGCGTCGGTTTTCCTCCCATACTGTATGCATGACCTGCACATTCCATGACTCACTGTATTGAAAACATGACCTGCGCAATAATTTTGAAATGTAAAAACAATTGCATAAACTGAATTTCATAATTTACAGAGTTTAATTCATAGCACAATACCATGATGGACAGGGCCGGCGTGAACTTTTCGAAGTTGTATAACCGGCATCTTCAATACCTACGTACATCCTGCCATCACTGAGCAATGTCAAGAAGAAGACCATAACCTGTATAATTAAGAGATTATGAGTTAAGATCCCACTTGTCACCAGCAGCAGGAATGTGCAGATGTTGGTAAAGCTACGTGTGTCAGATACAGCTTCCCGGAGACCGACTTTAGACCTCTCTTGCGCATATCTTCACCTATGGTTATGTCCTTGTCCTAATAAGAAACACAGAAATGCTGCTTTGCTGTCCGATTTACTGAAGATGTAGGTTCTTGCCGTCGAATTTCATTATTCATCACGACCTACATGAAATGGATAAGAAGTCAGTTACGGTTATGCACTCAAACCAGCGTTCTTAAAGCCGTTGTGGATACCATGTGAAATCAATGATTCACAACAACTCACGGTGCAATGTCGACCTGCAGTTCACGAAGTAAATAGAAATGATAAGTATTGGTACCAAAGAACAAGACCATCAACGAGAATTGTCATAAAAATTAACCTGTGCGAATTCAGCAACAAGCACTACGCAGAATATGAGTTTCTTTGCCGTACAAGCTGCTGTAAAATTCACGGCAAAGCCACGTTTCACCAATTTTCCCTGCTCATGATCTGCAAAACAAAACAGCCACACCAAAGTTCGACGGTTATTCACAACACGCCAAGCAAATTCCCGAATACAGCTCTTAAAAACTGGCGTGAGTTTTCCATTCTCACAGGGCTTGGTTTCTAATTACCGCGCACGAGGATTCTGCGTAGTACAGGTAGTTAGTTCCAAGACGGGATTCTATTGTCAATTTGGATTTAAGTAAAAGCATTACAAGATAATAAAATTTTAAAATGCTGCTCTGAGATCAAGCCTGGATTTCATCTCGTCGTCGTGTCACATTCATTACTGGCGGACAAAACAAGATGGCAGTTTATATGGCTGAGTATTTGGTTCCCACATACCATTGTCAAGTGCTAACTAATGCTGCACAATTGATAAAACATCAAGGCAAATTGCAAAAAGGACACCACTACAAAACAAAATAAATAGTCAACAAAAGGACAATAGCAGACCTGCTGTGTCTTGGTGCAAACCTGCTACAACCAGTTGAAATCCCACACCAGACCAAATTCTGCATTGTTCTGCTACCACAAACAGGACCAGTGTATTAACCTACTTTGAAATGCATCACAGATTTCTCTGCACAACCTGCATCGACCAACAACACCAAGCAACAAAGACCTGCATTAAAACAGACCAAATCCTGCACATGAAAACGACTTGATACCAGCAACAGGACAATTTTGAAGAGAAAAAAACTTAAAAGAGGGAGGGGGAGATCGGATGGAAAGGGCAGAGACCTTATTCTTTTTTCTCCATCAGCTCTCAAAGAAAAAATATATCACCTTCAAAAAAACTTCAAACCTCCCAACTTGTACGCCGAAACACACAAACCACCATCTTCTTTAAGGAATAACCCAGAAACGTGCTTCAAAAATTTCCCAGAAATTTCCCAGAAATTCTCTTCAAACGTCAACTCTCCTCTCTGATTTTTCCTCAACCTTCAAAAGAAAACCATTCAACCTTCAAAACATAACCTCCAAATCTTCAATCAACTCTAAAGCCAAAACAACTCCATCATCGATAACCTTCCAAATACTTCGAAACCCAGAAAACCTGCATCAAATCCAGAGGTAACTCACCAGAAATCCATTCCCAGAATAAAACGCGGAAACCCACAACCCAAAACCTTCCATAACCCTTTCTTCTTCCAAATCCGTAAAACAACCCATCTTCAAAAATCTACGAACCCTCTTGCAACAAAACCAGATCGAGTGAGAAGATGAAAAGAAAGTTCAATTTAGTTGAGTTTTAAGACGGAACCTACTGCAGAGAAAGGTTGAGGACCGAGATTGAACACGAGAAGAGAGAGAAGGTTGAGACGGAGAGACAAAGGAAGATTGGTGATGTTGTTTCTTTTTTTTGAATGAAATTTCTTCGGGTAAGACGTTGTGGATGCCTCGCGTTCATCCGTTCCAATTTAGTCTCGTGATTGTTTGTTATTGATTGAGCTATTCTCTTGCTAAAAGCCCAATGGATTTATGGGTGTACATTGCTAGAATCCTCACGATTTTAGGACATTTGATGTGGGGCTTTTCAGCTCATTTGGTCCCATTTTATTTTTCTTTATTTATTTTAGAGTTTAGATTTTGTTTTAAATGATTTTTCTGAATTTTTTTTAACAAACCGAGTTTTCTATTTAATATATACATTTTTTTTCTTCCTTTAATCATGGTTAATACTTTTATATTGTAAAAATTCTTTGGAAAATAATATTGGATTTATTTTATTTTTTCTTTCCGATTTTACTCATCTTTTATCGTTTTCTTTGGGTCGATGACGAGACTTCCACCGTTTAACCGTCACATTAGTGGCGTGAAACAAAGGATCCGAGACCACCTTTGTTCTTTCGATTTTATTTCGGTAAACTAAAATTAAATTTAATTTCTGTCAAACATTATTCATATTATTTCATATTATCATATTTATTCATATTATTTATTATCATATTTATTCATATTATTTATTATCATATTTATTCATTCTCACTCACCCATATTTGAAAATACCTAATAAATTATCGAAACTCCTAAAAGCCAAATTGGTGGATTGCTGGATCTTTGGTCATTTGCAGGTATCCTAATTTTAAGTCATGTCCGACTTTGCTCAAGGCGTAGTTTAGGACACAATGCACACACACGGCTTTCTCTTGGGCTACCTGACAATGAGACCCCTTTATTTCGTGCAATCCCGTGTAAATTACATGTACCCCTCCCCCATTCCGATGCATGTTTCACATTTATTTGATTATTAGTTTATCTCCTAGGAGCACCCATAGGGACTAGAGCTGATCAAACTATTTTCAAACTAATTCTCGATTCATCATCGAGCCACTTTCAAACAACCCGTAAGTCGAGTGCTCATACGCATTCGCCATCAACCTATTACAACTCGACCCTTGATGCGTAAGTCAAGTCGGTCTCTTTTTCAAACAATTTCATTTTCAACACGCTTTGCACGCGATAACGGCTCAAACCCTTGATCCAACGTCAAGCGGATTTTCAAAACAAACCATCAATCAATTAACAACTATTTAATTCTTTTCAAGGTGTAAAAAGTAGGTTCAAGTCTTTGATCTTGCTTTCAGTTGTTTACATGTGAGTTGTCTTATTCGGGTGTGAACAATTGACGCCTCTAAATAACATTAACAACTCGACATCGTTCAACTATTTCCAACTCAAACAACTTTCCTTTCACGATGAAAAAGAGAGTGTACCAAGTCTTTGGTCCGCTCTCCCGATTATTTGGAGTTTGAGAAGTCTTTCTTAAGCTTCAATTAATCGTCATCATTTCAACCTCATCCTTTCAAACACAACTTTTCTTACGATGAAAAAGAGAGCGTTCCAAGTCTTTGGTTTGTCCTCCTGATTATTTTGGTCCGAGAAATCTTTCTTAGGCTAAAGTAATCGTCATCAGTTCAAACACCATTCAAACATAACATTATTCTTCAAGATGAAAAAGAGAGTGTCCCAAGTCTTTGGTTCGCTCTCCCGATTACTTGGGTCTGAGAATTCTTTCTTAAACTTCGATTAATCGTCATCCGTACCCACATCAAATCCAATTCAAATCCAGTTTCTTTCGTGGTCGTTACCACGAACTACGGACGCTCTGATTCTTCATTCATTCTTGAATGTAAGATACGTAGGCACAAGATTGCGATGATCTTGGCGAGCACAATCCCCTCCATCTTCCATTTCCCCCTATCCTTTCCCGTAGTCGAACTACGACGCTCTGATTTCTCATTCTCGTCCGAATGAGCATACGTAGGCACAAGGGCCCCAATCCTTGGTGAGCACCCTATCTTCTAACCACCCCCCTTTTCCCTAGTGTCTTTATCCCTTTATAGTATCCTTTAGCATTTAGTAGCGAGAAGAGAAGAATTAAGTTTAGCTAACATCCATTAACTCGAATTAAGAGGTTCCCGTCGAGTACGACGGACGTGAGGGGTGCTAATACCTTCCCCTCGCGTAACCGACTCCCGAACCCAAGAACATATGGTTGCGACGACCGTGTTCCTTCCGCGACTATGAGGTTTTCTCGATATTTTCCTCTCCCGTCTATTTGGGAAAAATAAAGTTCGGTGGCGACTCTGTCGAACCGCATTTCCGCGCCTTTCGCGCGAGGGTCGTATGTTCGAAATGAATTTTTCGAGGTGCGACATTGGGGTCAGCAACAATGAGCATATGAGTTGTGGAAATGAATTGGATAATTTGTGGTCATGGAGAACAAGTTTGCACAAAGTTTCATGTCATGATTTTTTAAGTGATTTTGAGAAAAAGTAGCACATAATGACTTGAACATGTTGGTCCAAATGTGGTAAACTTCTTTATGACCATGTATTGGTGAGAAAATATCAAAAGGAGGCCAAAAGGTGACTTGTAATGTAAGATACTTGAACCATGACCAAAAGTCAACATTTCACCTTTAAAATGGTCCACATGATCACATAATTCACCAAAATCCATGAATTTTGAGTTCATTGTGAAGTTGAGACCCTTAGGCACAAGTTTCATGTTGGTCAAAATTGGATTTGAGGCCTTAAAGTTCATGAAAATGACCATTGAAACTAATGACCTATAATGAACTTTCCAAAAATACCCTTGACTTGTTAATACCATAACTTGATCTCCACACATGATAAAAAGGACTTCTAGGAATTTTTGGAAAGCTAAGACCATGAGGAACAAATTTAATGATCACTTGAAGTTGAGGAGAAATTTGATTCTAAGTCAAAAATGCCTTGGAAGTGAGTTGACTTTAAGTTGACCAAAATATCTTCACCTGAGGATCCTAACTTGTTGGTATCATAACTTGAGATGTACAAACTCAATGGATGAGTTCTTGTACTCAAAATAAATCTAAGAGCATGCCCTACAAGTACCATGTTTTCATGAAAAAGAGATTAAGCTTGCATCCTAGGGAAAAATTTCCTTGAAGTTAGGCACTAAAGAAGGGGGTTTTACACTGAAATCATCTGAAACCCTAATTTAGTAACTTCTTGAACCCTTGATTCCTCTTTATTTGATCTTAAAATGACATCCCAAATGCTATAAGATAACTTCACATGGCCTCAATTACTTAGATCCATGTCTTGAACCTTCTCAAGTCCACAGTTGACTTTGGGTTGACTAGATGAAACCCTAGTTCCATATCTTCTGACTGTGGCTCTTGCAGATGAATTGAATGATTGCACAAACTCCATAATGACCCCTAAAGTACTCAATGAGCTTTTGCACCATGCCTTAACCAAGAACAATACTTCATGAATCCTTGAGAACCCTCTGATAATCCTCAGGATAAGAGGTGATACTAATACACAAACTTCTCCCCTCAAGGAGTTTTGAAATTTCCATGGTGATGATAAACACTTGATGGCTTGCACAAGTGCCCTTGCTTGGGCTTGAAACCAAAGAGACCCTCCTCTTGAATGGCATAATACACCTCTTGATCCCATGTTAAGAACAATGTTATGTAAATGCAAATGCTAAAATAAAATGAAACATAAGCCAAGTACAAGAAATGGTTGGTCAAATTTTGGGGTGCAACAGCTGCCCCTATTCAAACGACTTGGACCTGAAGGAATGGAAAGATAACGAATTTCAAACATTCAAGGTAAAAGGTGGTTGAATACAACAGAACCCGAAAATTTGCCAACCGCAAACTATTAACCTATAGAATGGTCCAACGGAGTAAAAATAGAATCACTGAAAAAATTATAACCGATAACTGCAAGGACAATGAGCTAACTCATTACCAATTAGAAAACATCGACACGCAGTCGGAAGAAACATCTGCTAACCGCAGGCAATGACACCAAGTCAGTAAGAACATCTGATTTCACCATCATGCATCTGTTAAACAAACCAGGAAACGAACCCGAAGGCCGGCTCAACACGAAGTTGAGAATATATATTAATCCAAGCAGGCATCAGTTACTTAAGACGAGCATCGAACCCGAAGGCCGGCTCAACACGACATTGAAAAGAACAGTTGACCTCGCTGTCAGGCATCTGTTAAACAAACAGGCATCGAACCTGAAGGTCGGCTCAACACAAAGTTGAGAAGAACATCTGACCTTGCTGTCAGGCATCTATTAAACAAACAGGCATCGAACTCGAAGGCCGGCTCAACACGAAGTTGAGAATAACATCTGACCTTGATGTCAGGCATCTGTTAAACAAATAGGCATAGAACCCGAAGGCCGACTCAACACGAAGTTGAGAAGAACATCTGACCTCGCACGTCAGGCATCTTTTAAACAAACATGCATCAAACCCAAAGGCCGACACAACACAAAGTTGAGAAGAACATCTAACCTCGCCGTCATGCATCTACTAACATGCAGACAACGACACTAAGTCGGTAAGAACATCTGACCTCGCCATCAAGCATCTATTAAACAAATAGGCATCAAACCCGAAGGCTGGCTCAATACGAAGTTGAGAAAGAAATCCGTCAATTCACAATCTGAAATAAGAAAATCCGTTGGGGAAATAAGCTTAAATAAGTAAACTCTGTTGGAGAGAAAATGATAAGATAAACACATTTGTCAAAGATCTCGTTGGGGTCTGGATACCACACAGGATCAAGAAAAACTGATATTTGTCGGGGTCTAGATATTGCACAGGCTCAAGAAATATTGTTGATAAGATGAACACATCATTGACTGCTGGAAATACAAACAGAAATAAGAGGTAACAACCTGGCTTATGTTTCAAATGCATATGTTTGAAAATGGCATAATGCTCCATTCGAAATGGAAATGCTATGCGTTTGGGAGGATGCTATGCATGATGCAAATGCAAAGGGACCACTCCAGCAAAATAAATGCTGAAGAGACAGAGCTAACTCCGCTGGGGATGATCGGGTGCCAAGTACGATTGTACTTTTATTGGGGAAAACTATCCCTGGATGGCCTCTGGGAAAAGAGCTTTCCAAAGTACAACTGCTCTGCTGAGAACAAAATCCACTCCGCTGGGGATCAAAATCAACTCTGCTTAGGAAAGCGGCCCTGGATGGCCTACCAGAATACAACTCTTCTGGGGAACAAAAGACTCGCCTGGGGAAAATGAGTACACTCTACTGGGGAAATTAGCCCTAGATGGCCTTTCAGAATACGACTCTATCGGGGAGTAAAGCAAACTGCGGGGAATTACTCCACTCTGCCGGGAATTTGAACCCGCTCTGCTAGGGGTAATGAATAATATTTACTAGGAAGATATCCCAAACTCTCTCTGAGGATGGAGGATAACAATCTCTAAGTCGATCCCACTCTGTAGGGAAGAAAACTACTCTGGCGACCTCGTTGGGGATCTGTAGGGGATGAAAGTTAATTGGGGAAATATCCCGAAGGAAACTCACTCTGATGAATACCAACGACCAACTGGATTCTGCTTCGGACAACAACTCCGCCGGGGATCAACCAATGAGGGAATCAGCATCTACCTCTGCTTGGAGAAATGAGCAATAAACTCAACAATATCTACTTCCGCTTGGAAATGAGCCAATGGCCTAGGCTTTAAGGGGAAATGAGTCAAAGATTTAGACTCTGTGGGGGCAACAATACTGCACTCTTCCCACTACTGGGGGAATAATCCCAAATCTACCTGCTGGGAATAACCACAAACTCAAACTGTTGGGGAGAAACTAGTCTCAAACTGTACATCTTCCTCTTGTGGGGGCAGACAAGGTAACCTTACCAGGGATGCACCTCTGGAATAGTCTCGGGAATGAGAGCCCTGCAACAAATACATACAAAGTATCCTGTATACAACAAGAGCTATCTTGGTTATTGTCCATGACATCGTTCAAGCAAAAGAAAGTTTTAATAATTATTAGCAAAGCCCACAAGTTTATGTATGCAAAGATTTATAAAAAACATCAGGCGTCTTTTGCAAACAAAATAGTAAAAGCTAAAACAAGCACAAAAGCTTTCTGAATAACATGTACTTCATTGATAAAAGGCCTGCAAATAGGCAGGTTTACAACAGATGCAACTCTTGAAAAGAGAAAGTTGCGCAAATAGTACAGAAATGCAATGAACTATACAAAATGTCGACAATGTGGTATGGACAACCACCATGTATCGATTCATCTATGACTCGCATGACTTTGATGCTTCTCCTGATGATTCATCTTCTGAAGAGACTAACTTGATTGATTGACCCTCGGGTTCTCCCAGAATCCACTGTACTCAAAAGATCAATACGCAGACCGCAGTCGTTTGCTTTTCAAATCCCTAACTTTTTCCTGAATCGCCCTTGCGGGTTTTCGATTCACCGGGGTACCCATTTTTGCCAAAGTCGCCTTTTCAGGTTTTCAACTTTGCGGGTTCACATTCTTTTTCTTTTTATCCCTAGTTTTTGCCCGAACCCATTCTTTTTATGGTTCGCCAGGATGCCCCATTTTGCCTGGATTTTCTTTTTTATTCCAGCGGGCCTCTTTAAGAAAAGTATTTTTTAACTGCGTCTGCGTTCACAGGAGACGGGAAATCTTCGCCACCCATGGTTGAGAGTAGTAAGGCTCCTCCTAAGAAGACTTTCCTTACGACATATGGACCTTCGTAGTTGGGAGTCCATTTGCCCATGTCATCTGTCTGTGGAGGGAGAATCCTCTTCAACACTAAGTCACCTGCTTGAAAGCTCCATGGGCGCACCTTCTGATCGAAAGCTTTCTTCATCCTGCTTTGATACAGACGGCCATACGCAATGGATACCAATCTCTTCTCATCCATCAAGCTGAGTTGATTCAATATGTTCCTCACCCATTCTGCCTCATCAAGTTTGACGTCAACCAAAACTCTCAAAGAAGGAATCTCGACTTCCAATGGTAGGACAACTTCCATACCATACACTAGCGAGAAATGAGTTGCCCCAGTTGAAGTACATACCGAGGTACGATATCCATGCAATGCGAAGGGCAACATCTCGTGCCAATATTTATATGTCACAACCATCTTCTGCACAATCTTCTTAATGTTCTTATTGGCCGCTTCGACAATGCCATTCATCTTCAAACGATAAGGAGAAGAATTGTGATGCTCAATCTTAAAACTCTGGCACAGTTCCCTCATCATCTTGTTTTTCAAATTTGAACCATTATCAGTAATGATTCGTTTGGGCACTCCGTAACGACAGATGATGTCCTTCTTAGTGAATCGAGCCACGACCTGTCTGGTGATGTTGGCGAAAGAAGCTGCTTCAACCCACTTAGTGAAATAGTAAATTGCCACTAAGATGAAGCGGTGTCCGTTAGAAAAGGGCCAGGGAGATGCCATGACATTCAGAGGACTGGGCGGTACATGCATCTTATCAGCATAAATCTGGCATTTATGGCATTTCTTGGCGTATTTGAAACAATCAGACTCCATAGTAAACAAATAGTAGCCTACATCTCAACAGAACTAAGTCGAAGTTTCTTCGGTAGAGTACATCATCCTTGTTCACATAGAAGTTTCCAGACAATCTTCTCAAGGTCTTCTTATCCCGGCTCGATGCCCCAGGCAGATATTCCTAATTCTTAAGAAAGTTCTGAATATCATAATACCATAGCTTCCCATCTGAAGCTTCCTCTATTGCAAATACGAACGTTGGCCTATCGACGCGGGAGATGACAATTCTTAGAGCGTCGTTCCAATAATTCACCTTATACATCAAGGATAATATAGCCAAGGCATCTGCCATCTGATTCTCCGCCCTTGGCACATGATGAAACTCTACCCTGTCGAAGAAAGGTAGCAACCTCCTTGCATAATTCATGTAGGGAATCAAGTTAGGCTAACGAGTCTTCCACTCTCCTTTGATCTGATTGACTACCAAAGCTGAATCACCATAAATATCAAGGTTCTTGATTCTCAGATCAATCGCTTCTTCAATACCCATGATACAGGCTTCATACTCAGCTTCGTTATTGGTGCAGGGAAATGTTAACCTGGCAATAAATGGTATGTGCGAACCATGGGGAGTAGTAATGATTGCCCCAATTCCACTGCCATAAGAGTTAACAACACCGTCAAAAATCATTTACCACTAGAAGCCTATCTCAGGACCTTCATCCGGTAGCGGCTCATCGCAATCTTCCTTTTTCAAGAATATGATATCCTCATCAAGAAATTCAAACTTCATCGGCTGATAATCATCAATTGGTTGCTCTGCGAGATATTCTGACAGAACACTCCTCTTGATAGCCTTTTGGGAGACGTATTGAATGTCATATTCTGTCAAAACCATCTGCCATCTAGCAATCCTCCCCGAAAGCTCCTGCTTTTCGAACACATACTTAATCAGATTCATCTTCAAAATCAACATGGTTGTGTGATTCAGCATATATTTCCTTAGGCGTTTGGCGGCCCAAGCAAGTGCACAGCATGTCTTTTCTAACATTGAGTATCTGGATTCACAATCTGTGAACTTTTTACTCTAGTAATAGATGGCATGTTCTTTCCTTCCTGTCTCATCGTGTTGACCGAGAACATAACCCATGGAGTTCTCAAGAACCGTCAAGTACATTATCAACGGTCTTCCTGCCACTGGGGGAATCAGTATCAGAGGTGTTGCGGTGGAAATAGGATCACAAACTATTAATGAGTTTGAATCGCAATTCAATTCACAACCGCTCTTTGATTTATCCGAAGGAAAAGGTCAAAAGAGGGAAAACCTATTTTGCATCGTAAACACAATGCGGGGAAAGATCTAGGGTTCGGGGGTTGGTTAAATTTAGGGAAGGTATTAGCACCCTAAACTTCTGTAGTACTCTACAGGAACCTTTTGTTCAAATGTTTACTATTTGCTTTATTTATTTGCTTAAGGTATATGTACATAAGGATTAAAAGAGAGAAAAGAGACCTAAGGGGTTAGTTCTAAGTTTACTCGGCAAGACATCGCATCTTGTGCCTACGTATCCTTACGGGAGTGGAATCAGAGTAATCGTAGTTCCCCTCAAAAGGGAGGTTAGAGACTTCTTGACTGTGGTCAAGGTCTCAAGGGGAATAAACGCATCTTAAGGACACGCTTACGTGGAGTGTAGAAACTCCAAGTTTCTACGTTGAATTGTTATGTTGAAATTAGGGTTGATTTAGGTTAGGGATTCCACGGCGGGAAACCCTAAAATGAGCGCGGCGGCTCTTTGACCTAATGCTAAGGGTAAAACTGTAATTTTGCCTGCGGCGAGGCATTTGTGAAAATTAGGGTTTGTAGTTTGTAGTTTTGAATTTTTAGGGTTTTGAAGGTTTATGGACTATTGGCGCGGCGGCCAAACGGTTAGACCTAACCTTCGGATGTGTGTAATGTGACAGAAATAATGGTGAAGTTTAAGATCATACAAACAGAGAATTAACGACAGAAATTAAAGCCATACAAGCAGGAATTTAAAAGACGGAACTCAAAGCGCGATTGTTAAGTTCGCGAGGTTACAGATGAGAAGCAGTTACAATGATATGAAATTTAATTTGAAAATACGCAAAAATAAAAAGGCAACGGATAAAGCTGCACAATGAACAAATGTGTTAGTAGATAGGAATATATAACTTTCCCGACAAGTCATGAGACGGGGTTATGAATTTATGCATGTTTTTGTGATTTTTATTTTTTATGATATGTGCACCTTAACTAAAATATAATCTATTTAATTTTTGAAAATTATTTTAGCTTGATTTAAAAAAAGTCTTAATATTAGTATAGAAAAAGTTATTATTTATAATGTTATATAAAAGAAATTTAGTTTTTTTTTTTAAAGTTTAAACCTAAAAAAGACAGTTAAAATAAATAAATTAAAATTAAACTGATTTGATAAATGAAACCGGGTCGGGCTGGGTCATGACCCACCAGCTCCGACCCATTTGAACTAAGTATAAAAGATAAGAAAAAAAGAACAGGGTCAGAAACCCTAAAAAAAACGACGACGCTCTTCGTCCTTCCCTCTTGTCTCCCTCAATCTGTTCCGATTCACTCTTCTTCCTCTCCATTCGCATGGCTTTCTTTCACGTTCTTAACCTGTCACAAAACAAACGAAACGTCGAACATAAAAAGCGCGAGCTCTCTACTTACGTTCTTTGCGATTTCAATGAGGAATGTCTCGTGGAGATTATGATCGGTGACGGTGATGGCGTGGGGCTTTGAAGAGTTTCGATCGGCCGATGATGTTGAATATTGATGACGTTCAATCTGAGGTCGCGATGGCTCGACTCCGTTGAGGATCCTCAGACGAGGAGCTCCGGGGTTCCGTCGAAAGTTGGGGTTCTTAGTTAGGGTTTCGTGATGAACGGCCGCTTTTGGTGTTCTCCGTCTCTCGCATGCAACTACCAACCCCCCTCCTTGAACGAGGTGATCCCATTCCTCTTTATATCCTTTTGACCTTCATGATATTCGTGGGCTTTATTTGGATTTACGTTTCACTTTGGTCGTTCATTTTTCAGAAACTATACTTTTGGATTTGATTGATTTCTGATTGAAAAAAAACTTTCCTTTTAGGATTTGATTTGATTTCGTTTTGTACTGATTGGATTTACTTGGAACTTTCCTCTTTCAAACTCAGGATTTCAGCTCGTTTTGATTTGCATTATGATTTATCTCCACTTTGTGATTCAAATTGGATTTCGCAACTTCCTGGATTTTTCTGATACCGTTTGACCTTTGGATTTCGTTGGATATCTGCTTAGGCTTTTAATCCCCTTGATTTTCTGGTGCAGATTCTTCACTTCGGTCATTTACTCTAATATGGTTTTATCGTGATTGGCTTTGCCCCTTTTTCAGAAGTGGATATCGAACTGGTTTTTTTTGATACAAGTTCACTGACTCTTTTTTCTTCTTTCAGATTTAGTATGGATGCTTTGGCTGGATCCAAACTGCCGAGAAGGGGTATACGGCGATGATGACGTTCCGTTTGAGCCCAAAAGCTGACTATAATATTGTTTGATGTTGTGAGCAAAGCAATGGTGTTCAGCCAGAACCGTGACTTTCGGTGATTTGTTTATTGGGCAATGATGTCTCATACTGAGCCCTGCTTCTCGCGTTTGGGTAACTTGGAATTATGCAGGTTTATGACATTATTCTGTTGTGATTCCGTTCCGATATGGGCTTGAGACTCTGACTTGGCTCGGATTTTCCAGTTTTTTTCTGAGGCGATTTGCTGATATTTTGGCTTGATTTTATAACTGTGTTTATGCTGATACGATCCTGGTGTTATGCAGACTCATATGTCAGTTCTGGTGTGAGCTGATATATTGGCCTGTTATGTGGACTGATGTGCTATCTTGTGAACTGATATGCTGGTTGTTTATGTGAACTGATATGCTGCTGATATTTCATGAACCAATTTTGCCAATTTCTGGATTTCAATTGCGGGTCGGCTTATCCTTGTGTCTGCTGTCCCAGTGACTTATGAATTCCATGATGTTATTTCCTTTGTTGTTTTCAGACTTTGGCTCGTGGGGTCTTATTGGAGGCGAATTTCGACTGACCAAACTTGGGATTCTTGTTGGATTGTTCTTGCACTAAGCTTGTTTTGCACTGAACTTATCCTTTTGATTTACTTCCCTGTCGCTGTTGTTTCAGATGTGATATGGCTTGTGGATATTGGATATCAGTTCATTTTGGTTATCAAATTGGGGAATTTACTTTATAGTGGCTGTTATATTTACTTGATGGTGTCCCTTTGAATCCAGAGTCGTGCAAATCCTTTTCGGCCCGAAAAAAAGCTTCTTTTACCTCTCTCTCTCGGCTGTCCCGCGTGATAAGAACCAATACTACCTGATCTGACGCCAATGGCGCGGATCGGTAACGAGAGTAGGATGCGGCTTCGGTTGTGCCCTCCCGGCACTCGATGATGACAAATGTTCTGAGAGTGTCAAACAATCTCTAACACTTTTCCCTATTCTGTTTTATTTTCTTTTCAGGTGATCGAGGATTGCGTGAGGCGCTTAAAAGAGGCTTAAATGAAGAATGCTTGAAGCTCTTTTCTCTTTTGAGGACTTTAGGACTTAGAAATAGATACTCCTTGTAAATGTACAATACATTTGTAAACTGAATGATTTATCATGAATAGAATTGTTTTCCACTTCTACTTATAATTCCTAATTGTTTGCATAATAACATCCGCCAAATATTCATCCACTTTCCATGATTATGAATTTTAAATATCCATGAATAACATCCACACATCATTTAAATTCAATTTTGGTTCATGAATATTCAGTATGCAAATAAAATCCAAATTGAGATCTTTCCTGATGAATTCTCAGATGACTTTAACGAACGTCCCTTTTATTTTCAACTTCATTTCAACTTAATATGAAAATTTAAACTGCTTGCCGAGCATCTTTTGGAATGATCATTCACGTGAGCCGATGCCTCAGTACGACATTTCTTTTGTCCCAAAAAATCATAAATTTTACTTCAAATGACCAAACCATCCCTGGGATAATTCCTGCGAATCAAATCATACTCAAACACTGGTTAATGGTTAACAGATGAAAAATGACATGTTTATGCGAAATGACTAACTAGATGTAAGGGTAAAATTTGGGGTATTACAGTTGCCCCTATTTAAATAGCTACACCGGATGATTTGAGTGACGGAGACTCGAGGAATCATGGTGGAGGGATTTAAATATAGATAACCGAAAATTTTGCCCTTATATGTGGCGATATGCAATGATTTGGACAAAACGAGAACAGACTAATGCAGACAATGCCATGAATATGATATGATGCGTATGCTGGAATGATGAATGCGAAAATGCTGACGAACACGACAACATAGGGACAGATGCTACGAGGAAAACACACTGGGGAAGGCGACGCGCTGGGATACAGTACATCACTGGGGAATTCTAAATGATGGTCAATTGGCGCGAATACGACCAATTGTCATTTTTTAGAACTGGAACGAGATTCTCAAATGGAGATTGTACCTATGAGACGGCCTCTGCTGGGGAATCTAAAAATAAAACTGGATCACGTACGACTGCAAGATCGATTACAGACTGCTGGAGCATTGAGCAAAGAATAACATCCAAGCTTCTGTAAACTATCTCTCGTGACAGGATCAAACGGACTTTTCGGAAATCCGTATCAAATATACAGGGTAAAGACCGACTGTATGCCAAAACAAATGGACTTTGATGGGAACTGCCCGGATAAGCTTCTCGAGGGAGAACTGTCACTCATCGTTGGAAGGGACTTACATGCCAAAACGAATAAGCACTCAAATAAAGAGGTTGCTGCTTATCTGATAAATAAATCTTCTCGCATTTAAGGTCGGCGCCTGGAATACGATTCTGATTCTTCTCTTACTGAAGGGTAAATAAACTTCTTCATGCTTCAAGATCGTGCTCTCCTGAACATGAAAAGGGCTAACTGAACTTCCTCATACTTCAGAATCGTGCTCTCCTGAATATGATTCGGCTCTTTCGGGTAAATGAAATTCTTCATACTTCAGAATCGTGCTCTCCTGAATATGAAAAGGGCTAACTGAACTTCCTCATACTTCAGAATCGTGCTCTCCTGAATATGAAACTGGATGACTGAATATACTCATACTTCAGAATCGTGCTCTCCTGAATATGAAACTGGATGACTGAATATACTCATATTTCAGAATCGTGCTCTCCTGAATATGAAACTGGATGACTGAATATACTCATATTTCAGAATCGTGCTCTCCTGACTATGAACATGGCCAATTGAACTTCCTCATAACTCAGAATCGTGCTCTCCTGAATATGATTCGGTTGTAAATGAGTTTTTCCATACTTCAGAATCGTGCTCTCCTGAATATGAAAGTGGATAATCGAACTTCCTCATAACTCAGAATCGTGCTCTCCTGAATATGATTCGGCTCCTGAAATTTCTTCATTCTTCAGAATCGTGCTCTCCTGAAAAACGGCCAACTGAACTTCCTCATAACTCAGAATCGTGCTCTCCTGAATATGATTCCGCTCCTTCTTTTACTAAAGGATAAATGAACTTCTTCATAACTCAGAATCGTGCTCTCCTGAATATGATTTCGCTCAAACCTTCCCGTAACTCAAGATCGTGCTCTCCTGAATACGAATTGGTTCGTACCTCAAGACGGCAGGTAAATGGAAGCCCAACTGCTCCATGGAGATGGCCATTTGCTGCGAGTCGTAACGAGGATAGGATCGACTTCTTGGGTGAGAAATGTCGTATGTTGATGCTGTAAGATGTAAAGTGTAAAGGGTTGTAACATGTAGGATTGTAAAGTGTTGTACTGATAGATTTTCCAGGCGTGAAATGGCGTGTATCTGTAAAGGATTGTGGTTGAAGATAGTGCAAAATAAATGCACGTCCGGGTACAGTGATAAACTTCTCGGGCGAAAACAGTCGCGTATCTGCCATGGTATGGTGAAAATCTTTAGATGGTGCAAAATAAATGCACGTCCGGTTGGGATTGACGACCGACAAGACTGAGATTCAATCTAGGATCGAGCTAGAAAGAAAACTGGTAATCAAGACTCCATCGAGGGAATGATCTCGGAGGGTAAATATCTTATCCTGGTGAGGAAAGATAGCTGAAGTAACCGTCATCCACGAGGATCGAGCTCTGTGGGGAAACTGGAAACACATATGTATTTTATGCTCAGGGCTGACAATCTATTGGAAGAGACCAGACGAACCCAGTTACTCGGTGGTAACGACCAATGATAGAGACACAATGAACCTGTGCATGCTAGCAAGTATGTTAATGGATATGTTAATATGAATGTATGTTGATGTCTATGTAGTTAAATATGCAAGATGTTATGAAATGAGTACGTAATGAGTATGTAATGAATATGTAATGAATATGTAATGAATATGTAATAAACATGTAATGAATATGAATATGTAATGAAATAGACATGAATATGTAATGAATATGTAATGAATATGTAATGAAATAGGCATGTGATGCTTATGCCCCTGCGTAGGCCGACGAAACAGACTAGAGACAGGACGAGAGACGAAATAAACATCTCGACGGAGATACCCTGCGTTCTCTGCAACCAATACGTCAATCATGGGTAAGAAAGATCAATGGTAGAACCAAAACTGGTTTTAAAGTTCTGAATTCTCTGAGGGAGAAAGTAAATTGCTTAGGTGCCCAGTATTATGTCTTCGCATGGGGAGAAGAAAACCTGAGGGACGCTTTCGAGTTACCCAAGAAAAAGTTGTCAGCTTATAGTCTCGCTGGGGACTGTGTCAGAGCAATGGTTCAGGAGCCTGTTGCAACACTGAGGCTTACTGGGGTATGAAGGCCGCTGTGAGTAAAATCCCTCGGGTGTACGAAAAAAATTGTGAAATCCCATGGTTTTGATCTTGCAGGACCTTATAGTAGCCGCCATTTGTTTCTTCAAAAACATGGTGCCCCGGGATACTTGTGTTGTGAGGTAGGGTCATCTCAAGAGGATTTTATAGAGAACACGGAGTCTGGTTGCCCCACTGTTTTCAAACTCTTTGAGAGATTTGTCAGGTCTTGACGTAACTGGCACACATTAAGCGTGTTACTACGAAATCTTTGAGAAATAGCTCTTAGGAACGTCAGACTCGCGTTGGTAAGCGAACTGGGAAACCGCCTGCCCCTGTTTAGCAGGATCCTCAAGTTCCATGGGTTATGTCCATATATAAATCTCTAAGATATCAAGCAAAGTCGTCATGCCTGAAATGCCTATCCTGAGCTTGTCAATGCACACATATATTTGTCTTGAATTTTTGTTTTGAAAAAGATATCGCAATAACTTGTGACCGAAATCACTAGTCGGGATATAAGTTTTAATTATAATGCCAACATGAATTTTTTCTGAGCATAGCTCGTAGGAGTCAGGAAACGTGATCTTGTCGAGTATGCTTTCAACTGAAGTCCTACTTCAATTAGGTCTTTTAAAGGTTGTATCGTGGCTCAGTTCACGGTTTAAGAAACAAAGGATATAGGCTCGAAGTTATATTTGTACCCTCCCATTCTTCATGATGTTCTCCAATCCTAATTCAGTTAATCGGATACGAACGCTCATATCTCAAGCGGATTTGCTATGGTCGAGAACTTATCAAGGCTTTGGACATGGCAGTCACTCACCTATTTCTTTTGGCAATTGGTCACACGACCTTGTTCTTTATAGGGGTTCTAAAAAACTACTGGTTTGGTGTTCTTATTCCCTAACTTTTGCCTGGACAACGTCTTTTGATCTGACTTTGGAGTCCAGCGGGATGCCCCAGTTTTGCCTAAGTCTCCTTCATAGGTTTTGACTTAGCGGGCTCTTATTTTTTGAATATTCTTTTATGCACAAGTCGTGTAAATCTCTTGAAAGGCTCATGACTGCCCCACTCCTTAGGTAACTGAGGGATAATCATTGTATTGGACTTCTTAAGATGCTAAGGATAAATTCTCGAAGGTTTGCTCTTCCCTTTTTGAGGATCTAAGCGCTCGATCGGTTTAACTGAAACCTACCCTGCCCCAGGTTAAGATGAGGGTTCTAAAAAAAAAACTCCTACTTCAAGGCTCAAAAGAGGTTAACGAGGGATTAACATCCTTATATCTCCAGTGTTTGGGATTTGAAACAATGCCCTACATCATCAGCGGGTTTCAATCGAAAGCATACGACAAGGAATCTGCCGTTTTGGGTTCGTCATCCTCCTCCCAATTCTCCATCAGAACCAGAGATCGGGTAAAGTTGGCATTATAATTTATGAAAAATATATTTTGAATGAGTGAAACGAATGGACTTATTCAAGACAAACATATGCGTTGCATTAATCAAAGATAAACAAGTTCGTACATGCTAAATATGCTTAATCAAAGAGAAATACATATAAATAAACAAATGAACTATCGGAAAAATCCTTCTAAATGTTTATGAAATCTTGCATTCAAGAGTAACATTTTCCTTTGGCGGAGCCTCAATGGAAAGGACGTCTAGGTTTATGATCACTGTGAGTCGTCATGGCTTGCCCCAGTTACGCTGGTCACATCTTCAACAGTTTTCAGTTGTTGCTTCAAAATAATTTTCCCAGATTCTTTGTTGATCCCAGTAATTTCATCTTGAGGGTTACTGAAATGAAGCGAGCTAGGCCTTTGAATAATTGCTGGATTCGGCTGATTTGATGAGAGGTCAACATACTTTGCAGAATTCGAACTCGACAAGTGAGGGACCCCGAGAGGAGTCGCGATCTTCAGCTGAGCATCGCTAAAAGACAACTTCTTCGTTTCTAGCAAATTTCTGACAACTTTCTTAAGAGCGTAGCAATTCTCTAGATCATGACCGGGCGCACCCTCATGAAATAAACAATGAGCGGCAGCGTTGTAACTTGCAGGTAACGGATTAGACGGAGGACCCAAAGCATGGGTGGTAATCAGACCTTGTTGTACCAAATGAGAGTATAACTCAGTGAAGGTCATCGGGATCGGAGGACAAGGCTTATACTGACTCTTACGGGGATAAGGAACCTGATCCTGTGATTGCTGGTGAACAGGAGCGTTGGGCACTCGTTGACTGTCGACAGGAACTTGCATAGGCGAATAACCGGAAGGTTGTTGATAAACTGGTGCCTGATATACCGGAGCTGACTGTACAGGCTGGCATGCAGGAAACTGCTGATCGAAAGGAGGTGCAACAGTAGCTACATAGGGTTGTTGAACATATGGAAACGGATAACCTTGAACATAACTCTGCTGACGTTGCCAAGGTTGAGGAGTAGCCATTTTGCGGCTCCTCGAACGTGTCGGTCCTTTACCATGGTCGGAATCAGGAGTTTTGCACTTTGGAGGGGTAGCTCGTCGAACTGGTTGAGCACTAGGAGGCACCAAACCGGATTGAAGGCCATGAGGAGGTACGATCTCGACAGTAACAGCTGGTTGAGGTTCCATAACGGTATTAGTCTTAGAAACAACAGTAGACTGAGCATCCACCTTCACACTAAGAGCTCGTAACATCTCCAAAATCTGCCCTACACTTCCTCGAAGATCTTCGAATTCATGGCTGATACGGCTGATCTCTTGGTTTTGATCTTCCATTCTTTTGAAGGGTCGTATTGATACAGAGAACTCAGGGTGACAAAACTGGAGGGTGAGAGAACCGAGTATGAGAAATCGGGAGACACATGCAATGCAAAAGTATGATGCTAAAATGTGAATGCAAAAGAAGATTTCATGGAATTCAAACATTTACGAATGTCGTGGGGTACCAAAGAAATCTTTTTCTTATTTTTTCATTTTATTATTTTTTTTTATTTATGGTATCCCGCGATATCCATAAATGATATTTGAACTCCATGAAATACAATGCAATGAGATGCTTTATGGATGCAATGCATGAAAACATACAAAGTCCTAGGTTAAAGGAACGTGAGCGGAATCAAGGTCTACCCATCCCAAAAGGAGTGTACTATAGGTTAGTTGTACCTGCCGAACAAGGTTCTACAAAGTGCCCAAAGTCATCAGCCCATCTTTCGGATATTATCAACCTTCCGACTGACTCGGGGGTGAATAATATTCTCAAGAGAACCTCTTTTGAGTGTAGTATCGCGTAGCAGCCGTTGTAGGATTACTCCCACATAGCTCCCGCACTACGTCCTAAATAAGGCCGAGGTGGTGTAAAGGTACTACGGTTCCCAATATCACAGACTCCAATCGACCATGGAAAAGGTTTTTACGATTACTCGTTCAACCGAACCATTTTCGAAAAGGTCTCAACTGAGCGGTGATTCTCGAATCAGCTTGGTCGGGATTCAACTCCCTATAAGCCTCATCGAATATATCCCCATCCTATAATAATGTCACTAGTCCGGGCGTAGGACTTATCTCACAACACAAGGAACCATCCCAAAATCAGAGTACAATATATACATGCAAACGAATGGTAAAACAAATAGTAATAAGTAATGAACAAATTAGGGGTAACCCTCAAAAGTTTAGAAAGTCCCCAGTGAAGTCGCCATTTTCTGTTGCGGTGGAAATAGGATCACAAACTATTAATGAGTTTGAATCGCAATTCAATTCACAACCGCTCTTTGATTTATCCGAAGGAAAAGGTCAAAAGAGGGAAAACCTATTTTGCATCGTAAACACAATGCGGGGAAAGATCTAGGGTTCGGGGGTTGGTTAAATTTAGGGAAGGTATTAGCACCCTAAACTTCTGTAGTACTCTACAGGAACCTTTTGTTCAAATGTTTACTATTTGCTTTATTTATTTGCTTAAGGTATATGTACATAAGGATTAAAAGAGAGAAAAGAGACCTAAGGGGTTAGTTCTAAGTTTACTCGGCAAGACATCGCATCTTGTGCCTACGTATCCTTACGGGAGTGGAATCAGAGTAATCGTAGTTCCCCTCAAAAGGGAGGTTAGAGACTTCTTGACTGTGGTCAAGGTCTCAAGGGGAATAAACGCATCTTAAGGACACGCTTACGTGGAGTGTAGAAACTCAAAGTTTCTACGTTGAATTGTTATGTTGAAATTAGGGTTGATTTAGGTTAGGGATTCCACGGCGGGAAACCCTAAAATGAGCGCGGCGGCTCTTTGACCTAATGCTAAGGGTAAAACTGTAATTTTGCCTGCGGCGAGGCATTTGTGAAAATTAGGGTTTGTAGTTTGTAGTTTTGAATTTTTAGGGTTTTGAAGGTTTATGGACTATTGGCGCGGCGGCCAAACGGTTAGACCTAACCTTCGGATGTGTGTAATGTGACAGAAATAATGGTGAAGTTTAAGATCATACAAACAGAGAATTAACGACAGAAATTAAAGCCATACAAGCAGGAATTTAAAAGATGGAACTCAAAGCGCGATTGTTAAGTTCGCGAGGTTACAGATGAGAAGCAATTACAATGATATGAAATTTAATTTGAAAATACGCAAAAATAAAAAGGCAACGGATAAAGCTGCACAATGAACAAATGTGTTAGTAGATAGGAATATATAACTTTCCCGACAAGTCATGAGACGGGGTTATGAATTTATGCATGTTTTTGTGATTTTTATTTTTTATGATATGTGCACCTTAACTAAAATATAATCTATTTAATTTTTGAAAATTATTTTAGCTTGATTTAAAAAAAGTCTTAATATTAGTATAGAAAAAGTTATTATTTATAATGTTATATAAAAGAAATTTAGTTTTTTTTTTAAAAGTTTAAACCTAAAAAAGACAGTTAAAATAAATAAATTAAAATTAAACTGATTTGATAAATGAAACCGGGTCGGGCTGGGTCATGACCCACCAGCTCCGACCCATTTGAACTAAGTATAAAAGATAAGAAAAAAAGAACAGGGTCAGAAACCCTAAAAAAAACGACGGCGCTCTTCGTCCTTCCCTCTTGTCTCCCTCAATTTGTTCTGATTCACTCTTCTTCCTCTCCATTCGCATGGCTTTCTTTCACGTTCTTAACCTGTCACAAAACAAACGAAACGTCGAACATAAAAAGCGCGAGCTCTCTACTTACGTTCTTTGCGATTTCAATGAGGAATGTCTCGTGGAGATTATGATCGGTGACGGTGATGGCGTGGGGCTTTGAAGAGTTTCGATCGGCCGATGATGTTGAATATTGATGACGTTCAATCTGAGGTCGCGATGGCTCGACTCCGTTGAGGATCCTCAGACGAGGAGCTCCGGGGTTCCGTCGAAAGTTGGGGTTCTTAGTTAGGGTTTCGTGATGAACGGCCGCTTTTGGTGTTCTCCGTCTCTCGCATGCGACAACCAACCCCCCTCCTTGAACGAGGTGATCCCATTCCTCTTTATATCCTTTTGACCTTCATGATATTCGTGGGCTTTATTTGGATTTATGTTTCACTTTGGTCGTTCATTTTTCAGAAACTATACTTTTGGATTTGATTGATTTCTGATTGAAAAAAAACTTTCCTTTTCGGATTTGATTTGATTTCGTTTTGTACTGTTTGATTTACTTGGAACTTTCCTCTTTCAAACTCAGGATTTCAGCTCGTTTTGATTTGCATTATGATTTATCTCCACTTTGTGATTCAAATTGGATTTCGCAACTTCCTGGATTTTTCTGATACCGTTTGACCTTTGGATTTCGTTGGATATCTGCTTAGGCTTTTAATCCCCTTGATTTTCTGGTGCAGATTCTTCACTTCGGTCATTTACTCTAATATAGTTTTATCGTGATTGGCTTTGCCCCTTTTTCAGAAGTGGATATCGAACTGGTTTTTTTTGATACAAGTTCACTGACTCTTTTTTCTTCTTTCAGATTTAGTATGGATGCTTTGGCTGGATCCAAACTGCCGAGAAGGGGTATACGGCGATGATGACGTTCCGTTTGAGCCCAAAAGCTGACTATAATATTGTTTGATGTTGTGAGCAAAGCAATGGTGTTCAGCCAGAACCGTGACTTTCGGTGATTTGTTTATTGGGCAATGATGTCTCATACTGAGCCCTGCTTCTCGCGTTTGGGTAACTTGGAATTATGCAGGTTTATGACATTATTCTGTTGTGATTCCGTTCCGATATGGGCTTGAGACTCTGACTTGGCTCGGATTTTCCAGTTTTTTTCTGAGGCGATTTGCTGATATTTTGGCTTGATTTTATAACTGTGTTTATGCTGATACGATCCTGGTGTTATGCAGACTCATATGTCAGTTCTGGTGTGAGCTGATATATTGGCCTGTTATGTGGACTGATGTGCTATCTTGTGAACTGATATGCTGGTTGTTTATGTGAACTGATATGCTGCTGATATTTCATGAACCAATTTTGCCAATTTCTGGATTTCAATTGCGGGTCGGCTTATCCTTGTGTCTGCTGTCCCAGTGACTTATGAATTCCATGATGTTATTTCCTTTGTTGTTTTCAGACTTTGGCTCGTGGGGTCTTATTGGAGGCGAATTTCGACTGACCAAACTTGGGATTCTTGTTGGATTGTTCTTGCACTAAGCTTGTTTTGCACTGAACTTATCCTTTTGATTTACTTCCCTGTCGCTGTTGTTTCAGATGTGATATGGCTTGTGGATATTGGATATCAGTTCATTTTGGTTATCAAATTGGGGAATATACTTGATAGTGGCTGTTATATTTACTTGATGGTGTCCCTTTGAATCCAGAGTCGTGCAAATCCTTTTCGGCCCGAAAAAAAGCTTCTTTTACCTCTCTCTCTCGGCTGTCCCGCGTGATAAGAACCAATACTACCTGATCTGACGCCAATGGCGCGGATCGGTAACGGGAGTAGGATGCGGCTTCGGTTGTGCCCTCCCGGCACTCGATGATGACAAATGTTCTGAGAGTGTCAAACAATCTCTAACACTTTTCCCTATTCTGTTTTGTTTTCTTTTCAGGTGATCGAGGATTGCGTGAGGCGCTTAAAAGAGGCTTAAATGAAGAATGCTTGAAGCTCTTTTCTCTTTTGAGGACTTTAGGACTTAGAAATAGATACTCCTTGTAAATGTACAATACATTTGTAAACTGAATGATTTATCATGAATAGAATTGTTTTCCACTTCTACTTATAATTCCTAATTGTTTGCATAATAACATCCGCCAAATATTCATCCACTTTCCATGATTATGAATTTTAAATATCCATGAATAACATCCACACATCATTTAAATTCAATTTTGGTTCATGAATATTCAGTATGCAAATAAAATCCAAATTGAGATCTTTCCTGATGAATTCTCAGATGACTTTAACGAACGTCCCTTTTATTTTCAACTTCATTTCAACTTAATATGAAAATTTAAACTGCTTGCCGAGCATCTTTTGGAATGATCATTCACGTGAGCCGATGCCTCAGTACGACATTTCTTTTGTCCCAAAAAATCATAAATTTTACTTCAAATGACCAAACCATCCCTGGGATAATTCCTGCGAATCAAATCATACTCAAACACTGGTTAATGGTTAACAGATGAAAAATGACATGTTTATGCGAAATGACTAACTAGATGTAAGGGTAAAATTTGGGGTATTACAAGAGGCTCATGCAAATATTCCTTTATTTTTTCAAATGCTCTTTGGCAATTTTCATTCCAGACCACCGCCTGATCTTTCTTTAACAACTTGAACATTGGCTCACACGTACCTGTAAGGTGAGATATGAACCTTGAAATGTAGTTCAATCTACCTAGAAAACCATGAACCTCTTTCTCTATTTTCGGTACTGGCATTTCCTGTATAGCTTTTATTTTTGTAGGATCGACCTTGATTCCTTTTTCACTGACTATGAACCCCAATAGCTTTCCTGACCGTACACCAAAAGTGCACTTGTTTGGGTTCAACTTTAGTCTGAATTTCCTTAACCTCTCAAACAACTTCAACAGATTCACCAAATGCTCTTCCTTCGTTTGTGACTTTGCGATCATCTCATCAACGTAGACCTCAATATCATGATGAATCATATCATGAAACAAAATGACCATCACCCGCTGATAGGTTTCCCTTGCATTCTTCAAACCAAAAGGCATTACCTTATAGCAAAAAGTCCCACACGACGTGATATAGGTTGTTTTCTCCATGTCCTCCGGGGCCATCTTGATCTGGTTATACCCGGAGAAACCGTCCATGAAGGAAAACACTGAATATTGGGCCATGTTATCAACTAGCACATCAATGTGGGGGACCGGGAAATCGTCTTTCAGGCTCGCTCTGTTTAGATCACGGTAATCTACACACATCCTTACCTTACCATCTTTCTTAGGTACAGGTACAATGTTAGCGACCCACAGAGGGTAGTTCGTCACAATAAGAAATATGGCATCCAACTACTTCTAGACCTCTTCCTTGATCTTAACTGCCATGTCCGGTCTCGTTCTTCTTAGCTTTTGTTTCACAGGTGGGCACTCTTCTCGAAGAGGCAAGCGATGAACCACAATATCCATATCAAGTCCGGGCATATCTTCATATGACCAAGCAAAGACATCTTTATACTCTCGGAGCATTTTGTTGCACCCCAAAATTTGACCAACATTTATTTACCCATCAAGTGTTTGAAAGTTGATGCCTTCATCAGAAAGTTCAAGAGATCCTCAGAGGAATTGGTTGAAACCAAGGTTGTGTGCTTCATAACTTGAGAGTTGTTGGGTGCTCCCCAGATGATTCTGAGAATATGAGAATGAACTTGAAGCTTTGAGAAAGCCTATGAGATGTCTTGAAAGTCATCATGAAGCCCAGAGAGGTCATTATGCAAGAATTTAGAAGATTCAGCCATGAATGGTAGAATTAGGGTTTGACTGGGTCAACCCTAGGTCAACTGATGATTTGGAGAGGTTGAGACCTAATCCAAGGGCCATGAGATCATGGAATGATGAATGGAGATGTTATAAAGATGATTCCTAGACCAACTCATCATGATTGAGGAGTTTGAGAAGTTTTAAGCCAGGGTTTCTAAGGATGGACAGTGTAAAAACCCTAGTTTGACCCCTATCTTCCAGGCAGTTTTAGCTCAATATGTGATTGTTATCTCATCTTCCCCACAACATGAATGTTGTAGATCTTGTTCTTAGATTTAATTTGAGTGGTATAAGTCCTTGATAGGATTTGCAGAGCTCAAGTTATGGTTTTGACAAATTACAGGTCATCTGAGGCATGTGAATCTGGGTCCTTGAAAGTCACCCAACTTGCAGACAACTTTTGCCCTAGTAGGATGATTCCTATGATCTCTTGGTCAACATGAATGTTGAAGAGCATCTTCTTAGATTTCTAGAGAGTACTAGAAGTCCTTTATATGATTTGTAGAACTCAACTTATGGTTTGTACAAGACAAGGGTATTTTGGTCATTTGGAAGTTATAGGTCATTTTAAGCAAAGGCCATATCTCCTATTTCCAAGCCTCAAATGAAAAAATTCAAAACATCAAAGTTGTTCAAAATGGCATTTTAAGCCTAGAAAAATGGTCATGAGTTGTTGGAAAAGCTTGTAGAAAGGATTGACAAGAGTGGGTGAAAATGACCTAAAAATAAGACATAACTTAAATGGATCCAAGTTGGAAAATGGTTTGAGAGATATACAAATCCAAAATAGGTCATCCAATATGTCATTTTGAATCTACACAACATTTTGGAAACAATGGTTCAAACACATTTTTGATTTGAGGCCTAAAAATGGGGGATGCTTTGTAATATTGTTACTTGCATAATAAGGAACCTTTGGAAAACTTCACATAAGGCAAGGCTGAGCTTGTTTTTCACTCACACCATCTCAATATCTCATGTAAGGATATTTTGACACAAAATTAAAGGTCTTAATGCATGAAATGAGATAATACAACATGTCACTACATGAGAAATTCCAAGGCATTCTAGCTCATTCTAGAAGCTTCTAGATGATCCTATTGATTTCTATATATTGAGAGGATCACAATGAAGTAAGAGGTTGGTGAAATCAGTGGTGAAGAGTGAAGGAGAAAGTGATATTCAAGGTTTCTTCAAAAGCAATCAAGGTCACTAATTCATCTTTAGAGGTTTCTTCCATCAAAACTAGTGCAAACAGAAAGGAGTTCTCCATTGGAGGAGTAGTTGGAAGAAAGGACAAGCTCTGAGTCAAGCTCTACACACCTCTACCATTGATACTTGACAGGTTTGGATTTTTCTCCATACCTCTTTATTTATGCACATTCCATTAGAGTTCTAAGGTTAAACTTGTTAAGATATGATAGATGATTGTTTTCTGAGAATTAGAGAAAGTTTCATGAAGTTCCATAGCAGACCCTAGTTTCTTTCAGTTTCAAGAATGAGTCGTGTGTTGAGTATTAATTGATATGTTATGGTTTAGATTGGTGAGGGTAACATAAGGAGCAAGATTACACCATTAGATTTGAGTTACATCAAGGTTGATATCAGTGTAGTATGTTGAAACCCTAACCTTCATGCGTTCTGTTTGGAAGATACACGAGGTTTTAGGAGAAGCTATGGGTACCATCGTGTTCTTGGAGAGAAATGGAGCAACTTTGGTCTTTGGATCGTGGCTTTTCATGGCCATATGAGAGAGCACGAAGGAGGAGAAATCGCGTGCATGGATTCTGCAAAGCGGAAACCCTAGATGGAAGGTTGGGGACGATGACTCCCCACCGTTGGATCACTCCTTTTAATTGACTTTTTAACATCATCGTGCGGCCAGATTTTAAAATGAAAACGGAGGGAAACCTCCCAGCTGCAACGCAGCGTTTCATTAAAGCTGAAACCCTGGGCCTGGATTCAACTTGTTATCCCCACCCCCCTTTTGTGAAGCCCAACGAATTACACTGCATTTCTTTGCTAAATACACCGCGCCCTCATCCTTTTTCTTTTAATTTTTCATTTGATTTTTCTGAGCGCAAATGGGCCTGCGCGCCTTCGCTATCTGCACCTCCCATCTCCTGGCCCATCGTAATAAGCAACTAGGCGCCTTTCATTTTGACACCCCCTCCCCATTTTCTTTTATTTTCTTATTTTTAATTTCTTTCATTTTCTTGAATTTTATAAAATTCATATAAAATAGGAAAATTAGTATTTTTTAATTCTTGTTTTTTCTATAGGTTCATACTTCTGTGTAGAAAATTAATAAAAATAAAAATTCCATTTTATTTTTAGTTTAGTATTTTTAGAATATTATTCTTTTAAATAACTTTTTAAGTGATTTAGTTTGATACTTCATTTTGTAGAATTTATTTTAGGACTTCATTTTATGATTAGATATTGAGCCTTAGTTCCCATAGGATTTATTTCATGATTTTTAGGTTAAAATTTGAGTAGTTTGTTTAGGATAGCATTAGGGTACCATAATTAGGGTTTAGGTTTAGCATAGGTGAAATAAATCATTTTCTTCTAGGAGTTTTGACTTGATTTTTGGGTATGGGATTATAGGGCTATTATGGGTAGGTGTAATAGACCCTTGTGAATAAGTGTTAGATTTTTCCCCCTTGCTTTAGTATTTTCAAGGTATTTTCTGAATGGATTGTTTGTGTGGCATGTTCTGTGATTGATTGTCTATCTGGGGGGGGTCATCTTTGGAGAATTGTTGTGGGGCTTGGTTTGCTTTGAAGACCTTGTTGAAGGAGCATGATGAAGGAGAAGATTGAAGATCAAGACCCAGAGGATTGGATTGAAGTCCTAGTCCAGGAGCTTGTTCTCTGTTTGTGAGGGTTGAGATCCTGAAGTTTGAGGGAAATTCATGGTACTTTCCTGAGGAAGGCACTATGGATGTCTTTCATTCTTTCTTCTCACATCTTTCCCAAGTATTCAATGATGTTGGAGCCTTCATGTGAGTTTAGTTTCTCCTGAGAAGGAATGTAAACTGATCACAGTTGTTGAGCCACATGGGATACGACTCCTAAGTGGAAGCCCCCTAGTATTTTCCTGAGGAAGGTCCTATGGGTCTGCTCACTTAGTTCCCTTAGTTCATCTAGGATTTCTTAAGTATCCAATGATGTTGGAGCCTTCATGTGAGTTTAGTTTCTCCTAAGGAGGAATGTAAACTGATCACAGTTGTTGAGCCACATGGGATACGATTCCTAAGTGGAAGCCTCCTAGTACTTTCCTGAGGAAGGCACTATGGGTCTGTTCACTTAGTTCCCTTAGTTCATGTAGGACTTCTCAAATATCCAATGATGTTGGAGCCTTCATGTGAGTTTAGTTTCTCCTGAGGAGGAACGTAAACTGATCACAGTTGTTGAGCCATATAGGATATGATTCCTGAGTATAAGCCTCCTAGTGCTTTCCTGAGGAGGGCACTATGAGTCTGCCTACTTAGCTCCCTTTCTTTGGTAAGCTTGTTTTGAAGCTTGAAGACTGAGATTGATTTCTTTTGATTAGGGTTTTGCTTTAGGGCTTTGCTTAGATCTGATTAGGGTTTTTTAGATAATTTCTTTCTCAAGCATGTGGTTTGTTTGCCTGATGGCACTTCATTTCTTTTATCTGTATATTGCTTGATAGCATGTTGTTTATTTTTCAGTATGATTACTATTATTTCATGACTGGCTTGAGGTCGAGACGAGCTTGTGGAGGCTGAAGCCCCACACACATTTCCTCCCTCACTTGCATTGCATGCATTTTACTGTTAAGCTGATGCTTTGTCTGTTTCGGTGTATCATTGACATGATCCCTTAGGACTCTCATTTCCTTTGATAAGGATTTGATGATAGACTTTTAGGTTGAAACCTATGCATGACAACATCTAGGAGTTCCCTGTTCAAACCTCAACCATAGGATGAATCCATGGCATGATAACAGTAGGATTTGATAGTCTCCCTCCTAGTTGGGCCTGTTCTCTTCTCATCTCAAAACAGTTTAAGATACAGTAATCATGAATGATTTCTTTCGTACGTTACGAGCCTTAAGCTATCTGAGAAAGGATTGGGGGAGAGTTCCTTTTCCACAGTCTGGATGTTTAGTATGGTACCCTTTGGGTGACATGCGACGCATTCACTCTCAGGTCATAGTCTCTAGTGCGGTTGAAATCGCAAACACAATAAAAAACACTTCTTTCAAAACAGGAAATAAATCGTAGTTTCCCGAACTACGTGAGCTCTGATCTCTCATACCTGTTGAGAGTATGTAGGCACAAGATGGCGAAGTCTTGGCGAGCTACCTTCCCCCGTAACCCTTCGTAGGCCGAACTACGTTGACTCTGATTTCTCATTCTCTGATGAGAATACGTAGGCATAAGGCGCGACGCTTTGCCGAGTCATTTTTCTTTTCTTTTTCAGCCAGCCTTGATAGGTAGATAGAATAAAACCAACTCGTCCAAGTAAACAAACAAGCGTGGATCCCGTCGAGTACGACGGACGTGAGGGGTGCTAATACCTTCCCCTTGCGTAACCGACTCCCGAACCCAGACAATGGTTGCGATGACCTTGTCTTACCCTTTTTCGTCAGGTTTTTCCGATCGTTTCCTTTCCCGCTCTGAGGGATAAATAAGGAAAGGTGGCGACTCTTCTGTTGTGCCGGCACCTTATTTTCGCGAAAGCGACACATTTCTACCAGTCTTTGTTTGACATCATCCTCTAAAGCAGCCCTTATTCTGACTTCTTTCTTATCTTCCTTTGTACCCTGGTTTACGAATTCGATCTCCTCATGATGAGGCAGAATAACCTTCTCTTCTTGTCTCAACAACCTGGCGAGCTCTTCAGGCAGGTCTTCGTCTTCCTTAATCTCTTCTTCAGCTTGAAAGATTGGATTATCAAAGTCATACTGAGTCATAGATGAGTCTGAATCGGTGGCATCTGCTATGTGAAACCTGCAATGATGATGATTTAATGCTTAAAATGATATGCAAACAACACAAACCACATTGCCATTTTATTGTTAAAAATTAAAACAAGAAAAATAAGGATCACAATATTTGAATGCAAAAACGCCCTTTGATTAATGATAAAACAATTGTTCAAAACATAAACAAGGATAAGGCCCTACAGACAAAGACGACTATGCTCCGGGTAGAAAATAGGGCTACACATAATTAGAAAACAAGATAATTACTCTTCATAGGTCACTTGGACAACTTCTTCAATAGTCCAGTTGCCCGGACTCTGGCCGAGAACACATGGTTGGATCCATGCATCCATATCACAGTCACTATCACCCTCATCCTCGGACACAGTGTTGATTCGGTCAAATATCACCCCACCACTTGTAAACTGGACTGGTCCTCTGTAGCCTGGAGTGCTCTGTGAAGAAGAAGACGACGTGTTGTACCCTAATCCAAACTTATCTTATTTATTGGGGATGCTTAACACCTTCCCCCAACCTTGAGATGATCCAGACTTTACCACAGCTTGCGCTTCTTTGAATGAAGACATAGCAACCTCAGGAACTTTACCCACTACTGGTGCCTTCTCTTTGACCTAGACTGTTTCAAACACTTGACACAGGGTCTCATGTATCTCCCCATCAACTTCCACATACTTGAACGAGGATAAATGGCTATCATAATGCCCTCCTCACCACAGACGATGACAATGTTACCCCCCACCATATACTTTAACTTCTGATGCAAGGTCGACGTCACTGCCCTTGCCGAGTGAATCTAGGGCCGACCTAACAAGCAACTGTATGATGGTTGGATATCTCTTATGTAGAAGACAATGTCGAAAACCTTCGGGCCAACTTGGATAGGAAAAGCCACTTCTCCAAACACGAACCTTCTCGTTCCATCGAACGCTTGCACAATCAAATCACTAGGAGTGCATATTACTCCTTGGGTGTCAAGCTTCATCAAAGCCTTTTTGGGCAATACATTAAGTGAAGACCCAGTATCCACAAGAACATGAGATAATAAAACTCCTCTGCACTCAATGGAAATGTGCAGGGCGTGATTGTGGTTTCTCCCTTTAGGTGTCAAGTCCAGATCAGTAAATCCTAATCCATTTCCAGCATTCACATGCGCCACCACTCCTTCCATTTGGTTCACTGATATCTCTTGTGGCACATATGCAGTGTTTAGAATCCTCAGAAGGGCATTCCGATGTGCCTCAGAGCACAAAAATAATGATAAGATTGATATTTTTGACGGGGTTTATTGTAGATGGTCCACAATCTTGTAGTCACTTTTTCTAATCGGACGCATGAATTCTTCAGCGTCTTTCAACAAAGCATCCTTCTCACCCCCTTGAGAACTTTCTTCAACAACAACCCTCCCCTTTCCTTTATCTGGTCTTTCAACATTAGCCTTTGGAGGTGCAAACACCCTCCCACTTCTCGTCATTCCGCCTGTTCCCACCAAATTACCCATAGAATCAAACGTCGTTCCCTTCAGCTCTTATTTTTGTCCATTACAAAAGACTTCAGCCACATAATTCCACGGGATCGCTTTAGTGCTTTCGTAAGGCACAGGCCCTGCCTTGGTGATTATAACGGTAGTTGGCCTCGGCGGCGCCGATATGTTAATGGTTCTAAAAGGAATTGGGATTGTGGCAACCTCATCCCGCTCTTGACCAATCACCCTCTCATCTTTATTTTCACCAATTCTGTCAAATTGTAGCACACCTTCATTCATTAACCTCTACACATGATTTTTCAAGTCCTCACATCCTTCAGGATGAGCTAAACAACCTTCACAGTTTTCAATACAGCCTGGAAATACTCCACCCTTCAACAGTCTACTCTTAACCAAAATTAAAGGAGTTCTCAGCTCTTCAACGTTGGTCACCAAATTCAAATTCTCTTCCTCCACAATAGCATTTACTCCAGCCGCTCCATGGTTGGGCATAGGATTTTGCACAACATTAGGCACATCATTTGTAAAATTGATTGCCTTGCTATCTAGAATGTCCTGAACCTTATGTTTGAAGGCCTTACAGTTGTCTATATGATGGCCGAGAGCGCCTGAGTGAAAGTCACATCTGGCGTTTGCGTCATACCCTATGGGTGGCGCGCCGGTCAGAGGTGCCATTGTCCTTTTCTGGACCAACTGAAGCTGCAACAACTGTTGTAAGAGCTGTGAGTATGGAATTGGTGGTGCATCAAACTGCCTATTCATTACTCTCCCACGGTCTTGAAACCTCCGCGGTGCGTAATTCTGTTGTTGTGGACGTTGTTGTTGTTGTTGTTGTGGTTTTACTACTAGAATAGCAATACTCACAACCTAAGGCTGCTGCTGATGATATTGTTGATTTCTGTTTCTATTTCTGTTGTTACTCCTGTATCTTGAGACCACGTTCGTCTCTCCTTCCCTTTTCTTGTTACCAAAACTCTTCCTTCCACCTCCAGATGAGGATCCTTCTCCCGCTTGAATCTTTCCCAATTTAATCCCATTTTCAACTCATTCACCAGTAATGATTAAATCTGAAAAGCTACCAGACATAATCCTTATCAACTTCTCATAGTACACACCCGGCAGTGTAGCTACAAACTTGTCAATAAGTTCCCTCTCCATCATTGGAGGCTGAACCCTTGCAGCAAGCTCGCACCACCTCTGGGCGTACTCTTTATATCCCTCATTACTCCGTTGCGACAGATTCTGCAACTGCACACGGTTAGGCACCAGATCACTATTATATTGATAGTTTTGGACGAAAGCCTCTGCCAAGTCTCTCCAGCTTCTAATATTGACCGACTCCAAACCCATATACCACTCCAAGGATGGACCAGACAGGCTATCCTGAAAGAAGTGCATCAGCAACTTCTCGTCATTAGAGTACACGAACATTTTTCTATAGTATGAACGGAGGTGCACCCTAGGACAAGACGTCCCCTTGTATATGTCAAAGTCTTGGACCTTGAACTTTGGAGGGATCCTCAGACCTGGGATCAATCCCATGTTAGACATGTCCATACCAAGAGAATTCTGATTTTCAAGGTTCCTCATCTTCTCTTCTATCAATTTGAACCTCCTGTCTGCATCAGGCTACAAACCTGCTCCCAGATACTCCATGGAGAAAATACCATCTTGTTTGTCCTCCTCCCACTGAGGACCAGGATTTCCATGCACAACGCATGTTGCCTCTGGAACATGGGTTCCATTATGATTACCTCCGCCTGGAGGAATAACAACTGTTGGGATGACATTGGCATGAGGAGTGCCATTGTCAGCTGGAGGAGGAACATCAGCGGTTCCACCGTGCAAAACTTCACTTCCGTCAACCCTAGCAATCAGAGGTTGAACGAGTGTTCTCAATTGTTCCTTACCGTTAGCGACCCCTTGCATCATGTCCATGAATTGCGCCATACGGTCACGAAACTCTTGTAGCTCAAGTTGAATTTGGTCCATGGCCTTTTGTTGATTTCCCCTTGTTGAATAGCAGTGAATGGTGCGGTCTTCAATCCTAAAACAGTGTTGAGAAAACCATAGAAAGAAATAAGGTAAACGAAACCAAAACACCTGCGATGCAGTATGAAAAATGATGCAAAATGCAGACATGTAAATATGGTCCAGGTAAATCTTCCCCTTGATTCTTGTTCCACGGGAACAATAGGAGAATTAAGAGCCAACATATGGAGCCACACAACTTCTCTCATAAATAAAATGAGAAAGAGAGTATCAATACACAATACATCACCAAGGAAAATACAACTGAGTCAACACGACCTCATCCAACAATCCTGGTGATGGTCGGAGTATAAAATAACAACACACAAGATAAAATGCATCAAGTGCGACAACGAGTCTGAAATTTTTCCAATAACTCCTTAGTATCAGGGTGATCAGGCCTATCAATCAATCCCTGGATAAGAAACTCCCTCCTGCTGATGATAGTTTGCAAGCCTTGAGCATAATCTTCCCAAGCGCCTTCCCCAAATGCATCTTCAAGTTTAGGACTCTTCAGATCTGCTCTCAACTTATACTCCTCCAACGTCACAAGAGCTTCATGTAACTTGCGGTCGCTTTCGTATCGACGAGAGGATTCTCCTAGATCTACCTCATCTTTTACACGGAGTTGAGTCTTCAACTTGACATTCTATTGATGAAGTCCATATTTTCTTTCCTTGTTGTTAATCAGGATAGCATTCCATTGAGCGTTGAACTTTGATACCTCCAAATGCGCTCTCTCTAGCTCCTTTTTCTTATCTTTGAGAATATCATTGACGCTTTTCAAGTCTCGAACCACTCGCTCTCGGGCGCGAATCTCTTCTGTTAACTCTCTACCCATCTTTTTCACTATCTTTGTCTGCTTCTTGGATGAGTGGGTGGCCTGATTCTTTTCCCTTCTAAGCTGACTGATTTCCTTCTCCAACTCTTTGTTCACCTTGCGTAGTTCTTCCTTTCCAGCCCATAGTTGATTGTATTTCTAAATGTCAACTGTCGTTGGCTCTTCAACTACCAAGGGGTACAAAGGTTCTCTGACTGGAAAGGGTAGCAACAGTCTCTCAACTCTTCCCTAGATGCATTCCGCGTATGGTCCATAGGCTCTGCAATCACTCCTGCCCAATGAAGATTTTCCTTTACGGTGAATCTTACCCCAAGCCTTTTCCAATCTGATTAAGGTCTCATTGTCTATTAAACCAATGAAATATAGAGATTCCTGTATTTTTTCTCCCTTCGAAGGTTCTCTTAGAGTGTAACCAAACTGTCTGACTGCGAGAGCAGGGTTATAATTAATGCCCCTTTTTCTCCCAATAAATGGAACATTGGGGAACTTACAACAGCTGTAAACAATCTCCACGCCCAAAAGGACTCTGTTAAACCATACAATATTCTTGGAGGTTAAACCCATAAGTCTTTCTAACCAATCAGCAGTGTCAGAGATGTCAACAAAAGGACCAGACTTAGGCAGATGCGAAATAAACCATCTGTACAGGAGAGGCACACAGCATGAGACATTCTTCCCTCTCCTGTTCTCATTCTTATAGTGTACATAATAATAAACATCTCCTAAGAGTGTTGGCACAGGATTCTTGGAGGCGAAGATATGGAAGGCGTCCAAATCAACAAAATCCGGGATATTGGGAAACAATATTATGCCATAGATACAAAGAGCCAAGATTGCATTGAAGACAATCCAACATCCTTCTCTGCTGAGCTTTAACCACCAAGAAGGGTAATGAGAAACCAGGTACACCATTCCTCCAAATAATCTTTTCATCTAATTCAGAAACATCCAAGTGAAGGGAATTTGCTAACTTTGTCAAGTTGGGCTCTGCCTCAGAAGGTAGAAAGGCATCTGTTCCAGAATTGGGATTCCTAGAAGCATGGCAAATTCTTCCAAAGTAGGCATTAATACATATCTTGGGAAGGTGAAACATCACAGTTGAGGGTCATAGAACTGAAGCAATGTATGAAGACCTCCTAACTCAAACAATGAAGCTTTTCAGACATAACTCAGAATCTTCCCATAGTCTTTCTTGAAATCCTCCATCACACTGTGATCAACTGCAGAGATAAGACTGAGCAAGGACCCTATATCTGGTGTTGGAAACTAGTACACTACTGCTCTCTTCAAGATGGGCTTCATGCTGACAGTGGATTAGATTACTAGAATCAAGGAGAAAATATACACCTGAAACACAAATACATGTCAATGTTAAAATGCAAATGAGTATGAAAATGCAACAGGGGATCAAGATTGATGTGCTGCTAACTGAGATGAACCAGCGCTTCGCTTTGGTGAGAAAACAACACAGCATTGATATAAGGAACCCCACTGTATCAAAGACCAAAAGTCCACACTGACGAGAAAACCGGGTAAGTTAAAGTTCAAAGTTTCCTGCATAACCCTCCCCACTCACAGGTATGAACCTATCTTTGACAAGGTTTGGCATCCTATGCGGTTGTTAGCGTCACAAACTTGCGAGAAACGATGATACGTTTACCATTTCTAGTTTAGCATCATAGTCTAACGAAGCGGCCTCACTTAGCTGACTCCCAAGTGAACGGTCCCCAGAGTCGACAATCCACATATCCAACATCCTCTCAACTGTCCAAAACAGACTAGAAAGGTAGTCATCAAAGAGAATATTGTCTAAGCGCGAATTTTGTGAGGACTAATGCATGCTGCCATATAGGTCCTCACTACTTTCCATTCTAATGCTATGGTTATACTCAAGCCTGGGTTTTGGCTTATCACACAATGGAACAATCCCACCCAACAGCACAACAATATGATAATAATGTGCGGAAAGTAAAATGAAAAATGCAATAAAATACAAATGCAACACATATACACATATATACACACCCAAAGATAAAACACACAAGCGCTAGGATTGACTCGCATAGGGGATGGGAATTATTCCCCAGCAGAGTTGCCAGTTGTCGCATCGCTGCAAAAAGGGAGGCCGACAAAGACAGAAGAGTCGCCACCATTTGTTATTTATCCCAAAGAGAGGGAAAGGAAATGATCATAGAAAACCTACGAAAAAGGGAAAAGACAGGTCATCGCAACCAAATCTTGGGTTCGGGACTCGGTTACGCAAGGGGAAGGTATGAGCACCCCTCATGTCCATTGTACTCAACAGGATCCATGCTTGTTGTCTATCTAAAAGGGTGTTAGTCTATCAAAGGCTGGTTCACAGCGGAAAAAGAAAAGAAAAGAGACTCGATAGAGCATCGCCGCTCTATGCCTATGTATTCCCTCGTGCAATGGGAAAGTCAGAGTCAACGTAGTTCGGAAAACTACGCGTGAAGGGGGGAAGGTTGCTCGCCAAGACATCGCAGTCTTGTGCCTACGTATCCTCGTCTGGTACAAGAAATCAGAGCAAACGTAGTTCGGGATGACACGACTAAAGATTGGTTCAAGTGTTTTAATTGAGTAGGGTTATATAGTGGTTCCAGCATTTAGGGACGGTGCATGTTTGCGGTAGAACCAAGACTTAACACACTCTTTCTAAAAATGATTTTCAAACAATCCCGAGGGATAAAAGGTTTGATGTTTTTTTATGTTTTTTAAACAAGAAGTGAATAGAGTTAAGTTTGTAACTCATGTTGCACTAAAGACTATGACTTGAGAGCGAAAAAGGGCATACGCTAAACACTCTAGACAGATTGAGAGGAGGCCCCCCAACTACCATTCCTCAAGTACTTAAGGCTCGTAGCGTACAACATTTATTATCCTTTATTATGTGTCTTAAGAGATTATAAGATGAGAAGAGAAAGACACAAACTCTAAGGGGAACCGATCAACCCTAATGTTCTCATGCAATGTGATCCTAAAGTTGGGATTAAAAGGGGAGATTTATCCTAATGTTATCATGCAAAGGATTGAACACCTGATGTCTCTCCTACTCCCATCTTAAACAGAGGGACTAGGAATCCTAAGGGATCATGGAAAAACCAAGTAAACAACAGATAATCTAATCACATATGAAATGAAGAATTAGAAGAAATTGACTTAAAAAAATCAAAGCAATGCAAACATGATATGCAAAGATGCAAATATGAGATGTGAGAATCAAATGATGCAACAAAGGAAAATGATCAAAACAAATTGACTTAGACAAGTCAAAGAAGAGTGAGATGAAATGGGAGAAGTCAAAACTCCTACAACCATTCAAACATCCATCACTTACACAAAGACTAAGCATAAAACAAAACCAAAAGGCCATGATCAAAGAGAAGGTGGGAGAAAGAAGCTTGGGCAGCAAGCCCATGAAAATTATCTCAACCAAACATCCAACAATGGTCATGCAAAATAAATGAACAAGCAAGTGCTAAAAGTGATTCATTACTCAAGACAAACTCAAAGTTCAAATATGGACACCAAATCATCTTGAACAAGTGGTAAATACGCATGGGGAAAAAGTGGATCATCAAGAGAAAATCCTTAAATCATGTTAGAAACAAGATACAAGCACAAACAAGATCATGGCAAGTGTAAGAAACAAAGTTTCATCACAAACTCAACACCTAAGACAAGTGGAGAAGCATGATTTCAAAGTAACTTGTAATGCAAGGAACAAAAATGTAGGATCTAAAACAAGTGAACCAGCACTTTAAGCAAGTTATAAACATGTATCAAGACTTATGAGGTGCATATGGGTTCCATAAAACTCATCTCCCAAAGGAACTAGGTCAAACTAGTTTGTATGAACCTCTTCTAAGGTGACTTGACTTGCAAGCTTCACCAAAAATAGGAGGAATGTCCAATAAATCTCAAATAAAATCCACAACCAAGCTAAGTCAATCAAAAACCAAGATGCAAAACCTCTTGGACAGAAACAACTCAAGGCATCACCAAATAATTCAAGAATCAATGGTGCCCTACCTTATCAAGCAAATGTCGAGGGTCAACAAAAGTAATTCAAAACCAAATGAAAAATGATCACAAATGTCTCAAACCAGCCCTCAAAACTTCTTCAATCCATCACCTAAGTGAGATAAAAAGTTTGATCCTTGGGGGTGTTTGAATGAAAGCCAATGGTCATGATCAAGTTACGGTACACATCAAAATACACCTCAAATCATTAATTCCAAATAAAATAACAAAATAAATGGAAAATTAAAATAAAAAATATGGAAAAATAAATAACATTTTGAAATGCTAGAAAAATAATTTTGGGGAATTTTTGGGTAATTGGAAGTATTTTTAAAATATTAAAATGAAAACAGAAAATGAAATAAAAATAAAATAAGAGAAATAACCATGGGAGGTGCAAAAGTAAAATGAGAAAGAACTAGAAACAGTTAAGTGCGCGTTGGGCCTCAAAACATTGGGGGTGTGATTATCAATCTGAGCCCATCTGACCCAGAATCAATTTAAAACATGAAACACACCGTTTCATTAATCCAAGTAGGATTTCAACGCGTGTGTGTCACCCAATCAAACTAATGGAATCAAGCCATGCAAGCAAGTCAAATGGTCCATGCGCAATGAGTCAGCTCAGACCAGGCTGGTGACTGGACGCCGGAGCTAGGGCTCCCGTCGTCTTCTCCAGCCAGATCGTCGGAGACCAGTCACCAAAACTTCATAAAAATAAACAAATCTGGTATGATTCGAAAGCTCTACTCACAAGGATCATGAATCTACCCTTGGATTTCCAGAAAGGTCCATAAATAAAGAGAATCGAAAGCTTGAAAGTTTGAATGCACATGCTGAAATCTCATCATACAAGCAAATCAATGGTTCAAACATTGCCTACCATAGGTAGGGCTTCAGATGCAACCCAAAATGATCCTAAAGTATGCCTAGAATGAGAGGAAAAATGTGAGGAATCTTACTGAATAGAGCAACTCTATTGCCTCTTGAAATGATGATCAAACTTCTATTCAAGCTTTGCAATCTTCTCCTTGAGCTTTAGTGAGGAAGGAATGAGCAAAAACTTGAAGGAATTACCCAAGAATTGCTTGATTCGAAGAGTTGAAAATTTTGAGAAATTTGGAATGCTAGAGCTTTCTTCACACGCAGCCAACACCTTCTCTCCATTAGGGTAAGTTTGTGAAGTTAAATATGAGGGCTTCTTTCATGCCATGCAGGCCCATGTTGGCTATCTCACTTGATTTTCCAATTTTGACCAAAGTATTCCTTTTTACCACACACACGGGTCATGGATTTTTTCACATTTTTGGGGTCAGCAACAATGAGCATATGAGTTGTGGAAATGAATTGGATAATTTATGGTCATGGAGAACAATTTTGCACAAATTTCATGTCATGATTTTTTAAGTGATTTTGAGAAAAAAGTAGCACATAATGACTTGAACATGTTGGTCCAAATGTGGTAAACTTCTTTATGACCATGTATTGGTGTGAAAATATCAAAAGGAGGCCAAAAGGTGACTTGTAATGTAAGATTCTTGAACCATGACCAAAAGTCAACATTTCACCTTTAAAATGGTCCACATGATCATATAATGCACCAAACTCCATGAATTTTTGAGTCCATTGTGAAGTGAGTTGACTTTAAGTTGACCAAAAATATCTTCATCCGAGGATCCTAACTTGTTGGTATCATAACATGAGATGTACAAACTCAATGGATGAGTTATTGTAGACAAAATAAATCTAAGAACATGCCCTAAAAGTCTCATGTTTTCATGAAAAAGAGATTGAGTTTGCATCATAGGGAAAAATGTCCTTGAAGTTAGGCACTAAAGAAAGGGGATTTTACACTGAAATCATCTGAAACCCTAATTTAGTAACTTCTTGAACCCTTGATTCCTCTTGATTTGATCTTAAAATGAAATCCCAAATGCTATAAGATAACTTCCCATGGCCTCAATGACTTAGATCCAAGTCTTGAACCTTCTCAAGTCCACAATTGACTTTGGGTTGACTAGATGAAACCCTAGTTCCATATCTTCTGACTGTGGCTCTTGTAGATGAATTGAATGACTGCACAAACTCCATAATGACCCCTAAGGTACTCAATGAGATTTTGCACCATGCCTCAACAAAGAACAAGACATCATGAATCCTTGAGAACCCTCTGATGATCCTCAGAATAAGAGGTGATACCAATACACAAACTTCTCCTCAAGGAGTTTTGAAATTTCCATGGTGATGATAAACACTTGATGGCTTGCACAAGTGCCCTTGCTTGGGCTTGAAAATAAAGAGACCCTCCTCTTGAATGGCACAATACACCTCTTGATCCCCTATTAAGAACAATGCTATGAAAATGCAAATGCTAAAATGAAATGAAACATAAGCCAAGTACAAGAAATGGTTGGTCAAATTTTGGGGTGCAACAACCATCAAGAAGTGGCACAAGTAGCACACTATATCACACATAAGAACAAATAAAACAACCACATCGGAAGTAGCACAGAAGTTAGGTGGTTGCTATACATCAAGAAATCAGATCATGACACACACACACATAACATCATGCTGGAACATCTTGTCCCACATCATCATTACTCCCCCTTTTTCCCCAATTTGGAAAACTTATGGAAAAAACCACAACCAAAACAACAAGCTTAAGGATCTGTAACACAAGCTTGACAGGAATATTAGCCAACTAAACCATCACACATCTTCATCCAAAAGATTTCGAAATAGAACAATCTTCAACAAAGGACACAAGACCATCTTCAACAAAGGAACATCAAAATAGCAGTAGTAGCAACAATAGGTTAAAGTGAAAAAGCTCCAACATTTCTTTATCAAACACCAGATCAATTTCATCAATAGGTGCATAGATTTTGGACGCAATGTCTAAGACATATTTCCCAACAAACATTTTATAACTAATCCTTAGAAACCCGTGAGGAATACGATAATTCATAACCACAAATTCCTTTTTCAACATAGGATAACAAGCTCCAACATTCAACATTGTCTTCAATAACTGAGCATCACTAATAAGCTCCCTAATTTCATTATACTTCAATGCTTAAACATAATGTTCTTCTTTATCCTCACCTAGAGTTTCCTCTTCCTCCTAAACTTCCTTTTCCTTAGTCAATCTTGTCAATAGAGGGAACCTTGCTTCTATCCAATGAATTAATAATTTAAGGTGAAAGCTTCTCACACTTTCCTCTATCATACACCATTATATACTCCTTATTGCTTTCAACATTACATTTAGTAATAATGTTTATAATAAACTTCTTGACTAGCTTTTCATAGCAAGGAGCAATATCAGTAATAACATTCATAAGCCCACTAACTTTTATCAGATCTATAATCTCTTTACAATGAAGAGCATTTGTACCTATGTCTTTTTCACATGCAAACCTTCTTAGAAACACATATTTCCACTCCTGAACACTTGTTTCAAGATGGAAAGACACATTATCCAAGGGAGCAGCAACAACGTTCATAGAAGTCCTCTTTCCACCATCATTTCTCCTTATGATGGACGCCATGTCATGGACATCTGCTTCAACATCTGTCTCAAACTCAATTGTTTGAACAAGCTTTTAAATCACTTCAGAATTAACAAAGGCAACTTGTTCACTCTTCCTCTGAGTTGGAAACTCAGTCACCAACATGTCACACATGTTTTCTGGCACATCCTAATTGACATCTTCATTACGATCTTTGAGCATCGGGGTACTCCATAACAGATGAGTGTAACTACTTCCAACATATATACTTTGGGAATCAAAGGTGTAGTCCTTCATTTTCTTCACTTGAAAATCGGGAAAGTGGGTATCATCTCCTACCATGCTCAAATCAAATATATATTGCATTTGTTGAACAAAATACTCCACCATCTTGTTTGACGTGTCATCAACAAAAATGGGAACTATCATAAGATTCTCATTGTTTTCCACAATGAAATCCTCCAGTAGTTGGATAAACTCTTCAAATGTCAAAGCTTCTTTTGACAAATTCCTTTCAAGGGCTATTCTTTTGTGTACAAATACTTCTATTTCAGCCCACTTTCCTCATAATGGAAAGGCATGTTGTCTAAGGGAGCAATAGAAACATTTTTGGGAATCATTTTGCCACTAATTATTTTCTTTGACTTCTTGTCAGACCTTTTACTAAGACTAACATCTTTAGTAACACCTTCATTGACAGGAGCATACCCATCATGAACTTCATTGTTCTTAGGGATAGAACCATCATCAGCACTGACATAATCATTTACAACATCATCAATATTATCACTCACGTTATTCACTACCTGATCCTTTTCTTGAGTAGCCTTGTCTTGATACTTGGTTATATTCTCCATGATTTTCTTCATTATGTTAGAAAAACGAATGTCATCAACTTCCACATAATCATCCTTATTAATGACACCATGATTGTTAGTGGCATAATTACTAACATCTTGATTGACTTCCACATTTTCACACAATGTCTCAATATCTTTCTCCATATCTTCTACTGCATGATCCTTCCTACCTTTTGATGCATATTTTCTTTTCTCATCATGTTTATTAACAACAACACCATTATCTTCAATAATTTCAACCTCAACATCTTCATCAGAATGATCATCATCACTTTCATGACTATTTTCGAGGATTACATCATGATTCTCATTATTAATTTGAGACCATGTCTTCAACATGTCAGACGGGATGCCTAACACATCTTTATCAACATCTTAGTTACCCATATTGGTTTCTTGGGTCTCTTCAACAAAATACTTTTGAATGATATGATGGTTTCTTATAGGCCCATACATGAAAAGAGGATCAAACATATTTCCACTAGCAGCTAGATCAGACTTATCAAAATATGGAATATTGTGGAAAGAAATATTTGGAACATACATCTTATAACCTTCCCAACTTGACACTCCTCATCAATTTTACCTTATTCATTCATGAGATTAATACACATATGATAACTTTCTCTGCAACAACCCCGAAGCTTTCAGTTCCATATCTCAGTTTATGTATTTACAATAAACATGATCTTCAACATTCTTCTCTAGAGTGGTAGCATCTATCTTCATCTTTTCATACCCCATTTTTGCCCCTTAATCATTGATAACACAAAATCATATATATATATATAGTGACGTACTTTTTTACTAATCAGTGACCGGTTTCACTCCGATTTTGGATATTTCCACATTATTTGTCCAGTATTTTGCAGGTATTCAAAGTTCGTGCTCAAATGGAGCAAGATGAAGAAAACAAGCAATTATAGATGAAAACCAGATGAAAACCAAGCCAAAAACAACAAAAATGAATTCTGCTGATGTGACGACCGTCACAAGCCTATGACGACCGTCATACGCGTTACGCCCGTCAGGAATCCATGACGACCGTCATGGAATAAAAATGCAGAAATGTTGCATGTGCTGTGAAGTGCTTTCAAATGCCAAAAAGGAGTGGACCACTAACTCCTATATTTTCTGAGATCAATCCCACTTCCTGAGGCAATTAACCGTTGGAAATCCCATCTATAAAAGGAGGGAGCTGGTACCAGAAAACGGGAGCTGCATTGAAGACACGAAGTGCTGTCAATTTACTTTTAGAGCAATTTTTAGTTTCCCAGTTTCTTATCGTTTATTGTTTCCTTTTTCTTTCTTTCCTTGCAATTGTTGTTTTACTTTCCAAATTCTATTATGTACGAGTAATTGGCATAAAGACTAAATCCTGCCGTCATTTTGGAGGATTTCCCAAAAGCCAATCGAATTGTTTACCGGTTCTTATTTTAATCGTTAATTGATTTCCATTTCCCATTATAATGCATATTTATATTTTCTGCCATTATTTACGTGTTCTTAATTTACATTCCATGTCCGGCTAAATTTAAGTAATCGGTATGTAATAAGTGGTCAGATGGGATTTGATAATTAACCGGTGTATACTTTCCTTTTCAAAACTTATTTATGGCTTCAATTTTTAAATCGATTTTTCTAAAATAAATGTTCGTCGCGACAGCGAGAACTTATTAAAAAGCAGTTTTGCCACGACATTGGGAAATTCATAAAGGTACGAACCAACAAGCGACAGCTGAGGTTATGTCCAGATAGTAAAAACTAAGCATTCATTTTAAAAACAGCGACAACGCTTTAAAAAGGATTAGAGCTTTATGGTTTTCAAAAAGTAATTTTAACCGCGAACGGGATAGCGACAACATACGTTCTGCCTTAGAGTTGCGACTAGCGTCAACAACCTTAGTGAGACAAAGGTCTTTAAATCGTCATTTTCTTCTTAAACTATTTTTGAAAACACCAAAAACACTGGTAACTTGTCGAATCCCTGAAGAACCAACATATTGCATACCGATTCAAGCATTCATACCTTAACTAACATTCTAGTTCCCCTATAGTTTATGCACTTATTTTGCTTTTATTCCCCTAAAACATTACCAACCTAGATAAACACAGTAACACCCGAAAATACTAGCTTGATTACGAGTCCCTGTGGGATCGATATCTTTTATTACTATGCGATAGACTGTGCACTTGCAGTTAATTCAGTTAGACATAGAAAGTCGCGATCAAGTTTTTACGCCGTTGCCGGGGACCCGTTTAGTCAATAGTGTAATCCTTTGTTACACATTATAGACTAGGTTAACTATTCTCTCTCCCTCTACTCGTTCTTCGATTGTATGCCAAGTACTCGCTCACAAGGCGCCATCTTACAACCTACAATCACCGAACTAGAGCGCTTCTTACATTTAAGAAGGCGCATCCTCGAATATCAACGAAAACACAATATTCCTGATCTTTCTAGCTCATCCTCCTGTTGAAGAATCAAAGATGGCTGACAGACCTCAGAACAAACCGCTGAAGGACTACGCTACCCCCTCTCAGCTGGAATCTTGAAGTAGCATTGTTGCCCCAGCTATTAATCGGAACGTTTTTGAACTGAAACCGTCATTGCTGTCAGCTGTACAACAAAATCAATTCTCAGGAAATACAACTGACGATCCGAACGAACACTTAACGAAGTTTGTGCAATACGTAGAAACAGTGAAGGCAAATGGAGTAACTCCAGACGCAATAAGACTTCGTCTCTTTCCTTTCTCTCTTAGAGATAGAGCATGAACATGGTTACAATCCTTACCATCCAACTCCGTTACGATGTGGGAACAGTTGAAGAACATTTTCTTAGCGAGATACTTTCCGCCAAGCAAAACTGCCATGCTTAGAGCTCAAATCAACGGATTTCGACAAAAAGATACTGAATCTCTCTATGAAGCGTGGGAAAGGTTCAAGGATATGATGAGAGCATGCCCTCACCGCGGTTTAGAAGACTGGGTGACAATCCATACTTTCTACAATGGGCTTCTATATAACACCAGAATAACGGTAGACGCTGCTGCGGGCGGTGCACTTATGGATAAGCATTACGACGAAGCCTATCAACTTATCGAAAACATGTCTCAGAACCACTGCCAGTGGGGAGGTGAAAGAACCCCAGCAGAGAAACCTGCAGCGAAAGGTGGGATGTACGAGATCAGCAGTCTTGAAAATTTCAACGCTAAGGTAGATGCTCTAGCGCAGAAAATCGACAGTCTGACCGTTACCCCAACTGCAACCGTAGCTGCTGTAACTCCGAATTGTGAGTTATGTGGAATCGCCACTCATAATACGCCCGAGTGCCCATTATTGGCAGGAATTCCACCAGACCAACTAAACTACGCTCAAGGAAATCCTTACACAAATACTTACAACCCAGGATGGAGGAACCACCCAAAAATTTCCTACAAGAACGATAATGCCTTGCAAGCACCCACTGCTCCGCCAGGATATCAGAAACCAGCCGCTGCTGCCCAGACTGCCCATAGGAAATCAAACCTCGAAGTGATGATGGAAAAATTCATAGCTACTCAAGCTCAAACAAATAAAGAATTCCTGAATCAAAACATACACACTAGCGAGCAAATTAAACAACTGACCGGAAAAGTAGACGCTTTAGCCACCCACAATAAAATGCTCGAAACGCAGATATCACAAGTGGATCAACAACAAGCCTCTGCAGCCGCACCAACTGGAACATTTCCAGGCCAGCCAGAACCAAATCTGAAAGGTCATGCAAATGCTGTTATATTAAGAAGTGGAAAAGAATTGGAAGACCCAACAGATCCTATGAACGAAGATTTAGTCATGCATCAGAAATCTGATAAACCAGCAAAAAAGGAGTCTGAAACAGAAAAGAAGGAATGTGACGAGCAAAAGGCCGCCAAAGATGAAAATTCATACGTGCCTCCAGCGCCATATAAACCACCTATCCCTTATCCTCAAAGATTAATAAACTCCAAAACTTCAGGACAATTTAAGAAATTTGTTGAACTTCTGAAACAACTAAATGTCACTATTCCTTTCACAGAAGCGATAACTCAAATGCCGTCATACGCTAAGTTTCTTAAAGAAATCTTGTCTAATAAAAGGAAAATAGAGGATAACGAAACAGTTACACTTACTGCCGAATGTAGCACAATCATTCAAAACAACATGCCTCCTAAACTAAAAGATCCAGGTAGTTTCTCCATACCTTGCGTCATAGGAAAGTTCGTTATAGACAAAGCTCTATGCGATCTAGGAGCCAGCATAAGTGTCATGCCTTTATCTATATGCAAAAAGCTGAATATGGGAGAACTAAGACCAACTAAAATGTTCGTGCAGTTGGCTGACCGATCAGTAAAATATCCCGTCGGTGTACTGGAAAACGTTCCAGTACGCATAGGCTAATTCTATATCCCAACCGACTTCATAATCATGGACATCAAAGAGGACTCTATTACCCCAATTATCCTAGGAAGACCGTTCCTAGTGACAACCGGAGCTATCATAGACGTAAAGAAAGGAAGGCTAACATTCGAAGTAGGAGAAGAAAAGATAGAGTTCATCCTTACTAAGTTCTTGAAGGCACCAGCTATAGAAGACACATGTTATATAGTAGATGTCATTGACGAATGCATATGAGAAATAGAGAAGGAAGAAATTACATATTCTGAAATCATGAATATCCAAATCCCTGCTATTCATGAAGACGACAACTGGCGTGCACCATACAAAGATGATAGTCTGAGCGAGATCTTAGCACTAACTCCAAATCACATGTCAGGTCCGAAAAACCCAGCTTTAGAACTTAAAGAACTACCTAAAACCCTCAGGTACGAATTCTTAGATACAGAATTCAAAAGACCAATAATACTCAACGCTAATTTAGGACAGTCAGAAACTGAGCAATTACTAGAAGTCCTAAGGAAATACCCAACTGCGTTAGGCTATAATATAAGCAATCTAAAAGGCATAAGTCCTTCTATCTGTATGCACCGTATCATGCTAGAGGAAGACTGCAAAACTTCAAGAGAACATCAGAGAAGGATATGAAGGTGAGAAAATACTTAGAAGGGGGGGTTGAATAAGTATGACAGAAAATAATCAAAGATAAAAACACAAGTATTTTTATCCTGGTTCGTTGAACTCAACTACTCCAGTCCACCCTTTTCAAGAGTGATTTGCCTTTCTCAACAAGGACTTAATCCACTATTCAAATCAACTGATTACAAATAGCAACACCTAAGAACAACTGTTCTTAGTCTTCTCAAGAGCTACTGATCTAACCTAGATCCTCTTAAGGAAAACTTCATTTACAAATTAATGTAATACAATGAAAGAGTAAGAAATGCTTCTATGAAAGCTATAAACACAACTGTGTTATTTCTCTAAGTTTAGAACAATGTATGAACAGTGAAGAATATGAGAGCTTTTAGCGTGAGAGAGTTCTTGCAATAAGTTCGTCAATTTCGTCTTAATTCGTCACTTGAAGAATGAGCTATGATATCCTTTATATAGCCACTTGAATATTGGAGAGAATATTTTACCGTTGGAGAAGATATTTCCAATATCAAAATAGTACTGTCCTTTGTACTATTGCAGCAGAGAGACGGCGCACAAAAAGTGGGTGTAGCAATTGTCTGCTGAGCTGTGATTATACCATATATGGAATGTACCAGAGGAATAATATTCTTGCAGAGAATTTTGTCTATCCCAATTAAGGAAAGATTTGCTGGCATATTCCAACGGATATATTAAAATAATCTTCTTCAAATAATTCTTCAGATAGTTCAGATCAACAATCAATATCAGAGTCTTCAGTCTTCAGATTCTTCTGGAAACTTCAGAGCATAAGATGTTCTTCAGATGTTGATGAATCAGAGTCTGGTGCAGCTGTGTGCTTGAAGCGTAACATGCTCTTAGATCAGAGTCTTCACTCAGATCAGAGTCTTCTCTCATTCAGAGTCTCTTCACTCAGAGTCTTCTTTCATTTCAGATTCTCTTCATAATATATGCAGCGTGTTGTATCTTCAGAATCTTGATAACTAAGCTCTTATACTTCAGATTCTTCTAATCTTCAGATGCTCTTGAGCCATTCAGAATTCATTGTTCACATCAAATTTGCTCTTTAAGATTAAAGTCTTTTGTGCCTGTAGAAAACAGTTTAGAACAAATTTAGAGAGTATAATTCTTGTATACAAATTATCATTAATGTTATCATCAAAACATAGAGATATTACTGAGACACAATCTGTGCTCTTACAATCTCCCCCTTTTTGATGATGACAAAACATGAGCAATTTGTTCAATAAAAGTATGAATTAAAATTACTCCCCCTGAGATTAACAATCTCCCCCTGAAATGAATACTCTAATGGAATTAGATACTTCCCTTTCTGGTTGAGTATATTTCAGATTCAGAGCCTGATTACATTTCAGCTTAACATCCTGATTGAAGCCTGGTTGACATATGTTTGACTTCTAGAGTCAAGGCTTGATGCCATATTAAAGCTTGATGCCAAAGCTTGATGTCATATTAAAGCTTGATGACAGATGAACAACTTCAGAACACTTGGTTGTTTATCTTGCCATTTCCTGTCTTGAGTTATCTTTTAGATCATAGTACTCAAGGTTAGATATCAGAGTCTGGTCTACTCAGATTTAGCTATTTTTGATCAGGTTCTGAAAAGATAGATCTCAGGAAAAACTTCAATGAAATTTGTCAGAGTCTGGTTAGATAAATTTGTCAGAGTCTGGTTAGATTCAAAGAATGTTAGTAACATGTCTGACTTAGTTCAGATAATTGCTTATAGATTTGAACAATCAGATTCTATTTTGTTTCTCCCCCTTTTTGTCATAATCAAAAAGAATTTTAAAAGACAGTAAAGATGCAGAAGAAACACATATCCAGATAAGCAAAAAGATCAATGTCATTAAGATAAGAGAACATTCAGATACAAGCATGCAAAACATATCAGAAGAAAATCAAAAACAAAGCAAAGCATGAAAAACTTGTGCAAAACATCAAGTAGGTTTAGCAGATGAGGCTTGTTGAGAAGCAATGAGTTGCAGCAGTGCTGTAATCCTTTCTGAGTTTTCATCTTGCTTAGCCATCCAAGTTTTCATTTCTTCATTTGTCTTCTTTTGATCAACCATAAAATCCTTTAGTTCTTTGACATCCTTCTGAAGATCTGTAGAGTCTGAAATAGCAGATTCTGAAACAATAGATTCTGAAACATTCTTAGTAACATCAGGTGCAGGAATTTCTGGAGGTGGAGGAGCTTCTAGAAGAAGAATAGGAGGAGGGTTTTTCTTAATCCGTTTTTGATAAGCAGCAAGCCTTACTTTTGACAATCTAAGACATTGAGTCCTGATTTTCAAAGCCTCCCTATTCAGTCTGTAAAGATATTTCTTCCAAACAGCATTAGCAGCCTCTTTGTCCATAGTAGTCATGCAAACATCCATAATGTCAGCAAAGTCTGAGACATTATCCTTATCAAAATCTTTTAACATAGTATAAACACTTGATCCCAATTCTGCTTCATCAGGGATTCTGGGTTGGGTTGGTTGTGTTTGTGGTGTTTGTTTTGAAGGTTGAGGTTGTGAAGATGGATGTTCAGATGTTTGTGGTTCAGAAGGTTGAGGTTGTGAAGATGGATGTTCAGATGTTGGTTGGTTGTTTTGTGGTTCAGATGTTTGTTGGGTGGTTTGTGGTTCAGATGTTGGTTGTGAAGTGTTTTGGATTTCAAGAGGTTGTGGAGTGAGAGTTTGAGTTGGAGAATTTTGTGGAGAGGGTGGATGTTCAGAAGTTGGAGATTTAAACAGTTGTTTCCAAACACTCTCAGAACGAGGTTGTTTGAGATCATTCAAGCATTCATTAATGTAACCAGATGATTCATCATCAGATGATGTATCAGAGTGGTTAGATTTTTCAGAAGTTGAAGATAAAATGATAGAACGGTTTAGAGGTGTGATATCTAATATCTCATTAGGATTAATGAGATTTTCAGGTTGGTCAGAGTGTTCAGGGTGAACATCCTCTGGAATGGTAGATTCTGGGATGGTGTTTTGTGGTTGTGGTGTTGTTTGTTGAGTTTGTTTGGATTGTGGTGTATGAGTCTCAGATGGTCTAGATCTTTTAAATATAAGGGGTGAGTCAGATGGTGTGGGGGTAGCAGAATGATGAACAGGATTAGAATCAGTGTTAAATACCTGTTTCAGAGTATCTCTAATTTCTTCAAAAGTTGCTGCAGGAGGATTTTGTTGAACCTTCTTCAGCTTCTTCCTTTTCTTCTTCGTTTCAGCATCTGAATGCTTCCTTTTCTTCTGATGACCTTCTTTATCAGCTTTTCTCTTACGTCTTCTTTCCCTTGTTAAATCAGGAAGAACTTGGCCTTCCTTCTGCACAAGATTGGCAGGAATCTCAACACCATCTCTTATGCAGCGAGCAACATACTCAGCAATAAGTTCCCTAGGTTCATCTGAGGTGAATAGAGGAAAATCCTCAACAGGAATCCTTCTTCCCCTAACTTCTTCAGAGTTAGTTTTCCTTGGTTTCTCAGATAAATCTTCAACCAGTTTCATCCTTCTCAGAGTTAAACCATTTATTTCAGAGCCAATGATAAAATTCAGATCTTCTGTCAACCCAGCCTCTTGCAGATGCGCCACAAGTTGGTTTTCTATCAGAATATCTGAAATCATCCTTCCCATAGGGATCCATGTTCTGACTTTTCCAGTTTTATCTCTAGCTGTTTCCCTTGTTTCCTTGACGTGAGACACCAGATGATTAAACAACAGATATGGAAGATCAATCTGAATGTTTTGGTGTAAACAATACATGAAGTAAAGTTGTTCAGCATTAACATAATCAGATGAGTTTGAAGAGGGTCTGTGAAAGATGGTGTTCATGAAAATCTTAGCCCATATCTTGTAAGTGGGTTTCAAAAACTTAACCTTCTTACAAGGTTCACCAGTAGTGCAGATTTCTTGACAAACATCTTTCAGATCTTCACGCGCAGAAGACAGAGAGGTTACTCCATCAGTTGCCTTGAAACCTATGAGTTTCCTGATCAGATTTTCAGTGATAACAATCTTTTTCCCCAGCACAGAGGAGTGAATGAACTTTGGAGTAGCAAATGCATGGATCCAAAACTCCTTCACTAACTTTGGATACACAGGACCCATAAGCCTATCAAAGTAACCGTCCCAGCCTTGTGCTTTGATTGAAGAAATCAGATCAAACCCATTTTCAGCAAGATCTTCTAAATCCACGAAACTTTCACATAGAACTTCTAGTGAATCAACAGGAGTTAGGAGAGTGCGTACTGGTTCTATGACAGTGGTAGCATCTTTGGTAGTAACTGCTTTTGAAGTGGATGCCATTGTTGACGATGATGAAGAAGATGAAGGTTTCTGGGTTCTTTTAGGGTTTGAAAAGAGAGAGAACAGCAGACAAAAGCGCATATGTGTTTGAGAATGTGAAAAGTGTGAATGTGTTAAGAGAGTGGTTTATATAGACAAATAAAACACGCATGGGAAACACAACAGACATACATAGGACACATACGCACGTTTGCATTAAATGAAAAGTAATCATTTTTAATTATGATATGACATTTGGGGGAAAATCAAGACAGATTGAGATTTTCAAAGCAATACCTTAAACGTCATAATCAGTAGGTGTACTCCATCTTTTCAGATTCTGAGTGACACATGTTTGCTTTGCATGTGATTCTGTAACTCTTAAGAAATGAAACGTTTTCAACTTTCAGATCCTCTGAGATGGTCAGTACAGAGTTTCACAAAAAAAAATAAATCACAGATAAATTAAACAAGCAAGTCAGATGAAATACTTCAGAGTGTTAAAACACTTAGCATCTGAGAAGTTGACTCTGAGAAATATTACTCTGGACAAAAATCCATACAAATATTTTTCAGAATAAACTTAAACCTATCTTCAGCAAGGGGTTTTGTGAAAATATCTGCCCATTGATGATCTGTATCAACAAAGGCTAAATTTATTACACCCTTCTGAACATAGTCTCTGATGAAATGATGTTTTATTTCTATATGTTTGGCCTTAGAGTGTAAAATTGGATTTTTGGATAAACATATAGCAGAAGTATTATCACAGAAGATAGAAAGATTACTCTCATAGATTTGATAATCTTCTAGTTGACTCTTCATCCAGAGCATCTGAGTGGAACACCCAGCAGCAGCAATGTATTCTGCCTCTGTGGTTGATAGTGCAATTGTTGGTTGCTTCTTGCTGTACCAGGAGATCAGATGACTTCCAAGAAACTGACAGCTTCCAGAAGTACTTTTGCGCTCAACTCTATCTCCAGCATAGTCAGCATCACAGAATCCAACTAGTGAATATTTGTCAGATCTTCTGTAACACAAACCAACATTAGCAGTACCTTTCAGATACCTTAGAATCCTCTTAACAGCAGTTAAGTGTGATTCTCTAGGATCTGATTGGAATCTAGCACATAAACAAACACTAAACAGAATGTCTGGTCTAGAAGCAGTCAAATAAAGAAGAGATCCTATCATACCTCTGTAGAGTTTCTGATCTACCTTCTTACTTACCTCTTCCTTACCTAGAGTGCTTGTAGGATGCATTGGAGTCTTTGCCATTTTGCTATCCAGCATGTTAAACTTCTTCAGAAGCTCTTTAACATACTTGGTCTGATGTATGTAGGTGCACTCTGGAGTCTGATTTACTTGGATTCCCAGAAAGAATCTCAGTTCTCCCATCATGCTCATCTCAAATTCTTCCTGCATACATTTAGCAAACTCCTTTCCAAGCATAATATTTGTTGATCCAAAAATAATATCATCTACATAAATTTGACAAATCAACAAATCTTTCTTAATGGTTTTACAAAATAGTGTGGTATCCACTTTTCCTCTGATGAAATTTTTTCTTCAGAAGAAAATTACTCAACCTCTCATACCAAGCTCTGGGAGCTTGTTTTAGTCCATAAAGAGATTTTTTCAGTTTGTAAACATGATCTGGAAAATTTTCATTTTCAAAACCAGGAGGTTGGTGGACATACACTTCCTCTTCTATAATTCCATTAAGAAAAGCACTTTTAACATCCATCTGATAAAGAGTGATGTTATGTTGTGCAGCAAATGAAATAAGCAAGCGTATAGACTCTAACCTTGCAACAGGAGCATATGTTTCTGTGTAGTCTATGCCTTCTTGTTGACTGTAGCCTTGAGCAACCAGTCTTGCTTTGTTCCTTTCAACTTCTCCTTTTTCATTTAGTTTATTTCTGAAAACCCATCTTGTTCCAATGACATTGAAACCTTTAGGTCTTGGAACTAGATCCCAGACTTCATTCCTTGTGAATTGATTCAGCTCCTCTTGCATAGCTAAAATCCATTCATTATCTTCCAGAGCCTCATCAACAGATGATGGTTCTATAATTGACACTAAGCCACAGAAGGAAGATTCAGAAGTTCTGAGAAATGCTCTTGTCCTTATTGGATCATCTTTCTTTCCAATTATCACATCCTCTGGATGAGAAGCTTTCATTCTGGAAGAAGATCCTCTGACTGTTGGTCTTTCAGAAATATGCAGATTGTCAAGTTGGGAAGTTAGAGGCGTAGCATCTGGATTTGCTTCAGAGTCTTTGTCTTTAGTCTTGTCTGCCTCTGAGCCTTCAGAGTCTGTGAGAATAACTTCTCTATCTGCAGAACTTTCAACTTGCTTTGGCTTTTCAGAGCCAAGCTTATCATCAAATCTAACATGAATAGATTCTTCCACAATCTGTGTTTCAGTATTGAATACTCTGTAGCCTTTAGAGCGTTCAGAATAACCAAGCATGAAACACTTCTGTGCTTTGGAATCAAACTTGTTCAGATGATCTTTAGTGTTAAGCATATAACAAACACATCCAAATGGATGAAAATAAGCAATGTTGGGCTTTCTGTTTCTCCACAATTCATAGGGAGTCTTTTCCAGAAGAGGTCTTACAGACACTCTGTTCTGAATGTAACATGCTGTATTTATTGCTTCTGCCCAAAAGTATTTTGCCAGATTTGTCTCGTTGATCATGGTTCTGGCCATTTCTTGCAATGTTCTATTTTTCCTCTCTACAACTCCATTTTGTTGTGGAGTTCTAGGACAGGAGAAATCATGTGCAATTCCTTTTTCAGAAAAATATTTTTCAAAATATTTGTTTTCAAATTCGCCACCATGATCACTTCTGACTTTAATAATTTTGCATTCTTTTTCAGTCTGGACTTGATTGCAGAAGTCAATGAACACAGAATGAGACTCATCCTTGTGTTTTAGAAACTTTACCCATGTCCATCTGCTGTAGTCATCTACAATGACTAACCCATACTTCTTGCCTCTGATGGATGCAGTTTTCACTGGTCCAAACAGATCAATATGAAGTAATTCCAATGGTCTAGAGGTGGAAACAACATTTTTTGGTTTAAAATGAGATTTTGAAAATTTACCCTTTTGACATGCGCCACACAGAGCATCTGAATTGAACTTCAGATTAGGGAGTCCTCTGACCAGATTGAGTTTATTAATCTGAGATATACGTCTCATATTAATATGTCCCAATCTTCTATGCCAGACCCATTGCTCATCATTCACAGATAAAAGGCATTTTACATTTTGAACTTTAAGTTCTGAAAGGTTAATTTTGTAAATGTTGTTTTTCCTCTTTCCACTGAACAGGATTGAACCATTCTTTTGACATACAGCTTTGCAACATTTTTGATTAAAGATGATATCATAACCATTGTCACTTAATTGACTTATGGACAATAGATTATGTTTCAATCCTTCAACTAACAGAACATTAGAAATAGAGGGTAGGTTACCATTACCTATTGTACCAGAGCCAATGATCTTGCCCTTCTGGTTCCCTCCAAATTTCACGTCCCCTCCAGATCTAAGTTCCAGGCTTTGGAACATAGACCTTTCGCCCGTCATATGTCGTGAGCATCCAGAGTCCAGGTACCATGATTGGTGTCTGGATTTTGCTGCTAAGAACATCTGCAACAGGTATTATTTGACTTTTAGGTACCCAGATCTTCTTGGGTCCTTTGGGGTTAGATGTTCTGTGGTTTTGCCTAAACTTCTGTTTTTCAACATAGTGTTTATTCTGGCTAACCCTTGGCTTAAACACATAAGTACTCTTTTCAGAGCTTGTATGTTTAATATCATTCAGATGACCAAACTTGAAATGAGAATACAGAGGAGTCTTCTTGATGAAGAGTTTATCAACAGACTTTGGATTGCTTCCAGAGGAGGATTCACATCCAATGCCTCTTCTGTTGTTCCCACTAACACCATAGATCATAGAAGCCATTTTGCTTCTGTCTATGCTTTTAGTGAGGAATCTTTTAAAACTGGAGTCATATTTTTCTAAAATATTTTCACTTGACTCTGTTTCAGTATCAGATTCTTGTTGAGTTGTTTCTAAATCATTTTTGAGTTTTAAATTTATTTCTTTCTGCTCAACAAGTTCTGTTCTCAGAAGATCAATCTCAGATTCAAGATTGCTTTTCAGCTTCTTGTATTTGAGTTTAATCTTGCTGTAGCTTTCCAACATGTCAGATAAACTTTCAACAAGTTCAGCTCTGGAGAGTTCAGAAAATACCTCTTCAGAGTCAGAGTCTGATTCTGATTCAGATTCAGATGATGACGTTCCTTCATCTTGATCATTTGTGTTGGCCATCAGCGCAACATTTGCACATTCTTCCTCAGATTCAGAAGATGATTCAGATTCATCTGAGTCATCCCATGTAGCCATCAGAACCTTTTTCTTTTTATCAAGCTTCCTTTTGGGTTTTTCCTTTTGAAGTTTGGGACATTCACTCTTGTAGTGTCCAGGTTCTTTACATTCAAAGCAAGTGATCTCTTTCTTGCCAGATCTTCTGTGTCCAGAAGATTCTCTCTTTTGATCAGATCTTCTGAAGTTGTTGAACTTCTTCCCTTTGTGCTTCCAGAGTTTGTTGATCCTTCTGGACAGCATAGATAGTTCATCTTCTTCAGAAGAAGAAGATTCCTCAGAGCTTTCTTCATTAACCTGCAAAGCTTTAACAGATTTGTTAGATTTAAAAGCTAAGGATTTACCTTTATCTTTCTTCTGGGGTTCATCTTCCTCCAGCTCAATCTCATGACTTCTCAAAGAACTGATGAGTTCTTCTAATGAGATTTTGTTCAGATCCTTGGCCAGCTTCAATGCAGTCACCATAGGTCTCCATCTGGTAGGAAGACTTCTGATGATCTTCTTGACATGATCAGATGTTGAGTAGCCCTTGTCCAGAACTTTCAACCCAGCTGTTAGAATCTGAAATCTGGAAAACATAGTCTCAATGTTCTCAGATTCTTCCATTTTGAACGCTTCATACTTCTGTATCAGCGCCAGAGCCTTTGTTTCTTTCACCTGAGAATTTCCCTCATGAGTCATTTTGAGAGACTCAAACATATCATGAGCAGTTTCTCTGTTGGTAATCTTCTCATACTCTGTATGAGATATTGCATTAAGAAGTATGGTTCTGGCTTTGTGATGATTCTTGAATTCTTTCTTCTGCTCCTCAGTCATTGATTTTCTATCAATCTTTTTGCCATCCTTAGTAGGATGTTCATACCCATCAATGACTAAATCCCAGAGGTCAGCATCATACCCCAAGAAAAAACTTTCAAGTCTATCTTTCCAATAATCAAATTTTTCTCCATCAAACATTGGAGGTTTGGTGCTGATTCTGTCTCCTTCATATTTGTTGCTTGATGTAGGAATATCACCCATATTAGCAACCAAATAAATAACAGAGTATTTTTCTCACTGGATCTTTATCTGTCACGGTTAAGCGAATGCACACTCAGAACCGGAGCTCTGATGCCAACTGAAGGTGAGAAAATACTTAGAAGGGGGGGTTGAATAAGTATGACAGAAAATAATCAAAGATAAAAACACAAGTATTTTTATCCTGGTTCGTTGAACTCAACTACTCCAGTCCACCCTTTTCAAGAGTGATTTGCCTTTCTCAACAAGGACTTAATCCACTATTCAAATCAACTGATTACAAATAGCAACACCTAAGAACAACTGTTCTTAGTCTTCTCAAGAGCTACTGATCTAACCTAGATCCTCTTAAGGAAAACTTCCTTTACAAATTAATGTAATACAATGAAAGAGTAAGAAATGCTTCTATGAAAGCTATAAACACAACTGTGTTATTTCTCTAAGTTTAGAACAATGTATGAACAGTGAAGAATATGAGAGCTTTTAGCGTGAGAGAGTTCTTGCAATAAGTTCGTCAATTTCGTCTTAATTCGTCACTTGAAGAATGAGCTATGATATCCTTTATATAGCCACTTGAATATTGGAGAGAATATTTTACCGTTGGAGAAGATATTTCCAATATCAAAATAGTACTGTCCTTTGTACTATTGCAGCAGAGAGACGGCGCACAAAAAGTGGGTGTAGCAATTGTCTGCTGAGCTGTGATTATACCATATATGGAATGTACCAGAGGAATAATATTCTTGCAGAGAATTTTGTCTATCCCAATTAAGGAAAGATTTGCTGGCATATTCCAACGGATATATTAAAATAATCTTCTTCAAATAATTCTTCAGATAGTTCAGATCAACAATCAATATCAGAGTCTTCAGTCTTCAGATTCTTCTGGAAACTTCAGAGCATAAGATGTTCTTCAGATGTTGATGAATCAGAGTCTGGTGCAGCTGTGTGCTTGAAGCGTAACATGCTCTTAGATCAGAGTCTTCACTCAGATCAGAGTCTTCTCTCATTCAGAGTCTCTTCACTCAGAGTCTTCTTTCATTTCAGATTCTCTTCATAATATATGCAGCGTGTTGTATCTTCAGAATCTTGATAACTAAGCTCTTATACTTCAGATTCTTCTAATCTTCAGATGCTCTTGAGCCATTCAGAATTCATTGTTCACATCAAATTTGCTCTTTAAGATTAAAGTCTTTTGTGCCTGTAGAAAACAGTTTAGAACAAATTTAGAGAGTATAATTCTTGTATACAAATTATCATTAATGTTATCATCAAAACATAGAGATATTACTGAGACACAATCTGTGCTCTTACAGGATAAACCCGATCCTAAGCATTGTAGTCAAAGACGAGGTGAAAAAGTTACTAGACGCAGGAATCATATACCCGATCTCCGACAGCCAATGGGTCAGCCCAGTACACGTAGTACCAAAGAAAGGATGCGTTACTGTAGTGAAAAATGCGAAAGGTGAATCGATAACCCAAAGAGTTGTAACCGGAAACAGGATGTGTATCGATTACAGAAAACTGAATAAGGCGACTCGAAAAGATCATTTCCCTTTACCTTTCATAGACCAGATGTTGGAAAGACTAGCGAAACATTCGTACTTCTGCTATCTAGACGGTTATTCAGGATTCTTTCAAATTCCTATTCACCCGGATGACCAAGAAAAGACAACATTCACCTGTCCTTATGGTACTTTTGCTTATCGCCGAATGTCGTTTGGACTATGCAATGCTCCAGCAACCTTCCAAAGATGCATGATGGCAATCTTTGCAGATTTCATAGATGACATCATGGAAGTGTTCATGGATAACTTCTCTGTATGCGGACAAAACTTTGAAAGCTGCCTGTCAAATTTAGAAATGGTACTCAAAAGATGCGCTAAAGTGAACCTTATCCTTAATTGGGAGAAATGCCATTTCATGGTCCGATAAGGCATCGTTTTAGGACACGTCATATCTGAAAAAGGGATTGAAGTTGACAAAGCTAAAATAGAGATCATAAAGGACCTTCAACCTCCGAAAACCGTACGAGAAATACGAAGCTTCTTAGGACACGCTGGATTCTACCGAAGATTCATAAAGGATTTCTCGAAAATCACAAAACCTCTTACAGGTTTGTTAATGAAATATGCCGAGTTCATCTTCGACAAAGAATGCTTAGAAGCATTCGAAACTTTAAAGACAACACTCATCACCGCACCAATCATACAACCCCCAGATTGGCGACTACCATTCAAAATCATGTGTGATGCGAGTGATTATGCTGTAGGTGCAGTTCTAGGACAAAGGAAAGACAAGAAACTTCACGCAATCTACTACGACAGTAGAACTTTAGACCCTGCCCAAATGAACTACGCCACAACGGAAAAGGAACTTCTAGCAGTTGTGTTTGCACTTGACAAATTCCGTTCCTACATGGTAGGAACCAAAATAATCATATACACAGTGTTGCACCCTAAAATTTGACCAACCGGGTCCCGTATCTGGCTCGATGTTTCAACGCATTTCACATTCGCATTTGCATACTGCATATAGTGCATTTTCTCAATCATGGTGAGTTTATCGGGATTACAGCCCTGCCGTTGCTTTTCGGGTATCTCAGACCAGTTCGAATAATCGGAGGTTATTTTGGGAAGTCGCGCGCTTCCTGGGTGTTTTCAGTGTATGCAGTGATTTTTGAGATTTTGGGTATCTGGTTATTGTTTTGCTTCGATCTGGTCTCGCGCTCTCTTTTATATTGATTATTTGCCTTTGTTTGCATTTTTTAGAATTTAATAGCTTCTTGTAGATTTTAAATAGGCTTTGTAGATTTTTCTAGAATTTAAATAGATTTTCCTAATTTTTTAAATAGCTTTAAGTCTTTTTTTAACCATTTTTAGAGTATAATAGATTTTAATAGGATATTAATAGATTTTTAATATTTTTAATAGTTTTAAATCTTTTTTAGAATTTTATAAATTGTTTTAATAGATTTTTTAGAATATAATAGTTTCTCTTTAATAGTTAAATAGATTTCTTTTAAATAGCTTTTATAGAATAATATAGAATTTTTCTTATTAAATAAATAGGTTTCTTTTTAGAATATGATAGACTTTCCTTTTAATAATTTTCATTTTATAGAATTTTAACAGTTAAATAGGTATTAATAGTTTTATTAGATTGTTAGAATTTTAATTAGATTTAATTCTCAATCTTTGATTAGATTTAATTAGGTTAATTAGGTTTTAATCAAGTGATTAGTTTAGTGGTTAGAGTTTCAACTAATTAGACCTTTATTAGATTCTATTTAGCTTAGTTTAATTTTGATTAATTAGTTTTATTAGTTAATTAGGTTTTAATCCATTTAATCAGAATTAATCAGGTCATTAGTTTTAATTCATTTTAATCAACTCAGCATTAGTATAATCTAGGTCTTAATCCACTTCATTCAGATTTTTTGGGGTTTTTTTTTATTATTTTTCGTTGAGCCTCAATATCCAATTCACGTAAGGCCCAGTGCAGAGTCCATTCCAGAAAAATCCAGAAAATCCAGAAATTGCATGTGTATAAATGGTCAGTTCCACGTGTAAATGCAAAAAGGGGGCCACGTTTTTTCCTCACATCACGCCACCTCTTCATTCTCCATTCTCTCTCTCTGCCACGTATCGTCCATGCATGCGCTTCCCCCACTAGCCATTGCCACTTGTCTCCGTCTTATCTCACCGGAATCCTCACCTGTTGCATGGCCGGCGGCCATGCAACTGCCGTAACCAACTCTCCGGCGACGCCCTAACTTACTCCGGCCAGCCTTAACCGTCACCGGACCACCGTGCATCTCGCCGGAGAACACCAACAACCCTCAAATCACCACAATTCCCAGAATTCCTCCTTCAATATTCATCCTCCTTCAATCTTCACCTCAAATCCAGAAATATTCACCATGGATCTTCACCAACAAATCATCAGATCGCTCATCTGTTTTGTTTTTTCAGAAACCGCCATAGATTCATCGCTCGTCTTCAAGATCTTCAAAGATCTTTGAAGATCATCTTCAACATGCCAATTTCCAGAACGTCCTCATAATAACCGCGTTCATCATTCTCCAGATTTGTCAGAATGCAAGAGACTTCTTCACCGTCTTCATCTTCTTCCAATCTTCAGCGAACATTCAAGAACCTTCGCAGATCTACATCTCACTCTTCATAGAGCTTCAAGATTCTCCAACGATCCATTCAACATTCTTCAAGACCATCACATTCATCATCTTCCAACTTCATCAGATTTCCAGAAAGAAGACCTTCTAGAACATCCAAGCATCACCAGAAAACTCATTAATGCGTTCATCAGGCCTCCTTCAGATTTCCAGAAAGCGTCATCAAGAACGGTCAACTTCAAAATCTTCAGCGAACTTCATAAAACCTTCAAGCAAATTTCTTTAATCTTCATCTGTTGGTCTTCACAAGCGAGCTCTCGATCAAGTCATTCAGAAGATTTGCGAGAATTAGTTTGGTTAAGTTTGTTCATGTTGTTTTAGTGGCTGTGAACTGAGTTGTTTGAGTTTGAGAGGAAGAAGTTAGTTGGGACGGAGGCGGTGAAACGAGGTGAAGAACGAGAGTTGGAGAGTGAGAGGAACAAGGTGACGGCTCCCGGTGAACAGTAAACTGAGAGAGGAGAAGAACTAGGGTTCTGGGAATGTGGACTGGGCTTTGGGCCCATCAGCTTGTTACCGTCCGTACACCCCCCCTCATTTCGCCATCCCCTCGTTTTTGCTGTATACTGGGCTGGGTCCAGTTTGTTATCATTTTTTCTGCTTAGCATACCCCCTGTAAACTGTGTACCCCCTCCCCTTTTTTTTTGTATTTTTTATTTTTCTTTTGTTTAAAGATTTTAAGAAAAGGAAAAAAATAGTGAGAAAAACATTGAAACGAAAATAAAAAGAAAATATTTGAGAAAAAAGAAATATAAAAAATAAAAGAATTATTGAAAAAGAAATATAAAAAATAAAAGAATTGTTGAAAAAGAAATATTGAAAGAGAATGGCTTGAGAAAATATATTGAAAAAATAGAAAAAAGAATAGTTAAAAAAAGAAAAGAAATATTTTGAAAAAAGAAAAATAGAGAAAGAAAAAGAAAAGAAATATTGAGAAAAAATATTAAGGTAGATTTAATATTTTTTAGATTATATTTTTTTCATAGAGTTTATTTTCCTTTTAGGGATAGTGTAAAAGTCCACTTGTTAGGGGACTCTTTTCCATTTGATTTTTCAGGATAGGATAGGATAGTATTTCCTAGGAGATTATTTTCAGTATTCAATCATTGTAACCATTTTTCAGAATGTTAATAAAACGAGATTTGAGCTGTGGTCCCGAAGTAGCCGAACTACAGCTGCTCTGATTCCTCGTACCAGACGAGGATATGTAGGCATAGGATGCGATATCCTAGCGAGCACACTAACAACTGACCTTTTGTTCTCTCGCTGCTGTGCGATCGAGACTTTCCCGCTGACGACTGATTGTCACCCTTTTTTCTCTCTTGCACGAGCGCATTTGAGACCAGACCGTAGTTTTTCCCATAGGTTCCCGTACCTGTAAAACCTTTGATTTCTCACTGCTGTGTGGGAACACCCTGTTTAGCCGTAGTTAGCCTGAACTACGTAAAGCTCTGATCTTCCATGCAGTGTAGAAGTACGTAGGCACAAGACGCGAGGTCTTGGCGAGCCAATTTTTCCTGTAGTCCCGAACTACGTTGACTCTGACTTTCTCTCTTGAGAATACGTAGGCGTAGAGTGCGACGCTCTATCGAGTCAATTCCCTTCCGTTTAGATTTAGCAGCCGTAGATAGATTGGTTTTGCATCCTTTAGACAACCCAAGCAAGCGTGGATCCCGTCGAGTACGACGGACGTGAGGGGTGCTAATACCTTCCCCTTGCGTAACCGACTCCCGAATCCAGGATTTGGTTGCGATGACCATTCCTTTCCCGTCTTTGCGGTAGGTTTACTCTGAGCGTTTCCTTTCCCTCATGTGGGATAAATAACGCACGGTGGCGACTCTTCTGTTCAACCGGCGCCGATTTTCGCAGTAGCGACAGCTGGCGACTCTGCTGGGGACTGCGATAGTTCCCCATGCATGTGGGATCCAACGTCCCCTAGAGAGAGTCAATCCTAGCGCTTGTTTGCTTGTCTATTGGGGTTTATTTATTGATATTATCTGTTGCTGTTGGGGTGTTACGGGTGTTCTATGATTGAGTGAGAATCCGGACCTGGGCTTGAGTGCACCTTAGACTTAGAGTAGAGATTAGTGGGCGCGTACCGGCTTTGCTTGTACTAGTGTCCCGCGAAATCTACACTCGGACGAGGTTCTTCTGGTTGACTTCTTTTTCTACCCTTTGGGTCGAGGGGGTTGTTGGTTAGTTGGATTGTCGACTCCGGGAATCGATCATTTGGAAGTTAGCTAAGTGAGGCCTCTTCAAGACTTGATGATGCCACTCCTTCTGGGAATCGTATCGTCAGTTTTGAAAGTCTGTGACGCTAACGACCGCATAGGATGCCGTACCTTGTCAGATATAGGTCCACACCTATGAGTGGGGGGGTTTTTGTGCAGGAAACTTGACTTCCAACCTACCCGTTATTTTGGTCTTCTCTTCAGAGAGAACGTACTCCGTCAGCAGTGCAGCAGTATTTAGAGATTGTGTGGGGGGCTGTGATCCCGTTGTTTGCTGCATCTTGCATATCATGTGCATAATAGTGTTGCATCATATTGCATATCATCCTCCAGTTAGCCAGAGTTCTGATCCAGCCTTTGTTTCTGGAAGGTGATTACCCGGAGTTTGGATTGAGCAGCTGTTGACTGTCAGAAGACGACCTAGGGGTTGAGTAGATTTGAGCAGAATCGAGCATTGAAGTCAGCTGAAGATTATTGGTAGCTATGCCTGAAGGCAATTTCCAGTCTCCTAACATCTTGACGGGGTTCACTAGACGTCCAACCCTCTGTATGATTCTATGGAAGACTTCCCGCAAGCAAACAACGTTACTGCAGACCAAGTTGTACAACCTTCTGTTGAGAACCGAGGTCGACGTGAGCAGTTTGTTGCCCGGAATGAACGTCCTCCTCCTGTTAACAATCAAGGTGTTGCTCTCCCTGTGATGAATTACCGAAGAGATATCCCAATAGCCAGGACCGTAGATCCAAGAGCTCTTGAAAAGGATAGAAGACTCCGAGAGTTGGAAGAAGGAATGAAGGCTTTGAAAATGAAAGATGTTGTTAACCTGGATGCTGTAGACATGTGTTTGGTTCCTGACCTGGTGTTGCCTTATAAGTTCAAAGTGCCGAAATTTGAGAAGTACATGGGAGATAGCTGTCCGAAGCAACATTTGATAATGTTCTGTCGAAGAATGACTTTGTTTGTGCGAGATGACAAATTGATGATCCATTGCTTTCAAGATAGTCTAACTGAGGCATCTTTGAGCTGGTATATGCAGTTAGAGAGAAATCCGATTCAGTCATGGATGGATTTAGCCAGAGCTTTTCTGAAGCAGTACGATTATAACCTAGACGTAGCTCCCCGTCGCATGCAACTGCAAGAATTGTCTCAAGAGAATGATGAACCTTTCAGGAAATATGTTCAGAGATGGAGAGAATTTGCTGCTAGAGTGCAACCACCGCTGTTAGACCGAGAGTTAGCAAGCATGTTTGTAGATTCCCTACAAGATCCGTACTTCGAGAGATTGCTGGGACTTCCGTTAAGTTTCTCTAACGTGGTAACATTAGGAGAACGCCTTGAGTATGCCATAAGATTTGGGAAAATTCAGATTACTTCAAATGATCAAGCTGGTGAAACTAAATATCCTTGTGACTATCAGAGTGAAGAAGGATTTGTGATCAATGCAGTCATGCCAAATGTTGAATATCCTCGAAGAGAATCAGTGAATGTTGTTGGTTCTTCATCTTATCAGAGATCAGTACCTCCCGTGGCTTGTTATACGGGACAGACAGCCGTGCCTGGGGCACCCTATCAGGAATCTTATGTCGCTTCCCTTGCAAAGCAGCGAACTCGTGGCCGAGATTATCAGACTCAGCGTCAGAATCAGATTAGACCTCGCAGCAATTTGGAACGAAGGAAAGCTCCTTCTCGCCCAGGGCCTATGATGTATGGCTAGCTGCTACCATCTTTGATCCAGAGTTCTTTGGTGGAACCGAAAGCTCTCAAGCCCGTGCCAGAACCTTACCCTCCTGGGTACAATCCCCAAGTTCAATGTGGTTACCATGGTGGCTCTCCAGGGCATGCAACTGAAGATTGTAAAGCGTTTCAGGCGAAGGTACAGCAGTTGATCGACCAAGGGTGCATTTCCTTTCCAGAAGGAGTTTTGTTTGTTCATGCCAACCTCTCAGCTGTCTAAGCTCGCAGATCCTTTTCAAAAAGCCAGTGGTCCAGACCGGCAGGCGCCCTCAGCATTGGCAGTCCTCAGACTTTATATCATTTGCATTTGTAGTTTCCTTTTTGTTAGTTACTACCTGCTTTTAAATATTGATTGTTTCGAATGGTGATATTAATAAGGTGACTATGCATGTTTCTGAATTAATCATGTCGCTGTCGCTCATTTACTGCATTGCACTGACACTTGCATTTTTATTCGCTCCACTTTATCACTGTGATTAGCAAAGATTGAAGGGAGGATGACGGAAATAAACTCATAACCGATGATCGTATACTTTCAGATCAAACCTTGCTGATGACGTACAAGGCATTGTTTCAAATCCCCTAAACACCAGAGAGATAAGGAAGAGAATCCCTTGTTAACCACTTCGAGCCGAGAAGTAGGAGTTTCTTTCGGATTTTTAAACCCTCACATCTTAACCCGGGGCAGGGTAGTTGTCAGTTAGCTTGACCGAGCATTCAAGTCTTACAGAGGCGTGTGGTCTCGTGAGGACCAATCAGTTTACGCCTCTCAAGAGGTCGTAATTCGTCAACCACAGTGGTTAAACCTCGCCAATCAGGAGTAAGGCAGTTACAATCCCTTCGGAGCAATCAAGACAACCAGTGTCACACGACTTTGTTCCAAAAGAAAGAAAAAAAGAAAGCCCGCTAAGTAAAAAGAAAAAGAAAAAGCTGGAAGGCTAATACTTAGGCAAAAATTAGGGCATCCCGCTGGACTTCAAACGAAATCGAAAAGAACTCAAAAGGAGTCAGTCCAGGCAAAAATTAGGGAATCAAAAGAATGAAAAGAAAGGATATCAAAAGAAGAATCCTCGAACAAGTCACAAAGTCGTGTACACAGACACCAAAAGCGAAGAAGGAGTAACTATCACTCCGAAAAGCCCTGTGAATTCCTTAATTGTGGTTCTTACCATTCAGCATACCTCTCGAAGAGGCGAGCGCTCGTGCTAGGTTAACTGAACCTTAGGATCGGAGATCATCACGTAGAAGGGGTGGGTACAAAACATAATTTGAGCCAAATATCCTTTGTTTCACGAACCGTGAACCCGACCACGATACAACCCTTAAAAGACCTAATTGAGGCAAGGTTTATTCTGAAGGCGCATTACGGTAAGGGTGAGTAACCTGACTCCTCCTTGATTTGCTAGTCATATCCTTGTTGATCACATAAGCACTACGCTTGAACTTTGGTTCATTCATCACTCACAATCATGATACATAAATGAGTGACAGCACAAAATTTTCAAAATCTGCATAAACACTGCATTAAAATTACCATTCGGGACTGAACAATTTTACTTGCAGGTTAGTGGTTGACAGGAAAGAAATTCCAATAGGGAATAATCGAACAGGATTGAATAATTCAGCAGTCTGGATCAGAATGGCGTATGGTGTGAAACCCTGTGAATCTGGGGCATTGACTTACCGAGAGTTCGGAATCAATTAGTCTGAGGAGAAGTCCCGAAGCATTAGTGGATCACGGAGCAATTGATCAAGAGCGAATCTTCTCGAGAGCCAATCAGGGGCAGTTATCCAGAATGCTATATCAGGACAGGTTAAGTCGCTCAACGCTCGTTCAGGGGCAAGTCACGATGTGGATAGTTGTTGAGTTAAGGGAGACATCGGGGTAAGCCATCGCGAGGTCGTATTGTAGCAAGGTGCTTTCGGTTCAGAGTGTGTTTTTTCCGAGAACCAGATTGAGGCAAAGTCATTACAGACAGGGGCATGCCATCCCAAGAGTGCAGAGATTATTCTTTATTCGAGAGGCGTTCGATTCGAAGTGTCTTGCGGAAGTTCAGAATGCTTGGGCAGTTCATATTAAACCATCAGGGTACAGATTTTCAGACTATCCCACAGAGATTCCTGCAGGCCGGGGCATAACAGAGGCGAAAGAAATGTTCTTCTCACTGTCAACAGAGTTATTCAGAGCTACTTGAGCAGATTCAGCCAATCTTCAAGTTTGAGACAAATATCGGGAAATCGTGCTGCCCTCCAGGGACCCTTCTACTAGAAGCCGTGAATTTAGACCGGATATTGTCCAGCATCAGGCGTGTATGACCCACCACGGATGTACAGAAGTCCAGCCTACTTGGCACATTCGGTTATCCCCAGTAATGTCGTACATTCGAGAAGCAGTTCATCTGGGGCAATTAGGTCAAGATTTGGCAAATCTCTCGCAGCTATGGGCACTGTTCCACGAATCAGTCAATCAGGGGAAAAAGATTATCGCAAGACCGAGGCAGAGCACCTTAAAAACAAAAGATGTTGTTGGGACATTCTTTTGGGGTTTGACGTACAGAAACAGTTCAGATCTAGCCGTCAGGGTACAGAGATTGAAGAGTCCTAACCAGAAGCTCGTAACGAAAAGACTTGATCGTTACGTGAAGTGAATCTCCACGCAGGTCGCGCTTCCGAGATAGCAATGTTCTTCCTGAAGAAGGATCGAATTCCCCAGCTAGTCGTAGCTTATCCAAAGGACATTCTCCAGCAAAGTCGTTTATCCTTAGCAGAGTTTGGTGATTCCAAGGTTGTAGGCTGTATTCAGACAGTGTGGCGTCCCCCAGGAGGATTCCCTTATCGCAAGCAGAGTGGTTTAGCCTCAGAAGACTAATATTTCCAACCTGTGAGCTGTATTCAGACAGTTTACTTTTCCTCGCAAGGTCATTTACTCTCCCCCAGCGGAGTCAGTTAATGTTCCCCAAGAGAATCGTCCCCTCCCCAACGGAGTTCTCTTCTCGGCAAGTATTTTCATTCCTCCCAGTGGAAATCGAAGATTAAGACTCTCCCCGGCATAGTTGGTTGTGTGTCCTGGCATTTATTTTGCCGGAATACCGTGTGATATCAGTTCACTCTCCAGCAGAAGTTCGATCATACCAGGCTTATCCGCCACTCCCCAGCCGAGTTATATTCCCCAGCAGGGTGTCACTTCAATGAGGTGTTTGGTTTAAGTTCCCAATTTCCCAGCTGAGTCGACTTCACCCATCCAGCATTTATTTTGCTGGAATAATTCTGTAGCACCTGGCTATCCCCAGCGGAGTTGGCATTGTCTTCAGCATTTATTTTGCTGAAGCAGTTTCCTACATCCCAACAGTTCGAGTCTGCATTTGCATCGGCATATAGTGTCATATTTGCATCCACCAGAATAAAAGCGTAGCATTTCCATGTTGAATTGAGCATCGCGTCATTATCAAACATACGCATTTTTGAAGCATAAGCTAGGTTGGCTAACCGTTTGTTTCAAGTATTGCTCTCTTGCAGGTGGAAGGAGTTCTTGCTCCAATAAATCAATAAACATTCGAGGTCTAGACGTGAGACATTCAATGAAAGTGTCAGCTTTGGCACTATTCCCCACAGAGTTATCATGACGAAGTTTTCCTTGTCTCCGAACAGAGTTATTTGTGAATTTCTCGTGTTTTCCTCGCCAGAGTTAGTAGGCAAAATTTCTCCTCATTCCCAAGCAGAGTTATTTGTCATCAAAGGATCTCACGAACTAGAATTTCAGAGGCTGCCGCCGGTTATCAGAACAGGCATCCAGTAGTTTGGTTTTCAAATATCCCCAGTAGAGTCCGCCTCAAAGTTGCTGTAACGTCAGTGCTAAGAAGTTTGTGGGTTGGGACCAGTGGAGAAATGAGTCCTGACGTGGACGAATTTTATTGACAAGTTTTCTTCGTGTTAGAGAAGTGAAGTCCTGACGTGGACATATTGATTTCCTCAAGTCGACGATATGTGCCAGTCCTAACGTGGACAGATTTGATTTCTTGGTGTTGATCGAATGTGAAGTCCTGACGTGGACAAAGTTGGTTACTCTTCGCGTTGGTGTCCTGACGTGGACCATTTATTTCCAGCAGATAGCTTTATTCGTAATGGTGAGATTGTGCATCCTGACATGGACAAGTTTATAGTTCTTCGTGTCGTCAAGATGCGAGAGTCCTGACGTGGACAAATGTATCCTTCTTCGCGTTGTTGGCGAAGCGTGGGTGTCCTTACGTGGACGAATTTTATTTCCCCAGCAAGTCGAAGATACGCAAGTCCTGACGGGGACAAGTTTTTATCCTCAGTGAGTCAAGAGGTGAGTCCTGACGTGGACAAATCAAGACGAAAAGCGTTTCCTTACGTGGAAAGACTGGAGTCCTTATGTGGACAAATAAAGAGGTATTCCTTACGTGGAAAGATGGAGTCCTTACATGGACAAAGCAAGAAGAGAGTTAGTTCCTTATGTGGAAAGATTGTTTCCTTACGTGGAAATATTGGAGTCCTTACGTGGACAAATCAGCAAGAGTGGTTTCCTTACGTTGAAAGATTGTGGTTTCCTTACGTGGAAAGACGTGATTCCTTACGTGGAACAAGTTGGAGTCCTTACGTGGACGAATCAAAATGTGATTCCTTACGTGGAAAGATAGCATTCCTGACGTGGAAAGGTTGATTCCTTACGTGGAAGAACGATGTATTCCTTACGTGGAAAGGTTAGTCCTGACGTGGACAGATTTAGAAGAGAAGTTGGTTTCCTTACGTGGAAAGAGGTGATTCCTTACGTGAAAAAAAGAGAGGTATTCCTAACGTGGAAAGATTTTATTCCTGACGCGGAAGAATTTAGTCCTGACGTGGACAGGAACAAAAGAGTTTATTCCTAATGTGGAAGGGTGAGTCCTAACATGGACGATGTATTCATAACCTAGAAAGTTTAGTCCTGACGCGGACAGATCTAGGCGAAGTTTATTCCTGACGTGGAAGAGTTTAGTCCTAACGTGGACAGATACAGAGGTTGTTTCCTGACGTGGAACGAAGATAGTATTCCTTACGTGGAAAGATCGGAGTCCTTACGTGGACAAATCAAGATGAGATTGATTCCTAACGTGGAAAAACAAGTTAATTCCTTACGTGGAAAGAAGTTGATTCCTTACGTGGAAAAGTTGAGTCCTTACGTGGACAAGTCAAGAAGATGGCATTCCTTACGTGGAAAGAAGAGAGGTTTCCTTACGTGGAAAGATGTTATTCCTAACGTGGAAAAGTTTAGTCCTGACGTGGACAGATCCAGACGAAGTCTTAGTCCTAACGTGGACGGTGTTATTCCTTACGTGGACGGTGTTATTCCTTGCGTGGACGGTGTTATTCCTTACGTGGACGGTGTCATTCCTAACATGGAAGAGTTTAGTCCTAACGTGGACGATTTATTTCTGATGAAATGCAGACGAATTATCCCCATCGAAGTTGCCGAGATTTTTCCGGGTTAACAGCAGATGGAGTCCTAACGTGGACAAATTTTGGTTGAGATTTCTTTGTGTTGACGAAACAAGCATCCTGACATGGACAAAGTTCTATCCCTACAATGATAAAATCTTTTTCAGGCTGATGAAAATAATCCCCAGCACCGTCGATAATGGATCAGTTGGTGAATGTCGTTCCCCAAGCAGTGGTGCAGTTTATTTCTGCGGTTGGCAAATTTCAGGGTTCCATTTGTATTCAACCATCTTCTACCTTTGAATGATCAAAGGCTGGGCGCTCTTCAACCATTCAGATCCAAGCTGCTTGAATAGGGGCAGCTGTTGCACCCTAAAATTTGACCAACCGGGTCCCGTATCTGGCTCGATGTTTCAACGCATTTCGCATTCGCATTTGCATACTGCATATAGTGCATTTTCTCAATCATGGTGAGTTTATCGGGATTACAGCCCTGCCGTTGCTTTTCGGGTATCTCAGACCAGTTCGAATAATCGGAGGTTATTTTGGGAAGTCGCGCGCTTCCTGGGTGTTTTCAGTGTATGCAGTGATTTTTGAGATTTTGGGTATCTGGTTATTGTTTTGCTTCGATCTGGTCTCGCGCTCTCTTTTATATTGATTATTTGCCTTTGTTTGCATTTTTTAGAATTTAATAGCTTCTTGTAGATTTTAAATAGGCTTTGTAGATTTTTCTAGAATTTAAATAGATTTTCCTAATTTTTTAAATAGCTTTAAGTCTTTTTTTAACCATTTTTAGAGTATAATAGATTTTAATAGGATATTAATAGATTTTTAATATTTTTAATAGTTTTAAATCTTTTTTAGAATTTTATAAATTGTTTTAATAGATTTTTTAGAATATAATAGTTTCTCTTTAATAGTTAAATAGATTTCTTTTAAATAGCTTTTATAGAATAATATAGAATTTTTCTTATTAAATAAATAGGTTTCTTTTTAGAATATGATAGACTTTCCTTTTAATAATTTTCATTTTATAGAATTTTAACAGTTAAATAGGTATTAATAGTTTTATTAGATTGTTAGAATTTTAATTAGATTTAATTCTCAATCTTTGATTAGATTTAATTAGGTTAATTAGGTTTTAATCAAGTGATTAGTTTAGTGGTTAGAGTTTCAACTAATTAGACCTTTATTAGATTCTATTTAGCTTAGTTTAATTTTGATTAATTAGTTTTATTAGTTAATTAGGTTTTAATCCATTTAATCAGAATTAATCAGGTCATTAGTTTTAATTCATTTTAATCAACTCAGCATTAGTATAATCTAGGTCTTAATCCACTTCATTCAGATTTTTTGGGGTTTTTTTTATTATTTTTCGTTGGGCCTCAATATCCAATTCACGTAAGGCCCAGTGCAGAGTCCATTCCAGAAAAATCCAGAAAATCCAGAAATTGCATGTGTATAAATGGTCAGTTCCACGTGTAAATGCAAAAAGGGGGCCACGTTTTTTCCTCACATCACGCCACCTCTTCATTCTCCATTCTCTCTCTCTGCCACGTATCGTCCATGCATGCGCTTCCCCCACTAGCCATTGCCACTTGTCTCCGTCTTATCTCACCGGAATCCTCACCTGTTGCATGGCCGGCGGCCATGCAACTGCCGTAACCAACTCTCCGGCGACGCCCTAACTTACTCCGGCCAGCCTTAACCGTCACCGGACCACCGTGCATCTCGCTGGAGAACACCAACAACCCTCAAATCACCACATTTCCCAGAATTCCTCCTTCAATCTTAATCCTCCTTCAATCTTCACCTCAAATCCAGAAATATTCACCATGGATCTTCACCAACAAATCATCAGATCGCTCATCTGTTTTGTTTTTTCAGAAACCGCCATAGATTCATCGCTCGTCTTCAAGATCTTCAAAGATCTTTGAAGATCATCTTCAACATGCCAATTTCCAGAACGTCCTCATAATAACCGCGTTCATCATTCTCCAGATTTGTCAGAACGCAAGAGACTTCTTCACCGTCTTCATCTTCTTCCAATCTTCAGCGAACATTCAAGAACCTTCGCAGATCTACATCTCACTCTTCATAGAGCTTCAAGATTCTCCAACGATCCATTCAACATTCTTCAAGACCATCACATTCATCATCTTCCAACTTCATCAGATTTCCAGAAAGAAGACCTTCTAGAACATCCAAGCATCACCAGAAAACTCATCAATGCGTTCATCAGGCCTCCTTCAGATTTCCAGAAAGCGTCATCAAGAACGGTCAACTTCAAAATCTTCAGCGAACTTCATAAAACCTTCAAGCAAATTTCTTTAATCTTCATCTGTTGGTCTTCACAAGCGAGCTCTCGATCAAGTCATTCAGAAGATTTGCGAGAATTAGTTTGGTTAAGTTTGTTCATGTTGTTTTAGTGGCTGTGAACTGAGTTGTTTGAGTTTGAGAGGAAGAAGTTAGTTGGGACGGAGGCGGTGAAACGAGGTGAAGAACGAGAGTTGGAGAGTGAGAGGAACAAGGTGACGGCGCCCGGTGAACAGTAAACTGAGAGAGGAGAAGAACTAGGGTTCTGGGAATGTGGACTGGGCTTTGGGCCCATCAGCTTGTTACCGTCCGTACACCCCCCCTCATTTCGCCATCCCCCCGTTTTTGCTGTATACTGGGTTGGGCCCAGTTTGTTATCATTTTTTCTGCTTAGCATACCCCCTGTAAACTGTGTACCCCCTCCCCTTTTTTTTTGTATTTTTTATTTTTCTTTTGTTTAAAGATTTTAAGAAAAGGAAAAAAATAGTGAGAAAAACATTGAAAAGAAAATAAAAAGAAAATATTTGAGAAAAAAGAAATATAAAAAATAAAAGAATTGTTGAAAAAGAAATATAAAAAATAAAAGAATTGTTGAAAAAGAAATATTGAAAAAGAATGGCTTGAGAAAATATATTGAAAAAATAGAAAAAAAATAGTTAAAAAAAGAAAAAGAAATATTTTGAAAAAAGAAAAATAGAGAAAGAAAAAGAAAAGAAATATTGAGAAAAAATATTAAGGTAGATTTAATATTTTTTAGAGTATATTTTTTTCATAGAGTTTATTTTCCTTTTAGGGATAGTGTAAAAGTCCACTTGTTAGGGGACTCTTTTCCATTTGATTTTTCAGGATAGGATAGGTAGTATTTCCTAGGAGATTATTTTCAGTATTCAATCATTGTAACCATTTTTCAGAATATTAATAAAACGAGATTTGAGTTGTGGTCCCGAAGTAGCCGAACTACAGCTGCTCTGATTCCTCGTACCAAACGAGGATATGTAGGCATAGGATGTGATATCCTAGCGAGCACACTAACAACTGACCTTTTGTTCTCTCGCTGCTGTGCGATCGAGACTTTCCCGCTGACGACTGATTGTCACCCTTTTTTCTCTCTTGCCCGAGCGCATTTGAGACCAGACCGTAGTTTTTCCCATAGGTTCCCGTACCTGTAAAACCTTTGATTTCTCACTACTGTGTGGGAACACCCTGTTTAGCCGTAGTTAGCCTGAACTACGTAAAGCTCTGATCTTCCATGCAGTGTGGAAGTACGTAGGCACAAGACGCGAGGTCTTGGCGAGCCAATTTTTCCTGTAGTCCCGAACTACGTTGACTCTGACTTTCTCTCTTGAGAATACGTAGGCGTAGAGTGTGACGCTCTATCGAGTCAATTCCCTTCCGTTTAGATTTAGCAGCCATAGATAGATTGTTTTTGCATCCTTTAGACAACCCAAGCAAGCGTGGATCCCGTCGAGTACGACGGACGTGAGGGGTGCTAATACCTTCCCCTTGGGTAACCGACTCCCGAATCCAGGATTTGGTTGCGATGACCATTCCTTTCCCGTCTTTGTGGTAGGTTTACTCTGAGCGTTTCCTTTCCCTCCTGTGGGATAAATAACGCACGGTGGCGACTCTTCTGTTCAGCTGGCGCCGATTTTCGCAGTAGCGACACACAGATCACGCTGCCATTAGGTACCTAATAAGCAAAAAGGACGCCAAACCAAGATTATTGAGATGGATCCTATTATTACAAGAGTTCGACTTAGAAATTAAAGATAAGAAGGGGACCGAGAATCAGTGCTTATCAATGACGACTTTCCCTACGAACGTCTAATAGCCAAATTGGAAAGCGATATGTCAAACTCAACCTCGGAAGAACCAGAACATGAGAAAGCCGTGGAAGCTGTCTATGCCCAAGCCACTTTGCCGTGGTTTTCCGACATCGTTTAATACTTGGCCGCAGGCGTGCTTCCATCGGACCTAACTTATCAACAAATGAAGAAATTCTTCCACGACTTAAAGCATTACTATTGGGACGAACCTCTACTCTTCAAACGAGGCGCCGACAAATTATATCTCGCTGTGTCCCAGAGGAAGAAATAGAAGACATCATTTCCCAATGCCATTCATCACCTTATGGTGGTCATGCTAGTACTTCGAAGACGTGCGCTAAAATTCTACAATCTGGTCTATTCTGGCCCAGCCTCTGGAAGGATGTCCATATCGATGTACTAAAATGCGACCGGTGCCAACGCACTGGAAACATCTCATGACACGATGAGATGCCTTAGAAAGGAATTTTAGAAGTAGAAATCTTTGACGTCTGGGGAATAGACTTCATAGGACCTTTCCCGTCTTCTTTTGGAAACAAATATATACTCATCGCTGTCGATTATGTATCTAAATGGATAGAGGTCGTTGCTGCTCCAACAAATGACACACGAGTAGTCGTCAAACTCTTTAGAAACATAATCTTTCCTAGATTCGGTGTGCCCAGACTCATCATTAGTGACGGCGGTTCTCACTTCATATCGCGAATCTTTGACAAACTCCTCTCTAAATACGGAGTCAAACACCACGTAGCTACACCGTATCATCCACAAACAAGTGGACAAGTGGAGGTTTCGAACAGAGAAATAAAGCAAATCTTGGAAAAGACTGTCGCAACCTCCAGGAAAGATTGGTCATCAAAGCTGAACGAAGCTTTATGGGCTTATAGGACCGCCTTTAAGACACCAATAGGTACCACACCATTTAAATTAGTTTATGGAAAATCATGTCACCTGCCGGTAGAATTAGAGCATAAAGCCTTCTGGGCTATTAAGACGCTGAACTTCAACTACACTGCAGCAGGAGAGAAACGAATCTTGAACCTTCATGAATTGGAAGAGCTCAGATTGGATGCATACGAGAATGCCCGTATCTACAAAGAAAGAACCAAGAAATGACATGATAAACGTTCGATCCGGAAACAATTCAGTGTGGGAGACATCGTGCTCCTATTCAACTCAAGATTAAAACTTTTCCCTGGAAAATTAAAATCTAGATGGTCTGGACCTTTTGAGGTCACCAAAGTCCTTAAGAGTGGAGCTGTTGAAATCAGAAATCAAATCAACGCACCGTTTATAGTAAACGGACAACGTTTGAAGCATTATAATCAAAATGAACAGAGCCACCACGTGAGCAATATGAAATTGCTCGAGCTTCTCGAATAGCTTGCAGCCAAACTATCGTCAGGCTTTTGACATTAAAAACAGCGCTGATTGGGAGGCAACCCAATTTTTCCCGTTTTTCCCTTCTAAATCTATTGAAACTATGTTTTCATTTTAACTAATAATTTCCATAAATTTCTATTTTCTTATTTCTCTACTATTTATTTTATTTTATTTTTCTTTCTTTTATCACCCTTTGCTTCTTAAAAATCTAATCTGAGTGAATGTGATTTTAAATTTTCCAGGATTTTAAAGTCGTTCTACTTTTCTCCCGTTTTTATCCGACTAACCTCCGAGTATGGCTGACATCGACGTTACGACTGTTGTATTTAGAAGACTAGCTCACAAGGCCAGATTTGAGGCACTGACTCAGAGAAGTTTTGCTTCGACTCTGTACTACGATAGAGCCACCATGGACAAGCTAGGAATCCAGGATAGCATTCAGTATCTATTTAACCAATTAGGCTGGGAGCGAACTGCTCTAAAGACCCGATTTGCTACCTACTGCGAACTCACGTTCGAATTCCTTAGCTCCTTAAGTTACTTACCTGAACATGGCTATGGATCCACCAAAGAGCTGATAACCTTTAGAATGTTTGGAATGGACCAAACCCACAACCGTACGTCGTTAGCTAACATCCTAGACTTCCCTAGCGGACCTTTTGTGTTCACCAACACTGAAGAGGATATTGATCTCGAGTTAGAACAATTCGGGGGTACCATCACCGGTAACTATCACCCTGAACCGAATGACATGCACAACAACGAGATACACAATCCAGCACTCCGCTATTTTCATCGGATTTTAACCCATACCCTCTTTGGAAAGGAGGAAAACATTACAACAGTCTCAAAGGAAGAGTTGTTCATCCTTCTCCGTGCTTTACAAGGCCGCCCTGTAAATGTTGTCCCTTTTATGATGAGGGCATTCACACGCCTTAATCAGGAACCTCACTCACCCATTTTAATAGGAGGCTTAGTCACCATGATTGCCCACGAAATTGGCTTGAGGTGTTACCTGAACAAAGCCATTCGTTTCGGCAACCTCAGATCAATGGACATCCAGTTCTGCTTCAACAGACGTATCTTAGGTACCTTAGGACCAGTAGCCTACGAATACCTCATAGCTGATCAACCTGTCCGCCTTTTCACATTGCCCAACCACGAGCTAACAAGTATCCACAACAGAAACAATTGGCTTTATAAATTGGACGAGCCTATGGGACCTCCATCACCTCACTCCACACCCCAGGCTTACATGTATGACAGTGATCAAATATCAGAAGCACATGACTATTTGTACTACCAAGATTATGAGTCCGAAGTGGATACAGATCCTGAGACCCCTCCTAACTACCATAACTTTCCTGACCCCACTCCTGAACAAGACACAGACAAGTTGGACACTGTTCTGAGAACTATGGACGACCTCAAGCTGGAAGTAACCACTATAAAAGATGAATTAACGCAACTTCACATGGATTTCGTTACTTACATGGACGTAATTAGCGACCAATTTAATGACGTTATTCAGTAGATCAACAACTTGAAGAAACCAAAGGAGTGATATTTTAGTTTTCTTTTTAATTTTGGTTTACTGCATTTCACATTGTTTCTCATTGTTTAATTTTGCAATTGTTTCTTTTTGGATATTGTATTACTTTAAACTCGTTTTTGATTCAATGTTATTTTAATTTCATTGCGGTATCTCCCTTAATTATGTTTTATGTTATTTTCTATTTTGTAATCGGTCTATCATACTGCAAAAGAATTCAAAAATCATATATTCCACTGTGAAAACGCCCCCTAGCGAACTTCTGCAATTCTGCAGAATTTGCTGGTGTGACGGTCGTCACAAACCCCTGACGGTCGTCACGCGTATTACGACCGTCACACACCCCTGATGGTCGTCACGCGAATAAAGCCCCAATTCTGTCAAAATAGAGGTTACGCACCTTTCCACCTTCCCTCTCCTAATTCCCCACTTTCACACATTTAAACCCCACTACAAACCTTCCGAATCCCCCATTAACCCTCCACCATTTCAACTTCCATTTCACTACTATATATTGACCTCTGCATCCCCATACCTCTCCATCCACAGAAACTTTCTATTCTCAATCTCTGCACCTCTCTCACAAAAAATGGCCAGACAAAATCGTGAAAACCCCGACTTGAGCAATATCATTTTCCGAGAAGGCGAAGCCGGCGAAAGGCAGCAGACCAACTACATAGCTTTCCATCAACGACCGCTTCAGCCGACCCGATATGCTCACCTAGATTCTTTGACAGAACTGGGAATTCTGGATGGCGTCACTTGGATGCTACAGAGGGCTAGCATCTGGCATCTCTGCACCAACCCTCAACCCACCTACGAGCAACTCACACTGGAGTTTCACAGTTCCTTCGTGTATGTGACTTCACCCGGCGATACCAACCAGCTCACCGGCGCCGCCTGCTTCCGCTTGTTCGGCACCGAATATCAAGTCCCCCAAGACCGCATCGCCGTCATGTTACAGTTTCATCACGGCGACGACGCTCATCGCCGCCCCTCCGATCAGTTCTACCAAGAAGCTTTCCCTCTATGGAACCAACTGACCGACACCACTGCAGAAAGTTGGGAAACTCTGAATGCCACTAACATCCACAACCCAACAATCCGCTACTTTCATCGCGTGTTGAGCAACACCATCTTCGCTCCTTACAGTAACCACAAGGTCAACTCGAAGGAGCTGTTTTATCTCCGTTGCGTGTTCGCTTCGGAACCTGTTAACGCCGCCCCATTCCTCTTGGCTCACATTCAAGCCAATTGCAACCGCGGCTCAAAACCTTTCTATTTTGGTGGCATCATCACATCTATTTCCTTAGGCCTCGGCCTTGTCGACCGCCTCCAGACCCTTCGCCAAATGCCCCCTATCTTCCTAGACACCGACCACTGCCACGCCTCTCACCTAATCAGATCCCGCGCAGATGGGAAATATCATCCGGTAGTGCGAGGCCGCACTATACAGAGCATTATCATGCCTTCTCGCACCCGAATGCATCCGCAGGACAGAGCCAACTGGCTTTTCGATTCGAATGCTCCTGCTGCCCTAACTCAGGATAATGCCCTAGAGCTTAGGGATTAAGTTCAATAGGAGTTAGACATAGCCGACCAGGCTGAGCCATCACAAGCAACTGCTGCCGAAGGCCCTTCCTCGTGCTGCCGCCGCTGTCCTGACACCGATGACACATCCGCTGCTCTCCTCCGCTGCATCGAACAACAGAATCAGATGATGCTTATGATGTAACAGTAGAACCGATGGGCTGAAGAATTCGAAGCGTGGCAGAGAGAACAAACCAGTCACATGAGGACATCTATGCAGCAGATCCAAGACGTCCATTCCGGCCTGGCCGATGAGATGGCCAACCTCACTGTGCGAGTCGACGGCCTCCGCGAGTAAATCTTCCATACCGGAGCTCTGAACTTCGAGGCACGCGACGACAGAGCTAGAGGTAGAGGTAGAGATCAAGGAAGAGGAAGGGACTAATAGTATTTTTCATTTCTTGTCTTTTTGTTTTTCTTCCCTTTGTATTTTTCCCTTCCGCATTCTTTCAAATCAGTGAGGACACTGATTGAGATAGTGTGGGAGCGGACCGTTATTTCCCTTTTCCCTGTTATTTCCCATTTCCGATTGTACTTTTTCTTTCGAATTTTCAATTTAAAATATTTTTAATTTTGGCAAATAAAGCTCTTATATATATATATATATATATATATATATATATATATATATATATATATATATATATATATATATATATATATATATATATATATATATATATATATATATATATATATATATCCCTCCGTTACGTGAACTCCCCGCGCTTTACCCGACATATACAAAGAAACTTTTATCCTCTCCAAAGCATCACGTGACACGCCTAAACTTTACCAAGTTTGGAATTCCCGAGAAGAAAATTTTAACAAAGCCACTACCTCCCTGACACCTTAGACCTCTGGTTTATGCGAGTCAGTCTCACTACTTACTCGTACCAAAGCCTCAAGTTTCTACTCAAACCCCCAGTAGTTTATACGAGCAGTCAACACCATCCTAAACACTTCTAAGTAAGAAACCGATGCAAATAAGTGTGTAATCTCTAGTATGAAATGAATAATCATGAAAGAAAAGTAAAGCCATATAGCCTGAATATAGAGACATGTTCCTTCTAAGTTAGGTGCTCCTCGCCTGAGCATTTAGCCCAACGGTACGAAACTCTTGCAGATTTATAGCAGAATGAGCATATGTGCAAAGAAAAATCAAACTAGCAAAGAGATCATAGCCACCAACAGGTTTGCTTGCCATGAACGTGTATGGACAACGGGCTTAATGTGATTGCGCCAGAACGAAACCGGGTAAAATTTGCTGCGAGAAGCTTGAAGCCGAGCTGCAGTAACATGATTGGGACTGGCTTGCATAAAAGAGAGGCCTTCGAAGACTTACAATCCAGTGTCATTGCCGTATATGTTTTGTTTCCATTGGACCCCCGATTTTTCCTAACTTGACGTCTGAGAAATCTTATCAAAGGAAGAGCATGTCGCGTGCTTGCCAAACTTTAAATTTTTCCTACCTTTACTTGAGGACAAGCAAAGATTCAAGTTTAGGGGAGTTTGATAACACGAAATCGTATATATATATATATATATATATATATATATATATATATATATATATATATATATATATATATATATATATATATATATATATATATATATATATATATATATATATATATATATATATATATATATATATATATATATATATATATATATATATATATATATATATATATATATATATATATATATATATATATATATATATATATATATATATATATATATATATATATATATATATATATATATATATATATATATATATATATATATATATATATATATATATATATATATATATATATATATATATATATATATATATATATATATATATATATATATATATATATATATATATATATATATATATATATATATATATATATATATATATATATATATATATATATATATATATATATATATATATATATATATATATATATATATATATATATATATATATATATATATATATATATATATATATATATATATATATATATATATATAATGACGTACTTTTTTACTAATCAGTGACCGGTTTCACTCCGATTTCGGATATTTCCACATTTTTTGTCCAGTATTTTGCAGGTATTCAAAGTTCGTGCACAAATGGAGCAAGATGAAGAAAACAAGCAATTACAGATGAAAACCAGATGAAAAACAAGCCAAAAACAGCAAAAACAAATTCTGCTGATGTGACGGCCGTCACAAGCCTATGACGACCGTCATACGCGTTACTCCCGTCAGAATCCATGACGACCGTCATGGAATAAAAATGCAGAAATGTTGCACGTGCTGTGAAGTGCTTTCAAATGCCAAAAAGGAGTGGACCACTAACTCCTATATTTTCTGAGATCAATCCCACTTCCTGAGGCAATTAACCGTTGGAAATCCCATCTATAAAAGGAGGGAGTTGGTACCCGAAAACGGGAGCTGCATTGAAGATACGAAGTGCTGCCAATTTACTTTCAGAGCAATTTTTAGTTTCCCAGTTTCTTATCGTTTATTGTTTCCTTTTTCTTTCTTTCCTTGAAATTGTTGTTTTACTTTCCAAATTCTATTCTGTACGAGTAATTGGCATAAAGACTAAATCCTGCCGTCATTTTGGAGGGTTTCCCAAAAGCTAATCGAATTGTTTACAGGTTCTTATTTTAATCGTTAATTGATTTTCATTTCCCATTATAATGCATATTTATATTTTCTGCCATTATTTACGTGTTCTTAATTTACATTCCATGTCTGGCTAAATTTAAGTAATCGGTATGTAATAAGTGGTCAGATGGGATTTGATAACCGGTGTATACTTTCCTTTTCAAAACTTATTTATGGCTTCAGTTTTTATATCGATTTTTCTAAAATAAATGTCCGTCGCGACAGCGAGAACTTATTTAATAGCAGTTTTGCCACGACAGTGGGAAATTCATAAAGGTACGAACCAACAAGCGACAGCTGAGGTTAAGTCCAGATAGTAAAAACTAAGCATTCATTTTAAAAACAGCGACAACGCTTTAAAAAGGATTAGAGCTTAATGGTTTTCAAAAAGTAATTTTAACCACGAACGGGATAGCGACAACATACGTTCTGCCTTAGAGTTGCGACTAGCGTCAACAACCTTAGTGAGACAAAGGTCTTTAAATCGTCATTTTCTTCTTAAACTATTTTTGAAAACACCAAAAACATAGGTAACTTGTTGAATCCTTGAAGAACCAACATATTGCATACCGATTCAAGCATTCATACCTTAAGTAACATTCTAGTTCCCCTATAGTTTACGCACCTATTTTTCTTTTATTCCCCTAAAACATTACCAACCTAGCTAAACACAGTAACACCCGAAAATACTAGCTTGATTACGAGTCCCTGTGGCATCGATATCTTTTATTACTCTGCGATAGACTGTGCACTTGCAGTTAATTTAGTTAGACATAGAAAGTCGCGATCAATCATTTCATTCATATATCATATGCGTAGCCTTTTTTTTAAACCTATTTCTTTCTTATCAAATCATTAGCATTCATTTTTTTTGGCATTTTTAGAAGTCATGTGACACTTTTAAGAAAAGTCAACAAAAGTCAACTACACCATTTTTTATTCTTTACCATATTTTGAATCAATTTACATTTGCATTCATATTTGAGTCCCATTCATAAACAAACATCACAATTTAATTTAATTTGTTTTTGCATCATACCATAAACCAATTTTCATTCAAATCATAAATCATGCATACTTTTATAAAAGATCAAGTTTATTTCCTTTACATATCATCATTTTAATAATATGTTACAATTCGTGCTTCCATTTCCATGATCACTGCCTCATCATCAAGCCATTATGCCATGCTCCGTTACCATGTTCATTGAACCTATAAAATCATGTTTCATCATAAAAATCCAATATGACATGAACATAAGCATAAACATAAGCATAATAACATGATAATGAAGCATTGTTGTGACAAAATTCTGCAGCAAATCATCACTAACTCATTCCATAACATGCATACATGCATCAAACTTCAACTTGGGACCAAATGGTTTTCATAAACCAAAAACACTTTAAACAAACACAAAACCATAAATAACTTGAAATCTCATTTCAACAGAAAATTAACTTCAACAAACACATTTATATGCAATCTTAACACTTTATTAAACACTTTTTCACAATGATCAATAATTGGTGCAATCCAAACCATTCTTCATTTGCTAAAAAAAAGATAGCATATTCACTACTTGAATTTTGCTAAAAAAGGAAAATAATTGAAGAATTTGAAAGAGGAGAATGAGAGGATTAAAGAGTGATTAAGATTACACTGATTGGTACCTGTTCAATTCTTGATTTTTACTTGATTTCTTGACATAAATTTTTTTCTTCACTTTGTATGTTTCATATCCTTTAATCATTTCTGCAAACTAGCTTGAAATGTGAAATTTCAAAAACTTGGTGTTTTTGTGCATCCCACTATAAATGATTATTTTAAAAAATTTAATTTGTTGACTATTGATTTTTGAGCATGTCACTGTGTTCGTGGGATCGAGTAAATAAGTTTTTATTATTCATTTGTGTAAATAAACTTTTGAGCATGCCACTAGTTTGAGCGTGCACTTGTTTTGCACTATGTCTTGTAGGAAGAATCTATGTATAGATCCCCATTAAAGACAAAATCCATTCTCCAACAGTGTTATTGTAATATCTTTTTGGAATTTATACCCATACAACAAGTGGTAGTCTTCTTGAGAAGCTTGTTTTGTCATTTTCTACAAGTGGCAGTCTCCTTAGAAGCTTCTTTATCCATTCCTACCTTTACAACGATATGTGGCAGTCTCTCCTAAGAAGATTATTCGTCCTTTGTGTTTTCTTCAACCTTTTGCAACAACAAGTGACAGTCTCCTTAAGAAGCTTGTTTTGTCATTCCTACCTTTACGATGATAAGTGGCAATCTCTCTTGATAAGCTTATCCGTTCGTGGTGTTTTTTTCAAACCTTTGCAATTACAAATGGAACCCCCTTGGAAGTCTGTCAGGAAAGTTTTGTTGGAGACTTTACAAGTGGTTTCTCTTTATTTGAGATATCCCTTCGCAAGGATTTTTATTACAAATGGTGATGATTCTCCAGCAAGCTCGCTATTTAGTGTTCTCCTATCAAATGGCATCTCTTTGAAGACCCTGATGAATTTTCTTGTTATTTGAGAAGACTTATTCTTAAAACAACCGACTTGCATCTCTTTTGTGAGACTCCCGCTGAAGTCATGAATCTCCAGTAAAATCTAATTGCTACTGGCGTGCTCATTGAAAACCCAATTTATTGGTATTAGAAATATTTTGTTCCCCAAGAGGTCTTAAGGTTGCAGAAGCATTTTAGACTATTTCAGCAAAAGTCCCTAGTGAAGCATAAATTGACAGCACTCTTGGATGTATCTTTAGATCATGTGTGACTTTCAAGATTGAAGAAATTTTGCACAGTGTCCATCTTGCGATACATATTTATTGGTGTTGAGGATCTCTTACCAAGTAGAGTCATCATTTGCTTCCCATTGGAGTCACCCTATATACCCAGTGAATTCCCTTAGCTTCCTACTTCCCGAGTGAAGTGGATGTACATTCCTCGGTGAATCTATGGAGTCCTCTCCTCCCCAGTGATGTCTCTTGACTCTTTATTCCCCAACAAAGTGGATATGTTTATATATTTTTAGCACCCCAAAATTTTCTCTCCTTTTTTCTAACCATTTTGGCTTATGCTTCATTTCATTTGCATTCTTCATTTATGCATTTCATTGTTCATCAGGCATGGGATCAAGGGTTCTCGACATTCCTCAAGAGGAGGAGATGGTTTTCAAAGTAATGATAAAGGAGGTAATATTAACATCATGGTATTCTTAAGCTACAAGGGTTCCATACACATCAAAGTATCTGAATAAGTTTACCCAATCATTTGAAGATTAGGGTTTCACTGGTTTCAAAGGCATTCATCTGATCAAGCTCCTATAGTGGCTCTGATCAAAGGACATCTGTGGTAGATTTCTTGGTCAAGACATGCTTCCATAGAATGTACGCCTTAAGGGTCCTATATATACCTCAGGGTTCATCGTAAATCATTTCACGAGTTTCTAAAGTGGATAGAGAAGGAATTGAATTCATCTGGTCAAAAAGTCAACTAATGCCCTATAAAAGTCAACTCTTGAGTTCTTTGGTAACATTTGGGCATTTCAAGTTATCATTCATGTTTTTATGAGGTTTGATCAAGAAAAATCAAGAGGAATCACAATATCAGGGAAAGTTGCCAAATTAAGTTTTGGGAATCTTTCTAAATATGAAAATTCAGCTTGAAGGGCATGTTTTAAACAACAATTTTCTTGATGATCCAAGCTCCATCTCACTTTTCCTCCAACATGAAACTTGTTCCTCATTCTTCAAGGTTCTTTTGATACCAGGAACGCACCATTTGGATTCCTAGAACTTAAGTTATGATGTTTCAAAAGCAATAAATTGAAGTTTTTGCTGATGTAACCAGTTACCTCAACTATGTAACTGGTTACATAACTGTTACTCAGCCACAAAATGCACATTTGGGCTTATGTAATTGGTTACCTCACCATTTAACTGGTTACATCAACGTTTTTGATGAGAAATTCAGTATTTTCAGCAGCTTCTCCCTCATTTTTTGATCACTTGGGTTCACATGTGCAAGAAGGATCTAGAATGCTTCAAATTTTGATTAACTTCAATCTCCCTCCAAAATTAAAATAAAATCCATTCCTAATTCCAAACCAAAAATTCTAACCCACAATTCAAACCTCATTTAATTCCAAACCCAAACCATACTTAAACTAATTTTGCTCCAAACTTCTCATAACATCGCTCATTTTCTGATTTCTCTAGACATCTCATTCCAATTCTCTCAACTTTCTCTCATTTCACTCTCATTCCAAAACCCTCAAAAAAGCTCCATAACCAAAAGCTTCACAAATTGTGTATTTCAATTTGTGGATCCTTGAGTTAAACCTCCACTACATCATCATCCATTATTCAATTATGAAGTTGCAATTTATTTGGATCTTGATCAAGTTTTGGAGTCACTTCTTGAAGAGCTTTTTGCTTATATTTGGTTTATTGCTTGGACCTTCAATTTTTCTTGTTAAAGCCTCATATATCTCTAGTTTTCTTTCTTGGGTCCATCAATTTCAGTTGGCAACACTCACCAAAGAAAATCTCAGCTTTGTAGGTTGGGAATTTCTAGATCTAGCTTTGATTTTACTTAAATTTGCATTTCACAATGTAGATCCATTGATTTTTGATGATATTTGGTCCATTAATTGATTTGTTTATTGACCTTGATGTTTGGTGGATCCAATTGGTGTTTGAGTATTGAGATTTGATATATTTTTCGTGATCAATTGCGCTATAACAGGTGGAAATTAAATTTTTAAGTTGTGGAAGAGTGATTCTGCAGAAATTCTATTTTTGTTGTTTTTCACTGATGTAACCGGTTACCTCAACCATGTAACCGGTTACATCACCTTGCCTGCGCCACATTTCTAATTGTTTTTGTTGAGGTAACCGGTTACCTCAACCATGTAACTGGTTACATCACTGCTATTTTCGAAAAAAACCTTGTTTTCAAGGGCTGTTTTGGCATGCTTTGAACCTCTAAGTTTCATGACTTTGTATGATGCATATTCATGGAGTTTTCTTGAGATATTTCACCCTACTTGACAGCATGTTTGCGTTTCTTCGATGCGTGGCGTATTGATTTTCATGTGGCATGTTCATGACCTATTAGTGTTGTATTCTTGATGCATCCTTCATGATATTTGGTTGTGCTTACTTTTTTTCTCATTCTTGATGCTCACTTTGATGGATATATGATTCATGTTCATGTTTGCTTTCGATTCTGTGAATGCATGTTCACTTCAAGCAATTAGTTGTTGATTTGATGAATTATCCATGTTGCTTTTGGTGAATGCTTAAGTGTGCAATGTCATTGGGTTTTGTTCATGCCTAGTTGCTTGTGCTTAATTATATATACATGTGTATCAATTGCTCTTACTTGACGTTCGTTCATATTTGCAATTCCTGTGCATTTGTATAAATGTGAAAGCATGTTTTTGTTTATTTCTTGTGATGATGATTATGCTCGAATGTTGGACATGTTTATTATGGATTGATTAATCTTTGATGCATGCTAAACTTTATGTTGTTATTACACGATTATCCATGCTTGATGCCTATTCATGAGTATTTGTTTTGATGCATTGCATGATGTAACACCCCAACATTTTCCTTTTCATTTTTAACCGTAACTGACTTATGTTTAATTCTTATTTTACATTATCATTGTGCATATCATGGCATTGGCTCTTGAGACATGGGATCAAGTTGTTTCTGTGGCTCAAGACTTCCGTTTATTCCAAGTTTTTAAGCAACAAGCATCAGATGCTTCAACATTTATTTTGCTCAGTGATCGAGTACTGGATTATTTTGAGTGTAGGAGATAATTCATAGTTCATTTCAGGCATTATACAAGTGCAATATTAAATGACAAGTTTCAGAGGTAGAACAAATCTCAGAACAAGTGGTTACGGGTGATCGTCCAAGTTTCCCTGCTTGTGTAACCAAATTTGATATTTTAAATGTGGTAATCGATTACCACAATCTGGGTAATCGCTTACCACAAGTGAAATTTACCCAGATTGTTCATTTTTCAGCACTGCAGCATTTGGGTTGCATTTTGGTCATATGTGATTTCCATGTGCATCAGTAGGAGGATCTAGAATTGGTTCAAAATTTGATTCATTTTCATAAACTAATTTCATTCCCTCCAAAAATTCAAACATTTCCATTCCTAGTCTCACTCCTAATTTCCATTCCTCACACTAACCCACATTCTAAACCACATTTAATTCCAAACCTAAACCATGCTTAAATCAATTCACTCCAAACCTCTCATAAATCTCACTCATTTTTTGAATTTTCTACACGTCTCACTTCAATTCTCTCTACTTTTCTCTCATTCCAAAAACATCACATAAATCTGAACATTGAAATTTTTAAATTCTTGAGCTAAACCTTAATTGCATCGCCATCCTTGGTTCTATTCTGGTTTTATAGTTCATTTGGATCTTGAATCAAGTTGTTGGAATCACTTTTGGAAGAGATTTTTCTTATTTGTGGATTCTTTCTTGGATCTTCAAGTTTTGTTGCTAAAGCTTCATAGATTATTCGATTTATTGCTTGGATCTATTAATTGCAGCTTAAAACACTCACCCAAGCAAATCTCAACTTTGTACGTTGGTAAATTCTATATCTAGTTTTGATTTTGCTTAATCTTGCATTTCACAATGTAGATCCTTGGCTTCTTGGTGATATTTGATCCATTACTTGTTTTGATTATTGATTTTGGTGTTTGTTGGATCCAATTGATGTTTGATTGTTGTGATTCGACATGATTTTCGTGCATAATTGATTGCATATTGCCGCAACTGCGAAAAATAACCGGCGGAAACAAACAAAAGAGTCGCCACCGAACGTTATTTATGCCAAAGAGAGGGAAAGGAAATGACTGAAGAAAACCTAAGAGAAAGGAGAAGACATGGTCATCGTAACCAAATCTTGGGTTCGGGAGTCGGTTACGCAAGGGGAAGGTATCAGCACCCCTCACGTCCGTTGTATTCAACGGGATCCACGCTTGTTATCAATCAAAGGGTGAGTTATCTAAAAGCTACTGCTAAACGGGAAAGGGAAAAGAAAAAAAGGAGACTCGATAGGACATCAGCGCCTATGCCTACATATTCCATCGTGCAATGGGAAAGTCAAAGTCAACGTAGTTCGGAAAACTACGGATGATGAGGAAAGGTTGCTCGCCAAGACATCGTCGTCTTGTGCCTACGTATCCTCATCTGGTATGAGAAATCAGAGCAAACGTAGTTCGGGTAACTAAACGTTAAGTTCTCATTCCAGCAATTAGTTCGGGTAACTAAACCATTTGTTAGGTAACTAAACTTTAAGTTCCCATTCCAGCAATTAGGGTCGATGCCTTTTTGCGGTAAAATAGAAAAGTAATGTACTCTTTTCTAAAAATGATTTTGAAACAATCCCGAAGGATAAAAAGGTTTGAATTTGGTTTAAGAGTTTTATAGAAGTGAATTGAATTTGTTTGAGATTCACTTTGCACTAAATACTATGATATAGGAGCAAATGCGCCGCATATCGCCCAAGGGACATACGCGAAACACTCTAAAAAAAAGAGGAGAAACCCCCACTCATCATTTCCCATATGCTTAAGGCTCGTGGCGCACAACGTTCATCATTATTTATTAAGTCTCTTAAAGTTGTTTGAGATGAGAAGAGAAGACAAAAGAAAAAAACACGAAAGGGAACTGAAAACCCTAATGTTATCATACAAAATTGTCCTAAAGTTAGGATGTAAGGGATGTCTACCTAATGTTATCATACAAATGATGGACCTAAAGTTAAGGTCAAGAAGGGACTATCCTAATTGTTATCATGCAAAGGATTAAAAGCCTAATGTCTCTCCTACTCCCACCTTAATCAGAAATTAAGTGGGACTATGAATCCTAAGGGATCATGTGAGCAAGCACAAGTAAACACCATACAATTCAATCACAAGTGAAAACAAAAATGAAACTTAACCAAGTCTCAAAAAGAAAAGAGATGAAGAAGAAAGTAAGAGAAAGAAGAAGATTCAATCATGGAAGTTCAAATGACAAAGAAGTATCCAAGAGCAATCACAATACCAAACCATGTCAAAATATTTGAAACTCAAAACACAATGGAAAAGTAAAGTGCCCAAATACACACAAGTGATTAAAAGTCCAAAAAGAGGTATTATCAATCATCAAGCAAGGTGGAATGAAGTCAAATGAGATGGGAAACAAGGTAGGGTAGTAGCAACATCATATCATGTCAACTCAATTCAAAGATCAAAGAAAGAAGCACAAAGAGTGTCAAGCATGCATCTCACCAATGTCCAAACAACTAGCAACAACTAGCTCACACAAAACACAATTCAAATGATCAAACATGTGATATTAGGGTGTGAAAACAAGTAGGGGAAGTAACACAAAAATGAACATCATTTCAAATATCAACTCAAGAAACCCAAGAAGAATCAACAAGGGTCAACTTCAAAACATGCATCAAAACTAGGTATGTCCATACCATGATCATCATCAAATGAAAACATGTATCCAAGTAAGGCACAAAGTGAAAATTGATCAAGTAATGCACAACATATCATGAAGGTCATAAGCAAACTCAAATGATTCAATTCATATCCAAAACCAAGACATCAAGCAAGTTCGAAAAAGATCAAGTTCAAATCATGCTCAAGGAAACACCTAAATCATCCATACAAGAGAACATGTGAATAAAGGAGTGGGAGATAATCATACAATGGACACATAACATAAAGATCAGAACCTTAATTAATCCATTTGAGTCACACAAGAATAATGAACCACAGGGAAAATCCATTCAAGAAGCAAGGCCTAAAACTAGGTCAAGTACTAAGCAAGTTCATGTTCAAACATCATCACATTGAAAAATCAATTTGAAGCACTTAGATGGTCATACAAAAATGAATCCAAAACTCAAACTCATGTTAAAACAATCAAGAATAGGAATAGAAGAGATCTCAATAAGAGTTGCATGAATACACCATCAAAAGAAATCCACAAGTCCAAGCATGTTAAGAATCAAGGACTAAACAAAACCAAGTGAGAAGCATCCAAGAAATGAACATCAAGGCGTCAAAACCATATTCAAATACTTACAATCAAGTGTCCAAACATATGAGAAAAATTGGTTCAAGAAGGTGACCAAAAGGCAACAAAAGCACAAACCCTAGCTCAAGGGTAAACATGTCAAACCACTTCACTAATTAATTCCAAATAAATCAAGAAAATAAATCGAAAAATAAAATAAAAATAGTCAAAAATATCTCAACACATTGAAGGATCAAAAACATATTTTTAAGTATTTTTAAAATGGATTTAAGTATTAAAAAAATTAAAATCAAAATGAAAATTAAAAAAAAAACAAAGAACAAGGCAAAGAAGTGTAGAAGCAAATCAAAGTTGAACTGATTTCATGTTATAGTGTGTATATGGGCCCAACAAGAAGGGTGTAGAAAGCAGAAGGAAGAAATCCCAATAAAAAAACCACAAAAACCTCATAATAAATGAAACGATGCATTTCATTAAAGTATGTGGCATGCCACATCACCTTTCAACGCACATGTGTGCATGATCAAAGGACACATCATTCTCACACCTCAACAAACATGTCAACCACTGGAACCCTACTCCGGTCATCTTCTCCGGCCAGCCTCGTCGGAGAATCCTGTAAAACTCAATAAAAATCAAAACCCCATACACATTTCTGAAGGAAATTTCATAAGGAACACAAATCTGAACTTACATTTTCAAAAAGGTTCCTCTAACATGGTGAAAACTCAACATGTAAATTTGATATACAAACTGGGAAGTGATTAACAAACACAACAATCATTCAAACATTGCCTACACATGGTAGGGCTTCGAATGTGTTGTGGTGAGAATCGAATATCAAGCTAATGATTAACTTGAATCTTAATTCATTGAAATTCACCACCGAGCTTTGATTTATCCAAAGGAAATGTCAAAGAAAGAAAAACATTTTGTGTGATGTAACAACAACACTAGAGTTTCAGGGATCGAGGGTTGGTTATGCCTAGGGTAGTTATTCACATCCAAACATTTGTAGTACTCTACAGGAACCTTTTGCGTATATGAGTGCTAAGTTATATAAGTTGTTGTTTGTTAGGGCCATGGGATCAAGGTTAAGGTAAAGTTTGAGGTAAATACAAAAGGATAGTTCTATGTTTTCTCGCAAAGACATCACATCTTATGCATACGTATCCTTACTAGGATGGAATCAGATAAACCATAGTTCACCTCACTAAGGTCGATGAATACTTGAATATGGTCAAGAATCCAAGGGGGAACAAACATAACAATGTTTGTATAGAGTTTGACAAAACTCTCTAGATCTAAATTTAACACTCAATGGTATTGACTTTGACAAAAGCCAAGAGAGGAGTAAGTAATCATGACAATGATCCTTACATAGAGTTAACAAACTCTATCTTAAAGTTCTAATTGAAGGATACTCCTAACAAGGGATAGGTCTTTAGACTTAAAGTAAATTCTAATGGATATAGGTTCTAACTTAACTAAGTTTAAGGACCTAATTACTTAAGCAAGTCAAGGGGAGGGGTAATGAGCTATCTATGATAGTGAAGTCAATAGAGAGACTTTCCTTTGGAATAAGGGATAATAAGGAAACTGGATGAAAGCTAACAAGCTACATCACTTGGGGAAATTTAACAAAGTCTAAACACACACATGCATTCACTCAAACATGATAAAGATATAAAGTCATGGTAACAACCAAGAAAGATAAGGGCAAGCCTGTGACAACATTAAGCAAAGATGATAACAAAGCAACTTGATGAGAACTGACAAGTTCCATCACTGAGGAAACAAATTTGATAAAGATAAAGATAAACAAGTATTATCAATTACCAAACTTAACATAAAAAGCATGGTAGCAACCAAGGTTTTATGATTTAACATTACAATGTTCAAAGATCATGAAGGTAATAACCAACAAGGGCAAGCATGAAACATGTGTAACAACAACATTTTCATCAATGGTATTCAAACAAAACTCATGCAAACAAGGTATAACTTGAATCAAACATGGTATATGAATCAATTAAATACAAATGTAACAAATTTAATCATATTCAAGACATATTGATGACAATCAATCATGGATAGGCAAGAAAAGTAACAACAGTTCAAACATGGATTCAAACTTCACAAAGAGAAAGATAAACAAGATTCATGGTAACTTTCAAGGCAATAAATAACCCTAAATATGTTATGGTTCTAAAAATAGACATAAACAAGTAATATGGGGGTGAAGGATCATGTTCATGAGGTTACAACATCAAGAAACATATCATGGTTCACAAAGATGTTTCAAGGCATACTTCTCACATTCATGCATTCACAAAGGCACGTATAATCACGGTAAAGCAAAAGATCAAAGTGTTTTAAAACATATAAAAATTTTAGACATTAAAAAATGATTCATACAAGGTCAATATTACAAGAAAAATCAAGTACTATGTCAAGAAAGTTCATGAAAAACAAAGAAAACCCTAAAAAAGACCATGTCATTCAAGTGGACCAAAGTGTTTCAAAAATAACAATTTTTGAATTCTTTATTCACACATTGAAACTAGACATATTAAGGAGCATAGTAAAAAAATATTGACATCAAAATGATAAAAATCAAAGAAGTTATGCACATTTGAAAACTAGGCACAAAACTAGGAAACAAAGGCAAAAAGACAAGGCAATGCAGATTTTTCAAGAAGGGTCATAACTCACTCAAAACTCAATAAAATTTGGACGAAATAAAAAATAAAATTGTGTATTTTTTCACAAGGAATCCAATGGTGGTGGTGGTTTTCTCAGATCACGCACCATGTGAAAAACTCGATAGCATCATTTAAAAAAGCGTGTTATGCGCAAGAGCAACGTGACAATCTAATGTACATGTTCTAAGCAGCAAGTAATGATTCAAACACAACATATGAGACATGGTGACAACAATAGCAAGCTTATGCAAGAGCAAAGTAACAGACATAAATGTACCAATTCAACATCAACTAAATGATCAAACATATCACATATGACCTATAAATGATGTTTACAAACACAAATCATCTATGCCTAACCAGAATCAACAAGTTGCATATTGAAATGACACTTAAAATAAGCTAACAAGCCAAACCAAAGGCACTGTCATGAATACCCAAGTTTATGAGCAAGAAATGGTTCAAACATGACCTATAAAGTGTATCTAGCATGTTTGTAATCAGTGTACATTATTATTCAGCATGATCTTAAAAGTAGCAAGTTGGTACACTTACCTCTTGTAGCTTTTTCAAGTCAACACACCAAATAAGAAAACCAGTTGATGGATGATGATCTAAGCAGCTCCAATATGTTTCAAATAAGGTGTTCATATGATGAGAACTCCTCGAAGGTCATTGTCTTGATAAAATGCCTTCTTATGCAAGAAAACACCAAAAGTTTCAAAGTTAAAATCTAGGAAATAGTGTTACAGAATTTTTATGATCCCATGGACAATTCAAACAACTTATATGGAGAGTGTTTGAAGTGTTAGAATGATCAGAAAAGGGCTGGTTTGGTTCTGGTCTATGAAGATGCAGATAAGTCAATTTTTCAAGGTATGAGAGTTGACTTTTGGAATGTGAGGTTTTTTGGTGAACTTGAGGGTTTGGACAACTTCAATGCATCATATGTGATGTTCTTGGGGTGTTGGTTCAAGTGTTTGATGGTTGTATTGAGTTGTGGCAGAGTTTTTGCAAGGCATATTTTTCTTCATAAGGAAGCAACTTCTACCACTTGCAAGAAGATGTTGATCAGAGAAATGAGAGAGATTCAAATTGTTTTCTAGTTGATTCTGGTGTTGTTTAGATGTTAGGAGTGTGTTATATTTATAGGCAAGCTTGGAGAATGAGAGGTATGGGCAGATTGTGCCAACTTGCCAAGTTTTCCCTTTTTGGAGGCAAAATGAGCAAATCCAACTTGGGATTTCTTTCCTGAGCATGAGCAACCTTCCTATGTGTTTCAATATCACCAATAGCTTGAAAATAGTTGGCATGAAGTGAAGGAAAGAGAGTAGCTGATGCAGTAGATGAGGTGTAGCAGAAAATGCAAAAAGTTTCTCTCTCCTTACCACTTGCATCCACTTGCTTGAATAAACAAATCAAATAATCCAATCTTTGAGGATCTATCCTTAGTTGAAATCTTCAGGATCTATCCTTAGTGTTCTGGGTTTTTTGAACCTTTCATACTTCTTGAGGGGACTTCAATAAGTCATAGAAACATCATGGACCATGTTTCAAGCTTTGGAAACCCACTTAGACCAAAAGTCAAACTACAGTTGACTTTTTCAACTAGAATCCCTAATTAGGGTTTTGTACAACAGTGCTTCAATTCTCTTGGTAACAACCTAAAATAGCACTTGTTCTTAGTAAGATATGAACCCCTTTATGATTTGAAGACTTGATATGTAGAAGATCAATCCAAAACCTTGATTGATCAGTCCACATGATTCTTGATTTTAACAGTGTGGAACCCTTATTCATCTGCATCTTGACAAAGACTAACTTGAAAGAGGTTAAGATTAGATAACATGTGCTTGATGCACCTAGAATGATAATGGAATCTAGGGGTCAAAATTTGGGGTATGACAAGATGCAACTAACATGGACGTACATTTGTGCCTAAAATGAGAGATTCGAAGTGAAGAAGGTTGCCTAACGGAGAAACTCTGTTGGTACTTCAAATGATGCTTGAGCTTCAATTTAAAGTCACCAATGAACTCCTTGTGCTTCACCAAGTAGGAATAAAGCAAGAGATGAGCAAGAACTTCGAGAATTCTTCAAATTTGAAGAGAGAGAGATAACTTGAGAAATTTTGAATGCTTTAAGCTTGTTCTGCAGCCAAATGAGCTCTCTCACGTTAGGGTTTTTGTTTTCTTTATATAGGAATGTTTTGGAATGTTTTTGATGGCCCATAATGCATGTGTGGGTGTTTTTGAAAAAATCTTCAAATACTATATACCACAGGTTTGGATGGTATTCCCATTACTTCAAGCCATCATTCATCACAAAAGAGGGTGGGGAAATGAATTTAGATGGTTGGAACGAAAGTAAATGGACTTGTGGAAAATGTTTTGATGAATTACTCATATGGTGTAAAAACTTTAATTCATGCTTGACATGTAAAGGTATGTTCGTACATTTTGGGTAACATTTTGTGTCATGTAGTAATGATGATATGGTACCAAATGAAGAACCAAAACAAATCAAATTGGTGACTTAAAAAGCAAGAATGTCAAATTGGGTCACATAACCATGTATCCTTGTTCATCATGCCTTAACTTGCACCATAAAACATCAAATGGCATGAAATTTTATATCATGGTGAAGGAAAGACCTTGAGACACAACTTTTATGTTATAAGTAGCTTGATTTGAAACTTTGAAGTTCATGAATTTTAGCCTTGAAGTGAATGATCCAAATCAAGGTCATCCAAAATGGCCTTGACTTGGAAAGATCATAACATGAGTTCTATACATGGAAATGATGAGTTTTTGCACTTTTTGGAAATCTTAGATGATAAAGAACAACTTTTATGTTTAAAGAAATTTGAGGAAAAGCTTGGATCTGTGTGAAAATTGTCTTAGAAATGGGTCCCCATTGGGTGCCTTAAAAACCTTTCCACTTTGTAAAACCAACTTGAAGACATCATAACTTGAGATGTGTAGATCTAATGGGGGATTTTTTTACTCAAAATAAATCTTGGAGAATAAGGAATAAGTCTCATGTTTGATGAAAAATGAGATGGAGCTTGTATCATGATGAAACTTGTCATGGAAGTTTGGTGCTAAAAGAGGGGATTTTACACTTAGAAACCTCTAAAACCCTAATTTAGCAACCTCTTGATTTTATGATACTCTTTGATTTTTCTTGATTAAACTTCAACATAGTACTTGTGATGACATAAAATGGCCACGCGTGACTTAAATGATCAAAAGTCAAGCCTTGAACCTTTCCAGATCCATAGTTGACTTTTGTTGACCAAATGAAACCCTACGATCATTTCAACTAATTGAAGCTCTTGTGAAGATACATAATCCATGTAGAGGACCCTTAAGATGTGTGTTAAGCTTTAGAATCAAGTCTTACCCAAAGAGTTATCCATAAATCTTCTTTGAACCAAAACCTTAACCCAGTTGCCCACTAGATAGGAGGAGGTGATCAATGCTTTCCTTGATCAAGTGGTTGTATGACATGTCTTGATGATTATGAGGACCTTGTGATTTGAGAACACCATAATGTTGAGAATGAACCCTTTGCTTGAGCTTTGAAGATGAAGCTCTTCTCTTGAATGTTGAACCAAATACTTTGATCCCCTGTCTAGAACCAATGTTATGCACTAATGCCAATGCAAAAATGATATGAAACATAAGCCAAGATATAAGAAAAGGGATGGACATATTTTGGGGTGCTACAGCTGCCGCTATTCAAACAACTTGGACTTGAAGAGATGAAAAACAACCACTTTCAGTCATTCAAGGTAAAAGGTGATTGAATACTAAAAGAACCCAAATATTTGCAATCTGCGGGGATGTACATTATGAAGTGATTGTCAGCCGAAGGTGGACTTAAAAGTAGCGGGTACCAACCAAAAGATAGGATAACCGAAGGATAAAAGGTATCAACCAAAATTTGAGATGGCAAATGGTAATTGGTCAAGAAGATAATAATGGCTACTAACCAAAATTTACGATCACCCAGACGCCGACCGAAGGCAAATACACAAACAATGAAGACTACTAACCAGAAGTTGCAATTGTCAACGGGAAACAAAGGCTACCAACCGAATGTTGGAATCACCGGAAAGGAAGACTACCAACCAAAAGTTGGAATCGTCAAACAAAGCTAACAGAGGCTACCAACCAAAAGTTGGAATCACCGGAAAGGAAGACTACCAACCAAAAGTTGGAATCGTCAAACAAAGCTAACAGAGGCTACCAACCAAAAGTTGGAATCGTCAAATAAAGTTATACCAATCAAAAGTTGGAATCAAGCAAACAAAGCTCTACAAACCAAAAGTTAGAATCAAGAAAACAAAGTTATACCAACCAAAAGCTGGAACCAAGCAAACAAAATTCTACCAACCAAAAGTTGAAATCAAGCAAACAAAGCTATACCAACCAAAAGTTGGAATCAAGCAAACAAAACTCTACCAAACAAAAGTTGGAATTAAGCAAAGGCTACCAACCAAAAGTTGGAATCACCGGAACACTGACCGAAGGTGAACTTACCACAAAGAAGACTACCAACCAAAATTTGGCATAACGACTCCGCAGGAGAAACAATAGAGGACTACCAACCGAAATTTGGGATAACATCCACAAAACAACGGACTACCAACCAAAAGTTGTGATAACATCCACAAAATGATGGACTACCAACCAAAAGTTGGGATAACATCCACAAAACGAAGGACTACCAACTAAAAGTTGGGATAACATCCACAAAACAATGAACTACTAACCAAAAGTTTGGATAACATCCACAAAATGAATAAGCTAGGGATTACCAACCAAAAGTTAGAATATAACACATTGGATAGGCAGGAAGTAGAATCAACCAACTTATAACCTGAAAAGAATACTCCTCTGAGGGAAAGAAAAACTTAAACAAAAAAACTACTTCGGGGAGTAAAAGTAAGATGAAAACATTTGTCAATGATTTTTGCTGGGGGTAAAGTACCACAAAGTCCCACGAAATATGCCGTTATTTGCTAGAGGGATTTTTGGCAACAAAGGTATCAAACTTGGCTTATGCTTCAGATGCATATGTTTGAATATGGGGTAATGCTCCATATGAAATGGAAATGCTACGCATTTGGGAGGATGCAATGAAAATGATATGCAAAAGAACACCACCAAGGAAAGCGCTGAGAAAAATTAGCAAACAAACTCTGCTGAGGAAGACCCACTAAATGGCTTCCATGAATATAATTTCCACTCTATTGGGAATTGAGAAATACATCTCTTGGGAGATCATCCCAAAAATATGACTCTGAAGAATGCCAATGACCATTGGACTTTTTTGAGGATATCGGTCATCGCTGATTTACTCGTAGAGGGAATCAACATCAATCTTTGCTTGGGGAGAGACATCAATGACATAGATCCAGTCGGGGAATATCCTTTAACCTTTCCCTGCTACTGAGGAATAATCTCAATCTTTCCCTGCTGCTGAGGAATAATATCGATCTTGCCCTGCTGAGGATAAGTACACATCATTTCTAGTAAGATATTTCTGATATGACAACAGTACTCTGTGGGGAGACAAAATCTCTACTGCAGAATAGATGCCTGACTGCATATCAACACCCTGTCTGATGTAGTTAGCTTCTGAATACTTGCTTGGGAGCATAAATTCAACTAACTGGGGAACACAAAACCCTGAACTCATGTTAGGGAGGAATGATTCATCATGTGTTACTGACATTGTTAGAACTTTACTATCAAAGAGAAATTTCTTCTAGGGAGAGGATCATGTTATCCTTGAAACAAACAAAACACAATAGGATGTTCTATGTATGCGAAATGGACACCTCAGTTAGCATTCACAACACCTATCGCTCAATAAAAATCATTGTTTTCAAAATGCTCTATAAAGCCCCAATGTTTTTACATGTAATGCTTATGAAAAATATCGACCGTTTTTTTTCCGCAAACAAAACAACAAAAATAAAAACAAAAATGAAACGATGTTTGAGTGAATAATAATTTATTGATTGAAATGGCTTGTAAGTAAGAAAATTACAAATGGATGCAATTCCTGAAAAGAGGTAATTACGCAAAAAGTACAACAAGAAATATACAAACGTCGGCAATGTGAAAGTGGAACAGATAACCACTCTGTGTCGACTCAGCTATAGCTCGTATGTCTTCAATGTTCACCAATGCTCCTCCTTCTGAAAAGGTTGACTGAACTGGTTCTTATCCTTCGGGGTCTCCATATATCAAGATGAATTCACAGATCGAACATAAACCGCAGTCGTCTGGTTTTAAATCCCAACTTTTGCCTGGATCTCCCTTGCGGGTTTTCAACCCACTGGGATACCCATTTTTTCCAAAGTCGCCTTTTCATGTTTTCAACTTTGCGGGTTTACTCTTTTTTATTTTATCCCTAATTTTTTCCCGAACCTTTTCCTTTTATGGTTCGCTGGGATGTCCCATTTTTTCCTGGACCTTTCTTTTTCTGTATAGCGAGTCTATTTTAAGCCAAATATTTTTTGACTACGTTTACGTTCATAGGGGACATAAAATCTTCACCATCCATAGTAGATAGTAATAAGGCTCCACCAGAGAAAACCTTTCTTACTACATATAGACCTTCATAGTTTGGAGTCCATTTGTCCATGTGATCTGTCTGAGGCGGAAGGATCATTTTCAAAACTAGGTCTCCTGTCTAGAAGCATCGAGGGCGCACCTTATGATCAAAAGCCTTCTTCATCCTGCTCTGATACAACCGGCCATGAGAATTGGCTTCCAATCTCTTTTCATCAATAAGATTTAGTTGGTTCAACCTGGCTTACACTCATTCAGCTTCGTCGAGTTTCACATCGGTCAATATCCTCAAAGAAGGAATCTCAACTTTCAATGGTAGGACTGCTTCCGTACCATATACTAATGAGAAAGGATTTGCTCCGGTTGATGTACACACAGAAGTATGATAACCATGTAGAGCAAAGGGCAACATCTCATGCCAGTCCTTATAGGTCACCACCATCTTCTGCACAATCTTCTTGATGTTCTTATTTGCTGCCTCAATAGTGCCATTCATCTTCGGACGGTACAGAGAAGAATTGTGGTGTTCATTTTTGAAGTTCTGGCACAGCTCCTTCATCATCTTGTTATTCAAGTTTGAACCATTGTTAGTAATGATTCGCTCTGGTATTCAATAACGGCAGATGATGTACTTCTTTATGAAACGAGCAACCACTTGCCTGTTGACATTAGTAAAGGAAGCTTCATCTGCCCACTTTGTAAAGTAATCGATGGCAATTAGAATAAAGTGATTCTCATTGGAAGCAGGTGGCTCTATCTTTCCGATCATATCGATTCTCCACATTACAAAAGGCCAAGGAGATGTCAACATGTTTAGAGGGTTAGGTGGCGCATGTAACTTGTCAGCATAAGTATGGCATTTATGGCATTTCCTGGCATATTTAAAATAATCGGACTCCATATTCATCCAATAATATCCAGATCTTACCAATTTTCTAGCCATTGCATGCCCACCGGTGTGAATACTAAAGGAACCCTCGTGAACCTCTTCCATTAACAAGCCTGATTCATGTTCATCAACAAAATGCAGCAAGACCATGTCAAAGTTTCTTCTATATAACACATCATTTTTGTTCAAGTAGAAGTTGCCTGAAAGCCTCCTCAGTGTCTTCTTATCTTTGCTTTATGCCCCTGGTTGATACTTTTGAGTCTTGAGAAAAGGTCTGATGTCAAAATACCATGGCTTTTCATCTGACGCTTTTTCAACTACAAATACGAAGGCATGTCTGTCAAGACGCATGACGGTGATTGCTGGAGCTTCATTCCAGAAATTCACTTTATACATCAACGATAACGTTGCCAAGGCATCTGCCATTTAATTTTCAGCCCTAGTTACACGATGAAACTCAACTCTATCGAAAAAAGGCAACAGACTTCTTGCATAGTTCTTGTACGACACCAAGTTTGCCTGACGAGTTTCCCACTCTCCTTTGATTTGATTAACGACTAGCACTAAATCACCATACACACCTAGATTCTTAATTCTCAAATCAAAAGCCTCTTATAAGCCCATGATGCACGCTTCATATTCATCTTCATTATTGGTGCAAGAAAACGTTAATTAGGAGGTGAACGATATATGAGAATCGTGAGGGGTTGTAATGATCGCCCGGTTTCATTGCCATATGAGTTAACAGCCTCGTCAAAAACTAACATCCACTGAGATCCAATCTCAGGCACCCCGTCAGGCAAAGGCTCATCACAATCCTTCATCTTCAGAAACATAATATCTTCATCTGGAAATTCAAACTTCATTGGCTGATAATCCTCAATCGGTTGCTCAACAAGATATTCTGACAAGACGTTTCCCTTAATGGCTTTTTGGGAAACATATTAAATGTCATACTCTGTCAAAACCATCTTCCATCTAGGGATCCTTCCGGAGAGTGCTTGCTTCTCAAATACATATTTAATCGGATCCATCTTCAAAACCAACAAGGTTGTATGGTTTAACATGTACTTCCTTAAGCATTTGGCTGCCCAAGCAAGTGCATAACATGTTTTCTGTAGCATTGAGTATCTCAAATCACAACCGGTGAATTTATTACTCCAGTAGTAAATACCATGCTATTTCATACCTGTCTCGTCATGTTGACCGAGTACACAACCCATTGAATTCTCAAGAATCGCTAAATACATAATCAGAAGTCTTCCTGCAACTGGAGGCATTAGTATTGGAGGCTCCTGCAAATACTCTGTTATCTTCTCAAAAGCCTTCTGAAAATTTTCATTCCAAATGACTGCTTGATCTTTTCTCAACAATTTGAAAATAGGCTCGCAGTTGGCTGTAAGGTGGGAAATGAACTTTGCAATGTAGTTTAATCTCCCCAAGAAACCATGAACCTATTTCTCCGTCCTTGGTTCAAGAATTTCTTGAATAGCTTTGATATTTGCAGGATCTACCTCAATACCCTTCTCACTGACAATGAAACCTAGTAGCTTCCCAGATCTCACTCTAAAGATGCATTTGTTAGGATTCAACCTCAGCTTGAATTTCCTTAGTCTTTCAAACAATTTTAGAATATTGACCAGATGTCCTTCCTCCCTCTATGACTTCGCAATCATGTCATCAACATATACTCTGATCTCATGATGAATCATATCATGGAAGAGAGTCACAATTTCCGGCCCAACATTTTTCAATCCAAAGTGAATCACTTTGTAGCAAAAAGTCCCCCATGGTGTAATGAAGGTAGTTTTCTCCATGTCCTCTGGGGCCATTTTCATTTGATTATACCCAGAGAAGTCATCTATGAAGGAAAACACAGAATATTGAGCGGAATTATCAACCAACGCGTTAATGTGGGGGAGCGAAAAATTGTCTTTCGGGATCGCTCTATTCAGATCTATATAATCGACGCACATCCTGACCTTTCCATCTTTCTTAGGCACATGTACAATGCTAGCGACCTACTGAGGATAATTGGTGATAGCAAGAAACCTAGCGTCCAATTGCTTTTAAACTTCTTCTTTGATCTTAACGGCCATGTCAGGTCTCGTGCTTCTCAAGTTTTACTTCACTGGTGGACATTCTTCTCGGAGAGGCAGCCGGTGCACCGCTATATCGGTATCTAACCCAGGCATGTCTTGGTATGACCAAGCAAAGATATCCATGTACTCACGGAGCATCTCGACCAATCTTTTTGACGTCATCTTCCAAAGCAACCCCTATTTTGACTTCCCTCTTCTCATCCTCGGTACCAAGGTTGATGACTTCAATATCCTCCTGGTGAGGCAAAATGACCCTTTCCTCTTGCTTCAGAAGTATGGCTAGTTCCTCAGGTAGGTCACAGTCTCCGTCAGTCTCTTCTTTAGCTTGACAGATAGGATTATCGAAATCATACTGAGCCATAGCCGAATCAGAATCAATGGTATCTGAGACATAAGACCTACATGATTGATGTTTTATGTTCATTACAATATGCAAATAAACACAAACACATTGCCATTTTTTGTTTAATCAAATATGTAAAAACAAAAAGAAAAACAGGGATCAAAATATTTGAATGCAAAAAAGACGTCCTTTTATTCATGATAATGTTTGACAATGAAAAAAGGGGGCCATACAGAATGAGTCACTACGTTTTGGGTAAAACGTTGGACTAGACATAATAAAAAACAAGTGGAAATTACTCTTCAGAAGTGACGTGGATGACTTCCTCCGCGGTCCAATTGCATAGCTTCTGTCCAGGAATGCAAGGACGGATTCAGGCATCCATGTCGCAGTCGCTATCACCTTCGTCTTCTCCTACAACATTAATCCTGTTGAAGATAAATCCTCCGCTGGTGAACTGCACAGGTCCCCTGTATCTAGGAGTATTCTGAGAAGAACTGGAAGTATTGAACCCTAAGCCGAACTTGTCCTGTTTGACGGGAACATCAAGCACCTGGCCCCACCTCTGGGATGATCCAGATTCAATGGTAGCATGAGCTTCTTTAAAGGATTACATTGAGACCTCTGGGCTTTTAACTTCAATAGGAGGCTTCTCCTGAATTTGCACTATTTCAAAAGTCTGGCAGAGCGTCTCATGGATCTCTCCATCCTCTACGTTTTTAAACGACGACAAATGACTCACCATAATATCCTCTTCACCATATACTATAACAAAAGGGGATAACAAATCCTAATTTGTTGCACAAGTGCATCCTTAATCAATCCACAAAGTTCAAGCACAATCGAATAATTAGGCAAGCAATGCATCACACATAAAAAATAGTTAAGAGGCCTAAAAAATTATGAAAAAATGATCATGATATCAAGGAGGCAGTAGATCAATGTGTCCTAAAAGAGTGCCTAAGAATGTATACAAGAGGTGTCCAAACCATCTCAAACATAGGGCAAACACACAAACCAATGATCAAAGAGATTAGGCATCAAAAAATACCCAAACAAGGACCCAAAATATATCAGCAATGCATCAAATGAACATTTAAATACCCTACATATGTGTACCTGAATGTGTGCAAAATCATGGATCAAAAGTCACAAGGAAAGGTCATGAATCAAAGCCATGTTTCAAAACTAGGTCAAATAGAACAACCCATGAAAATAAATCAAAATAAAATAATAAAATAAAATAAAATAAAAATAAAAATAAAAATAAAAAATATCAAAAATAAGTAAACATGTCAATAAACCATAAATATATCTTTGTCATTTTTTAAAATGATTAGAACAATTAAAAAGATAATAAAAAAAATAAAAAGAGGAAATAATGCAATGGGGGTGCACAAGCAAAAACAAAAACAACTAAAGTGTAGTTCAACGCGCTATTGGGCTGAAAAACAGGGAGTGTGAATAAAAAATGAGTTAGGCCCAAGATCAAATCAGAAATAACATAAAATTAAACGTTGCATTTCATTAATCCAAGTCAGTGCCAAATAAGGGCCACGCGAGCGCCACGCAAGCAGGTCAAGGGAGCCAGCATGCCAACTCAAACTTTCATGACCAGACGCCGGAACTAGGGCTCCGGTCGTCTTCTCCGGCAATAGCCACCGGAGCTGGTTCAAAAATCCACCAAAACTCAAACAACCTTATACCATTCCACTTGGATTTTCAAGCTGAACACAACTATGGCCTTATTTTCCATTTTTAACCACGTTAACACCACGAAAACTGACATAAATATAAGATGGATAAAGTGAAACATCAATAAGAAAGCACAATACTAACACAAGCATGGTCTACATCTACCCATAAGATCAAATATGCAAACCACAAAGCAAATGAACGTGTAAAATTAGAGAAACAGGTTGAAGAAAAATTACCAAAAATGAAGCTTCACAATCTCTGCTTTGAGCTTCAACACCTCACCAACTTTCTCCTTCTTCTTGCTTGAGCTTTAGAGTTGATGATAGGTACCAAAGAGCACATAAACAAGCCTCAAAGAATCATATTCGAAGAAAGGGAGAGATTGAAAATGAGAGAGCGTTTGAATGATGTGTGGCTGCAAAAAATGACCTCTCCTCCATCTAGGGTTTGTTTTTGGTTTATATATGGGGTTTTAGAGTGGTTAGGAACAAGTTACCGTGGTTAAAAAGTTTAGTTTGTGATTTTTATGAAATTTGAAAAGAATGAGAGTGTAGCATGAGTGGTACGAGCAAGCATAATTTGTGGTTGTTTTTGTTATTTTTTAAGGCCATCAGAATGGAGAGAGAGAAAGAGAGATAGATAAGAGAGTGTGGAATGAGGCATTCTTTCTATACAAGTTTTTGTACATTTTGTCATCTTTCCCTCTTTGGCAAAAATGCTTCAAATTGGTGCATGAGGTACACATGGATGCTTGGCTTGTTAGGGCAATGTTTGGTAATGTTATTTGGCAAGAAAAATAAGGTGAGATGAGTGTGACATGAGAGGGAATGTTGGCTGCATGAAAGATGGCATATGATGCATGAAAATGACACCTTAAGCGCAAATGATGTAGCTCACTTTAAATAACCATAACTTGATGGATTCTTTCTCAATTTGTGAGTTCTTTGGCTCAAAAGAAAGTATAAAGATCAATGAACAAGTGATATGTATAAAACTTCTTGAAATGAGGCTTGAAACCATGAGAAAAATTGATTTGAAAATGTGTCCAACATGATGTCTGATAACACTAAATTATACTATGTATTTGACTCGAATTGCACATGTTTCTTAGGATTTTATTGTTGTTTTCTTGTGTTATGCTTTTGTTTTGTTTTGTTTTCAGGATTTTGTATTTCTAGAGCTCCTCGAGAAGAAATGAAGAAAAACGGGCAAGAAAGACTAGTTTTTGAGGAAATTGTACACATGGCACCCACCATGGCGGGCGCCATAGGGTAGGCCATGACTTGGATAAGAGTCCAACTGCTATCAACTTCCACGACCCCCACTTTTTTCTCCTCTGGTTCACATTGCGGGCACCATGAGGGTATGGCGGGAGCCACCCTTGTATTGTGTTTTCCCTCCCAAAAGAAGTTGGGGGGCATTTTAGTCTTTCCATGTACTTTTCCTAGGCTATAAATAGATGAGTTCTTCTTCATTTCTAATCATCCAATCTTAGTTACAGAACTAAACCCATATATTTTCATTGTTGTAAAGTGATAAACTTCTCACATCGGGAAGTTATCGCATTGTCTGATTGAGTCTGTAATCGGGTTTGGAGCACTCTGGTAGAAATTAATCCTGCTGCCATTTTCTTTCCAGTCTTTTATTTCCAGTTGCACCAGATTTAAAACCTCCCGTTTGGAGAAGGTTTCTATTTACTTTCTATTTATTTTCCGCACTATTTATTTCCCGCCTTATTTACTCGCACTATTTACTTACCGCATTACTTAACATGTCTATTTACATTTCCATGTCCGACATAATTTTAAAGGTTAGAATGTAAGGATCATAGTAAAAGTGGTATTCCGTACAAGCTGTCAATAGAAACACTTAGGGGTTATTCTAATTTTTAACACAAGTTTTCTGCACCTCATTTTTTTTGGGTAAGATCGAAAGTCATCCAACCTTTAGTTAAACTTGGTTAGTCTTAACTATTCAAAGGAAGCGAAAGCGCTTTGTCCAGTTGAGTAGGAATTTTTAATACTTTAGAAAAACAATTTTGAAACTTATTTCTAATGCATTTATGGGTTTAAAGTCCGGTTCGCATCAACCTTTTTTTGTTACTAGTTCCAGGTCAAAAATACTTTTCAACTGAGTCAAGAAACTATATTTCTTAAAAATAGGTTTATTACTTTAACACAATGCGCACCTTTTTATAAGTGACAATAAGAGGGATCGATCAGGGCATAAACTCGGGTCTTTTTATAAGTAGAAAACATTACCCTATAAGAAGTTCTATTTACACGCATTTGGAATACTACCCGGCTATGTGAAATACATTCAAGCTTGTTGTTTTAAATTAAATTTTATATTTTTCGTACTTTACCTTTACGTTGCACGCACGAACTCCCGATTGATTTTCCTTAGATAAACATCATAACAATAGTAATCGATATATTTTTTGGTCTCTATGGGATCGATAATCTTTTATATTACCCTGACGCTATTCGTATACTTGCGAAAATACAACATCAAGTTTTTGGCGCCATTGTCGGGGACCAATTGCGTCAAAACTTCGTACCCTATTGTTACACCATCTAGACTAAGGTTTTGCCTACTGGTCAATGCGAAGAACTCGTAGCACTGGTAGTCTTATAGATCCTTTAGAGGAACCTGAACGTTACGTCTCTTACTTTGTAGAATTAAGGAAACTATGGCTGAAGACCGTAATCAAAGACCCCTTAAGGATTTCGCTCAGCCATCCGATGACGAACCTAGTTCTAGTATTGTAAACCCTAATATCCCTGCTCACAATTTCGAACTAAAACCCTCCCTATTACAATTGGTACAAACCAATTTGCGGGTCTCCCTTCTGAGAACCCGAATCAACATCTAAAAACCTTCATCCAATTAGCTAACACTTTTAAAACCAATGGTGCTACTCCTGAGGTGATTCGCCTAAGACTATTTCCTTTCTCCCTCACAGACAAAGCCCTTACATGGTTAGATTCCATTCCAGCCAATCCTATAACAACTTGGGAAGACCATAGGAGAGTTTTCCTTGCTAGATATTTTCCCCCAAGCAAAAAAGTTGTTCTTCGAAACCAGATAACCAGATTCACTCAAAACCAAGGTGAATCACTGTTTGAGGCTCGGGAGAGATATAAAGACCTCTTGAGAATATGTCCACACCATGGCCTGTAATCATGGCTAATCATTCACACCTTCTATAATGGACTTCATTATAACACTAAGATGACCATTGATGCTATCGTAGGTGGCACTCTAATGAATAAACCTTACCTCGAAGCTTGTGTTCTCATCGAGGATATGGATCAAAACCATTGCCAATGGGGGATAGAGCGAGCAACGGTGGAGTAGAAAGAAGCCCAAGGAGGAATACATGAGATAAGTTCTATAGACATGATGCAAGCCAAAATGGACGCTTTGCCCTTTAAAGTCGAACATATGTATGCAAACCCAGTTACTGCAGCAACAATCTCGACAGAATGCGAATTATGTGGACCCAAAGGACACCAGTCAGCAAAGTGCAATTTGTTGAATGAAATTCATTCAGATCAGATCAACTATGCCCAAGGGAACTCATTTTCAAACACTTACTACCCTGGATGGAGGAATCATCCAAATTTTTCCTACAAAAACAATAACCCTATCTAAAACCCTGCACCTCTAAGACCACCCGGTTTTCAAGCCCAAAGACAAAACCCACCTATGCAAGTTGTGCAACCTAAGCCGAACCTTGAGAAAATGATGGAAAATTTCATTTCGGCTCAAACCCAGCAAAACAAAGAATTCCTAAACCAGAACATTCATGTAAATGAAATGATTACCCAGTTAGGAACTAAGGTAGACCAAATAGTCACCCACAATAAGATGCTTGAAACCCAGATCTCTTAGATAGCTCTAAAACAAGCCCCCGAAACCACACCCGGAGGGCAATTCCCTGGACAACCTCAACAAAACCCCTGAGGGAAAGCCAATGCAATTACTTTACGAAGTGGGACCGCCTACGATGAACCAGTTAACCCGATGTTGAGCAAACCCAAAACTTCTAAGGGAAGCATGGTACCCACGGACGAAGTAGAGGAACTAGTAGAATCTGAAAAATAGAAAAACCAAGATAAAGGAAAAACCATAGAAAAAAGTAACGAACCATCTCCGCCATACAAACCTCTTATACCCTATCCACAAAGACTAAAACAAACCAAGATCAACAACCAATATCAGAAATTCATTAAAGTCATAGAGAAACTTCATGTGGAGATCCCTTTCACAGAAGCCATCAACCAAATACCATCTTATGCCAAGTTCCTCAAAGACATCCTTACCAATAAACGTATACTTGACAATCCAAAACCTTTGGAATGCAATTCCATTTCCGAAAATAAACTTACCAAAAAAGAGAAAGATCCTGGAAATTTCTCCATACCTTGTATTATGGGGAGTCATGTCATCAATAAAGCTTTCCTAGACTTAGGAGCTAGTGTAAGCCTAATGCCTCTAGCAGTTTTTGAAAGGTTAAAACTAGGAGAACTACAGCCTACTAAGATGTCTCTTCAATTAGCCGATAGATCCGTCAAGTATCCGATTGACATATTGGAAGACGTCTCATTCAGGATCAGTCAGTTGTTCATCCCTAATGACTTCGCTGTCATGGACATTAAAGAAGATGATGACATCCCAATCCTCCTAGGTAGGCCATTATTATCAACCGCAGGAGCCATAATAAATGTCAAGAGAGGAAAGTTGACTTTTGAGGTAGGTGATGAAAAGAGAGAATTCATTTTGTCGAAGTTTCTCCTGGCACCAGTATTAGGAGACGCATGTTATGCCATAGACATCATTGATGAATGCGTTAAGGAACTAGATCAAGAAGAAACCATCACACTGCTTTCAACCTTTATAAAGGAAGATGATGGATTTATGAAGCCCTACATTGATGATAATCTTCACGAATGTTTATCCCTTACCCCTGATCCAATACCATGCCCCAAGAAACCAACTTTAGAAATTAAAGAACTACCTAAGAATCTAAGATACGAGTTCTTGGACGAAGAAATGAACCGTCCAGTTATAGTCAGTGCTACCTTAAACCAAGAAGAAACAAACTAACTCTTATATGTCTTGCGTAAGTATCCCTCAGCCTTAGGATATAACATTTCTGATCTAAAAGGTATAAGTCCATTTATGTACATGCACCAGATTTTACTTGAGGAAGACTCAAAACCCTCTAGAGAGCATCAGAGAAGGATAAACCCCATCATGAGTTATGTTGTAAAACGAGAAGTTCTTAAGTTACTGGAAGCCGGTATAATTTATCAAATCTCAGATAGTAAGTGGGTGAGCTCTGTGCATGTAGTACCTAAAATGGGAGGCATCACAGTCGTGCAGAACGAGAAAGGAGAACATGTAGCAAAACGATTAGAAGGAGGAGGATGAATGTGCATAGATTACAGAAAATTAAACAAAGCTACTAGGAAGTGTCGCTACTACGAAAATCGGCGCCGACTACAGAAGAGTCGCCACCGTGCGTTATTTATCCCAACGGAGGGAAAGGAAACGCTCAGAGTAAACCTAACGCAAAACGGGAAAGGAATGGTCATCGCAACCAAATCCTGGATTCGGGAGTCGATTACGCAAGGGGAAGGTATTAGCACCCCTCACGTCCGCCGTACTCGACGGGATCCACGCTTGTTTTCTAGTACGGATTTTTATTCTATCTACTCTACAGGTCAGGGTAAAAAAGAAAAGAAAATGACTCGGCAAAGTATCGCACTTTATGCCTACGTATTCCCGTCTAGAACGAGAAATCAGAGTCAACGTAGTTCACCTAACTACGGGTTAAGGGGGGAAGGTTGCTCGCTAGGATACGACATCCTATGCCTACATACTTTCATACAGCATGAAAGATCAGAGCAAACGTAGTTCAGGCTACGGAAGACATAAGCTTGTCTGACTGTTTTTTATTACCTTATGAAAGGGTTTTTCTTGATTAAGAGTCCAAGCGGACAAAAATGACACTTTGATGTTTGTTTTGAATCTTTTACGAAAGAAGTATTTTTTTAGTTTGTTTGCAATCTCTGACGCACTAGAGACTAGGATTTGAGAGTGACTACGTCGCGTGTCACCCAAAGGGTACCACACTAAGCTGCCAGACTACTGGAAAGAAGCTCTCCAGCAACCCTTTCTCAAATAACTTCAGGCTCGTAATGTACGACGTCGATTAACCTTATTACTGTATTTTGAGTTATTTTGAGATAAGAAGAGAAAGACACTCTAAAAAGCCTAGGGTTGAAAAGGGAATAAAAACTAACCTAATGTTGCCATGCATGGATAAGAATCCTAATGTCTGTCATAATTCCCTCCTGCACAGAGGAAATCAGAGATCCTAGGGGATAAACAAAAAAGAAAGCAAGCAAATACAGTAAAATGCATGCAATGCAGCAATACAAGCGAGGCAAGGGAGTCCGGCTCAACCTCGAACTTGGGAAAACAATAGGCAAAGTGAATCAACATTCACTTCAAACCTAGGGGGCAAGCTATACAAGCCAACAAACAATACAGAAAACACAAACCACAGCAGAGGAGGCAACCCAGACAGCAACACCAGACTCCTATAGCAAACAGCATCAGCAGCAGCTCTGACAGCAACAGGTGACTAAACAGCAAAAGGTTGACAGCAACAACCCTCATCTTCAAGTTTCAATAAACTTTCACTCTTCAACAAGCTACAAAACCCCAGCTTCAACAAGCAAACTTCAACCAGTAAACAGCCTCAACAAGCAGCAAAACCCTAGCTTCAACAAGCCCACTCCTAGATTCAACAAGCTCCTAAACTTTCTCTTTACCAAGCTTCAACAAGCACCTCCAAGGGAAATCATTCAACAAGATCAAGCTGAAGTGTTAAGAAACTCAATGACAACCAAGGGAAGTCACTGAGAACTTAACATTATGAGAGACTGGCATCCTCAAAGTTCTACTCTTAAAGCATGCCACTCATCCCTCCAAAGGAGAGATGTGACTTCTTTAAGAGGACTTTATGTCATTGGATTGAATGGAGATGAATAATATACTCCATGTTTGAAGAAAGAAACAAAACTAGTTTAATGCTCTTCCTAAAACCCTAGTTACCCTAAGCTCCTGACAAGCCTACACAAGATGAGAAAATCTTCACATCCAAGCATCTTCAAGCACTCTCAAGCATCTTCAATTGGTCTTCTTGATCATCCAAGCTCAAAAGCAACACCACCCTAATCTAAGGGGAACTATTGAGTTAAACTAGTCAAGTTAGTTCATCAGAAACACCTAGAAGTCAGTCCTAAAACTAATTCTAATTAAAATACCAAAAATGGTTGTAAAATCCTAAAAAAAATTCTAAGGGTTCATAAACCTCTTAAGAATATGCCATACAAAAAAACCAGGGGGGTTATCCATTCATTTGGACCTAAAACTATGCCCTACACCTAAGGGTACTATCTGAAAACCCTAAATCTACAACACCTAAAGTTTATGCTCAAACTAGCCTAAAATTCTCTCACAAAATTATGAGAAAATTACTAGGGGTACATGCATATCTAAGCTAACTAGCCCAAAACGAATCAACTCAAAATCATACACCAATCATCCACAATAAAATCAGCAAGAACACATGTCAACCATATTCAAAATTAAAACCAATTAAAAATACAAAAATGCAATTAAAATATAAAATGCATGAATCAATTATTTTTTTATCCTATTAAATTATAGACTCTTTATGGAGTCAGGGGAAAACAACCTAGATTTAAAAGACTAATTTTCCTAATTATTGTGAATTATTTCCTAAACTATATGAAAAATGTAAAAATAAAAGAAAAACAATTAAAAATATTAAAGTGGCGTGTCAGATAGGAATTTATTTCAGTTAAAATCCAAACCTGGGCCCAAGAGGGGGTGTTGGTAGCAAGCGAGTACTAAGCCCAAACCCACATGAAAAGAAATCAGAAAATAAAAGGGAAATTGAGAAACAGGCGTGGCAAATAGCAATCTATTTCAGTGTATTTTCTCATTGGGCCTCAGCCTGGGGTGTTGATAGCAAGACTTCATTCAGCCCACCCAATGCCAATTAAATGAAACGGTGAGTTTTGTGGCCAAATTCCTACCCACCCAGAAGATCAGGAAAAAACTACCTTTACATGCCCTTATGGAACCATGCCTATAGACGAATGCCTTTCGGCCTCTGTAATGCACCAACTACCTTCCAGCGTTGCATGATGGCAATTTTTGCTGACTACCTTGATGGAATTATGGAAATATTCATGGATGATTTCTCTGTGTGTTGATTTGATTTCAAAAACTGTCTCGCTAACCTTGAGAAAATCCTGAAAAGATGTGTTGCTGTAAACCTAGTGCTAAACTGGGAGAAATGTCAATTTATGGTCACCGAAGGTATAGTTTTAGGACATGTAGTTTCTGAGAGAGGTATTGAAGTAGATAGATCCAAGATAGAAGTGATAGAAAACCTAAAACCCCCTAACAGCATTAGAGAAGTCCGAAGTTTTCTTGGACATGCTGGTTTCTATCGGTGTTTTATCAAACACTTCTCTAAAATAACCAAACCTTTAACTGGCCTCCTGATGAAAGATATCGAGTTTAACTTTGACGAAAAATGCCTTGAAGCATTCGACCTTTTAAAACAAGCACTGATCTCAGCATCCATTATCCAACCTCTAGATTGGGCTGAACCTTTCGGAATCATGTGTGATGCTAGCGATTATGCTGTAGGAGCAGTTCTAGGGCAAAGAAAGGATAAGAAATTACATGTTATTTATTATGCTAGTAGAACCCTAGATGCTGCTCAACTTAACTATGCTACCACTAAAAAAGAACTCATTGCCGTAGTTTTTGCGATGGACAAATTTTGATCATATCTGGTAGGAGCTAAAATTATAGTCTATACAGATCGCGCTGCCATTTGTTACTTGTTAAATAAGAAAGATGCCAAACCTAGGTTAATTTGATGGATCCTTTTATTAAAAGTGTTTGATCTAGATATTCGAGACAAGAAAGGCACAGAAAATGTAGTTGTCGATCACCTTTCTAGACTTGAGTACCTGAAACCAGATTTACTGCCTATAAATGATGATTTTACCTATGACAGGTTAATAGCTAAGATAGAAGCCATTGAAGAAAATAACCTAGATCCTTATAAGAACCCTGAGAAATCTCTGGCAGTGAGTAGCGTACCTTGGTACGCAGATTTTTTGTTAATTACCTTGCCGCCGACATCATACCCCCTGACCTTAACTATCAACAGAGAAAGAAGTTCCTTAATGATCGTAAGACAATTTTATTGGGACGAGCCACTTCTTTTCAAAAGAGGTACATGCGGTATTTTTCGTCCTTGCATTCTAGAAGAAGAGATAAGAAATATCATAGAACACTGTCACTCTGCACCCTACGGAGGACACGCTAGAACCTCTAAGACACACGCTAAGATTCTTCGAGCCGGCCTGTTTTGGCCCATAATGTGGCGTGATGTGCACGCATATATAGCCAAATGTGACCAGTGCCAGCGCACTGGGAACATCTCCCGGCGTGACGAAATGCCCTTGAGAAATATTCAGGAAGTAGAACTTTTTGATGTTTGGGGCATCGATTTTATGGGACCATTTCCATCTTCATTAGGAAATAAATATATCTTATTAGTTGTTGACTACGTGTCCAAGTGGATTGAAGCTATAGCCTCACCCTCAAACGACACGCGTGTAGTGATAAAACTGTTTAAGAATTATATATTCCCTAGATTCGGAGTACCCCGTCTTGTTATCAGCGATGGTGGATCGCACTTCATATTAAGGATTTTTGACAAACTTTTAAGAAAATATGGAGTTAAGCATAGGATAGCGACACCTTACCATCCATAGACTAGCGGCCAAGTAGAGGTATCTAATAGAGAGATTAAACAAATCTTAAAGAAAATAGTTTCTATATCGAGAAAAGATTGGTCTCAAAAGCTACAAGACGCACTATGGGCCTATAGAACCGCCTTCAAAACCCCTATTGGAACAACTCCTTACCAATTGGTCTATGGAAAGTCCTGTCATCTACCTTTTGAGTTAGAACACAAGGCCTATTGGGCCATTAAAATCCTAAACTTTGATTATTTGACTGCTGGAGAAAAGTGAATCCTTGACATTCATAAACTAGAAGAACTCCAACAATCTGCCTACGGAAACGCCATAATATACAAATAAAGAACCAAAGCCTGGCTTGACAAAAGAATTATAAAGAAATATTTCTATATAGGAGACCCTGTTCTCCTCTTTAAATCCAGGTTGCAACTTTTTCCTGGAAAGCTTCGTTCAAGGTGGACAGGTCCTTTTACAGTTTCTAAGGTCCTAAAATCTGGAGCAGTTGAGATCCAGAACCATTCCTGTAGCCCATTCATTGTAAATGGGCAGAGTTTGAAATACTACGAAGGAGGTGACATTCCCAATTACTACTCCAACCACACTTTGATTGATCCACCACTACCTACTTCAACTACATAGGTTCTACTGATCAAGCTAACAACGTTAAACAAGCGCTGCATGGGAGGCAACCCACAATTTTCTTTATTTTTATTTATTCATCTTTTTCCTTTTTGTTGTTATATTTTTCGTAATTATTATTTTTTCATGTGTCAACTAACCTTTTATAATGATTATGTTTTCAGGTCCGGTCCTCTAATCTTTCTTTGCAGGATGCAGACCTTCGACGACATGCACGTCACTTCAGAGATAAAGCTCAGAGACAACAATATTTAGTCCTTCATCAATGTCCCATGGCACCTACCTGTTACCCTGACCAGGCTTACATGGATGCCTTAGGCATTGAGCCCAGTATAAGGTTTCTATGTCACCAGCTCTAGTGGGATGCATATGCTGACGATTTACATCCATCTACAGACACTTCACCCTGGAGTTCCTCAGTTCATTCAGTCATGAGCCATACATTGGTCAGGACGGTATCACCACATTCAGACTGTTTGGGACGGAATACGTTTTTACCCATAAAGGGTTCGGTGATTTGCTAGGTTTCCTGACCTCCCCTTATGCCATTCCTGATTTACCTATGGGATACTTTATGAGTCGAGATATCGATAAGTTTTAGAGCGACATTACAGGTGGAGGAAGCCTTAATCCGTCCACTCAGCTATCTCACATCATCCATAACCCAGCTCTTAGGTACTTCCAGATGATCCTAGCCCACACTTTCCTCGGAAAGTGTGGAGGAGATCTTCTTCCTTTTTAGTGTGAACCATTCACGTCCGGTGATCTGTGGAAACTTTCTGCTGAATAATCTCGAGCTCACAGCTAGATCTTCTGAAGGAATCATCCATGTAGGAGGTACGGTTACTCAGATTGCCACCGATTTGGGTATTACCAGTAAGCTGCTTCACCTGACTCCCTACTGCGGGTATACCATACTGGATATCAATTGCTGCTTAGACCGAGGGTTGATAAGGAGAGCCTCCTTTCAACTTGACTATTTTAGACTCTTGATCGAAGGACAGACCATCCATTACTTCACTTTACCTGATCCTACGATGAATAGTGTCCATGAACCTTCTAACTGGAGTTATGCCTTAGAAGGTTATGGAGAGACAGTTGATGAGCCTCGCTCTCCACCTTCAGCAGAGTATCACCCTTCACCACCTTCTCCCATGATTACAGTGTTGTCGAATAATCATTCCTTGCGGAGGCCTGAGCTATACACACAGCTAGCTGAGCTGCGTATGGAGATAGCCAGACTTCGATAGACAGTTGCTGACCTTACCTTGCAGGTCCAGGTATCTGATTTGACTCATGTGACGGAGGCCGATAACTTGTATCAGGAAATCACAGACCTATACCGCGAGTTAGACACAGTTTGAGGTTCTGACCAGACCGAGGAGCATCTAGCTCCATGATGACACTACTTTCGTTGTTTCCTTTATAGATTTATTTATTTCCGTTTTCTTTTCCGACTTATATATATATATATATATATATATATATATATATATATATATATATATATATATATATATATATATATATATATATATATATATATATATATATATATATATATATATATATATATATATATATATATATATATATATATATATATATATATATATATATATATATATATATATATATATATATATATTTCATATTCTTGCATTTTTTCTTCCATGTCATTTGTGATACACTTGGATTATATATATATATATATATATATATATATATATATATATATATATATATATATATATATATATATATATATATATATATATATATATATATATATATATATATATATATATATATATATATATATATATATATATATATATATATATATATATATATATATATATATATATATATATATATATATATATATATATATATATATATATATATATATATATATATATATATATATATATATATATATATATTATATATATATATATATATATATATATATATATATATATATATATATATATATATATATATATATATATATATATATATATATATATATATATATATATATATATATATATATATATATATATATATATATATATATATATATATATATATATATATATATATATATATATATATATATATATATATATATATATATATATATATATATATATATATATATATATATATATATATATATATATATATATATATATATATATATATATATATATATATATATATATATATATATATATATATATATATATATATATATATATATATATATATATATATATATATATATATATATATATATATATATATATATATATATATATATATATATATATGCAATTTTATCATTTCTTTATTACATTTTTTATTTATTTACTTATCTTTATTCTTTGCATTTTTTTTATGTCAAAATAGAAAAAAGAATATAAGCGTGCTAGAGCAAGTAAGTCTTGCTACCTGCACACCCAAGAACAAGGAGGAGCCACAAAAACCCAAGCATGAAAGAAAAAATCCGGCACATAACCATTCTGTGAAGATGGCGCCCGCCATATAGTCCATGGTGCCCGCCTTGGGGTCTGAACTATATGCGGGGCAGAACCTCCATAACCTCCATTTTTACACTTTCAAACCTTCAAACCTCCATTTTTACCCATTCCAAAACTTCCTTCAAACCCCAAAAAGTTCAAAACTTTCCCATCTACTCACCATCCCATTAATCCCTCCAATTTCCATTTTCATTTCTCTACATCAAAATCCTTTAAAAATCCATTTTCACCAAGTTCTCATAAAATACCCATTTCTCTCACTTTCTACCTCGAAGGTACATCAATGGAGTACGACGGCAACATTCTTCGTCAAGGCAAGCCTGGAGAAAGGCAAAAGAAAATTCTCGACAAATTGCAAACCCAAGAGATTGCTTCGACCCGGTACGTCGACGAAAATTGTTTGTATACTCTTGGCATTTACCATAGCATTTTTTATATGTTAGATATTTTTAGGATTGCACGATAGTTTCACTATGCAAGATCCTACTTTCGAAAGGCTGGCCAGGGAATTCTTGAGTTCTCTGATTTACATAGTTAGGCCTAACACTGCTAGTACCATCGGCACGATACAATTTAGAATTTTTAATGTTGAGTACGAACTCACTACCAACGAACTAGCAGAGAGGTTAGGATTACCTTTTGGCGAGGATGCTGTTTGGGAAGCACCTTTAGATTCTAATTTGTCGGTGGAGGCACTCTACTTCTCGCACAGGTTGGAAAATTTTACAATTACATCTTTTGAAGGAATTCTTGCCTCCCGGATCCATAACCCGGCCATCCGTGTTTTTCGTTATATGTTGGCTTGTACTACTTTTGGTCGGGAAAATCCAAACAAGGTAAATGCAAAAGAACTTCTATTTTTGCAAGGGTGCCTCACAAATAGAAAGTTTAATGTGTTTCCTTTTATGATTGCTCATATGACTGCTGCAATAAAGAGCAGCGAAACCATTGCTTTCGGAGGTTTAATTACGCCTATCGCAAAGGCTCTGAACCTCGATGCCGAGATAGCCACCTTAGAACCTCTTCCTCCTTGCATGATTAATTTAATATTTCTAAAAGACATGAAATTGTGTAAGGTAAGGAAGGAAGGGGGCTTTGAGCTCATGATCCACGGGAAGGCTATCCCATCTATTGTTTTGCCTTGCACTAGACGTACTGATGTGCGCATAGCGAGGAACTGGACCTATGATTTAGATGCTCCACCTATTACGAGTCCACTACCTCATAATGTTCCTATTGGGGACGGCGATGCAACCGATGACGAGTATGATCAGCGAGAGAAATCTCCCGATCATCCTATGTCGCCCCACCATGTATCACCCGCACACACTGCACCGTCTTCTTCTCACCCTTTTGCAGGTACAGCTCCTGGTTTTTATATCATTGAGCAGATGTGGCGCAACCAGCTGTCCAGAGAAGAAAGGCGTGATAACTTGCTTACTACCATCCAGCAGCAACTGACGAACAACATGAGATGCATGCAAGAGTCTCAGCAGCAGATGACTCAATCCATGCAAATTATAATGCAATCGCAGGCTGCTTCGACCACTAGATTCGACGAGTTCGCAGCTTCTCAGAGCGATCGTCGCCACAGCAGATCTCGTCACCTTAGGCGCTCACCGCACGCTGGCGACAGTACCGGTAGCATGCCATAGGAATTTCAGGTTACTCGTCCCTATCTTATTTCGAAACATTGGGGACAATGTTCGGTTTAAGTGTGGGAGGAGACTTTATTTATTTTTCTCGCATTTTCTTTCCTTTTTATTTTTTATTGTTTTCTAGTTTATTTCTGTTTATTTCTCTTATTTTTGTTTGTTTTTTAGAATATGCATGTGCTTGACGAGTCATATGTAAAGTGTACCCTTATTCCCCCATTCCTTAGCTTTACCAAAAAATTTATTGACAAAAGAAAGTGTATTATTCTGAAAATTTTAGGCTTTGAGGCAAGTTCAAGTTAGGATGCGGATGACTTGGAAAATCTTTTTGAAACATCGGTATCATTTTAACACCTTAGGCTTCGTGAATGTAGAAATCGACCCCGAAACCCCATATACCATGACCTTAATAATAATATTTTTAGCAAGTCCTTAGCAGTTTATCCTAGCAGTCAGCTCCGGTGTAAGCATGTTCTCCGTAAGGGACCGATGAATGTAAATGAATGATCTGTGTGTTTCACAAAATAACCACAACTCGGGTATATGTAACCCTCACAAGGTCATTTAACCCAAAAAGTTGTAAAAATTTCAAATAAAAAAAATAATTAAAAAAATTAAAAATAAATAAAATTCCCCATTGTTAGTAGGTTCAGAGGTGTCTGGTGCTGAACTTGGTAGGGCGGGTTACGATCTGATCCCCAACAACTACAATTGGGTCAATAAAAAGGGTTACACCAGTTTGTGTACCAGAGCCCCATGCTTGAGATCGGAATCACTAACCGGTCACTTTACTATGAGTATGTACGGATAATGGGCTTAATATGACTGCACCAAAATGAAGAGGACCCAAAAAGAGATTCAAAAGTAGGCTTAGGTACAGTGGGGAAGTATGGATTGATTTATATAAGAACGAAGTTTATGTCCGTGTTTACGGAGAAGTGTCATTTCGATATCATTGGTTCACTCAGTTAGTACCTATCATTTCACCCCAGCTTGAACTTAAAAGCCCTTTTAGCCCAAATCATTCATGGATATCAATTTTTCTATCATAGTGTTTTACTTGAGGACAAGCAAAGGCTTAAGTGTGGGAGAATTTGATAACACTAAATTATACTATGTATTTGACTCGAATTGCACATGTTTCTTAGGATTTTATTATTATTTTCTTGTGTTATGCTTTTGTTTTGTTTCGTTTTCAGGATTTTGTATTTCCAGAGCTCCTCCAGAAGAAATGAAAAAAACAGCCAAGAAAGACCAGTTTTTGAGGAAATTGTACACATGGCACCCACCATGGCGGGCACCATAGGGTAGGTCATGACTTGGATAAGAGTCCAACTGCTGTCAACTGCCACGACCCCCACTTCTTTCTCCTCTGGTTCACATGGCGGGTGCCATGAGGGTGTGACGGGCGTCGCCCTTTGTTGCACCCCAAAATTTGCCCTCACAATACAAGACTTTGTGTTCCAAGAAGGTTCACAAGGTTCACAAAATTCACAATTGGTCAGAAGAGTTGACAATTCCCTCAGACAATGCACCTCCTAAGCAGTGCATCCAAAACTAGGGTTTTGACTTTAATCAGGCTAAATGGACTTCCAAGACTTCAAGTGAGCTTCATAACATCTTATATGTGTATAAGAACCCCCATGTCAAGTTTCAAGACTTTTCTCAAAAGTTTGCTCAGTCAGATGATCAGATAAGTCAAAAGCAGTCAATGCAGTTAAAAGGTCAAATTGAGGTCAACTGTGGTCAAACCAAAGTCAAACTTCATGATTTTTTTTTTGCCAACATCAAAGAGAGGTTGGGTTAGAAATATTATCATAATAACTGTAATACCCCAAATTTTGCCCTAAGATTTGTCGTCGCATTTCATTGCATTTAATCAATTACTAACAAATTTGTGTAGTCGTTTGACTTTTTGCAGGTAAATATCATATGGCATGCATTTTTTTTCTAAAAAGTAAAAATGGCACAATTGGCAGGAGGACATGTGTAAGGAGTTATGAGTGTGAGAGGTTGAGAGTTCGAATCTCACCTTTGTCACTTTTTTTTGTTTTTTATTATTTTTACTCTAAATTTTTCTATCTTTCATTAAAAAAATAACAAAAATAGTTTTTTATTATTATTTAATTATTATTTTCGTATTTTAATTAAATCATTTTTTAAAATATTATTTTTTTCACTTTTTTCTAAATTATTCATAAAAATATCCAAAAAATCATAAAATAAAAAATATTGAAAAAAATTTTGTTCTTTTTATAATATTTTTTATTTTAGGAATCAATAGGATTATTAGTTTTTATTTTAAGTTTATTTTAATTATTTTAAATTATTTAAATTTTATTTTTTCTTAACTAATTATTTAGTTTGGGCTTTAAATGGGCTTTAGGGACATTATTGACAATTTGGTGTTAACCCTAATTTGTTCCCTATATATACATGTGTTGCCTTGTTGGAAAAAAGGGGAGAGAATGAAAAAAACCTAAGAGGAGTGAGTGCCGTTTGCCGTTATTTAGTTTTCTTCTTCATCCATTACTATTGTTTCTTTTTCTTCATCGTTTACCGTTATTTCTTTTCCTTCATCTATTACTGTTGTTTCTTTTTCTTCATCTTTTACCGTTATTTCTTTTTCTTCATCTATTACCGTTATTTCTTTTTCTTTATCTATTACTGTTACGTTTATATATATATAATTTTTAAATTGTTAGAGTTTATATATATAAGATTTTTGATCGAATTATGTCGATACGATGTTTGCACATTTGTGTGCATGACGCGTGACATTTGTGTTAGTTCGATCTGGTTGCGATGATCACATTTTTGTGTGAGCAATAATACTATTTTTTGCTTAATTTCTTTTTCTTTGCGATAAATTTTGTTTCGTCCGATTTAGATCTGGTTGCGATGAGCGCATTTCTGCGTTAGCAACATTGTTGGGTTATTTGGCACATTTAAAATTCATTATTGCTTTATTATTATTATTATTATTATTATTATTATTATTATTATTATTATTATTATTATTATTATTATTATTATCATTATTTATTATTATTATCATTATTATCATTATTATTACCATTATTATTATTATTGTTATCATTAATTTATTAAAATTTGTTATAATATAAAAATCTGTTTTTTAAAATAAATAACATTAACATCTTTTCCAAATTAATATGAAAACCTATTATTTTTTAAGAAAAACTTTTTTTAGATAAATTTAAAATAATAACTAAAATCTTTTTTTAAAATAATAACTAGAACCGTTATTTATTTTATTTTATTATTGTTCAATTCAAATTTCATTATCATATTGTATCTGCTCCTCTCATGTAACCTCGCGAACTTAACAATCGCTCTTTAAATTCTGCCTTTTAATTTCTGCTTGCATGGTTTAAATTATGACATTATCTCTCTGTTTGCATGATTCAATTATCTCACGCGTTTACTATTATTTCTGTCACATTGCACACATCCGAAGGTTAGGTCTAACTGTTTGGCCGCCACGCTAATAGTCCGTAAAACTTCACACATTCAATTTCAAATCCTCAAAACTACAAACTACAAACCCTAATTTTCACAAATGCCTCGCCGCAGGCAAAATTACAATTTTACCCTTAGCATTAGGTCAAAGAGCCGCCGCGCTCATTTTAGGGTTTCCCGCCGTGGAATCCCTAATTTAACCCTAATTACAACTTAACATTTCAACGTAGAGATTTGGAGTTTCTACACTCCACGTAAGCGTGTCCTTAAGATGCGTTTATTCCCCTTGAGACCTTGACCACAGTCAAGAAGTTTCTAACCTCCCTATTGAGGGGAACTACGATTACTCTGATTCCACTCCCGTAAGGATACGTAGGCACAAGATGCGATGTCTTGCTGAGTAAACTTAGAATTAACCCCCTTTATTATTTATTATTGCTTATTTATATTTTATTTATCTTTGCTATTTAATTATTTTGCTTATTATTTTGTAATTGTTTCTTGGATGTAAAGTTGTTTAATTATTTAATTATTATTATGGTTAGTAATTAGGGAGTGTAACAACATGTATGTAATATTAAAATAAATTTAGATCACTTTTAAATAAAGATAATTAAAATAAACACGTCACACACGTAAGTCGATTTTAATCGCCGTCTCACTTCCTAAGGATATCCCTCAAGTTGCCTACGAATAATGGTTAAGTGGGGTGTATAAAGCAAGTCCCTCAAATAAAAAAATCATCAAAGTCCCTTATGGTTGCCTTTACGAATCAAGTCCCTTTCGAAAAATGATGATGGTCCCTTATATGTGCTTATTACATCCCACAATGGCCTTCAAAGTCAAATTGTCCCTCACACGTCCCTTAACATCCAAAGTAAGGACTACCTACTCCATTATAGTAGGGATAGTCTTACTAAGGAAAGGATAAAGAATAAGAAAGACCTTAAAACATTAGGGTAGGCTACTCCTAGATACTTGCTCACTTCAAAACTTTTTCACACTTAAACAAATTTCCAACAAAATTTTCAAACAAGTTTTTTTCACATCCATACACGGATTATTATTAAACTATTCTGAAATTTTTTGCTATTCACACACTACACTTTCAAAACAATTCAAAAGTGAGCTTAAGTACCTAAGAGCCCATGGATAACCATGGATGAAAAGGGTGCTAACACCTTCCCTTTTCATAACCTACCCCCCGGACCCAAAATATTCTCTAAGGTCTTTCCTGTTCTTTTATAACCTTTCCTTATGGATAAAATAAAAGTCGGTGGCGACTCTTGCTATCCGCAACATTGTTTAAAGTCAGTTCATCGGGTTACAGAACTGGCGACTCTGCTGGGGATCTATTTAAGAGGGGTACCCTTAGGAATTAAGATCACTTTAAATTGTTTGCCTTGTTTGCTTTATTATTATATTGTTGGGGTGCTCTTATGTGTGAAAGGTCCTAACCCGGATCCAGTGTACCTTAGGTAAATGGCAATAGACCAAGGAAACTGTGCGACGTATATCGATACGGTTGATCTGGTGGCCATAGTTAGTGCGACTTCTTGGTTGGTGCTTATATTCCTTAAGTCAAGTTGAGGATAATATTGAGGCTGCCATATGTTGTCAATGCACTAACTGACTTTTAGAACCCTAGTTAACTCATCTTGGCCTTTAGAAAGTAGTGAGGTAACCGGCTTTGGTGCAGACTGAAGTTGGTTGACACTCGATACTACGCTCATTGAGATCTTAAACTTGGAGGGTTTTGGTTGGCAAGTAAGTTGCCTTCTGAACAACCACCCTTGTGAAGGATCAATGATATTGAGATCCCTTAGAACCTGGTTACTTTTGTAGGACAGGATGAACCATCTAACTTCAGGGGAGGGTACTTGCCTTTGAACCTCATGCAAGCCTTTAAACCTAGGGCTATGGTGTGACTTGTTTGTGTGTGCCACATGTTTGTGATTGAGCATGACATCATGACATCATCATGCATCATAAGCATATCATTTTCCCTAACCATTTCAAGGACCAAAGGATTTATCTTTGTTCTTTGTTGCAGGTCATGGCTTCTGCTTGTAGAAACACCATCAGGATCAACTTTGTAGGGATACCTGCTAAGCTCAAGGAGTTGGTTTCCCTAGTGCCTGATCATTCCCAGTTCAACAAGAGACATGGTCACTTATTGGATCTAGTTACTTCAGGGTTCAGTGAAGACATGACGAGTGTGCTGTTTCAGTTCTTTGACCCTAAGCACCATTGCTTTACATTTCCTGATTATCAGCTGGTTCCAACCATGGAGGAGTTCTCTAAACTTCTGGGTATACCTGTTCTTGATCAGAAGCCATTCACAGGCTTAGAGAAGGAGCTTAAACCAGAAGTTATTGCTGCAACTCTACATCTGAAGAAGTCTGACATTGTTCTAGAGACGAGAAGTGGAGTTAAAGGTATTCTTGCCAAGGTATTAGTGGATAAAGCTCAAATGTTCTTGAAGGCTATGAGCTACGATGCTGTTGAGGAGATCTTAGCCTTATTGATTTATGGCTTAGTGTTGTTCCCCAATCCTGATCAGTTCATAGACGTTCATGCCATCAACATATTCCTGAGTCACAATCCAGTGCCTACCTTACTTGGAGACATCCTACATTCTCTTCACACCCGTACTACAAGGGCAAGAGGAACTTTGATGTGCTGCATACCTTTACTTTCTAGGTGGTTTATTTCTCACCTTCCTCGCTCAGTAATGAAGAATGAGCAAGGGTTCAGATGGTCCAAGAGGATCATGTCACTTTCTCACTCAGACATCCATTGGTGCTCCAGATCTATGGAGAATGTCACCATCATTGACCGTTGTGGGGAGTTTCCTAATGTGCCACTTCTAGGCATAAGAGGAGGCATCACCTACAACCCATCTCTGGCTTTACGACAGTTTGGTTACGCCCGGAGCGATGGTCCACATGACATGTTGATTCAGGGCATTGTGTTTGATTACGACAACGATCTTCAGGGTTACCGTCAGAGATTCATCCGGGCTTGGGGAAAGGTAAACAGGATTGACAGCAAGACACTGGAGCCTAAGTACACTATTCCTATGGAGGCTTATCTCAGATGGGTATGATCTCGTGCTCAGACACTCATGATGCCATATCCTGCCGTCCTACCAGTTACCATGGAACCTGTTGCTGAAGGAGACACAGCTTATACCATCCTTCACCCAGACATGCCTACTGATATGGAAGACTTGCAGAGATCATGGATCCAACTGAAAGAGCAAAGGGATACTTTCGAGGCTCATTACAAAGCAAGCCAAGCAAGGATCCTAGAGCTAACGAAGCTACTTCATGAGGAACGAAACCTCAACTCATACCTCAACACAAAGAGGAAACGTCCATGGGAGACTTAAAACCCCATCTTTTGTACTTATTCCGTTTTCATCTTTTGTAAGCCTAAAAGGCAAAACAAGTTATTACTAATAAAAAGTTACTTTCTTGTTTGTTTAAGCAAATTTAAATCCTGCGGTCCTTGAAAACATTGCATATGCATTCCCATATCATTGCATCACAGGTTTATAATTGTGCACAGGTTTCTCATCTTCTCGCTGTTTATTTCAGCAATGGCTCTTGAACAATCAGTTAAGGATCTCCAGGCACAGAATGCACAGTTCCAAGAGCTGATCCTGAACCTATCCAAGGGGCAGGATGAATTGAAGACACTGCTGGCCAAGAAGACTAAGAAGGCTAGAAGGTCTGCTGGGTTGCTCAACATGGGAAGAAGGTTCAAAGGTCCTGTCAAGACCAAGGAACATGTTGAAGACTATGAATCTGAAGAATCTGAGCAGGAGAGAGGCAGTCTCCACAACACTATGGGGGACTCTGATTCTGAGGCTAACTACTACCATGAGCCTAACGAAGACAAATTCAAGATGCTGGTGGATAGAATGGATGCTATGGAATTACAGAAATCATCTGGGCTGGATTTTGAGGATTTGAGCTTGATATCTGGGGTGGTCATACCCATTGGGTTCAAAGTTCCTACATTTGTTGTCTATGATGGGGTCTCTTGTCCCAAATTGCATCTGAGGTCTTATGTCAGAAGAATGCAACCCCACACTGCTGATAAAAAGTTGTGGATCCATTTCTTTCAAGAGAGTTTATCTGGAGCTCAGCTAGAGTGGTATTATCAGTTGGAGAGTGTCAACATCAGAGATTGGAATGACCTTGCTGAAGCTTTCTACAAGCAGTATCAATACAATGCTGACTTAGCCCCCACTCGCATGCAGCTTCAAAGCATGTCTATGGGTGCCAAAGAAAGCTTTAAGGAGTATGCTCAGAAGTGGAGAGACTTAGCTGGAAGAGTTCAACCCCCTTTGACTGATAGGGAGTTGGTTGATATGTTCATGTGTATGCTGAATGGTCCGTTTTACAGTCATCTCATTGGAAGCTCATCATCTGGCTTCACTGAGTTGATCATGACAGGAGAGCGAGTAGAGAATGGTATCAAGAGTGGTAAGATCCAAGTGGGCACTTCTTCATCAGGTGCTGCAAAGAAGCCTCCCACTGGGAAGAAAGAATCTAATGCTGTGTATGGTCAGCCTGATCGTAACAGAAGGCATTAGTCTGTTAGTGCAGTTCATATTTCAAATCCAACTCCTGCAACAACAGAGCAGCCTCAAGGCAACCAACAGAGGGCTAGAAGACAGTTCACGAAGATCAACATGTCAATGACTCAGGCATTGCAACACTTGTTGAAGGCTGAACTTATTACCCTGAGGGAGGCTCCTCAGAATCCCAATATTACCTCTCCCAAGTACAATCCCAATGCACGATGTGCATATCATTCAAACTGTCCAGGACATGATACTAATAACTGCTGGGTCTTGAAGAACAAAATTCAGGATATGATTGATGCTGGAGAAATTGAGTTTGATCCACCAGGTACTCCAAATGTGATTACAGCTCCAATGCCAAATCACGAGAAGACTGTCAACGCCATTGATGAAGATATTGATGAAGATCTGCATGTCTATTCAGTTATGGAGTTGAGCACACCATTGTCTGTTATCAAAAAGAGGTTAATACAAGCTGGGATCTTTCCAGGTTGTCATGAAGATTGTCTATATTGTACCTATAAGCCGGATAGTTGCTTCATTTTGAGAGATGGGATTCAACGTCTCATGGATAAATATACTATAGTGTTTGAAAGAAGACCAGCATCTGTAGAAAGTATGGTGGATCATCTGACTCAGGGTAAGAAGATTGAAGAGGTTGACATGGTTGACAAAGTACCACTAAGAACCACTTCAAAGGGTCCCATTAAAATCACTCATCAGGGCCCGATCAAGATTACTGCTGAAGGTCCTGTGAAAGTTGTTGCTGAAGCCAGAGTAGCTCCTCTGATCATTACCACTCCTGGTCCTATTTCTTATACATCTGACAAAGCTGTGCCTTGGCACTATGAGTCTGATGTTTACATCCATGGTGTCAAGCAGGAGCCTTTACCTGATATGCCTGTTGACATTGATAATATTGCTGGATCTAGCAAGATCACTCGTAGTGCAAGAGTCTTCTCTCCTCCAGTTGCTTCTAAGAGTGCAGTTACCCCTGCTGTTACTTCCACCACTGATGCTCGGGGCAAGGGTCCTGTTATTGAGCCTGTATCTACTGATGTGCCAGCTGCTGATGACCTCTCTAAGCAGATGAAAGAAGTATTGAAAATCATTCGCAAGAGTGATTATGATATTGTTGATCAGCTGGGGCATACTCCCTCAAAGATTTCTATGCTCTCCCTATTATTATGTTCTGAGGCTCATGCCAAGTCATTGATCAAGTTTCTAAAGATGGCTCATGTACCCAGTGCAATTTCTGTGGACCAGTTTGAGAATTGTGTTGCTCACCTGACCTATGACAACGGGTTAGGATTTTCTGATGCTGACTTGACCCCTGCCAAGAGGGATCATAACAGGGCCTTGCATATTTCAATTGAATGCAGGGGCACTACCCTGTCTCATGTGCTGATAGACAATGGTTCCTCTCTGAATGTGTTGCCTAAGGAAGTCCTGAACAAGCTGAGTCCTGAAGATACGGTATTGAAGCCCAATAATATTGTGGTAAAGGCTTTTGATGGTTCTAGAAGAGTAGTGCATGGGGAAATTGATCTTCCAATCAAGGTTGACTCTCAGGTGTTTACTGCTACATTCTATGTGATGGATATTCGTCCTTCGTACTCATGTCTGCTTGGTCGTCCCTGGATCCATGGGGCAGGTGCGGTGACCTCCACATTACATCAAAAGTTGAGATATCCGGTGAATGGAAAAGTTGTTACTGTCTTTGGAGAGGAAGAATACTTTGTCAGCCATGTAAACACTTTCAAGTATCTGGAAGTAGAAGGTGAATACATTGAAACTCCATGTCAGTCATTTGAAGTGGTTCCCTGGGCTGTTAAGGATTGTGTGACTCCTCCTGCTGTGAAGAAGGTTCCTGTGGTCATCAGAAACCCTCCAACAATGGCAATGGCCTCCCTCAATGATGCAAAAGCTGTGGTGGAAGAAGGTGGTTGTACTATTTGGGGTCAGCTTCCTGATATGCCATACAAGTCTGACAAGTTTGGTTTGGGTTTCACTGCAGAGTCCCAGAAGGCTGTTCGTCGTGCTCGTGCTGTTCGTATCACCAATCAAGGGGTTATCAATGCTGTGGGAGATCAAGATGAAGACTACAACTTGGAGGCATGGATTTTTCCTACTGTGGGTGCTGGACTCAATAATTGGAAAGCTGAAGATGTTATCCCTATCTCCTTTAGTCAGGAGTAAATACTATTACTGTGTTATGTTTTTAAATTTGTAATTTCTGGAACAATTAAAACTTTCAAGCCATGTGCCTTACCCGGGGCACAATGGTGTGCTTGTTACGGGTTGTCATTTCATTTGCATACTTCATTCAATAAAGTCAGTGGACGTTTCGTTTTCGTAAATATTGTGTTCCTTGTCTTTCTTTTTCTTTTATTTTTGCTTTATCAGCTATGTGTTCTTACACACACCCACGTCACTAAAATGCCGATCCTCATCCACTCTGGATCCAATTGATAACAGTTCTACTATTGCCAATTACAATTTCGAGAATCCGATCTATCAAACTGAAGACGAAAACGAGGACGATTGTGAAATACCTGTAGAGCTTGCTAGGTTGTTACAACAAGAAGAGAAAGCTATACAGCCACATGAAGAGCCAGTAGAAGTTGTGAATCTGGGAACTGAAGAAAACAGAAAAGAGGTCAAAATAGGGGCTGATTTAGAGGACAGTGTCAAGAGCAGGTTGATTCAGATGCTACGTGACTATGTGGAGATCTTTGCTTGGTCTTATGAAGATATGCCAGGGTTGGATACAGACATTGTGGTTCACCGTTTGCCAGTGAAAGAAGATTGTCGTCCAAAGAAGCAGTAGGTTCGTCGTATGCGTCCTGAAATGTCAGAAAAGATCAAAGCAGAGGTAATGAAACAGTTCAATGCAGGGTTCTTGGCCGTAACTTCTTATCCTCAGTGGGTTGCAAATGTGGTACCGGTTCCTAAGAAAGATGGTAAGGTACGTATGTGTGTAGACTACAGAGATCTGAACAAGGCTAGCCCTAAAGATGACTTTCCACTTCCTCATATTGATATCCTGGTAGACAACACTGCTCAGCATAAGGTATTCTCTTTTATGGATGGTTTCTCTGGTTACAATCAAATCAAGATGGCACCTGAAGATATGGAGAATACTACATTTGTGACACAGTGGGGCACCTTTTGCTATAAGGGAATGCCATTTGGTTTGAAGAATGCAGGGGCAACATATCAGCGTGCTATGGTGGCTTTGTTTCATGATATGATTCATCATGAGATAGAGGTATATGTGGATGATATGATAGCCAGGTCTCAGAATGAAGAACAACATCTTGATCATCTGCACAAGTTGTTTGAGAGGTTGAAGAAATACAGGTTGAGATTAAATCCAAACAAGTGTACTTTTGGAGTTAGATCTGGAAAGCTCCTGGGTTTCATTGTCAGTGGAAAAGGTATTGAAGTGGATCCTGCAAAAGTGAAAGCTATACGAGAGATGCCAGCTCCCCGTACTGAGAAGGAGGTTAGAGGTTTCTTGGGACGATTGAACTACATTGCAAGATTTATTTCCCAATTAACTACCATCTGTGAGCCAATCTTCAAGTTGTTGAAGAAAGATCAGGTGATGGAATGGAATGATGAGTGCCAGACTGCCTTTGATGAAATCAAGAGATATTTGCTAGAACCTCCAATTTTAATGCCACCAGTGGATGGAAGACCCTTGATTATGTATTTAACAGTATTAGAAAACTCAATGGGGTGTGTATTGGGGCAACATGACGAGTCTGGTCGAAAAGAGCAGGCAATATACTACCTTAGCAAAAAGTTTACCGACTGTGAAACAAGATACTCACTGCTCGAGAAAACTTGCTGCGCTTTGGCATGGGCTGCTCGCCGACTAAGACAGTATATGTTGACCCATACTACCTTGTTGATTTCGAAGATGGATCCAATCAAGTACATATTTGAGAAACCTGCTCTTTCCGGAAGAATTGCAAGATGGCAAATGATCTTGACGGAATATGATATACAGTATACTACTCAGAAGGCCATTAAGGGGAGTGTTGTTGCTGATCATTTGGCTCATCAAGCAGTAGGTGATTACCAGTCAATGAATTTTGAGTTCCCTGATGAAGACATTATGTCTGTTACCAAAGAACCTGGACAATATGACGGACCTGAACAAGGATCCCGATGGACTATGGTTTTTGATGGTGCCTCCAATACACATGGTAATGGTGTTGGTGTTGTGATTAGCTCCCCTGAAGGTTGTCATACCCCGATTACTGCCAGACTTTGTTTCTATTGTACCAATAACATGGTTGAGTATGAGGCATGTATCATGGGTATGCAAGTTGCTATTGATATGAAGATTCAGTTCCTTGAGGTGTATGGAGATTCAGCTCTGGTAGTAAGTCAGATTAAAGGAGATTGGGATACAAAGCATGATAATCTCATTCCTTACAGAGAACATGTGTTGTCTTTGATCCCACATTTCAAAGAGATTACTTTTGGACATATTCCACGAAGAGAGAATCAGTTGGCAGACGCATTGCATGGCCAGATGTACCAGAAACGGATGATCAAAGCTTTTAACAAGAAGGTTAAGCCAAAGGTATATCAGGCTGGTGACTTGGTAATCAAGCATATCATATTACCACAGGGTGATCCTAGGGGCAAGTGGACTCCAACATATGAGGGACCATTTGTAGTCAAGACAGTGTTCTCAGGAGGTGCCATGATACTGACTACAATGGATGGTGAAGACTTCCCACAACCTGTAAACGCAGACATAGTTAAAAAATACTACGCATAAAAAGAGACCCGCTAGGTTGACAGGCCTAGGCAAAAATAAGGGCATCCCGGCAAACCAAAAGGGTTTGGGCAAAAATTAGGGATATATATAAAAAGATGTACACCCGGCAAGTCGAAAACCTGAAAAGGCGGCTTGGGCAAAAAAGGGTATCCCGGTGGATTGAAAACCTGAAAGGGCAATCCAGGCAAAAGTTAGGGATTAAAGCGTATGACTATGTCTCGTTTGGATCACTCATGAAACTGCAACCAGTTGTACTACTTACTCAAGCTCAAACAGATAAAGCTCAATCCAATCGTTTCCGTCTCAACAGCAAGAAGATGAGATACTTGAGTGGCAATAGTAGAATTGAAACTCAATAGGATTATTTCCCACATAGCTGATTTTTTTTGTAAAACTTCATGACAAAATTCTCTTACTAGGGTTTATGTCTCCTTGTACAAACTTACCCGTGTATGGGTCACTTTTGATATAAACTCCATCTTTTGAATCCAGATTTACTTTTACCCTATTTACATAAGCGAAACGTCCATTGGTTGTGTTTGAATGTATGTATGTCTTTGAATATGATTGATGCTTTTAATATGATTGATGTTTACCAGAAATGCATGAAAATGCAGTAATAGTATTTACTAAGGACGAATGAGGGAAGGATTTCAACGAAGCTTCGCCGGTTCATCTTTACAAGACAGTTACAAACCATCAGTAGGACTAATCCATTTTCACAAAGTCTAATCTCCCCTGGAATTTATATCCATCTCTTTTATCCTCATACGGATATACGGGAAATTACTTTCCAATAAGGGCACGATGAACGAAGACGGGATGTTATACTTATCCTACTATCAAACGAAAACGAAGGTTATCTATACCCTACTATCCCCAACAACGGGAGGTTATCTATACCTTGTTATCCCCAACAACGGGAGGTTATCTATACCTTGTTATCCCCAACAACGGGAGGTTATCTATACCTTGTTATCCCCAGCAGACGGAGGGTTATATATTCTTCAACAACGAATCGGGATTTATTTTCCTTGGCCAACAGTTGTTATACAAGGATATCCAGACACTTCCAGCAGTGTCATAGCATACATACATCATTTACATCATACCATAACATATATGTCTATAGTACATTACCTAAGTGCATCATGTCATACATGCATACATAAAGCATAAACTAATGTTGTTATACAGAATGCTACCTTGTTTTCAGGTTAATTATCCAACAAACAATCTTATGATTTTTGGGACTGCTTTATTGTAACCTCAGGGTTACTTTATCCTCCTGATGAGCTTCTTATTACTTTGGGACTGCTTTATTGTAACCTCAGGGTTATTTTATCCTCCTGATAGCCTCTCATGACTTCAAGACTGCTTTAGAGCTACTGATTGCTCTATCCTCCTGAAATCATCCTATTACTTCAAGACTGCTTTAGAGCTATTCATTGCTCTATCCTCATGAGGTCATATTACTACTTCAAGACTGCTTTAGAGCTATTCATTGCTCTATCCTCCTGAAGCCATCTAATTATTTCAAGACTGCTTTAGAGTTATCCATTGCTCTATCCTCCTGAAATTACATTATTATTTCAAGACTGCTTTAGAGCTATCCATTGCTCTATCCTCCTGAAATCATTACTTCAAGACTGCTTTAGAGCTATTGATTGCTCTATCCTCCTGAAGACATATCACATTATTATTTCAAGACTGCTTTAGAGCTGTTGATTGCTCTATCCTACTGAAGCCATTCTATTACTTCAAGACTGCTTTAGAGCTATTGATTGCTCTATCCTCCTGAAGCCATTATTACTTCAAGACTGCTTTAGAGCTATTAATTGCTCTATCCTCCTGAGGTCAGATTTATCACTTCAAGACTGCTTTAGGGTTATCATTATTGATTGCTCTATCCTCATGAAGACATGCTGTTACATCAGTATTACTCCAGACTCCTGACAGTTCTCATTATACTACTGAAGAACTTTCCCCTAGTGGCATCTTTAAGCCCACTCAATCATGTTCAACCAACCATCAATATCACTCCATGCACTGGTGAGTGCAAATTTTTGGGCTTTTGTGTTCAATCCCCTTCAACCTTCCAGGTTACGACTGGCAAATATACCAATCTAACCCCTCAGGTTTCAGAAAATTGAACAGGGGCAGCTGTTGCACCCCAAAATTTGCCCTCACAATACAAGACTTTGTGTTCCAAGAAGGTTCACAAGGTTCACAAAATTCACAATTGGTCAGAAGAGTTGACAATTCCCTCAGACAATGCACCTCCTAAGCAGTGCATCCAAAACTAGGGTTTTGACTTTAATCAGGCTAAATGGACTTCCAAGACTTCAAGTGAGCTTCATAACATCTTATATGTGTATAAGAACCCCCATGTCAAGTTTCAAGACTTTTCTCAAAAGTTTGCTCAGTCAGATGATCAGATAAGTCAAAAGCAGTCAATGCAGTTAAAAGGTCAAACTGAGGTCAACTGTGGTCAAACCAAAGTCAAACTTCATGATTTTTTTTTTTGCCAACATCAAAGAGAGGTTGGGTGAGAAATATTATCATAATAACTGTAATACCCCAAATTTTGCCCTAAGATTTGTCGTCGCATTTCATTGCATTTAATCAATTACTAACAAATTTGTGTAGTCGTTTGACTTTTTGCAGGTAAATATCATATGGCATGCATTTTTTTTCTAAAAAGTAAAAATGGCACAATTGGCAGGAGGACATGTGTAAGGAGTTATGAGTGTGAGAGGTTGAGAGTTCAAATCTCACCTTTGTCACTTTTTTTTGTTTTTTATTATTTTTACTCTAAATTTTTCTATCTTTCATTAAAAAAATAACAAAAATAGTTTTTTATTATTATTTAATTATTATTTTCGTATTTTAATTAAATCATTTTTTAAAATATTATTTTTTTCACTTTTTTCTAAATTATTCATAAAAATATCCAAAAAATCATAAAATAAAAAATATTGAAAAAAATTTTGTTCTTTTTATAATATTTTTTATTTTAGGAATCAATAGGATTATTAGTTTTTATTTTAAGTTTATTTTAATTATTTTAAATTATTTAAATTTTATTTTTTCTTAACTAATTATTTAGTTTGGGCTTTAAATGGGCTTTAGGGACATTATTGACAATTTGGTGTTAACCCTAATTTGTTCCCTATATATACATGTGTTGCCTTGTTGGAAAAAAGGGGAGAGAATGAAAAAAACCTAAGAGGAGTGAGTGCCGTTTGCCGTTATTTAGTTTTCTTCTTCATCCATTACTATTGTTTCTTTTTCTTCATCGTTTACCGTTATTTCTTTTCCTTCATCTATTACTGTTGTTTCTTTTTCTTCATCTTTTACCGTTATTTCTTTTTCTTCATCTATTACCGTTATTTCTTTTTCTTTATCTATTACTGTTACGTTTATATATATATAATTTTTAAATTGTTAGAGTTTATATATATAAGATTTTTGATCGAATTATGTCGATACGATGTTTGCACATTTGTGTGCATGACGCGTGACATTTGTGTTAGTTCGATCTGGTTGCGATGATCACATTTTTGTGTGAGCAATAATACTATTTTTTGCTTAATTTCTTTTTCTTTGCGATAAATTTTGTTTCGTCCGATTTAGATCTGGTTGCGATGAGCGCATTTCTGCGTTAGCAACATTGTTGGGTTATTTGGCACATTTAAAATTCATTATTGCTTTATTATTATTATTATTATTATTATTATTATTATTATTATTATTATTATTATTATTATTATTATTATCATTATTTATTATTATTATCATTATTATCATTATTATTACCATTATTATTATTATTGTTATCATTAATTTATTAAAATTTGTTATAATATAAAAATCTGTTTTTTAAAATAAATAACATTAACATCTTTTCCAAATTAATATGAAAACCTATTATTTTTTAAGAAAAACTTTTTTTAGATAAATTTAAAATAATAACTAAAATCTTTTTTTAAAATAATAACTAGAACCGTTATTTATTTTATTTTATTATTGTTCAATTCAAATTTCATTATCATATTGTATCTGCTCCTCTCATGTAACCTCGCGAACTTAACAATCGCTCTTTAAATTCTGCCTTTTAATTTCTGCTTGCATGGTTTAAATTATGACATTATCTCTCTGTTTGCATGATTCAATTATCTCACGCGTTTACTATTATTTCTGTCACATTGCACACATCCGAAGGTTAGGTCTAACTGTTTGGCCGCCACGCTAATAGTCCGTAAAACTTCACACATTCAATTTCAAATCCTCAAAACTACAAACTACAAACCCTAATTTTCACAAATGCCTCGCCGCAGGCAAAATTACAATTTTACCCTTAGCATTAGGTCAAAGAGCCGCCGCGCTCATTTTAGGGTTTCCCGCCGTGGAATCCCTAATTTAACCCTAATTACAACTTAACATTTCAACGTAGAGATTTGGAGTTTCTACACTCCACGTAAGCGTGTCCTTAAGATGCGTTTATTCCCCTTGAGACCTTGACCACAGTCAAGAAGTTTCTAACCTCCCTATTGAGGGGAACTATGATTACTCTGATTCCACTCCCGTAAGGATACGTAGGCACAAGATGCGATGTCTTGCCGAGTAAACTTAGAATTAACCACCTTTATTATTTATTATTGCTTATTTATATTTTATTTATCTTTGCTATTTAATTATTTTGCTTATTATTTTGTAATTGTTTCTTGGATGTAAAGTTGTTTAATTATTTAATTATTATTATGGTTAGTAATTAGGGAGTGTAACAACATGTATGTAATATTAAAATAAATTTAGATCACTTTTAAATAAAGATAATTAAAATAAACACGTCACACACGTAAGTCGATTTTAATCGCCGTCTCACTTCCTAAGGATATCCCTCAAGTTGCCTACGAATAATGGTTAAGTGGGGTGTATAAAGCAAGTCCCTCAAATAAAAAAATCATCAAAGTCCCTTATGGTTGCCTTTACGAATCAAGTCCCTTTCGAAAAATGATGATGGTCCCTTATATGTGCTTATTACATCCCACAATGGCCTTCAAAGTCAAATTGTCCCTCACATGTCCCTTAACATCCAAAGTAAGGACTACCTACTCCATTATAGTAGGGATAGTCTTACTAAGGAAAGGATAAAGAATAAGAAAGACCTTAAAACATTAGGGTAGGCTACTCCTAGATACTTGCTCACTTCAAAACTTTTTCACACTTAAACAAATTTCCAACAAAATTTTCAAACAAGTTTTTTTCACATCCATACACGGATTATTATTAAACTATTCTGAAATTTTTTGCTATTCACACACTACACTTTCAAAACAATTCAAAAGTGAGCTTAAGTACCTAAGAGCTCATGGATAACCATGGATGAAAAGGGTGCTAACACCTTCCCTTTTCATAACCTACCCCCCGGACCCAAAATATTCTCTAAGGTCTTTCCTGTTCTTTTATAACCTTTCCTTATGGATAAAATAAAAGTCGGTGGCGACTCTTGCTATCCGCAACATTGTTTAAAGTCAGTTCACCGGGTTACACCCTTGTATTGTATTTTCCCTCCCAAAAGAAGTTGGGGGCACTTTAGTCTTTCCATGTACTTTTCCTAGGCTATAAATAGATGAGTTCTTCTTCATTTCTAATCATCCAAGCTTAGTTACAGAACTCAAGCCATAGATTTTCATTGTTGTAAAGTGAAAAACTTCTCACATCGAGAAGTTATCGCATTGTCTGATTGAGTATGCAATTGGGTTCGGAGCACTCTGGTAGAAGTTAATCCTGCCGCCATTTTCTTTCTACTCTTTTATTTACAGTTGTACCAGATTTAAAACCTCCCGTTTGGAGCAGGTTTCTATTTACTTTCTATTTATTTCTTGCCTTATTTACTCGCACTATTTACTTTCCGCATTACTTAACATGTCTATTTACATTTCCATGTCCGGCTAAATTTTAAAGGTTAGAATGTAAGGATCATAGTAAAAGTGGTATTTCATACAAGCTGTCAATATAAACACTTAGGGGTTATTCTGATTTTTAACACAATTTTCTGCACCTTATTTCTATTGGATAAGATCGAAAGCCATCCAACCTTTAGTTAAACTTGGTTAGTCTTAATTGTTCAAAGGAAGTGAAAGCGCTTTGTCCAGTTGAGTAGGAATTTTTAATACTTTAGAAAAACGATTTTAAAACTATTTTTGGACGCGTTTATGGGTTTAAAGTCCGGTTCGCATGAACCTCTTTTTGTTACTAGTTCCAGGTCAAAAATACTTTTCAACTGAGTCAAGAAACTATATTTCTTAAAAATAGGTTTATTACTTTAACGCAATGCGCACCATTTTATAAGTGACAGTAAGAGGGATCGATTAGGGGATAAACTTGGTTTTGAATACGCAAAAGTGACAGTTCCCGTTGAATTAGTTCTTTTCATAAGTAGAAAACATTACCCTATAAGAAGTTCTATTTACACGCATTTGGAATACTACCCGGCTATGTGAATTACATTCAAGCCTGTTGTTTTAAATTGAATTTTAAATTTTTCGTACTTTACTTTTACTTTGCACGCACGAACTCCCGATTGATTTGCCTTAGATATACATCATAACAATAGTAATCGATAAATTGACGTTTGGTCTCTGCGGGATCAATAATCTTTAATATTACTCTGACTCTATTCGTATACTTGCGAAAATACAGTGTCAATGTCCAAAGTTACTTAGAAATATTTCTAAGTAATGGATTTTGACAACTTTGAACTCTTGATTTTGAAGCCACATATCTTGAGGATTTTTGATCCAAATGAAAAGATCTAGTAATGGATAGAAATCTTGAAGAATGATCTTCAACTTTCATGTTCAAGGCAAAGTGATTTGAGGTCAAGATCTTAGTGAGAAATTCCTTGGAAAGTAACCCCAAAAATCTTCCTAAAACTTGTCCACTCTTGATAACTTTGAAACCCTAACTTGGAGAGATCATAACTTGAGCTCTACATATCCAACGAAGATGATCTAGTACTAAAAAGAAAGCTTGGAGGAAAATTCATTTGGAACTTGTCCACTCTTGATAACTTTGAAACCCTAACTTGGAGAGATCATAACTTGAGCTCTACAACTTTTATTTTGGAGGAAAATTCATTTGGAGCTTGTATCACCATAAAAGATAGGCTTGAAAGAAGGTACTTCAAGCTGAATTTCTATACTTAGGAAATTTTCTAAGTGTTGAAATGGCAAAACTTCCATTTTCTCAACTTTAGCTCATCATATCTCTCAAACTATGGATTTTTTGGACTTGATTCCTTCCATAAATTTGTAGTTCATGATGCCCTCTTTAATTTGATAACAAGTTTGCTTCCATTGGATCAAGTATGAGAAATTTATGGAAGTTGCGAAATGGCTAGAATTAAGGTTTTCTACACTTAGAAAATATTCCACCCAAACCCTAATTCATCCAAACTCCTGATTTTATGTTTCCTCTTGACTTAACTTGTTTCAAAAAATGAAATTATTTGAAAACACCTATCATACCTATGATTGACCTTGAGATCCAAGATTTTGATGCCCTTGAATCACAATTGACTTTTGTTGACCAGATGAAATCCTAAGATCATTTCTATTGATTGAAGCTCTTGTGAGGGTTTGTGATGACATATAATCCATGTAGAGGATCCTTAAGGTGTGTTTTAAGCTTTAGAATCACACATTTCCAAAAGAACTAACCACATATGCCTTTTGAACCAAAACCCTAATCCAGTTGCCCACAAGATATGAGGAGAAGATCAATGCTTGTGTTCTTGATTCAAGTAGTGAAGTGACATGTCTTGATGATGATGAAGACCTTGTGACTTGAGATTGCCACAAAGTTGAGCATGAACTCTTGATTGAGCTTTGAAGATGAAGCTCTTCTCTTGATTATTGGATAAGACACCTTGATCCCATGTCTAAGATCAATGTTATGTACAAATGACAATGCAAAAATGATAGAAAACATAAGCCAAAATATAAGAAAAGGGACGGGCAAATTTTGGGGTGTTATAATGACGACTTGTCTTTATATTTAAAATCAATGATAACAAATTTTTCTTTTGTTATTTGTACCACGAACCACGGGGTTTTGATCCTATATTGCACTTTGTGGGTACGGAGGTCTGAGGCTCAAAAAGTCTCTCCAAACACAAAATTCTTAAAAAAATACTTCTTTTCTCATATCCCCAATCTCGTTTCAAATAAACCTTTTCAAACAAAAAAAGTGTTGATATTTCAAAGGGTTCCTATAGAGTACTATAGATGTTTTGGATGCTAACACCTTCCCTTAGCATAACCAACCCCCTTACCCATTCTCTGTTTACTTGTTCTTATTTAGAACTTGATTAGGTTTTGTTCGCTCTTTTTTCTTTCCTTTTTGGATAAAATAAAAGTGTGGTGGCGGCTCTTGCTTTATGAGTTAAGTTAATTAATAGCTTACACTCACGATTTATCCCGCTACAGAAAAGTGGCGACTCTGATGGGGAACTCTGGTTCTCAGTGGGTTTAGCCTACTTTGATTTATTTGCGCTTATTTGTTTGATTTGTTTGTTATTGCTTGTTCTGTTTGGGTGCTTGGTGATCTGTGTGGTGAGATAAGTCATATACCCGGACTTGAATGCACTTATGATAGGAGGGTGGTATAGTCTTGTTTGGCTTACATGGAGTAGTCCTTACTATGTTGACTTGAGATCCCCCGCTCAGCGGAGGCCCCTTTGGGATTACTGATGTCATATGAGTAATCATATTTGGCATTACTTTTTTCGACCTGGGAGCCTGAGAAGCTGAGGACCTTAGAACCCTTTAACCCATCTTGGCCTTATTAGGACGTGGTGCGGTGGCTATTCAGGTGTAGACTTGAATTAGTTGTTATGCAATACCATGCTCAGACAAGTTTCTCTTGAGAACATTGTTGGACGATGATTAGTCGTTTAAGCTGATAATATCCAAAATATGGAATTATGACTCTGGGAACTTTTTAGAACCTTGTTCTACAGGTGCTGGTATGACCTTAGTGCATACTATTGTAGTTTGGTTCTTACCATTGGCCCCATGCTCGCGCCGAACCTTTGAACCTATGTGCTTTGCGTGATCTTGTTTGTGGGTGTTGCATCATGCGCTCATGCATTCATGGACATTTTGTTTCAGTCAATTTTTAAGGATCTCAGAGATTTTCCTTGCAAACATCGCAGATATTGTGATTATTGACATTGGAAGGAGAAACAATTAGAAGTACGGTTTTTGGGCTCCCGATTTTACAGATTTGAGAAAGCTAGTGTCCTTGGTAATTGATCGTATAGACTTCAGATCTCGTCATGGGACACTTTTATTTGTTTTTTCTACCAACATTGAAGACGGAATTCTGAACACCCTCGTGCAATTCTATGATCCTGTTTATCGATGCTTTACTTTTCCTGATTATCAACTCATGCTAACCTTGGAGGAGTATGCTTATTTGTTGGGTATACCAGTTTCTAATAAGGTTCCTTATACTAGTTTGGAGGAAGTTCTTAAGCCCCAAGATATTGCTGCAGCCACCCATTTGACGAAATCTGATATAGATGCTAATCTGATGGTTAAGGGAGACATCAAAGCTTTGACTTCTAAGTTTTTAATTCGGAAAGCCACTTTATTTGATAATGCTGGTAGCACATTGGCATTTGAGGCTATATTTGCTTTGCTTATCTACGGGCTAGTCTTATTCCCTAACGTTGACAACTTTATGGATGTTAACGCTATTAGAATTTTCTTGATTGGGAACCTTGTTCCGACTTTACTTGGTGACACCTACTTCTCCATCCATAATAGGACTTTTAAGGGGAATAATACCATTTTTTTGCACACCTCTGATGTACAAGTGGTTTATTTCTCACTTGCCACCATCATCTGCTTTTAGGGAAAACAAGAATTGTTTAAGGTGGTCTCAGAGGATCATGTCCCTTACTCATGCTAACATTACTTGGTCTTCTTCTATTTATGAGAATGTCCATATTATTGGTAGTTGTGGGGAATTATCCAATGTTCCTCTTCTTGGAACACAAGGTGGAATTAACTACAACCCGAGTATAGCTTGTCATCAGCTTAGTTATATGTTGATGGATAAGCCTAAAAATATTCTACTAAAGGATTTGTTTTTCCAAGGAGGGGATGACTCTCTTGGTTTGAGGAGAAGAATGGCTCATGCTTGAACTAAGAATCATAGGATGGTTAAAGGACAACTTGAGAGACAAGTTTACATTACCTTGGAACCTTATACAATTTGGGTGAAGAAGAGAGTTAAAGAGCTCAAAATGCCTTATCCTTTTGAGAAACCCATAATTAGAATGGTCGTTATGCAGCTTGTTGTTTCTTCTGATGATGTAAATACTCTTCAAGATGATTTGGCCAAGATGAAGTAAGAGAAAGAGATGTGGGAGAGTAAGTTTCATGCTTCTGACAAGGAGAAGATGGAGTTGCAAAAGTAGATGAAGGAGATATATGACTTGATTGAGTTGCTTGAGCGACACACTGTGAAGAGACATGGAGAGGATTTATTTTCCTCTACTAATTCATCATCATATCCTCCTACTTCCAGTGCTTGGAAAGGTGTTGTTGATCAGATCGTGTTAGAGAAGACTTCCATGAAGGACAACTATGAGAGAGAGATTAAGAGATTCCGAAGGAAGTATCAACTCAGATCGTTATCAGGTGCTCCTTATAATCCTTAGGATCTAGACTTTTCTTATTTAATTTTGGTCTTCTGTAACTTGTACTTCCATGTGTAGCTCTTTCCAATATTAAATGAAATGAGATGTTTATCAGTATTTCAAAAAGTGTTATTTCTTTACGATGTTTGTAATTGCTTTATATTTTAAAGATCCGTGAAAGTTGAATGAAATATTTGCATTCGCATCTTGTGCATTGTGTTTTTCCTTTTCCAGGTGTCTTATATTTCTTTTGGTCTTTATTCACCCATTTTGTTGCACCAATACAACACTCGAGCTAATCTCAAGAAAAATATGGATCAATTGCAACAAGAGAACTGCGAGCTTCGTGAGGAAGTCACAACTCTGAAGGACAATTTGGAAAGACTCGTTAATATGATGGAAGCTTTGGTGGCTGCTCAGAATCAGCCACCACCACCTCCTCCTTCTCCTATGCAGAGAAGAATTATTTATGAGATTGTATCAACGCCTATTTCTGCGACTCTGTTTAATGCTTCTCAACATCAGATGCCTCCGGGTTTCCCTTAGGGCATGCCTCTCAATTATGTTCCAGAGGGATATCAACCTCCTACTTTTCAAGGTCCAAGAGTACCTGCTATTATGATTGTACCACCTCATATGGTTAATGTTATTTCTAATGATGAGATTCCAGTTGTTCCTACTGTTGTACCTGTGCCATCACCTGTAGGTCACACTATGCCATATGCTAAAGAACAAATTTTCCATACTGCTCCAAGCGAGAGTTTGGATGTCCTTGATTGTATGGATGATTTTCAAGATCAGTTTGCTGAGATGCAGAAAAAAATCAGCGCTTTAAGAGGGAAAGAGTTATTTGGAAAGAATACTCACGAGCTTTGTCTTGTCCCAAATGTCAAAATTCCTCCGGAGTTTAAGGTTTCGGATTTTGAAAAATATAAAGGGAACACTTGTCCACAAAGCCATCTGGTCATGTATGCCAGAAAAATGTTCACCCATACTGACAACCATCAGTTGCTGATTCATTATTTCTAAGATAGTCTTACAGGTACTGCACTGAAGTGGTACATGGAACTTGATAGTTCCCAAATCAAGACATTCAATGACCTCAAAGAAGCTTTTATCCGTCAGTATAAGTACAATATGGATATGGTGCTGGAACGTAATCAACTTTGTGCAATGTCTCAGAAAGAGAAGGAAACTTTTAAAGAGTACACACAGAGATGGCGCGAGATTGCAACTCAGATAAGCCCTCCACTTGAAGAGCGAGAGAGATGGCCAAAATCTTCCTAAAGACTTTGGGTTCGTTTTACTATGAAAATATGGTTGCGAGTGCTCCTAGTGGTTTTATAGAGATGGTTCATATGGGAATGAGATTAGAGGAAGTTGTACGTGAGGGACGTATGACAAAAGAAGGTAGCTCTGGAAATGTGAAGAAGTTTGGTGTTGGCTTTTCTATAAAAAAGGACGAAGAAATCAATGACATCTCTCAAGAGAGGTCTAGAAGTCTTAGGGTCATAAACAACAGTGGTAATCATCGTCAATAATAGGTAGCTTCTGTTACGCCCATCATCAGTGTCGCCCCTGCTGCTTAAGCTACTTCAAATTATCAGCCACGGTTCCAACAGAAAACACATCAAAATAATCATCAAAGTCGTGTGCAGAAGAAAGTAAAATTTGATCAAATTCCGATGCCATATGCTGAATTATTTTAGGCTTTGATAAAGAAGAATTTGGTTCAGACCTCTGATCCGCCGACTGTTCCTACAGATATTCCATGGTGGTATAAGCCAGAGGCCCATTGTGAATTTCATCAGAGCACCCCTGGGCAAGATATCAAAAAAAATTACCCCTTGAAATACGATATTCAAAAGCTTGTAAGAAATGGTATTTTGTCTTTTGAAGACACCAATTCTAATGTGCAATCAAATTTGTTGCCTAAGCACGGTAACACGTTTGTCAATATGGTATATGGGGGCCCTGGTATATACCGTATTTTTGATACTTGTTGGATTCAGAGGTCACTTATTGAGATGCACGCTACTCTAAGCAAATACCATGATTTTGAGCATGATTATGCCGCTTGTTGTATTTGTTGCGTGAATCCCCGTGGGTGTGTGATTGTAAAGAGGGATTTACAAGAGATGAAGTTGAGAATGAGGCGAATGTCACAGTTCCAAGTTTCAACATCCCATAGCGTGTTGTAATTTCTTACAATAGTTAGAAATCTGTTGTTACACCTTTGGTCATTTGTTTTCCTGGTCTGGTACCATATGAATCAGATAAAGTTTTTCCCTACAAATAGAATGCTACTATGTTAGAGGATGCAAAAGAGGTTCCCATTCCTTCTATTTCCTCAGTTATGACTATTAGAGATGTAGGTCGTGTGACCAGAAGTGGTAGAGTATTTGATAATGTACCCTCGAAGACAAGTGAAGATGTTGTGGGTAAGCAAACTCAATTGAAGACTTTTGTTGAATCCGATCAATCAAGTGATGTAAAACATAAATCATATAATAATGAGATGCTGAAATTGATCAAAAAGAGTGAATATAATGTGGTGGATCAACGTTTGCATACGCCGTCAAAAATATTTGTTTTATCCCTACTAATGAGCTCCGAGGCTCATCGAGAATCTCTGCAGAAAATATTGGAGAAAGCTTATGCAGACCATGATGTGATTGTTAATCAGTTTGATATCATTGTTGCCAATATCACCACATATAATAATCTGAGCTTTTGTGGTGAAGAATTGACTGAACATGGAAGAAATCATAATTTGGCTCTCCATATTTCCATGAATTACCAAGAAGACGCTCTATCCAATGTGCTGGTTGATACCGGGTCATGATTGAATATGATACCAAAATCCACTATATCCAGATTGTCCAATCAAGGTACTCCTATGATATTTAGTTGGGTCGTTGTGAAAGCCTTTGATGGCTCGAGGAAGACTGTGATTGGAGAGGTTGATCTCGCTATCAAGATAGGTTCGTGCTTATTCCAGATTACTTTTCAGGTAATGGATATCCCTTATCTTCGAGGACTCCCTTAGATTCATGAAGCTGGAGCTGTCACTTCGACACTCCATCAAAAGTTGAAATTTGTCCAGAATGGCAAACTTGTTGTTGTTGGTGGAGAACAGGTTGTGTTGGTGAGCAGTTTGTCATCTTTTTCTTATATTGATGTTGACGAGGATGTATGAACTCCACTCCATGCTCTTTCTACAGTTGATGATGTTGTTAAGAAGAATGGGGTGTCCATGTCTTCTCTGAAATATGCAAAACATGTGTCGGAGAATGGCCAAGCTGATGGATGGGGGCGAGTCATTGAAGTTGCTGAGAAAAAAGATAGAGCTGGTTTGGGTTTTACACTTGGTTCAACCCGTAAAGAAATGAAGAGTATTGCTGAGGTTTTTTAAAATGTTGGGTTCATCCATGCCAAAGACCATTTTACAGCTGCAATTATTGAAGACGACTCTGAAGATTATATCTTGGATGAATTTGAAGATGATTTTATTCCTGCTCAAGGCTGGGAGCTTTATTTGGAAGATCCTGGATAATTTTCCGAGACAGAAGATGCATACGTACCCTTTTAGTCCCTTCGACCGAGGCTAAAGGAACCTAGGCATCAAGTCAGTGCCATCATTGAGAATGATCAAGAGGAAGAAACACCCAACTTTGTGACGCGTGGATTGATATGCCAAAATTGGATCGCTGTTGACGTTCCTACTGTTGTTCATGTTTCAAAGTAATTTGTTTTTGTTTCTTTCAAAAATCCTTTCACTCTACCTAAGGTGAAAGTGAATTTGTGAGGAATTTGTTTCAACTATTATCATCATCAATAAAATTTTATTCTATTTATCTATATTATGTTTTCCCTTTTTGCTTTATTTCTAAAAAATGGTAACATAAAGAACCAAAAAATAGTAATGTGATAATCACTTTTATCTGTATGATATTTGCACTTTTTATTCTAAAATCAAACATAAATCATTGTGCATATTGTTTGTTAAACCCATTGAAAACAATGGCCCTGTGCCCTCTCCCAACTTTGAGTTCCCTGTATTTGAAGTTGAAGAAGAGGATGTTGAAGAGATCCCTGATGAAATTTCTTGATTGCTTGAGCACAAGGAAAAGACCATTCAGCCTCATGAAGAGCTGGTGGAATTGGTTAATTTGGGTTCAGAGGAAAATATAAAACAAGTTAAGATTGGGGCACAACTTCAGTTAGATGTTAAGAAGAGGATAGTAGAGCTTCTTAGCTAATATGTTGACGTGTTTGCTTGGTCCTATCAAGACATGCATGGTCTTGATACTGATATTGTGGAGCACCATTTACCATTAAAGCTTGAATGTCCACCTATGAAGAAGAAATTAAGAAGAACTCATCCCGACATGGCTGTAAAGATTAAAGAGGAGGTTCAAAAGCAGATTGATGTTGGTTTTCTTATGACTGCTGAGTATCCTCAATGGGTGGCAAATATTGTGCTTATTCCAAAGAAAGACGGAAAAGTTCGAATGTGCGTTGACTACAGATATTTGAATAAAGTAATTTCGAAAGATGATTTTCCATTACCACACATTGGTATGCTGGTAGGTAATACTGCTAAGTTCAATATCTTTTCCTTTATGGATGGATTTTCTGGTTATAATCAAATAAGGATGGCACTTGAGGATATAGAAAAGACAACATTCGTTACACCCTTAGGAACATTCTGTTACAGAGTGATGCCCTTCCGTTTGAAAAATGTTGGTGCGACGTACCAGAGAGCTATGACCACTCTATTCCATGATATGATGCATAAATAAATTGAGCTTTATATGGGCGATATGATTTGTAAGTAGAAGACTGAAGAAAATCATATTGAATACTTATTGAAGTTGTTTCAATGTTTGTGAAAGTTTAAGCTCCGTCTAAATCGTAATAAATGCACTTTTGGTGTCTGTTCTGGAAAGTTGTTGGGCTTTATTGTCAGTCAGAAAGAAATTAAAGTTGATATTGGTAAAGTTAAATCTATTCAAGAAATGCATGCGCCCAAAATAGAAAAACAAGTAAGAGGATTCTTGGGACGTTTGAACTATATCTCCCGATTTATATCTAATACGACTGCTACAATGGTGCGCCGATCTTAAAGCTTCCCCACAAAGATCAGGGTTGTGTATGGACATAGGATTGTCAAAAATCTTTTGAAATATTTAAGGAGTATCTTTTTGAACCTCCTATTTTTTCTCCTCTCATGGAGGGAAGACCCTTTATCATGTATTTGACTGTTTTGGAAGAGTCTATGGGTTGTGTTTTAGGTTAACAAGATGAATCTGGTCGAAAAGAATTTACCATTTATTATTTAAGCAAGAAGTTCATCAATTGTGAGTCTCAGTACTCAATGCTTGAAAAGACATGTTGTGCTTTAGCTTGGGTTGCCAAGCGCCTCCTCTAATGTATGTTGAATCGTACAACTTCGTTAATATCTAAAATGGTTCCAATCAGGTATATCATTGAAAAGCCTGGTTTAATTAGGAGGATTTCTCTTTGGAAAATGTTGTTGTCAAAGTATGATATCGAGTACCGAACTCAAAAAGCAATAAAAGAAAGTGTTTTGGCTGATCATTTGGCACACCAGCCAATTGATGATTATCAACCTATCAGGTTTAATTTTCCTGATGAGGATGTGATGTATCTAAAGGTTAAGGATTGTGAGGAACCATTACCTGATTAAGGGCCTGAGCCTGGATCCTGATGGGGTTTGATTTTTGATGGAGTTGTTAATGAGTATGGCAATGGTATTGGGGAAATTATTGTTACTTCTTATGGTTCTCATATTCCTTTCACTGTAGGGTTGATGTTCACTTGCACAAATAGTGCTACAGAGTATGAAGTGTGTATTTTGGGCTTGGAAGAACATATTGATTTAAGAATCAAGATCCTTGATGTATATGGAGATTCAACCTTGGTGATTAATCATATTTAAAGGGGAGTGGGAGACATGTCAACCTGATTTGATTCCTTATCGCGATTATGTAAGAAGGTTGTTAACTTTCTTCAACTTTCTTCAATAAGGTTGAGTTTTACCATATACATAGAGTAGAGAATCGAATGGCAAATGCTTTAGTGACTTTATCCTCCATGATTATGGTAAATCATTGGAATGATGTGCCAAAAATTGATGTTATGCGCCTTGGTAGACCAACTCATGTGTTTTTTGTTGAAGAGGTCATTGATGATAAACCATGGTATTATGATATTAAATTTTTTCTTCAGAATCAAGAATACCCACTTGAGGCATCCAAGAAGGATAAGAAAAGTTTGAGAAGATTGGCTGGTAGTTTCTTCTTGAATGATGATGTGCTGTATGAAAGAAATTATGACATGGTTTTGCTCAGATGCATGGACAAGTATGAAGAAGACATGTTGATGAAAGAAATTCATGAAGGATCCTTTGGTACCCATACCAATGGACATGCAATGGCTAAGAAGATTTTAAGGGCAGATTACTATTGGTTGACAATGGAATCTAACTTTTGTAAATATGTGAAGAAGTGCCATAAATGCCAAATGTATGTTGACAAAATTCCTGTGCGTCCAACTCCTCTCAATGTTATCTCTTCTCCGTGGTCTTTCTCCATGTGGAGAATTGATATGAATTTAATGATTAAGCCTAAAGCATCGAACGGACACCGTTTCATATTGGTGGCTATTGACTATTTTACCAAATGGGTTGAAGCGACATCATATGCGTATGTAACCAAGCAAATAGTGGTTAAGAACCAAATCATCTGTTGATATGGTGTTCCGAGCAAGATTATCACTGATAATGGGTCGAATATGAATAACAAGATGGTGAAGGAATTATCTGATGAGTTTAAGATCGAGCATCATAATTCTTCTCCTTACATACCTATGATGAATGAGGTTGTTGAAGCTGCAAATAAGAACATTAAGAAGATCATTCAGAAGATGGTTGTTACATACAAGGATTGGCATGAGATGCTCCCTTTTGCTCTGCATGGGTATCATATATCCGTCTGCATTTCAACAGGGGAACCCCCTTTCTCTCTTGTTTATGATATGGAAGCAGTGCTCCCGGTAGAGGTTGAAATCCCTTATATGAGAGTTTTGATGGAAGCTGAATTGTCTGAGGCTGAATGGTGTCAGCATAGATACGGTCAGCTGAATCTAGTTGAGGAGAAAAGAATGACAACCTTGTGTCATGGCTTGTTATATCAACAGAGGATGAAGAAAGCTTTTGACAAGAAAGTTCGACCTCGCGTGTTCAGAGAAGGCGACCTCGTACTCAAAAAGATCTTGACTTTTACCACTGATTCTATGGGCAAGTGGACTCCTAATTATGAAGTCCCATATGTTGTTAAGAAATCCTTCTCTGGCGGTGAATTAATTCTTACAACTATGGATGGTGAAGAGTTCACTCTTCCTGTGAATGCCGATGTAGTCAAGAAATACTTCGCCTAAAAAAATGAATGAAGAGCTCGCTAAGTTGAAAACCTGAAAGGCCGACTTAGGCAAAAGTGAGCCTCTCGGTAGATTGAAAACCCGAAAGGGTGGTCCAGGCAAAAATTAGAGACAAAAACATAAATAATTGTCCCGATAGATTGAAAACCCGAGAGGGAAATCTAGGAAAAAGTTAGGGATTATGGAAAGTAACTGCGTCTGGCCATTCTTGATCGCTTGAAACAATATTTCCTATCAAGGAATTTACTTCAATCATCCCCAACTGAAGTCTCAAGCAGGGTGGAATTCAAAGTTGTTAGGGAGAATAGTGATCATTGTATTTCAATGTAACCTCTTCCATTGTACTTACCATTTTTCAAACATTGTAATAATTCGTGGAGTTATGCCATTTGCAAACTACCATTCTATCAATAAAATTTGGGCCTTTATCCCTTTATTTTCAATTCTTATTTTATTTCTGTTTGCAGAGTTTCATTTTATTTTTGATGATGATTTTTTAAACAAATGTGAATAATTGATTGAAAATTTGAAAATTATAAAAACATTTTCCTTTGATTTATGAATACAAAAAGGAATGTCAACAGTGATCCAAAGAATGGTAAAATCACGAAGCGTAAAACTTAGTGTTATCCTCAGCAGAGTTTGTTCTTGTTGATATTCTCTCTAGTAGAGTTTTTTGATAATTCCTCAGCAGAGTTTGTGACCCAGTTTCCCCTTTTGTTGTTAATAGGATGGTGGATTCCTCAATATTTGTTGTGGTATCTTGGACTCATGAAATCCAATATGTCCGAGATGAATGCCAGTTTGGGTTTTCTCTTGACGAGTACTGTTTGGTTTTTTCCCCAGCTAAGTCTTAATTTAAATCTTCTCCAACTCTGTATGTTTCCTTCATCCAGCCAGGTTATGATCAGGCAGTTTAGCAGTTTTTTGAGTTCCACCTCTCCTTGATGTTAATGCCCACATAGAGATTTGTCTTTACTAGTCCCCAGTGGAGGTTGTGCATTATTACTTTGAGTGTTTTCCAAATAGAGAGAAATTTGGTTTCCTTCTAAGAAGTGTTGACATAGCAGTCACCTGTCGGGTTTTCTCTCACCTATGTTGAGTATTGATCTAAAATCCCCCATAGTTTGAATTTTTTTTTGCTATGATGTTAACTTCTTATTTTCCCCGACAAGTCCAAGAGGCTTTCCTCAGAGTCGGCTAGTCCTCAGAGTTCTTTTCTTATATCCTCAGAAGATTTGTGTTATTCTCCAGTAGATTTTATGTAATTGTTTACGTAATTACAATCTCCAGGGGATCCATTATTTTTCGCAGCAGAACTCTTCATCCCTTTGAAGCCGATTTCAAATGGATTTTCCTTATCCCCAGGAAGAGTCAAGATGATTTAGGTTGTTATCGTTCCCCCAACAGTTTATCTTCCATCCTTGAATCAGAGTTGATGTTGTTATCCCTTTTGTGGATTACTAATTATTAAAGATAGATCTTTGGGTTTCTCCCCAAGCAGTATCTTTCTCTCCTTATCAGGATATGAGCCTTGTAGTAGGATTTATTTTCCTTTGATGGCTTTTGTTTATCTCTTGCAGGATTTCTTTTATTTATCCCTAGCAGGATCTCCAGTGATGTCTCTATCTTGTTGAGATTAGTCAAGTATTTAGTTTTGTTGTGATGTTTGTTCACCTTCTGTTTGTGTTTATGTATATTTTGTTAGCATATTCATACTCATATGCATTGCATGTGCATTCATTTGTTAAGCATGGCATGTTGTTGTTGCATTGTGCATCTTGCATTTTTGTTGGTGCTTCTTTGCTCTCTGGTGTTGTTATCCCCACAGAGATTGTGTGTGTGTCCTCCCTCCAATAGAGTGTCGACCCATAAGCAGAAAATGTATATCCTTTCTAATTCACCACTGAGTTTATGCCTCGTGGAAGATGTTTGTTTTAGCCTTCCTCCCTAGTTTATTATCTAGATGGAATTACTCCCCATTTGATTTATTTCCTCATTAGGTCGAGTCTTGTTTGACCATTTCTCTCAGTTTGTTCTTGGATTGAACTTTGGTCTCTTGCAGCGATTATTTTGAATTTCTCTAGGCTGTGGAACCTGGATGGTGAGAAGGCATTTATTTTTCCCTTTGAGGATTTATTTTCCTCTACAAAAATCTGTTTATTGATCCCCATCAGAGGATGAAGATTTGAATTTCCCCAGCAATGTTATGATAACACTCTTGGAAATTTTTGCTTGACAACAAGTTATGTTCTCTTTATTTGAGAATCTACGAGTCCTTAGCATATTGACAAGTGCCAGTCTCTTTGAGAAGATTGTTTGATATATCAATCTTTTATGCGACTTCAAGTGGAAGCCTCTTTATTTGAGCAACTTATATGTCCCCAGCAAGGTAAACAACATCTGGTAACGAGTGGCAGCTTCTTTATTTGAGCAGCTTGTGTAATCTCCGGGAACTAATTTGTATCTTCGCAATAAATGGCATCTCTCTGAAAAATTCTCGGTGAGAAGTTTATTGTTAAAACCCAACAAATAGTTGTCTCTTTATTTGAAAAGTATGTCGTATGATCTAACCTGCTCGTTTTTCTTTTGAAGATCCCCAACAGAGTTATTTATCTATAATTCCTAGCAAATAACAGTCCCTTCAGCGGAGACAGTTTGTATTTGGTCCTTTTTCTAGTTCAAAACTTGATTAAAGAAGAAGTTGAACCATATCTTTATAGTGGAAGCTTATTATCATTCAAATTGGTTCGTTATCTGAACAGATGTTTATCTCCTCATATGAGAATCTTGTTTTGATCCAGTGAATATATCATCCCCAACATGATGGATATCTCTTTATTTGAGAAAATTGCTGTGTGATTTCAGCTGCCCAGTGACAGGTAGTTGATAATATACCTCTTCTCCTACCTAGTAATAGGTAGTCGAGTATGTTTGTCCTACCCAGTGACTGGTAGTCAACCTTTATTTCTTTCTCCTACCCAATGACAGGTAGTTGTGTTCTGTTTACCTTTCCCGGTGACAGGTAGTTGGTAATCTTTCAATGTGATTCCATTGCCTTATTTTTCTATCGAGTAACTGGTAGCCGATAATGTTTCTTCACCTTTTGAGTATATCATCTCCTTTTCCTACCCAGTAACTGGTAGCAGGTGATTTTTCTCATTCCTTTTTGGTTGGTTATCCTTATTTTTACCAAGTAACTGGCAAAAGGTAATCCTTCCTCCCGAGCTTGTTGCCTTTATTATTTCTATCCAGTAACTAGTAGTAGATAAAATTTATCTCTCTTTTGGTTAGTTACCATTATTTTCTACCCAGTAACCGGTAGTCGGTAATCTTTTCTTTTAGTAATATTTCTTTTTCTACCCAGTAACAGGTAGTTGATATATTGTTTATCCTATCCAATAATCGATAGTTGGTAAATTTTTCCTTCGGGTTTATTACTCCTGCTAAGCTACTTAATAACCAGTAGTTGGCAATATTTCCTTTTCTTACCCAGTAACAAGTAGTTGATTATATTTTGTCAAGTTGATTACTTTTTACCGAGTAACCGGTAATAAGTAATACACTTCTTTATTTTCTTACCCAGTATCCGGTAGATTATAATTCTTTTGTGTTTTCTACCTAATGACAAGTAGAAGATAATTTACCACTCTTCTAAAGTTGATTATCTTTGTTATTTTCCCAGTAACTTGTAGTTGATACCTTTTCCTAGTTGAGTTGATTCTTCTCCCTTATTGAAATGGAATCTTACTCTTTTGTTTTTCCCTATGGAGTCTCTCTTCTTTTATTTTTCTCTCCAACGTTTGTTCGTCTCCTGTGGCATATTTTCCCCCCATAGAGGTCTTGTGTTTGCATACCATACCATAAGCATAATCATATCATCTTTGGTCTCTTAGGGAAAAAAATTGTGTTTATTGTTATATTTAAGTCTCTTCTATCTGGTCGAGACAAAGATGTCAATATTAATATCTCCAGATAGAAGAAACTTTAATAGGGGCAACTGTAATACTCTAATTTTTACCCCTAAGATCCCATATTTGCATTTCATTCTTGTCTTCCTCTGCAGGTTTGTCTCTAAGGGATATCATTGGGCACCCTTATTTTCTTGCATGCTTGGTGTTTGCTTATGTTTATGTTTACTAACCATAATTAAAATCCAAAACTATGTTTCTTTTCTTTTTCTTTACTAACTCTTTTTTAAGAAGAGAATTTGGGGTAATAATACCAATCAACAGTCACTCGGCTCGAATGAAATTCAACTGAAAAAAGTCAAAGTTGATCTGCAAACAATTTAAAATCATTTGATCAAGAGTTTCCCAATATTTGATTGACTTTTATTCAAGAGACTCCAAGGTTCATGTGTTTATTTCCATATCTTCTTTGACAAAGTCAGAAAAATCAAATCAGAGCCAAAACAGCACATCAAAAGGCCATTTTCACACTTTTTGACTGTGTTAATCGATTAACACATTTGTACATACAAATGGTTAATCGATTAACCAGTGCATTTTTTTTAAATGAGGCAAATTCAAATTCTGCAACACTTTGGCACCATTTTCAAATATTTCATCATGAGAATATTCTAGATCACCTCATTTTAATTCCCCTACCTCATCAAAATTAATTCCCACCATACACCTTCACTAATCACCGTTTGATTTTTGCTCCAAATTCAAATTCTAAGCCTAATTTTGGTTCCAAAGCAAATTCCAAACCACCAAAATTTTTAATCCTAAATTCTATAAATAAAGGCCTCATTTCATTCATTCTTCAAGCTTTGATAGCCAAATTCACCTTGCTAAAATTTCTCTCAATTCCCTTCAACTACCAAGTTCACTAAAGCTCTTTCTTTTTTTTAAAGTTACTAAGTTCTTCATTGGAACTTACTAATCTTTGAGCTAAAACCTTCATCCAATCACTTTTTCATCATCAATTTCAGTAGATCAAAGCTTTAAAGTGTGGTTCTTGAAGTTAATTTGAAGCATTTTCAGATTTGAAGTGATAAACCCTCATTCCACCATTGTTGTTCTTGATCCATATTCCACAATATGATCTATTGTTGATTCTTGTTGCTTGATCTTTGAATCTTGCAAATTGTGTTTTATTGGTGTTTTTTGTTGTTGTTTTACTTGAATTTTCATGCTAATTCTTATTCATGATCATAAGGTGTTTGAAGAAATGATTGGATCATGAATGCTCAATTTTTTTGAATATTTTTTATTGTCTAAGAAATGTTAATCGATTAACACATTTGCACATGCAAATGGTTAATCGATTAACCAGTGTCCAGAATGTGTTTTTTGCTTGTTTTTAGGATTGTTTTGGTTCTTTCCTCTTCTTCTTCCATTTATTTTTTATTTTTGTCTTGGTTTGCACTTTCAAAGGTTATATTCCTCTTTAAATTCAATAGACTTATGGTGTAGATGAAGTTGGATAAACATTCACTAATTCAAATCTATTTTTAATGTGAATTGTTCAATTCATTTTAGGTGCTTTGATTTAATGGTATGTTTAGTGCTTTAATCCACCATGATGAGTTGTTGAACGTAAAGATTGAAGGATTTTAAAATTTTGATTCAATTTGGCTTTCCTCTATCTCTTCCTTTTTTTATTTTGATCGATGAAAATCTTCAATATCATTGGAACTTGTTTCGAGTTCTTGATGAAGATGAGATTATTACCTCTTTTCATTTTGTGTGGTATTGCTTTCGAAGAGTGATCTACATATCACTTTTCTAGCATGCATTAGCACTAACATTTTTATTGACCGGCCTCAGATAGTCGTGGCTTCTACATAAGCCTGATTACGATTGCTTAACATGGCGCTAAATTGTCCCGTATTAGAAAATGATCACTCGTGGCTCAAAGTTATGTTTGAAAGTCCAAGTATGGTTGATTATTTGTCTTGGGTCCATTACTTATGAAACTTGTTATTAGGAGGCTTTGATTTTATCAATCCTCCAATGAGTCTTCATTAACTTTGGTCTAAGTTCATTATTTAACCATCGTTGATCATTTGTTCTAACAACTAATCACTAAATCACTAACGATATTATTGTACTAATTTTGTTTATGTTTCTTTCTCGCTCCCTATCTCTCTTTTATTTTTATGCCCCATTATTATCACCTTATATCATATTATTATTTATGCTTCCGCTCTCTTTTTCTTTTGTCCACTTGGACCATATCTTGTTCAAAACACTAATAAAGGATTAAATCTCTAAAAAAATTGTTCTCTTAATAGTGGATTATAGTTACTATCATATGCATTGGACATAGAATTTTGGACCTAGAACTAGGATCTTAACCTACCCTTGGAAGTTTGTGATGGTAAACTTTGGTTGTTTGGGTACTTGAAGTTCTCCTTTGAAGACCTATTTTGATCAAGGACTAATCTAAAGGAATGGATGATTATTTTATAAAGGTTGCTTGTGTGGTTAGATTGTTCTTATCCTTAGCTTTTATCTTTATGAAATATCAGAGTCCCTTCTTGTCCACCCCTTCTTTAATTTTCAAAATCTTCTCCCTTTTTCAAAACCTTCTTATTTTCAAAACTTAAATCGATTTCATAATAAAACCTTAACTTTGGTCAAGTAATTTTCAAACTTTATTTTCTTTAATAAATATCAATAAATGTTAGTCATATTTTGACCAATTTCAAAAGGACATAAAAAGATAAAAACTCACCAACTCTTTTTGTGCCGTTGTGCACTTTTTTTTAAAAAACTTTTTCATAAGTTTAGACATGATTCATCTCTTTAAGTGGAATTATTTGCTTGGAAATGACGACTTGTATTTAAATGTAAAATAAATGATAAAAACTTTTTTTTTTGTTATTTGTACCACGAACTACGAGGTTTTGATCCTATATTGCACTTTGTGGGTACGTAGGCATGAGGCTCAAAAAGTCTTTCCAAACACAAAAATATTAAAAAATACTTCTCTTCTCATCTCCCTAATCTTGTTTCAAACAATAATTTTCAAACCCAAAAAAGCATAGATATTTCAAAGGGTTCCTATAGAGTACTATAGATGTTTTGGGTGCTAACACCTTCCCTTAGCGTAACCACCCCCCTTACCCAGTCTCTGTTTACTTGTTCTTGTTTAAAACTTAATTAGGTTTTCTTCGCTCTATTTCCTTTCTTTTTTGGATAAAAATAAATGTATAATGGCGACTCTTGCTTTATGAGATAAGTTAATTAATAGCTTACATTCACGATTTATCCTGCTACAGGTTCATCCATGTGGTAATATTGTTATTTCTTAGAACGGAGGAGCTGTTGTGGTGCCAACCCTCCCGTCGGAGGTGGTGCGAGTGTTGTCGTTCCTCTGGGTGGAGGTGGTACAGGTGTTGTTGTTAATCCCGGAGGAGGAGCTGCTGGTGGAATCCCTGGTGTTATTGGTGGGGGGAAGTGTTTGTGCTGTCCAAGGGGCTGGTGGAGCTCACAATCATCAGTGGAAGGACAGACAGGAAGACGCGTTTTCTATGCATGATCTAGATATCAATCTCCCATCTAAAGCGAATAAGAAATTTAAGATGATCGAGGAAAGAATGCGGGCTTATGAGAACTAGAATGCTTTCTGGATGGATATGAATGACCTTGGTTTGGTCCCAGGAGTGAGGATCCCGCACAAGTTTAAGGTCCTGGACTTTGACAAGTATAGGGGAACAACCTGTCCCAAAACTCACATTCGAGCCTACTATCGGAAGATGTCTGCCTACTCTGAGGATGAGAAGCTGCTCATGCACTACTTCCAAGATAGCCTGGTTGGGGCATCTTTGGAGTGGTAGATGGGATTAGAGAGAACCTACATCAGGACTTAAAAAGATCTTGCTGAATCTTTTGTCAAGCATAATTAGTACAACAACGACATGGTGCCCAATAAAAAGTAGCTACATAATATGGTTCAGAAGGGAAATGAAAGTTTCAAGGAATATGCCCAGAGATGGCGCGAGTTAGCGGCAGAGTTCAACCTTCGATGATGGAGCGAGAACTTATTGACATGTTTATGGGTACCTTTCAGGGATCGTCCCTGATAAGTTGGTTGGGTGTGCAACAGCAGGATTTTTAGATCTGGTAATGGCGAGAGAAATAGTGGAAAGTGGAATTAGAGCTGGAAAGATTCAGAAAGGAAATGGTTCCTCATCTGGAGGAAGTAAGAAGTCGTATATTGGAGGTCCTAGGAAGAGGTAAGGGGACACCAATTTTATTTCTTCTTATCAGGGTAAAGGAGGAGCTAATCAGAATTCTGCACATCAAGTTGCTATTGTAGCCACCCCGACTGCACCTCAGCAACAACGTGATGCTCCTCATCAGTATCAGGGCAGACAAAGGATGACAAAAATGTGTTTCAATCATCCACCTATGCCTTATTCCCAATTGCTGCAACATTTGATTCAGTTGCGTTTAGTTGAGCATCGGACTTTAGCCCCACCTACAGGGAAGCTACCACTGGGTTATGACGTTAACGCTTACTGCAATTTTCATTCTGCTGCCTCGGGGAACAATATTGACAGGTGCATGGCTTTCCAGCATAAAGTGAAAGACTTGTTGGATTCCAAGGACATTAATTTCAATAATGATGGACCTAATATGATCCAAAACCCTATGCCAAATCATGGTGTGGCAAGGGCCAATGCTATTGGAGATGGGGAGAGGTTAAATTTTGTGGCTAATGTGAATGAGTTAAAGACTCCATTGTTAGCTGTCAAAGAGAGTTTGCTGAAGAGGAATGTTTTCCCAAATTGTGCTTTCGAGTGTCAGGGATGTGCATCGCAGCCAGAGGGTTGTGACCTGTTGAGGGATGGTATATAGAAACTGATGGATGATGGACAGTTACAATTTGACAGAACTAATATGGTGGAGAAGGTTAATGATTATGGTAAGGACATTGTGATGATATCAATTTCGTACAAGACCATCCATATTTCAGCGCCCATGCGACAGGCAACCATCATTATCACTACTCTGGGGCCAATACCGTATGAGAGTACCAAGGCAATTCCGTGGAACTACGGAGCTATGGTATTTTGTAATGGGCAGAAATAAGAGTTGTTGGGTTCTCTAGATGTTGGGTTTGTTGTGGACAATATTGTTGGTGCCAGAGGTATCACGCGCAGTGGCAGGGTCTTCTCTTTGCCAAATGTTAATGTTGATAGATCTGATAAGGGTAAAGGAAAGTTAGTTGTGGAAGATTTCGTGCAACAACATTTTAGTGATGCTTCTTTCTCGAAACATGTCGAGAAGTTTATGAGATTGATTCAGAAGAGTGATTATAAGATTTTTGACCAGTTGAATCAAACACCGTCCAAGATTTCTATTCTATCTTTGTTGATGTGTTATGAGGCACATAAAATGCATTGCTGAAGGTGTTGAATGCCATATATGTTTCTCAAGAGATTTCGGTGAATCAGCTTGAAGGAATAGTTACCCATCTCAATGCAGGGAATGGTCTAGGGTTTACGAATCTGGTTTTGACGCTGGTGAGAAGGAATCATAATAAGGCATTGCATATCTCCATTGAATGTAGGGGATCCATGTTGTCTCATGTGTTGATGGATAATGGGTCATCGTTGAACGTGTTGCCAAAGAAGGCTCTTATGAAATTGAATACACAGGGTGTGATTTGCAGGCCTAGTTATTTGGTAGTGCGGGCTTTTGATGGGTTCAAAAGGTATGTATTTGGTGAAGTGGTGTTGCCTATTCAAGTTGGGCCATAAATTTTTGAAATAACCTTCTATATCATGGATATCCATCCGGCCTATAGTTGTTTTTTGGGTCGTTCATAAATTCATTCTGCGGGGGCAGTTACTTCAACACTACATCAGAAGCTCAAGTACATGGTTGAAGGAAGGGTTATCACGATCAAGGTAGAGGAAGAATTTATGGTTAGCTACTTGTCACCGTTCAAGTATGTTGAGGTTGATGAGGAAATACACAAAACCCTCTGTCAGGATTTCGAAACAATTCATGTTCCAAAGGAGCCTCCTATGGAGGATAAAAAGCCTGAGGTTTCAATGTCTTCTTTGAAATAAGCGTGTGTTGTGGTTGAGGCTGGTGGTTCCCAAAGATGGGCCCATGTTCTCGAGGTTCCAATGAAGAATGATAAATTTTGAGTGGTTTACAAGTCGTCCTAAGCTCCACTGGGGTTCAGGGGTCTCGTCAAGTTCACAAGCGTCAGGGTCATTTTTTATCAGATTCATGCAATAGAGGAAGACGAGGTCGATAGTGACTCCGACATGGATAATTGGATCCACCCTTGTAACCCAGGCCAAGAACTGTGCAACTATTCTTCCGAGGAAGTCATCCTGGTCACTCGCGAAGAGTAACTTTTCTTGTTTTTACATCTGTCAAGTTCTATGTTCAGTCCAAGGCGAAGTGACTCATTTGTAGGGCCACATGTTTACTGCCAATGTTATCATGAATAAATAACATTTTGCATTCAAATGTTTCGCTCCCTATTTTTCATTTTACTTTTGCATCTTAAAGATGGCAATGCGTTTTTGTTTTGTTTTGTTCATCTTTGCATTCTTAATAAGACATAAAACATCACTCATGCATATTCATTCCCTCAGATTCCATCAATAATGATTTAGTTATGGCTCGGTATAACTTTGACAATCCTATTTACGATGATGAAGAGGAGACTGACGAAGATTGTGAACTTCTTGAGGAATTAGCCATAGCTTTGAAATAGGAGGAAAGGATTATTCATCCTTGTCAAGAGGATATCAAGATCATTAACCTGAGTACCGATGACGCTGAGAAGGAAATAGAAATTGGTGTCGTATTGGAGGACAGTGTCAAGAGAAGATTGGTTGAAATGCTCCAGGAGTATATGGATATCTTTGCTTGGTCTTACCAAGATATGCCTGGGCTTGATACAGATATTGTTGTGCACCTTTTTCCTCTCAGAGAGGAGTATCCTCCAATCAAGCAGAAGTTGAGAAGAATAAGACCAGATATGGCTTTCAAAATCAAAGAAGAGGTTCAGAAACAGTTGGATGCCGGGTTTCTTGTTGTGACTAATTATCCTCTGTGGATTGCTAATATTGTGCTTGTACCTAAAAAAGACGGAAAGGTCGGGATGTGCATTGACTATAGATATTTGAATAGAGCAAGCTCAAAAGACTATTTCCTGCTCCCTCACATTGACGTGTTAGTGGATAATACTGCTCAATTTTATGTGTTTTCCTTCATGGATGGCTTCTCTGGGTATAACCAAATTATGATGGCCCCAGAAGACATGGAGAAAATAACATTCATAACACCGTGGGAGACGTTCTGTTATAAAGTGATTCCCTTTGGATTGAAAAAGGTGGCTCTCTTCATGATATGATTCACAAAGAGATTGAGGTCTATGTTGATAACATGATCGCCAAGTCACAAAAGGAGGAAGAACATCTTGTTAATCTGTTGAAGTTGTTTGAAAGGTTAAGGAAATTCAAGCTGAGGTTGAATCCTAACAAGTGCACCTTCGCGGTGAGTTTTGGTAAACTACTGGGTTTCATTGTTAGTGAAAGAGGTATTGAGGTTGATCCTGCCAAAATAAGAGCAATACAAGAGATGTCTGAGCCGAGAACTAAAAAAGAGGTTTGTGGTTTCTTGGGGAGGGTGAACTATATTGCTAGGTTCATCTCTCATCATACAGCCACGTGTGAACCAATATTCAAATTGTTGAGAAAAGATCAAGCAGTCAGGTGGAATGAAAACTGTCAAGAATCATTTGAAAAGATAAAAAAATATTTGCAAGAACCTCCGATTTTCATGCCTCCGGTAGCAGGAAGAACTTTTATTATGTATCTGACAGTTCTTGAGAATTCAAAAGGGTGTATGCTCGGTCAACAGGATGAGACAGGTAAAAAAGAGCATGCCATCTACTATCTGAGTAAGAAGTTTACTGTTTGCGGGTCGAGGTACTCAATGCTGGAGAAAACATGTTGTGCACTCGCTTGGGCAACTAAATGTTTGAGGTAGTATATGTTAAATCACACAACCTGTTGATATCGAAGATGGATCGAATTAAGTATGTGTTTGAAAAATAGGCACTCACTGGAAGGATTTCCCGTTGGCAGATGGTTTTGACAAAATACGATATTCAGTGTGTTTTCCAGAAAGCCATCAAGGGAAGTGTTTTGTCGAAATATCTTGCTTAACAACATATTAAGGACTATCAATTGATGAAATTCAAGTTTTCGGATGAAGATATCATGTCTCTGAAGATGAAAGATTGTGATGAGCCTTTGCCTGACGAGGGGCCCGAGATTGGATCTCAGTGGAGTTTTATTTTCGATGGTGTTGTCAATGCATATGGCGATGGAATCAGGGCAATCATTACTACTCCTCATGGGTCTTACATACCGTTCACTTCCCGATTGACGTTCACTTGCACCAATAACGAATCAAAATATGTAGCGTGCATTATGGGGTCAGAATAGGCCATTGGTCTAAGGATCAAGAATTTTGATGTGTATCGCAATTCAGTGCTGGTGGTTAATCGGATCAAGGGTGAATAGGAAACTCGTCAGGAAAAATTGGTACCTTATAAGAATTACGCTAGAAGGTTGTTACCTTTCTTTGACAGGGTTGAGTTCCATCATGTGCCTCGGGCCGAGAAGCAGATGGCAGATGCATTGGCAATGCTAGCGTTAATGTACAAGGTGAATTATTGGAATGAGGTTTCGACAATTAGTATTATGTGTCTTGATAGACCTGCTTTTGTGTTTGCTGTCGAAGAGGTGTCAGATGGTAAACCATGGTTTCATGATATCAAGTTCTTCCTCAAAATCCAAGAATACCCACCTAGGGCATCCAACAAAGACAAGAGGACTCTAAGGAGGCTTGCTGGTTATTTCTTTCTAAACAAGGACGATGTATTATACAAGAGGAACTTTGAAATGGTCTTGCTTTGTTGTGTTGGTGATCACGAGGCCAGCCTTTTGATGGAAGAGGTTCATGAGGGTTCTTTCAGCACTCATGTCAGTGGCCATGCTATGGCCAGAAAGTTGCTGAAAGCAGGGTATTACTGGATGACTAGGGAGTCTGATTATTTTAAATATGCCAGAAAGTGTCATAAATGCAAGATTTATGCTGATAAGGTGCATGTACCACCGACCCCTCTGAATGTGTTAACATCTCCTTGGCTCTTTGCTATGTGGGGGCATTAACATGATTGGAAATATTGAGCCTACTGCTTCCAATGGCCATTGCTTTATTCTAGTTTCCATTGATTACTTCACCAAATGGGTGGAAGAGACCTCGTTTGCCAATGTTACAAACCAGGTAGTCGCCCGATTTATAAAGAAGGACATCATTTATCGTTATGGTATTCCTGAGAGAATTATTACTGATAATGGTTCAAATTTGAATAATAAGATGATGAAGGAGTTGTGCCAGAGCTTTAATATTGAACATCACAATTCTTCTCCATATTGTCTGAGATGAATGGTGCTATTGAGGCAACAAATAAGAATATCAAGAAGATTGTGCAGAAAATGGCGGTAACATACGAAGATTGACATGAGATGTTTCCCTTTGCTCTACACGGTTATCGTACTTCGTTACATACATCGACAGGGGGAACTCCTTTATCACTAGTGTATGGTATGGAAGTTGTCCTACCATTAGAAGTTGAGATTACTTCTTTAAGGATTTTGGCGAATTTGAAGCTTGATGAAACTGAGTAGGTTTGAGTTAGATCAACTAAACCTCATCGAAGAGAAGAGATTGGCACCCGTTGCACACAGTCAATTTACCAAAGTAGGATGAAAAAGGTCGTTGCTCAGAAAGTGCTCCTCGGTATTTTCAGACAGGTGAATTGGTTTTGAAAAGGATCCTACCTCCTCAGAAAGATCACAGGGGCAAATGGACTCCAAATTACGAAGGCCATATGTTGTAAGAAATATTTTCTCTGGTGGAGCCTTGTTACTTTAAGCTATGGATGGTAAATATTTTACATCTCTTGTGAACGCAGACGCAATCAAAAAATACTTTCCATAAAAAGACCCGCTGGACGACAAAAAGAAAAGGTCCAGGAAAAAAATGGGAATCCCGGTGAATCACAAAAAGAAAAGATTCAGGAAAAAATTAGAGATAAAAGAAAAGAATTGAGTAAACCCGCAAAGTTGAAAACCTACAAAGGCAACTTTGACAAAAATGGGTATCCCGATGGATTGAAAACCCGAAAGGGTGATCCAGGAAAACGTTAGGGATTTGAAAGCAAGAGGCTGTGATCCGCATTCAATCAGTGAGCTCATCTTGATGCACGAGAATCTCAAAGGATAGGAATACTCCAATCAGTCTCTTTCAAAGGAAAAAGTACTTAAGAGCGTCGAAGATATATGGGTTATAGTTGAGTCAGAACTTGATGGAAATCTATTTCCACATTTCCTACTTGTGTATTTTCTCTTTTTATTTTATGCAATTATCTCTTTTCAAGAATTTCCTTCTAATGTAATTGCCTATTTACAGGCCATTCAATCAATAAATTTTCATTTCACTCAAAAGTTGTCCACCTTTGTTATTTTTACTGGTTTGTTTGCAAAACATCTGGTATTTTGATAAACATTGCATGTGAAAACATTGAAGCTTTGTGAAGCAGGTTAAAAACAATGGAAATTACTTAAACCATGAGTGTCTTGGGTGGTAACTAAGGTTTCCATGCCGCATATAGAATGTTTTCCTGTTTGGTTTGTGGTTGTAAGATGGCGTGATTACTCTTCCGTAATAGAGTTGTTCTGCCTGACAAAGGCCACAGAAGTGTTATCTTCCTCAGCAGAGCATTGCGAATTTGTCTGTTATCTTCCCCAGTAAAGTCCCCAGTGAGGGTTCAGGAGTTTAATCTTCCCTAGCCAGCGTCGTGTGTGATTTATTGCTCCCTAACTAGTGTCCAAAAGTTGGCTACCTCAGACATGATAGTAGTGATTTGCTTGTGCTTTTCAAGTGTGTCCGCATCTCCAGTTGTTGTTCCCTTACCCCCAGTAGATTAGGGGTATAGGGCAGATCCCCAACAGAGGAGTAAGCTCAGTATTGTCCCCTAGCAGGTTCGACATTGTTACTCCTTTTCCCTAAGCAGAATTCGTTTCTGATTTCCTCGACAGGTAAATTAGCAGTGATCGATGTTTTCCCCGCAGGGTCAAAGCCCAACTGTCATTGGCACCTTTTCTTCGTCAAATTCTTGGGTCGTCTCCCCAACAGCTGTTTTTTATTTCTATCTCCCCGATGTGATTTTTGAAGCTTCTCCAACAGAGGTTATATTTAGAAGGCAGTTCAGGTTCCCTTCCCCAACAAATTCGTTTCCGATTCTTGTCGGCACTCATTCCAGTGGAGTGTCTCTTGCATATCATAAGCATATTTGCATTGCATCCTCTAAATGCATAGAATTTCCATTTTGTATGGAGCATTATGCCATATTCAAACATATGCATCTGAAGCATAAGTCAGTGGTTGATACCTTATTTTCTAAATAATTCCCCAACAGAAACTGTCATGATTCAGGTGGTGTTGTTGGATTTGTTTATCCTATTGGTGTTTCCTTCCAGAGGAATTATTTTGTACCCCCTTGCAGAGTTTCTTGGTTAAGACATTTTTACCCCTTGCAAAATTGGCAGTTCGTGGTTGTTTTCTCCCCTTCGTCCAAGTGGTCGCTCGTATCATTCCCCTCAGGGTTGGTTAGCATTTTGATGTTGTTTCTTTTACTTGTCGTGCACGTGTTAGAAGCATTATTCTCATATCGGTTTGCTACAGTAAACACTCTTTCGTGTTCGTCAGTACTTATCCGTATTAACCATCCATACCCGTTCATATTGATCTTAACACTCGGCCGTATTTATTTCATTTGATTTCAATACTCGTCCGTATTGAGTCTTAACACTCGTCCGTGTTTAGTTGCATCTTGTTTCAATACTCGTCCGTATTGATCCTAGGCACTCGTCCGTGTCTCCTTTGTATCCTTTTTAGGGTTCTTTTGTATTACTTCTACAACAGTAAACACTCGTCTGTATTTGCCTCTGGTTTTATCAGTACTCGTCCATATTGATTCCTAACCCTCGTCTGTGTTTACTTCAAGTCTTATCAGTACTCGTCCGTATTGATTTTGGACACTCGTCTGTGTTCTTTTCAACACTCACTCGTGTTTCTTTCATCCTCCTTTCTCAATACTCCTCTGTATTGATTCTTAACATTCGTCCGTGTTTATTCTCAAATATTTTTCAATACTCGTCTGTGTTGATCCTCAATACTCGTCTGTATTAATTCTTGACACTCGTCCGTGTTTGTGGCATTGTTTTTCAATACTCATCTGTGTTGATCCTAAAAACTCGTTTGTGTTTGTTCTAGCCCCATCAATACTCGTTCGTATTAATCTCTTGAACACTCGTTCATGTTCATTTCATTCCTTTTCAATACTCGTCTGTATTGATTCAAAATACTCGTCTGTGTTTGCTTCATCGCTTTTCAATACTCGTCCATATTGATCCTCGACACTCGTCTGTGTTTATTTTAGTTTCATTTCAATACTCATCCATATTGATGTTCAACACTCGTTCGTGTTTGTTTCAGCATCATCAACACTCATCCATATTGATCCCGATACTCGTCCGTGCGTTCTTTCAACATTCATTTGTGTCCGTCTCATTGCTTTTCAATACCCGTCTGTATTGATTCTTGACACTCATCCATGTTTATCTGTTGGAACACTCATTTGTGTTTGTTCCAGCATCTCCAATACTCATCCATATTGATCTTTTACAGCACTCGTCTGTTTATCTGTTGGAACACTCATCTGTGTTTGTTCCAGCATCTCCAATACTCATCCATATTGATCTTTTACAGCACTCGTCTGTGTTTTCTCTCATACTCGTCCGTATTTACCTTCGACACTTGTCTGTGTCTATCCCCAGCATGGTCGGCGCTCGTTTGCATTCCCCTCTTTTGTTTCAATACTCATCTACATTAACTTTGGCACTCGTCGTATTTATTCCTTGACACTCGTCTGTGTCCTTCTCGGTTGAAGCCATCACTCATTTGTGTTGATTCTTTTTCTCGACATATCTTGATCATAACTCTTGTGTTTTATTCCCCTACGAAGTCGTCTCTCCCTTTTGCAGATTGCAAATTTTTATGGTTATTTTTGGTATTCAAGCCCCTTCTATCTTGAATGTCTGAGAGGCATTACTCTTCACACCTTCAGATTTAAGTCGATTGTATAGGGGTAGATGTAACACCCCAAAATTTGTCTTTTGGTTTTTAACTGTAACTGACTTATGTTTCGTTCTTTTTTTTTCATTATCATTGTGCATATCATGGCATTGACTTTTGAGACATGGGATCAAGTTATTTTTGTAGCTCAAGACTTCCTTTTATTCTATGTTTTTAAGCAACAAGCATCAGAGGCTTCATCATTTATTTTGCTCAGTGATCGGGTACTGGATTATATTTGTTCTGCAGGTTATTTTGAGCGCAGGAGACAACTCATAGTTTATTTCATGCATTATACAGGTTCCATATCAAATGACAAGTTTTAGAGGTAAAACAAAGCTCAAAATAAATGGTTACGGGTGATCCTCCAAGTTTCCCTTCTTGTTGCGCAAAATTTGAAACTTTGAATGTGGTAATCGATTACCACAATCTGGGTAATCGATTACCACAAGGAAAATTTGTCCAGATTGTTCATTTTTCAGCACTGCAGCATTTGGGTTGTATTTTGGTTATGTGATTTCCATGTGCATCGGGAGGAGGATCTAGAATTAGTTCAAAATTTGATTCATTTTCACAAATTAATTTCATACCCTCCAAAAATTCAAACATTTTCATTCCTAATCTCACTCCTAATTTACATTCCTCACACTAACCTGTTGCGGTGAGAATTGAATATCAAGCTATTTATTAACTTGAATCATAATACATTGAAATTCAGAACCGAGCTTTGATTTATCCAAAGGAAAGGTTAAAGAAAGAAAAACCTTTTGCATGATGTAACATCAACGCTAGAGTTTTGGGGGTCGGGGTTTGTTATGCTTAGGGTAGTTATTCACATCCTAAACATTTGTAGTACTCTATAGGAACCTTTTGTGTATATGTATGCTATTCTATCTAAGTTGATGTTTGCTAGGGTCATGGGATCAAGGTTAAGTAAAGTTTGAGGTAAAGACCTGAGGATAGTTTTAAGTTTGCTCGCAAAGATATCGCATCTTATGCCTACGTATCCTTACTAGGATGGAATCAGAGTAATCGTAGTTCTCCTTACTAAGGTTGAGGAATAGTTGACTAGGGTCAAGACTCTAAGGGGGAACAAACATAACAATGTTTCTATATGGTTTGAAAAAACTCTCTAGATCTAAGTTTAACGCTCAAGGGGATTGACTTTGACAAAATCCAAGAGGGGAGTAAGTAATCATGACAATGATCCTTACATAGAGTTAACAAACTCTATCTTAAAGTTCTAATTGAAGGATTCTCCTAACAAGGGGTAGGTATTTAGACTTAAAGCAAAGTCTAATGGATATAGGTTCTAACTTAACTAAGTTAAAGGACCTAATTACTTAACCAAGTCAAGGGAAGGGGTAATGAGTTATCTATGATAGTGAAGTCAATAGAGAGACTTTCCTTTGGAACAAGGGATAACAAGGAAACTGGATGAGAGCTAACAAGCTACATCACTTGGGGAAACTAAACAAATCCTAAACACATATATGCATTCATTCAAACATGATGTAGATATAAATTCATGGTAACAACCAAGAAAGATAAGGGCAAGCCTGTGACAACATTAAGCAAAGATGATAACAAAGCAACTTGATGAGAACTGACAAGTTCCATCACTGGGGAAACAAACTTGATAAAGATAAATATAAACAAGTAGGATCAATTAACAAATTGAACATAAAAAGCATGGTAACAACCAAGGTTTTATGATTTAACATTACAATGTTCAGAGATCATGAAGGTAACAACCAACAAGGGCAAGCATGAAACATGTGTAACAACAACATTTTCATCAATGGTATTCAAACAAGACTCGTACAAACAAGTTAAAACTTGAATCAAACATGGTATGTGAATCAATTAAAGACATTGTAACACATTTAATCATATTCAAGACATGTTTATGAAAATCAATCATGGATAGACAAGAAAAGTAACAACAGTTGAAACATGGATTCCAACTTCACAAAGGGAAGGATAAACAAGTTTCATGGTTAGTTTTAAGGCAAGAAACAAATCTAAATATGTTATGGTTCTAACAAGACACATAAACAAGTAATATGGGGTGAAGGATCATGTTCATGAGGTTACAACATTAAGAAACATATCATGGTTCACAAAGAAGTTTCAAGACATACTTTTCACATTCATGCATTCCCAAAGGAAAGAAACAACCCTAAACATTTTATGATTCTAACAAGATATATAAACAAGTATAATGGGGGTGAAGGATCATGTTCATGAGGTTACAACATCAAGAAACATATCATGGTTCACAAAGAAGTTTCAAGACATACTTTTCACATTTATGCATTCAAAAAGGCAACTATAATCACGGTAAAGCAAAAGAGACAAGTGTTTTCAAACATATAAACATGTTAGAAATTCAACAGTGGTTCATACAAGACCAATCTTACAAGAAAAATTAAGTACTATGGCTTTGAAAATGCAGAAAAGTCATGTTCTGGTGGTTTGAGAGTTGAATTTCTGTTGTAGCATATTTTGGATGGTTATAATGGTTTGAACACCTCTAACACATGTTTTGTGATGTGTTAGAGTGATTTGTTTGGTGGTTTGGTTATTGTAAATGGTTTTGGATGACTTTATGCAAAGTGGATTTTTCTTCACAAGGCATCAACTTCTACCACTTGCAAGAAGATGGTGATTAGAGAAATGAGAGAGATTCAACTTGGTTTCTAGTTAATTTTGGTGTTGTTTAGATGTTAGGAGTTTGTTCTATTTATAGGCAAGCTTGGAGAATGAGAGGTATGGGCAGATTGTGCCAACTTGCCAAGTTTTCCCTTTTTGGAGGCAAAATGAGCAAATCCAACTTGGGATTTCTTTTTTGAGCATGAGCAGCCTTCCTATGTGTTTCAACATCATCAATAGCCTGCAAATAGTTGACATGAAGTGAAGGAAAGAGAGTAGCTGATGCAGTAGCTGGGGTGTAGCAGAAAATGCAAAAAAATTCTCTCTCCTTGCCACTTGCATCCACTTGGTTGAATAAACAACTCAAATAAATCAATATATGGTTTTTGCTCATGGTAGTCCATTTTAAACTCATCAATTAAGTTCCTAAACATCATAGAATGAGTTAAGAAAGTGATTAGAAGAGGTTTGAGTGGTTTATGCATCAAAATGCAAGTGCTAAACTTGGTTTTGTGACATGAAAAATCTTTAACTTGCTCTCTTTGATTCTCCTTAACAACAAAGGTTGTGAAAACTCTCTTGTAATTTTTAAAATACCTAAATATGATCTAAAAATGTTATTGTTTGGCCAAAGTTCAAATTCCAAAGGGAACTAGGTCAAAAATCTTCATGAAGTTAGCCTCAAAAATTTACTTACAAGTCAAGAAACAAGAAATTTTTCTGTGTGGAAATCCTTCACAATTTGATGAGCTCATAACTCAAAATCTATGAATATTTGCACATCAAACCTCTAGTAAACTTTTGTAGGATTTCTCAAGAGCTTTCCAACCAGCTTTGGACCACTAAACTTAGATGTGTGGTTTGAGAGTTACGACCATTCCAAATAAGCTTGTAATTAGGGTTTTTCATAAACCCTAATTTCTTGATGCACAAGTTATACATCAATTCTTGATTAAATCTTCACCAAACTAACTAGTTAGGCATAACATGATGTTGGAATCCTTTATTGCTTCAATTTGGAGTCAAAATCCTAAAAGTCAAAGAGTTGGCTTTCCAGACAGACGAACCGAACAGTTGAAATCTTCAGGATCGATCCTTAGTGTTCTGGGTATTTTGAACCTTTCATACTTCTTGAGGGGACTTCAATAAGTCATAGAAACATTAAGGACCATGGTTCAAGCTTTGGAAACCCATTTAGACCAAAAGTCAAACTACAATTGACTTTTTCAACTAGAAACCCTAATCAGGCTTTTGCACAACACTGCTTTAATTCTCTTGGTAACAATCTCAAATAACACTTGTTATTGGCAATATATGAAACTATTGATGATGTGAAGACTTGATATGTAGAAGATCAATCCAAAACCTCGACTGATCACTCCACAGGATTCTTGATTTTAACAGTGTGAAACCCTAATTCATCTGCATCTTGGCAAAGGCCAACTTGAAAGAGGTTAGGGTTAGATAACACCTGCTTGATGCACCTAGGATGATAATGGAATCTAGCGGCCAAAATTTGGGGTATGAAAAATTCCCCTATTTAAATATCTTTACCAGATGGCAACGAGAGATAACGATCTCCATAGAATCATCGTGAAAGGTATTTAAATATAACAAACCGAAAATTTTTCCCTTAGATACGATGGTATACAAAAGGACAAGTGTTGATTATGAAATGAGTTCTAAGAATGATGCTTTAGTGCAAGAAAATGCTGACACACGAGCAAAAAAAAAGAAGAACAAAACAACAAGTAACCACTCACTGGGAACACCGACACACCAAGGAGAGATCCAAAGCAAACCAACCAATAGTTCAGACATGACAAATGACGGTACTACAAAGGGATCCTCCATGCAGAGGACAAGGGATAAAAACTCCACCGGGGAAGACAAATCTCCACTGGGGAAATACAAATCTAGCCGGAAGATGCATCAAGGGAGATAAGGATAAGAAGCCACACAAGGGAACAGAAGTCAACAGACTTGGAGTCTAACTGGGGATTCAAAAGAGAAGAGACAAGGTACCTATTAGGGAACAAACCAAATGGGGGTTTTCCTTTCAACGAAGAGTTCAAATGGGATCTTCTGGAAAAGACTATAAACAAGACCAGACTCACCGAGGATGCTAGTGACTACTAGGCCTCCAAGACCTGCTGAGGACATCTAGGGATGTTGGTCACAACTAACTATCCTAAAAGTACAGAAAAATCCCTTGCCAATAATCATTGGGCTTTCAAAAGGGATGGGTGACAACCACAACCTACCAATGACCATTGGGTTTCAAACGATGCCAGTAACCACTGGTCTTTCCCGGGGATTGGTGACAACCAAACTACATGCCAATAACAATTGGAATTATCAATTAATGTTAGTAACCACTGGACTTACAGAGGAAAAAAGATGTAGGTCACAACCACATTTCAATAACAATTGGTTTTCAAACAGTGCCAATAACTATTGGACTTCATGGGGAGATGTTGGTAACAACCAACAATCGAAGAACACAACATAGTTGGATGAAATTTTCAATAACCATTGGACTTAACAATCCCAGTAACCACTGGACTTCTGAGAGAAGACAGGTAACGACCAAACACTCCACTATTAATAACAATGGGTTTGCAATTAATTCCAATAACTATTGGGCTTTCTTGGGGATTGGTGACAACCAAAACAGTGATACCAATAATAATTGGATTTTAAGCAACGCTGGTAACTACTGGACTTTCGACAGATATGGTGACGGCCAAATCAACGATACCAATAACGATTAGATTTTAGCAACGCTAATAACTACTGGACTTTCAGCATATATGGTGAATACCAAATCAACGATACCAATAACGATTGAATTTTAGCAACACCAGTAACTACTGGGCTTTTAAGAGGATATGGTTACAATCAAATCAACGATACCAATAAGATTGGATTTTAGCAATGCCAGTAACTACTAGGATTTTAAGAGGATATGGTGATAACCAAATCAACGATACCAATAACGATTGGATTTTAGCAATGCCAGTAACTACTGGATCTCAGCAGAGTCGGTTAATAAACGAGACATCAACTGGGGGATAGAATTAGATAAACACCAGATCTTAAAGATAAGCTGCAACATTAGTAACAACTAAAATTTGGTAACCACCAATTAGCAGTATTAAATAGGGGTCAACAACCAGTCTATTTCTAGTCACAACTAGACTTACCGGGGATGTAGATATTTATCACAATAATATCTAAGACGGATAACTTAACAAAGCTAAGGTAACACAAAGGGTAAGCCCATGACAACAGGTCTGAAGCAAAGGAGTTTGGTAATGACCAAAGGATCTCAAGATGGTATCCAGTAACTACTGGGGTAGGAACACCCGATAGATTATTGACAAAGAAAACCGCTCAACTGGATCACAACGACCATAGCCAGAACAAACCAAAATAAGAGGTATGCTGAAAAATGCATATGCTAAAGGTATGATGCAAATGCAATGTCGAACGACTCTGCAGGAGAAGGAAACAAAAGATAGATAACGATCTATCACACCGGAGGCAAAAAGAATCACACTGAATACCGACGTTGGAGAATGACCTTAATCCTCTAGAGAGGAAACGATCCCTGTTCTTGTAAACTTGCTGGAGAGAGGTCACAACTTCAATATAGCGGACAAAATAACTAATCAGAGATATCAAAACCTCATAGCACGACAGCGTGGGGAAAGAAATCTCTATAGACCTCATATTATTGAAATAATGGTATCAAGATTTCAACCGTTCTGTCCTTATGAGAGGAGTCTAATTTTACATTGTCATGTCACAATCAAAGTTACGACTTTCTTGTCAATTAACTTTCTCCAAAACAATTTTTGTTTCAAAAAAAAATTCTTACTGCATCTGAGTTCACAGGATGTTGGAGATGTTCACCATCCATCATTGCAAGGATAAGAGAGCCTCTAGAAAAAAAACGTCTTCACAACAAATGGGCCATCGTAGTTTGGTATCCATTTTCCATGCATGTCTCGCTGCACTGGTAGAATCTTCCTGAGTACCAACTCACCCTCTTTATATTCTTTGACCTAGACTCTTTTGTCAAAGGCTCTTTTAACTCTCTTCTGATATAGATGAATGTGGCACATTACCGTCATCATTTTCTCGTCAATGAGATTCAGTGTATCAAACCTTTCTTTCACCCACTCAACTTCTTCGAGCTCGGCTTCCATTAAGACCATTAACAAAGGTATCTCAACCTCAATAGGTAGTACTGCATCCATCTCGTAAACCAGGGAGAAAGGGGTTGCCCCTGTTGAAGTGCAAACATATGTTCTGTATCCGTGTAGAGCAAATGATAGCATTTCATGCCAATGTTGGTAAGTTACTACCATTTTCTGCACATTATTTTTAATGTTTTTATTTGCAGCTTCAACAGCTCCATCCATCTTGGGTCAGTAAGGAGAAGAGTTGTGATGTCCAATCTTGAAACTGTCACAAAGTTCCTTCATTGTTTTATTGTTCATATTCTTCCCATTATCTGTAATGATCTGGTTAGGGATTTTGTAACGACAAATAATCTCCTTTTTAATGAACTGGGCAACCACCTGCTTCATTACATTCGCATAGGAGGCAACTTCCACCCATTTAGTAAAATAGTCGATGGCGACTAGGATAAACCGATGACTGTTAGACGCTTTAGGCTCAATTTACTCAATCATATCAATTCCCCACATTGAGAATGGCCAAGGTGACGACAATACGTTTAGAGGATGTGGTGGCACGTGCACCTTGTCCGCATAAATTTGGCATTTATGACATCTTTGGGAAAATAGGATACAGTCGGTCTCCAAGTCAACCAGTAATAACCAGCCCTCAAGATCTTTTTTGCCATGGCATGGCCTCTTTCATGAGTACCAAAGGCACCTTCATGAATGTCTGTCATCAACATGTCTACTTCTCTACTATCAACACATCTGAGTAAGACCATGTCGTGATTTCTCTTGTATAGAACATTATTGCTAATGAAGAACTTGGATGACAATCTTCGCAAAGCTCTCTTATCAAGTTTAAAGGTGTCGGCAAGATATTCTTGACTCTGAAGGTAATTTTTCATGTCATAAAACCAAGGTTTTCCTTCAAACTCTTCTTCAGCCATCATGATGTATGTTGGTGTAGTCTTTCTTTCAATGCTAATTAGGGGAGCTTCATTGACAAACTGAACCTTCCACATAGCAGCCATCATAGCTAGAGCATCTGCTATGTGGTTTTTAGATCTTGGGACGTGTTTGAAAGAGATTTCTTCAAAATACTCGATCATCTCCAAAATATAGTCTTTGTAAGAAATTAGTTTTCCATCTCGGGTCTCCTATTCACCCTTGAGCTGATAAATTACCAAGGCAGAGTCTCCAATTACTTCCAAAATCTTAATACGAAGGTTAATGGCAGCTTCAAGACCCAGGATGCAGGCTTCATACTCAGCTATGTTGTTCGTACATTTGAAGCACAATCTTGCAGTAACAGCAGTGTAGCCACCAGTCAGATTTTCCAGAACAGCACCAACACCATGGCCTCTTTTGTTGTATGCACCGTCGAACATCATTTTCCAATGGGAATCAGGTTCAGGACCCTCCTTGGGGCCAGGCTCTTCTTTGGCTTTATAAAGAAACATGACATCTTCGTCGGGGAAGTCAAATTTGAGTGGCTAATAATCTTCAACAGCTTGATCAGCAAGGTAGTCTGACAAGACGCTTACTTTTATTGACTTCTGAGCAACATATTGAATGTCATACTTTGATAAGAGCATGTGCCATCTTGCAAGTCTTCTCGTCTGAGCAGGTTTTTCAAATATGTACTTTATCGGATCTATTTTGGATATCAACAGAGTAGTGTGACAAATCATGTACTGCCTCAGATGTTTGGCTGCCCAAGCCAGAGCGCAGCAAGCTTTTTCTAATGGAGAGTAACGACTTTCACAATCGGTGCATTTCTTGCTTAAGTAGTAAATCGCAAGCTCCTTCTTCCCCGACTCATCTGTTTGGCCCAAGACACAACCCATTGATTCCTCAAGCACAATCATGTACATGAAGAGAGGCCTTCCAGGTACAGGAGGGATCAATATTGGAGGCTCTTGGAGGTATCCTTTGATCTTTTCAAATGCCGACTGGAAATCCTTGTTCCACACAACTGCTTGATCTTTCTGTAGCAACTTAAAGATTGGTGGGCAAGTAGGAGTCAAGTTGGAGATAAACCTGGAGATATAATTCAATCTGCCAAGGAAACTTCTGATCTGCTTCTCAGTTTATGGGGCAGGCATTTCCTGTATGGCTCGTACCTTGTCAGGATTCACCTCGATTCCATGTTGACTAACAATGAAGCCGAGTAGTTTTCCATATCTGACTCTGAAGGTACATTTGGCAGAATTTAGTCTCAATTGATACTTCCTGAGTCTTTCAAATAGCTTCAACAAATGATGAAGGTGATCTTCTTTGCTCTAAGAGTTGGCAATCATATCATCGACGTAAAACTCAATTTCTTGGTGCATCATGTCATGAAATAATGCCACCATGGCTCGTTGGTATGTGGCTCCAGCATTTTTCAAACCAAAAGGCATAACTTTATAACAATAAGTGCCCCAGGGTGTGATGAAGATTGTCTTTTCCATATCAGCAGGGTCAATTCTTATCTGATTATAGCCGGAGAAGCCATCCATGAATGAAAAGACTGCAAAGTTGGTTGTATTGTCCACCAAAGTCTCGATATGTGGCATAGGGAAATCTTCCTTCGGACTAGCTTTGTTAAGATCCATGTAACCTACACACATTCTAACTTTTCCATCCTTCTTAGGTACTGTTACAATATTAGCCACCCACTCAGGGTATTTAGAAACTGCTAAAAAGTTGACGTCGATCTGCTTTTTAACCTCATCTCTGATTTTGAGAGCCACGTCGAGTCTGGATCTTTGAAGTTTATGCTTAAATAGAGGACACTCGGGTCTAAGAGGGAGCTTGTGAACTACAATGTCGGTTTCCAACCCCGATATATCTTGGTAGGACTAAGCAAACACGTTCACAAAATCTTTGAGAAGCATTACCGATCTATCCTTAACATCTTCCCCAAGCAATGCCCCAATCTTGACCTTTCTTTTTACTTCTTTAGAGCCCAAGTTGATAATGTCGGTCTATTATTTGTAAGGTTGAAGATAAGCATCCTCGTACTCGCTCATCCTTGGCATACAGGTGAACCAAAGTAAAAAAGAACTGGATGATCATCGGATTTAGCGGGTGATGGAGGTTCTCTGCATGTGTTAACGGGTTTAAATTATCAAACACACACAAAGAAATGTAGATGATGAATTCTTTTTAGGTTTTCAAAAGATTTCCATTTTTCTTTTTTTAAAAGAGTGAAAACAAAAAAATAATGGACAACAAGTGGGAGTTTAACAAAACAGTCATTCATTCATTGACCTTTAATTGCAAAAGTGTGGCCCATACAAAATGATCCACTGGCCTCGGGCGTGACCATGGATTTTAAATAGAGAAAAAGCTAACAAGCAAGACAAACATACTACTCTAAGAGTGGTAACGTGATGGGAACTTCAACGACCTCCCAATTGCACAAAACGGCTTCATCTCGGAATACCAGGTTATCAATACAACTTACTTCAGTATCTTCTTTGATGGCATTTATTTGAATGTCGCCGCTCACAAAGGTTTCTTTCAGGGTCTTTAGACATTTGTCGTTGATCTCTGATCCTTCATCTAGAGTTTGTTTGTAACCCAACCCTTGCCGATTGTTCTTTTCCCAAGCATTGACCTCAATTACTTCTCCCCAACCTTGAGGAAGACCTTCCTTCATGGAACTTTAGATACTCTAGACAGAGACGAAAGATGGCCCGCGTGTGACAACAGTGTCCTCAATCAATACAGCCTGTGCAATTTCCAATGCCTGGAAAGCTGTTTCTAATGCATCGGCTTTGATGTACCAAAAGGATGATAGATTGCTCACCATTAAATCTTATTCTCCGTGTACTATGACCAACTGATCTTCACTAATAAACTTCATTTTTTGATGTAATATGGATGTGACAGCGCCCGCTGCATGTATCCACGGCCTTCCCAGTAAATAACTGTATGCCGGATTTATATCCATTACTTGGAAAGTGACCTCATAGACCTGTGGTTCCACCATAATTGGCAAATCAACTTCTCCAATTACTGTTCTTCTTGATCTGTTGAAGGCTTTCACGATCAGAGATGTGGCTCTCATCACTGCTTCTTTATATGCCAACTTGGCCAATGTTCTCTCGGGCATCACATTGAGAGATGGCCCAGTATTAACAAGTACTCTAGCGAGAGTATCATCTTCACATTTTACAGATACGTGAAAGGCACGATTGTGCTTGCGGCCTTCAGTGGTTAAGTCATTATTGTTGAAGCTCAGTGTATTGTAAGCTGTGATGTTAGCAACAACGGAATCAAACTACCCCACAATGATATCTTCTGTCACGTGGGCCCGTTTCATTATTTTTAGTAATGCTTGTCAGTGAGCATGAGAACTTAGCAGCAGAGACATGACCGAGATTTTTGACGATGTATGATTGAGCTGGTCTACTACCCTATAGTCGCTCCGACGGATTATTCTCAAGAACTCTTCTTCATATTCCTTCACGACTTATTTTACTTTTGACTTCTCAATGATAACAGGCTCTTTTGAGATGCTTTCCTTAGGAATATTTTCCTTGGGAATGGTAACAGTTGATTTGGGTTGATATTGTTGCACCCCAAATTTTGCCCAACCTTTTTCTTTACCTAGCTTATGTTTCATTGCATTCATTGTAGCATTAGCATATGCATTGCATTGTCATTTATGCAGGGGATCAAGGGATGTTCCTATTAAGAAGAGGCTACCAAAGGTTCTAGGGATAATCAAGAATCTATAGTCAAGTTATCACCCTCACCAAGTCACAAGAAGAAGTCAGAACTCTCTGGAGAAGGGGATGGATACAAGTGTGCCTACCTCCTATCTTGGGGGTCAATAAAGATTATCTGATGATATTGAACCCATGGCTATGGGTGAAATCCATTATGAGAGCTCATTGAGTGCCTTGAGGGTCACTAAGAAGCTTGTGCAAGTTATCATAAAAAGTGCAAGAGGCCACAACCAAAGGTGGTGAAGTTAGGGTTTTCATCCGGTTAACCCTAAATCAACAGTAAATTGGAAGGAGATTACGACTCAACTCCAAGGCTTTGTGATCATGGAATGTTGTGTTGAGACACCTAAGAGATTATTCCAAGATCAATTCCTCAATACTCAAGAGTATGAGAAATTGCTAAGCTAGGGTTTCTAGGCTGGACAGTGTAAAATCCCCTATTTTAGTGCCCATCTTAAAGACCACATAGCTTTCTTTTGAGTACTAGTAGTTTCCCATATGATTTCTAGAACTCAAGTTATGAAGCAGACAAGTTACAGGTCATCAGATGAATGTGATTTTGGTACTTGAAAGTCAACCAACTTCCAAGACATTTTTAAGCTAGAAGGATGTCTCTCCTCATCTTTACCCAAACATGAAAGTTCTTCCTTATGATCTTAGCTTTCCAAAGAGTACTAGAAGTCATTCATTGGATTTATAGAGCTCAAGATATGAAGCTTACAAGGCACGGGTATTTTGGGAAACTTTGATTATAGGTCACTTTTGGTTATAGGTCAATTTCACCACCTTGCATAATTCAAATGAAGAGATTTCCAACATGAAAGTTGCTCCAAATGGGATCATTTGCTCAAACAAACATCAAGGTATCATTGCTTTGGCTTGGATTGGAGAATTGGTGAATAAATTTCCATGAAGGAACACTTGAAAAGGCCTAGAATGGATCAAGTTCAAATTAAATCAATTCATGTCATATGTGTGCATATTTTGAGTGCCTTAAATGTTCTAAGAACAATGCCAAAACCATAAACAAATTTTGAGGTCATTTACATGGAAAAATTCAAGATTACTTCACCTTGAAGTAACATAATCCAAATCCACCATTGATCCACTTTCAAGGAGCCAATCTCATCCATTCATGTTCCTTGCATCATAAACAACTAGTATGAGTCAAACTCAAAGCTTTGCAACTCTGTTTTGGAGAGAATCACAAAGCTCCAAAGTGTAGAAACTTGGATTTTGCATTGGGCAATACAAGCTGCAATTGGGCTTCAAAGTGATTGAGATCCATTCCATATAACTCTACCATCATCAGCAACCACTCATAACGGATTTTGGGGGGAGGAATAACAGAAAACGGTTGAGAAAAAAGTGAAGAAAATTGAAATTTGAGTTTGGCGAATCATCCACTTCCAAGCCAAATTGAGATTGCCAAGAGCTCTAGGGTGATTCAAGGAAGGATTCTGCAACTTTTCATCAAGCTTCACCATCATTTAAAGACCCATGGAGGTGCTCCATTGAGTAAGTTTTCAATCAAAATTCCTCTCAATTTAAGATGTGCTTGCGTGCCATTTTTGTAGATTCTCGCTCCCCTAGATATGTAGATCATTTTAGTATAGGTTTGGTGGCTGTTCATAACAATTCTTGAAATGAACTTGAAACTTAATGGATTCGGTTAAGGGTTGTTATGAGGAATTAATGGAAACGGACCATGGATTCTTGATGTATGCATTGAGATGAATGGATTGATGTAGAAAATTGCAAGTTTTGTTAAGTTTGTAGAAGCGGCTACAGTGTCTCCATGCCGGAGAAGACGACTGGAGCCGCCGTGCTCCGGCGTCTAGTTCGCCTGTGTAGTTTCCCTCCGTTTGTAGTTTAAATCTAGGCACACGTGGCATAAATGATGGCTTTTAGATCCTGCGTAGAATACTTGACTCTCCCTTCATCCCACAACCATGATCCATTCCCATATTATGTTTAAATTTCAGATGCTTGCGTGTCACCTTACCAGCCTTAGGATCACTTGACCACATCCATGATACACGGCCCTGATTCAATCTGAGTGTGCTGACTCACCTTAAATGAAACGCAGAGTTTAATTTAGTGAACCTCTGGGTGGGATTGGGACATAATCACTATCCCCACCCCTTTTCCTCTAAGCCCAAAGGATTACACGCAAATCACCTGCTTTCTGCACCACATTTTCCATTTAATTTCTTTTTCTCTATTTTTTTCATTTTAATTGTTGTTTGCATTTTAATCCATTAAAAATACTTTTATGCACCCTAAAATCATGAAAAAATATTATCTACATAACTTAACATATGATTTAATTTTCCATATTTTTTTAATTGCATTTTTAATTCTTTTCCATTTAATTGTGTATTTTCCTTTTAATATGCTTTGTAAATGTGAAAAATGACATGCCATGCCTTTGTGATTTTCTTTCTTGCTCAAAACATCAAATAAACTTCTGATTTTTTATGTGCTTAATCTTGAGATGTTAAGTGATAGTGTAGTATTTTTCCCTTATTTTTTAGATGCCTTTAGGATAGGTTTTGAATAGTGTCTTTAGAACCTCTTTCCCTTGCCTTGCCCATGGAGCACCCTAGGGTTTTGCTCTCCATAACCTACCTTAGATTTAGAATTTCCTCCCCATATTTAGACCCCTGGTCTCTAAGACTAGAGGGGTCCCCTAGGATTTTTCTTAGAATTTTTAGATGTGCTTTACTATTTTTGGTAGATTTTACATTCTGACCCATCTTTGTGTGACTTCAACCACAACTTTGACCTAGTTTACATCTTGGGTGATCCTTGTGCAACGCTTGTGCATCCCATTCTCCCCTATCCATACCTTAGACATCTTAAGGCACTTGTAAGTGCATTTCCAAGTCAAAACCTTGTTCCTAACTAGTTCATAACCTAGGCTTCTTTTAGAGCTCCCCTTTTGTCTTTCCATAAGAACTCCTTTGAATGATTTCTATCCTTACTTGGTTTCCTCCCCTTGATTCCTCCAAGTCCTATACTCTTAGGATCCTTCTTGTGAGAGCCTAATTCTTCCTTTGGTCGAATTCTGTGCATTCCATGAGAAGTTTGAGCCTTTGATGGACTCCTTGTGTTGATACCCATTCAACATAGTGGGTTCTTTTGGTTCACACTATGCTTCCTTTCTCCTCTAAGTCCTATACTCTTAGGATCCTTCTTGTGAGAGCCTAATTATTCCTTTGGTCGAATACTGTGCATTCCATGAGAAGTTTGAGCCTTTGATGGACTCCTTGTGTTGATACACATTGAACATAGTGGGTTCCTTTGGTTCGCACTATGCTTCCTTTCTCCTCTCAGTCCTATACTCTTAGGATCCTTGTTGTGAGAGCCTAATTCTTCCTTTGGTCGAATTTTGTGCATTCCATGAGAAGTTTGAGCCTTTGATGTGTTCCTTGTGTTGATACACATTGAACATAGTGGGTTCCTTTGGTTCACACTATGCTTCCTTTCTCTTCTAAGTCCTATATTCTTAGGATCCTTCTTGTGAGAGCCTAATTCTTCCTTTGGTCGAATTTTGTGCATTCCATGAGAAGTTTAAGCATTTGATGGACTCCTTGTGTTGATACACATTGAACATAGTGGATTCCTTTGGTTCACACTATGCTTCTCATCCTTCCTTATTATCTGTCCTACATTCTTAGGATCCTTCTTGTGAGAGCCTAATTCTTCCTTTGGTTGAATTATGTGCATTCCATAAAGAAGTTGAACCTTTGTGGACTCTTGCATTGATATACATTAAACTTAGCGAGTTTGTTTCTCACTTTGCTTCCCCTCATTTTGTTTATCTTTTCATCTCCATGATTGTGTGATGTTGTGCATTAGAAGTAGGTTATGCTTGATAGTTTTCTCTTTTCACCTACCATGTTTACATTTAAAGGTTGAGTTCGTCTCCCTTTGCTTGTGTGTTCTCTCTGTGCATCTCTTGTTTGCATTAAAGGTTGAGCTCGTCTCCCTTTGCTTGTATTGTTTCATTGCATGCGCATTTACATTCCTATTTCATCTGCTTGATGGCTTTGCTTTGCTTTCCATTGACATGTCCCCTTAGGATTCTCACTTCCTTGTTTAAGGATAGTGATGATAGACACTAGGTTCTAATCCTTTGCATGATAACATATAGGATAGACTCCCTTCTAAACTCAACCTTAGGACCATTTTGCATGACAACATTAGGGTTTTAATTAGTCCCCCTGTAGAGTCCTTTTCTCTCTTCTCATCTTCAAACAATAATAAGACATCTAATAAAGGCAAGTTTGTATTGTACGTTATGAGCCTTAAACTACTTGGGAAATGATAATTGAGTGGTCTCCTCTCAATTATCTAGAGTGTTTAGTGTACGTCTTTTGGGCGATATGCGACGCATTCGCTCCTAAGTCATGGCCTCTAGCGCAGTATGAATTACAAACATTCATCAAAAACACTCCTCCGATAAAAGACAAAAACAAACACCAAATTCATTTTGCCCTTTGGGGCTCTCTCTAATCAAGGAAAATCTTTTCAGATAAAAGAGTGTTGTTAACTCTTAGTTCTACCGCAAACGGTAACGCCTAAGTCTCCAACGAGCGAGCTGCATACACCAAACTACTAGAACTATCTGTTAACCCTACTCGGGTAAAAACATTTGAACAAACCTGTGTTCTGTTTTATCCTGAACTACGTTCACTCTGATCTCTCATACTTGTTGAGAGTACGTAGGCACAAGATGCGATATCTTGGCGAGAAACCTTTCCCATTTCACCCATAGTTAGTCGAACTATGTTGACTCTGACTTTCCCATTGCACGAGGGAATACGTAGGCCCAGAGCTGCGACGCTCTGTCGAGTCCTTTTCCTTTTTCTTTTCTTTAACCCAGACCATTATCTGGATAAATAAACAACCCTTTTAGATAAACAAAACAAGTGTGGATCCCATCGAGTACGATGGACGTGAGGGGTGCTAATACCTTCACCTTGCGTAACCGACTCCCAAACCCGAGATTTGGTTGCGATGAACGATCTTATCCCTTTCCGCTAGGTTTTTCCTGAACATTTACTTTCCCTCCTTTGGGATAAATAACGATATGTGGTGACTCTTCTGTCTCTGCTGGCACCTTTTTTTGCAGTAGCGACAGATATATACGACCGTTGGGGGTCATTTTGCTTGCCCCAACAATATTTGTTACATCCTCGTGCTTTCTCCCAACTTTCATATTGTACCAGGAATATTCATATTTCCAAGATACAGCCTTTGGATCGGGACCTGGTCCTCTTCTTGGATCAGAACTTGGCTTAGGCTGGCCAACCGTTGGTATTGGGTTGTTGTGGAGTACAGGTCTAACAACAGCAAGAGAAGTAGACTTGTTATTTGCAGTGTTGAATACCGACACTCTTTCAGGCTTATTTGGTAAATTGAATATAGGTTCAATCATCGAGATATCTTCTTTTCTCCTTTTCCCACATATTTGTAGCAGACCCTCGTCAATCATCAACTGAATATTCCTCTACACCAAGTCACAACCTTGCGAATTATGATAACAATTACTGTAGTCTTTATGAGAGTCTTTGATCAGACCTAATTTCCTTGTCTGACTCAGGCTTTGTTGCACCATTAAGGGGTACAACTCAGTGTAACTCATAGGAATGGGCTGAATCTTTGGCCTTCTATTCTGGAAAGCAGGCCTTGGAGTCGGAGCTCTTTGTTGCTATTGTGCTTGTTGTTTATGATTTTGCTGGTAGGCGTTGGGCGCCTGTTGTTGAAAGTTTTGTTAATTTGGCCGAGGTTGAAAAACTGGCGTGACCCCGGCCACTTAGTGATGTTGTTGGTACTGCTGATAGTTTTGTTATGGTTGTAGACGAGATAGTTGTTAATTTTGTGGACGATTCCTTCTGCTCTGAACCCTCCTATCACACATTACAACATTAGTTTCCCCTTCTTTTTTCTTATGAAAATTGATCGGTGGCTTCTTTGTTGTGCTAGTGCTAGTACTGTTAGCTGAGCTTGTTACTTTGCCGTTCTTCAAACCTGCCTCCACTTTCACACCTACGACCACAATATCGAAAAAGTTCGTTGTGACACTACTAATCATCCTCTCACAGAATTCGGGCCTGACTGTATCTATGAACCAATCAGCCAACTCTTTCTCTGTCAGGGGAGGTTCGACCTGAGCGGCAGTTTCACGCCATCTCTACATGTATTCTTTGAAAGATTCTGAGCTCTTCTGTGTCATGCGATGGAGCTGACGACGGTCTGACGCCAAGTCCATGTTATATTTATATTGTTGAATGAATGCGTCAAACAAGTCTTGGAAGCAATGGATTTTTTTACTAGTCTAGACTTAGGTACCATTTGGCAGAGGCACCTTTAAGACTGTCTTGGAAGCAATGGATTAATAGTTTGTCATTTTCAATGTGCGCGGCCAAACGTAGGCATCATGAACTTGGGAGGAAATACCAAACCCGAAACTAGGCACATGTCTTTAGCATCGGAACCAAAGACATTGTTTCCTTCTATGGCCCTCATCCGTCTTGCCATTATATCCATCTTAACCCTTAATTTTTCATGTTTCTCATCTTTGACCTCAGACCCGTCGGGTATATCAAATATCTGCTGATGATTCTTAAAGATCGGTTGCACCTGTGCCTAAGCAACTGCCTGAGTGTAGATAGGATTTTGGAATTCTGTCATTAACGGAACAGTCTACAGATTAGAGTACTGCTGAAGGTTGAACTGTTGGGCATTACTGAATGGTGGCATGAAATCTCTGGCAATACCAAGCGGATGCTCATTTGCTGAGGTCACTATTAGAGGAGGACTTACCGCCGTTGTATTGATTTCAGATACCACTGTAACATGCGTGTCCATTTTTGCTTTTATCACTTGAAGGACCTCCATAATTTGGCTAATGTCACCGTGTAACCCCTCGAGGTCATTGTTGATTTGATCGATTCTTTGATCTTGATCAACCATTCTTCTTTGAGAGTTGACTCTGGTATTGTATCGGTGGGTATTCAGCATGATTTCTGACAGCAACAGAGCACAGGATGAGATGGAGAACCGATGCAATGCAATGCAGGATGCAGATGCAAATGCAAGCCACACATTCAAGGAAAACCAAAATATTTGTTTACGAACAAAATTAATGGATCAACACGTAACAACGTGATGCTTATCATTAACAAATGAAATCTTAACCAAATTCTCATTCTCAAATGGAGTCTGACAAGCATAAAGTTTTCATTTAACGAATGAAACTTTTACAACATTTTACAAAATGAAGGTTACACATTCCTAAAAGCTAGGGGTATAAACTAAACACGAGAAGGCCAGTATCTTCTAACAAGATGATCCTTCTCCTTCTTGTAGCCTTGTCCTCCTCTAGTCTTGACGAAGCAGCTCCCAGAGTTCTTCAATGGATCATCACATAACAACGTGATGCTTATCATTAACAAATGAAATCTTAACCAAATTCTCATTATCAAATGGAGTCTCACAAGCATAAAGTTTTCATTTAACGAATGAAACTTTTACAACATTTTACAAAATGAAGGTTACACATTCCTAAAAGCTAGGGGTATAAACTAAACACGAGAAAATTAAAATGCCAATATCTTCTAACAAGATGATCCTTCTCCTTCTTGCAGCCTTGTCCTCCTCTAGTCTTGACGAAGTAGCTCCCAGAGTTCTTCATTTTCTCGTTCGGCCTTGACTAAAGTGAACCTCAACTCTCTTATAGACAAACGTTCTTCCGGGACTGGCAAAATGTCATAAGAGCGGGTGTAAAACATCTTCAGTGCTATTTCCTTTGACCAAAGCAGATATGCCTTTGAAGCGAGACAACTCGGGTTTTCCACGGTAGTCATTCCTTGTAAGTTGGGATGACGCCAGACAAATATGACTTGTGCTTCAAAATCTGGGTCACTACATTTTTCACAGAAGCAAGTCTCTAACAAGGCTAGATTCAGTTCTTCCTTAGTTGGATATCCTAACTGGCGGCGGGCCAAGATAGGGTTGTAGCTACTTAAGAGCGTCGTGCAGCAAGAAAATTGTTCGATACCATACACCTTCCACTGATGAATGGTGTAATAGGTATTAGCCAATAAAGTAGGAGCGATATTTCTGACAATGAATAACTTGATGGCCTCTAAGCTGATAAACTCAGGGCTACTTAGAAACAGATATAAGATATAACTTAAGAAAGCCAATATAGCTTCAAAGGTTCCCATATATCCATGGTCATGATGAAACTCAGCCTTTTTCATAAATGGTCTTACTTCCATTCCGGTAAATCCACCTCTAATATCCAAATGGGTTGGAAGGTTAGTGGGTTCCAGGTGTAGAGCCTCAGCAATATCTCTCTTGTTTGGTCTTTTCTCTCTTCCATAGTCAGGTGTAAAAGTCATGGGAATCTTCAGATGCGCAAATTATTCTTCCAAAGTCGGCAGCAACTGAAAGTCCAGAAATGTGAAGCAATGGTAACGAGGATCATAAAACTTAATGAGAGCTAGTAGCATTTCCTCATTTACTTGCATGTCCAGTAAAGATAACAGGTCTCCTTACTTGGTGACGAAAGCAGCAAAGTTCCTTATTAGGCCTCTTAAGATCCTCAAGTTGTCCAACATCAAGCTTGGGAATGTGAACCTGTTTCTTTAATCCATTACTATGTCTGCCAAAATAAGATTTTGAATTCCTTAAATGGTTAGCGAGATGCAAAATGTAATGCAAAGATGCTAGATGCAACTGGTTTTACAAAACTCAGAAGATAAATTGAAGTAAAACCCTCGTTTCATTTATATTGGGAAAAGTTACAACTTTTGAAATACAATACAAGAAACGTGAGGTTACATCAAATGAGAAGACTAGGCCTTATGGTCAAGAAATCTGACAAGAGTCTTATCCGCGCGTCCTCTTCAGTCTTTTCAGCACAGTGTTCTCTATCACCAATTTATCTACTATTCCTTTCCAGGCGCCATAAGTTGGTGGGATATTTGAATACTCATGAGTACTTTGCATAGGCTGGATGCTAGAGAAAAATAAATTCTCTTTCATCACATCTTCACCAATTAAGCGTATTTCGATCCACTCAATCAACTCATCCTTGTCTTTTAACTCTCTCTTTAATTCCGTCATCTCAGAATGAAGAGTATGGTACTTGCCTTTCCAAGTGCCCCTTTCAAGCTTGGTTCTCTCAAGGATCTCTTGGTATTCTTCCATATTTTCAATACGTATGGCGGAAGATGATGCGATGACAATCTGCATGTTTTTTCAAGAAGGTAGGCATCTTGAGATCACGGGCTCTAGATTGAACCCACTAAGTGAATGGCTCAAAGGCTACACAATTACTTTTCCCAAGGTCAGTTTTAGTTTTCTTCTGGATGTTTACCCAAGCATCAATAATTTTGGTCCTTAAACTCTCCTCTGCTTTGGCGTTAAGGTAGAAGAAACCAGACAATAGGATGTTGCTAGGTTTATCCTTCATTGGGAATCCAAATTGTTGTCTGGCCAAAATGGGGTTGTAGTTGATTCCCCCTTGTACTCCTAGGAGTGGTACATTTGGAAAAGAACCACAGTTGTCAAGGTAGACTCCTTGATCATAGGCATGATCGTACCAGTGAATATCTGCTTGAGTTAAAGACATAATCCTTTGAGACAATCTCCAACCATTAGGATTTTCCTTGAAAGCGTCCGTCCTTGGCAAATGATTGACAAACCATTTGTACAACAAGGGTGCACAACAGAGAATAGTTCCCCTTCCATGAAGAGTCCTATGATGAATGTAAATATAAACATCACCTAGCAAAGTGGGTACCAGATTACCATTCAAGAACATGGTGATAGCAGTTGAATTGACAAATTCTTCTATCACAGGGAATAACACCAACCCATATATCAATATAGCCAAAACTACTTCAAATACGTCCATATTACCCTTCTTGGAAAGGTAAGTGGCCTTCTCCAATAAGTAATCAGAATGAAAAACTTTAACTCTATTGTTTGAAACATAATTGGCTTTGGTCTCGGATACTTCTAGATTAAGTGCATCAGCAATCTCTTTCGGCGAGGGTAACTTCTTCAAACCACTGAACGATTTCTCATTTGTCACAGGGATTCCAATGAAGTAAGAGTATTCTTCCAGTATCGACAACAATTGGTAATCCGGGAAGATGAAGCAGTGGTATAGAGGATCGTAGAACTGAACCAAAGTTCTAAGAACCCCTTCTTCCATTCTAGTATTCACAATACTCATGAGTTTCCCGTATGTTTTCCTAAAACCTTCGAATACCAACATTCCTAGCTCTTTCAACTTTGTTGTATCAAATTTCTTAAAGTTATATTTCTTAGTGTTTCTTTTCCCAAAATCCATGATATCTAGGGTTTCGTAGAAAGAATACAACTGAGTTTCACAAAACCAGTGCAACAAGATGAGATGCCATGATGATATGATAACATGATGCACACATAGCATATATACAAGTATACAAAATGCACATATGCATATGCTAACAAGCAAGGGTCCTAGGTTCGGGGTTTTGAGCATGAAGCCAGGGTATATCCTCCCAAAGGACATGTACTAAGGTGTTCATTGTACCTGCAGAACGGGTTTTATTAAGAGTTCCCCAAGTCATAGATAAATCCTTCAGATATTATCAACCAACATCACTACTCACGTGGGTCAAAAATATTCTCAGGATCAACTTTTCTTAGTGTAGTATCGCGTAACAACTATTTTGGGACTACTCCCTCATAGTCACCGCACTACGTCCTAAAAAGGCCAAGTGGGGTAAGTGGGTAACCAAAAGTCCTCAGTTTCACAGACTCTCAGGTTGAAATAAATAATGAAATGCATGACTACTCATACACCATTAATCATCTCAAAGAGGTCTCAACTGAGCATGGTTAAATCATATGTCAAACATGTTAGGACTACTCCCAACAGTCCACTATTAATCATACCACATCCTATCATATGTGTACGCTCAAGTCCAGGTTAAGAATTATCTCACCACTCAAGATATCACCTAAATGATCCAATGCAAATACACAGTTATATATTCACAAATATACATGTATAGGAAAACATACAGAGATATAGAATACAAGCACACAAAGTGGGGTAAACCCTCAATCTATCCCCAGTGAAGTCGTCATTTCTGTTGCGATGAGAATCAAATATCAAGCTATTGATTAACTTGAATCTTAATTCATTTAAATTCACCATCGAGCTCTGATTTATCCAAAGGAAAGGTTAAAGAAAGAAAAACCTTTTGCGTGATGTAATAACAACGCTAGAGTTTCGAGGGCCGGGGTTGGTTATGCCTAGGATAGTTATTCACATCCTAAACATTTGTAGTACTCTACAAGAACCTTTTATGTATATGTATACTAAGCTATCTAAGTTATTTTTTTCTAGGGTCATGGGATCAAGGTTAAGGTAAAGTTTGAGGTAAAGACCTAAGGATAGTTCTAAGTTTTCTCGTAAAGATATCGCATCTTATGCCTACGTATCCTTATTAGGATGGAATCAGAGACATCATAGTTCTCCTTACTAAGGTTGAGAAATTACTTGACTATGGTCAAGACTCCAAGGGGGAACAAACAAAACAATGTATAGAGTTTGACAAAACTCTCTAGATCTAAGTTTAACACTCAAGGGGATTGACTTTGACAAAAGCCAAGAGGGGAGTAAGTAATCATGACAATGATCCTTACATAGAGTTAACAAACTCTATCTTAAAGTTATAATTAAAGGATATTCCTAATAATGGGTAGGTCTTTAGACTTAAAGCAAAGTCTAATGGATATAAGTTCTAACTTAACTAAGTTAAAGGACCTAATGACTTAGCCAAGTAAAGAGGAGGGGTAATGAGTTATCTATGACAGTGAAGTCAATAGAGAGATTTTCCTTTGGAACAAGGGATAACAAGACAACTAGATGAGAGCTAACAAGCTACATCACTTGGGGAAACTAAACAAAGCCTAAACCCACATATGCATTCATTCAAACATGATGAAGATATAAAGTCATGGTAACAACCAAGAAAGATAAGGGCAAGCTTGTGACAACATTAAGCAAAGATGATAACAAAGCAACTTGATGAGAACTGACAAGTTTCATCACTGGGGAAACAAACTTGATAGATATAAATATAAACAAGTAGGATAAGTTAAAAAATTGAACACAAAGAGCATGGTAGCAACCAAGGTTTTATGATCTAACATTACAATGTTCAGAGATCATGAAGGTAATAACCAATAAGGGCAAGCATGAAACATGTGTAACAACAACATTTTCGTCAATGGTATTCAAACAAGACTCATGCAAACAAGTTAAAAATTGAATAAAACATGGTATATGAATCAATTAAAGACATTTGTAACACATTTAATCATATTCAAGACATGTTGATGACAATCAATCATGGATAGGCAAGAAAAGTAACAACAGTTTAAACATGGATTCAAACTTCACAAAGGGAAGGATAAACAAGATTCATGGTAACGTTTAATGCAAGACACATAAACAAGTAAGATGGGGGTGAAGGATCATGTTCATGAGGTTATAACATCAAGAAACATATCATGGTTCACAAAGAAGTTTCAAGACATACTTTTCACATTCATGCATTCACAAAGGCAAGAAACAACCCTAAACATGTTATTATTCTAGCAAGACACATAAACATATCATGGTTCACAAAGACGTTTCATTACATACTTTTCACATTCATGCATTCACAAAGGCAACTATAATCATGGTAAAACAAAAGAGCCAAGTGTTTTAAAACATATAAAAAATGTTAGACATTCAACAATGGTTCATATAAGATCAATCTTACAAGAAAAATCAAGTACTATGTCAAGAAAGATCATGCAAACTAAAGAGAACCTTAAAAAGGGGCATGTCATTCAAGTGGACCAAAGTGTTTCAAAAATAACAATTTTTGAATTCTTTCTTCACACATTGAAACTAGACATATTAAGGAGCATAGTTCAAAAAGATTGGAATCAAAATGATAAAAATCAGAGAAGTTATGCACATTTGAAAACTAGGCATCAAACTTGGGCAACTAGGGCAAAAACCAAGGCAAGGCAGATTTTGCAAGAAGGATCATAACTCACTCAAAACATAACCAAATTGGATGAAAATAAAATAAAATTGTGCATTTCTTCATAAGGCATCCAATTGTGGTGGTGGTTTTATCAGATCATGCATTATGTGAAAAATTCAATAACATCATTAAAATAGGCATGTTATGTGCAAGAGTAATGTGACAGTCCATGTACATGTTCTAAACAGCAAGTAATGATTCAAACACAACATATGAGACATATAGAGAATGCTTACAAGCCTCATACATCAATAGGAAAGCTAATTCAACATATGGCATGTGTAGTGGAAAAAATAGCAAGATTGTGCAAGAGCAAAGCAATAGACAGAAATGCACCAATTCAGCTTCAACCAAGTGATCAAATACATCACATATGACCTATAAATGATGTTTACAAACACCAATAATCTATGCCTAACCAGAATCAACAAGTTGCATATTAAAATGACACTTAAAGTAAGCTAATAAGCCAGACCAAAGGGACAATCATGAATACACAAGTTTAGGAGTAAGAAATGGTTCAAACATGACCTATAAAGTATATCTAGCATGTTCATAATCAATGTACATCAATATTCTGCATGATCTTAAAAGTATCAAGTGAACAATTACCTCTTGTAGATTTTTCAAGTCAATACACTCGATAAGGAAACCAGTTGATGGATGATGATCCAAGCAGGTCCAATATGCTCCAAATAAGGTTTTCAAATGATGAGAACTCCTTCAAGATCACTGCCTTGATAGAATGCCTTCTTATGCAAGAAAACACCAAAAGCTTCAAAGTGAAACTCTAGGAAATGTGTTACATAACTTGTGTGATGCCATGGGCTGTTCAAAAAACTTATATGAAGAGTGTTTGAAGTGTTAGAATGATTAGAAAAGGGCTAGACAGTGACTTGGCTTTAAAAATGCAGAAAAGTCAAGTTTTGATGGTTTGAGAGTTGACTTTCTGTTCTAGCAGGTTTTGGATAGTTTTAATGGTTTGAACACCTCTAGCACATGTTTTGTGATTTGTTAGAGTGATTTTTTTAGTGGTTTGGTGATTGGAAATGGTTTTGGATGAGTTTATGCAAAGTGAATTTTTCTTCACAAGGAAGCAACTTCTACCACTTGCAAGAAGATGGTGATCAGAGAAATTAGAGAGATTCAACTTGGTTTCTAGTTGATTCTGGTGTTGTTTGGGTGTTAGGAGTATGCTCTATTTATAGGCAAGCTTGGAAAATGAGAGGTATGGGCAGATTGTGCCAACTTGCCAAGTTTGCCCTTTTTGGAAGCAAAATGAGCAAATCCAACTTGGGATTTATTTTTTGAGCATGACCAACCTTCCTATGTGTTTTAAAATCATCAATAGCCTGCAAGTAGTTGACATTAAGTGAAGGAAAGAGAGTAGCTGATGCAGTAGCTGAGGTGTAGCAGAAAATGCAAAAAGTTTCTCTCTCCTTGCCACTTGCATCCACTTGCTTGAGTAAACAACTCAAATAAATCAATCTCTGGTTTTTGCTCGTGGTAATCCATTGTAAACTTATCAATTAAGTCCCTAAACATCATAGAATTAGTTAAGCAAGGGATTAGAAGAGGTTTAAGTGGTTTATGCATCAAAATGCAAGTGCTGAACTTGGTTTTGTGACATGAAAAATCCCTAACTTGCTCTCTTCGATTCTCCCTAACCACAAAGGCTGTGAAAATGCTCTTATACTTTTTACAAAGCCCCAATATTCTCTACAATGTTCATGTTTGGATAAAGTTCAAATTCCAATGGGAACTAGGTCAAAAATCTTCATGAAATTGGCTACAAAACTTGACTTACAAGTCTAGAGACAAAAACAATTTCTAAGTGTGGAAATCCTTCACAACTGGATTAGCTCATAACTCAAAATCTATGCATTTTTGGACATCAACCGTCTTGGACACGTTTGTAGGATTTCTCAAGAGCTTTCCAACTAGCTTTGGACCACTAAATTTGGATGTGTGGTTTGAGAGTTATGACCATTCCAAATAAGCTTGTAATTAGGGTTTTTCATAAACCCTAATTTCTTGATTCACAAGTTATCCATCAATTCTTGATTAAATCTTCACCAAACTCACTAGTTATTCATAATATGATGTTTGAAATCTTGATTCCTTCAATTTTGGGTCAAAACCCTAAAAGTCAAAGAGTTGACTTTCTAAACAGACGAACCGAACAGTTGAAATCTTCAGGATCTATCCTTAGTGTTCTGGGGTTTTTTGAACCTTTCATACTTCTTGAGGGGGCTTCAATAAGTCATAGAAACATCATGGACCATGGTTCAAGCTTTAGAAACCCATTTAAACCAAAATTCAAACTACAGTTGACTTTTTCAACTTGAATCCCTAATTAGGGTTTTGCACAACACTACTTCAATTCTCTTGATAACAACCTCAAATAGTACTTGTTCTTGGAAAGATATGAACCTATTGATGATGTGAAGACTTGATATGTAGAATATATATCCAAAACCTTGACTGATCAGTCCACAAGACTCTTGATTTTAACAATGTGAAACCCTAATTCATCTGCATCTTGACAAAGGCAAACTTGAAAGAGGTTAGGGTCAGATAACACATGTTTGATGCACCTAGAATGATAATGGAATCTAGGGGTTAAAATTTGGGGTATGACATAACCCATACTCCAAACCACATTTAATTCCAAACCTAAACCATAAAATCAATTCACTTCAAACCTCTCATAACTCTCACTCATTTTCTGAATTTTCTACACATCTCACTTCAATTCTATCAACTTTTCTCTCATTCCAAAACCCTCACAAAAGCTCCATAGCCAAAAGCTTCATAAATTGTACATTTAAATTTGTGAATTCTTGAGCTAAACATTCACTGCATCATCATCCTTGGTTAAATTCTGGTTTTTTAGTTCATTTGGATCCTGAATCAAGTTGTTAGAATCACTCTTGGAAGAGCTTTTTCTTATTTGTGCATTATTACTTGGATCTTCAATTTTTCTTGCTAGAGCTTCATAGATCCTTGGATTTCTTGCTTGGATCTATTAAGTTTAGCTTAACAACATTTATCATAACAAGTCTCAGCTTTGTAGGTTGGTATATTCTAGATCTAGCTTTGATTTTTCTTAATCTTGCATTTCACAATGTAGATCCTTGGCTTGTTGGTGATATTCGATCAGTTGCTTGTTTTGATTATTGATTTTGGTTTTTGTTGGATCCAATTGATGTTTGATTGATGTGATTTGACATGATTTTCATGCATAATTGATTGCTTGTTCATTTGGATGATTGGATAAGTCATTTGCTGCTAAAAGTGCTTTTTGGAAGTTGAATTTCTGCCACAGTCTCGGTGGTAATCGATTATCACAATCTAGGTAATCGATTACCCTGCCCATTTTTCACGTGTTTTTGAAATTTTCAAGTGGGTAATCGATTACCCACATATAGATAATCGATTACCACTGTGACAGAAGGCCTTTTTCTTGCATTTTCAAGCTTATTTGGGTTCCTTTTCATCCTTAAACCTCATGGATTGATATGATGCATATATATGGACTATTTTTGGCCTGTTTCATCATTCTTGATAGCATGCTCGTGATTTCTTCGACAGACGACTTTTGGTTTGTGTTGATGAATATTTATGATTGTTATGTTGCATTCTCGGTATGATGATCATGTTGCATATTCGCTTGCACAATGTTGATTGTTGGTTCTTGTTGGTTATCTTGCTAGATTTGTGTCACATGCTCATTATTTTTTCTCGATTCCACAAGCACATGATTGCTCGAGATGATTAATTGGTGTTGGATATGCATGATGTTCTCGCTGTATGTTTAATTGTGCACCAAACTTGTTTTGTGCTTAATTGTTAATGCATGTTCATGATTGATCCTTACCATGTCATATGCATTCGTTGCAATGTTGATGCTTACATGCTACTTGAACCATTTGCACCTGCTATTCTGGATTTTAGCATGTTTTCAATTGTGCATCCATTCTGCCTGCTGCTTTTTACACCTGTTATGTGCTGAAACATGAGCTGTTAAATGTTGTTGTGCTTACTTACTGGGTTTTTATTGCAGTTTTGAAGCTAAAGTGCTCTTATAGCTGATGCTTTTGTTTTGTTTTCCTTGTTTCGTTTTGTTCTTGCATGCTCCCTTAGGGCCTCCTAGTCCAACTTAACTTTTTATTAAGCTTGGAGTATGATAGACGTTTGGAGTTAATCCATGCATGATAACATTAGGTTAGTTGCTTTTAACCTTAACCGTAGGTCCACTTTTGTATGCTAACATTAGGATAGAATTTCTTCTCGCATCCCGACCTCAAAGGCCATTTTGCATGACAACATTAGGACCGAGTTTCCCTTATACCTTCCGTGCGTCTTTCTCTCCTCCTTCTCAAAACAACATCAAAACACTTAATAAATACAATGTTCATCGTATGCCACAAGCCTTAAGCACATGGGAAAAGATGAGTGGATGAGTTTCTAACCTCATTTTAAGATACTCTGTGCACGAGATGCTTCGATCGTTAGCGTGGAGTATTCGATCCTATGTCATAGACTTTAGTGGGATGCATATTCCAAATAAAGTCAATTCACTTTTCTAAAACTCACAAAAAAATTCAAATAATTTTCATCCTTCGAGATCATTTGTCAAATCATTTTCAGAAAGAGTACGTTATTTTTTCGTTCTACCGCAAACTGGCATGGACCCTAATTGCTAGAATAGGAACTTAACATCGTTAAAAAAAATACGTATCGACTCGTACGTTGAACTACGACTGCTCTGACTTCTTCATTCTTGTCCGAATGAGGATACATAGCCACAAGATGGTGAAATCTTGGCGAGCAAACTTCCCTTTCACTCGTAGTTTCCCAAACTATGTTGACTCTGGCTTTCCCATTGCACGAGGGAATATGTAGGCATAGGACGACAAAGTCCTATCGAGTCTCCTTTTTTCCTTTCTCGTTTCTGTTTAGCAGTAGACTTTAGATTACACACTCTTTGATAAGACAACAAGCGTGCATCTCGTTGAATACAGCGGAAGCGAGGGGATGCTAATACCTTCCTCTCGCATAATGAACTCCCGAACCCTGGATTTGGTTGCGATGACCATGTCTTCTCCCTTTCTTTGTGGTTTTATTCGATCGTTTTCTTTCCCCCGTAGGGATAAATAACATTTGGTGGAGACTCTTATGTTTTTTCCGTCAGGTGTTTTTCTCAGTTGCGACACATGCTGCCTTGGTGTACACATGATTGTTGTGCTAAATAGTAGATGTTAAATGATGTTTTGTTCATTTGTTGAATTTTATAGCTATGTTGAGTTTAGGAGTTGTTGTAGATGCTGTTTTTTTTGTTTTTTTTCTTTGTTTTGGTTCGTTTTCGCATGTTCCCTTAAGGCCTCCTAGTCCAACTTAATTTTTTATTAACCTTGGAGTAGGATAGACTTTTAGGAGTTGACCCGTGCATGATAACATTAGGATATCTCCCTTTTTAACCCTAATCTTAGGTCCACCTTTGTATGATAACATTAGGTAGACTTCCCTCCTCATCCTGAACTATAGGGCCATATTGCATGACAATGTCTAGCTGTGTTTCCCCTAGATTTTCTTTTTCCCTTTGAGTCTTCTTTCTCTTCTTAAAACAAAGTCAAAACACTTAATAAATATGATGTGCATTGTGCGCCACGAGCCTTAACCAAATGGAAAAAGATGAGCGGATGAATTTCTAACCTCATCATAAGGTACTTTGTGCACGAGACGCTTGAATCATTAACGTGAAATATTCGATCCTATTTCATAGACTTTAGTGCAATGCGCATCCCAAATAAAGCCAATTCACTTCTGTTAAAACTCTCAAACAAACTAAAAAATTATTTTATCCTTCGGGATTGTCTGTCAAACCTTCTCAGAAAGAGCGTGTTATTTTCGTTCTACCGCAAACAAGCATCGACCCTAACTGCTGGAACGCGAGCTTAGCATCGCTCGTAAAAGATACTCATCAACTCGTGTTCGCACCCACAAACTACAGACGCTCTGATTTCTCATTCCAGATGAGGATACATAGGAACAAGACGGAGAAGTCTTGGTGAGCAACCTTCCCCATTCACCCGTAGTTTTCCGAACTACGTTCACTCTGACTTTCCCATTGCACGAGGGAATACGTAGGCATAGGAAGATGAAGTCCTATCGAGTCTCCTTTTTTTCCATTTCTGTTAGTAGTAGGCTTTAGATATACACACCCTTTGATTATAACAACAAGCGAGGATCCCGTTGAGTACAACAGATGCCAGGGGATGCTAATACCTTCCTCTCGCGTAATCGACTTCTAAACCCAGGATTTGGTTGTGAGACCATGTCTTCTTCCTTTTGAGGTTTCTTCGATCATTTCCTTTCCCCTTTCGGGATAAATAATGTTCGGTGGTGACTCTTCTGTTTTTCTGCCAGGTTTTTCGTAGTTCCGATAGCTGGCGACTCTGGTTCCCTATGCGAGTTTATCCTAGCACTTGTTTGTTTTTGTTCATTGGGTGTTTTAGCTTTATGCTTTTATGTGTGTTGTACCCCAAAATTTACCCTCCCATATTCAATACAACGTGTCCCAAGAGGTTACTTAATAGTCATAAGATTCGCAATTGGTCAAAGGGATTGAAGGTTTCATCAAAGCCTCCTTCTGAATAGTGGATCTTAGGACTAGGGTTTTGAGTATCCCCGAGAAAAATGGACTTCTAAAACTTAAAATGGATTTCATAGCATCCCACATACTCCGAAGAATCCCCATGTCAAGTTTCAGAGCTTTCCTCACAAGTTTGGCTAGTCAGATGCTCAGATACCTGAAAATCAATTAACTTGGCAAAAAGTCAACTAAGGACAATTGTGGTCAACTCAAATTCAAACTTCAAGATTTTTTGGTCAACATCAAGATTAAGAGATGAAATTCATCATTTGATCAAGGGTCGTTCATGATTCATTAGGGAAACCTCAGATCATCAAGAATCGGAAGTTGCTAAATTAAGGTTTTGTGTAGGAAAAGTCAACTGAACTTTGACCAGCCATAACTTTCACATGTTTCATCAAAAATTTCCCATCCAAAGCTCATTTTGAAGGAATTTTAATTCTCTACAACTTTGTATCTCACAAGCCAAGCCTAAAAATTCTTCATTTGAAAGATATGAGCCAAGACATTATAGGTCCTTTTGAAAGTCAATAAAAAGTCAACTTTTTCCAAAGCTCATAATTTGAAAATGGTAAAAAAAATATGGATATGGGAACAAAAGGGTTGATTAGAGGATACCCTAAGATTTCTAAAAAGTCTTAGGACACGTCCATATCATTAAAATTGAGGAAGTTATGCATTATCAAAGTTTGTAATTTTTCAAGGGGTGTATGAAGTAAAAAGGGCCATAGCTCCAATTCTTTCCAAATGGGCCCATAAAATTGCAACCCAAACTTGAAGATAAAGTCATTCACGACCCAATGACCTTATTTTCTGATTTTTATCATTTATTTTTTATTATTTTTTATTTTTATCATTTAAAATTATTTTTCATTAAAATAAATTATAAAAAATCAAAGATTTGATTTAAGATTTATTTTGGGATCAAATATATGGTATTCAATGTGATTGAAGTCATCCAAATTTGTTCAAGACCAATATGGTATGATTTAATTTGTTTTTTTTTGACAATTATGATAATTAGCTCCTTCATCTTCAAGCAACCCATAAAACTCCAACCAAGGCCCAATTGTTTACCCTAATTTACACTACTTTATATACACAACAAAGTCAAAATGAAAAAAGGAGGAGAGAAAAAAATTTGGAAGCCATAAGAACCTTAGAAAAATCTTAAAACAGTTTTGCAATAAGATTCAATCAGCTCTACAAGTCCATTCACATTCCTCAAGATCTTAGGAACCTATCCCACAAAGACTTGAAGGTTGAGACCTCACAAAGTGCATCCCATGAACATGCCGCCTCTCATTCTTCTCTTTTTTGCTTTCTAATCTCTGATTTTATTGCACTTTATCATATTTTCTATTCATAATGATCTTCAAAATCATGTTTAGGTTTATTTTGATCATTCGTTTGCAAGATATGATGCAGGTTTCAAGAAGTGCCATGGTTAAGGCATAAGTTTTCAAGAGTCAAAACTCTTCGTACGAACATTTTCAGGACTTCCCCCATTTATTTTTAGTGAATTTCTTTTTTTTTATTTTTATGTTTTATAGTTATTATTATTAAAACATTATTATTAATTTAATTAACCATTAATCTTTACCAACTGCTCACTAATTATTTTTCTTAAAATAAATTTTATAATATAATTTCATTTTCTTTTCTCTCACATAACTTTTTTATTTTTATTAATTAAAAATGTAAATGAATATAACTAGGTTTAGATTAATTTTAAAACCCTAATTTTTCACTAACCCTAATTAGACCCTCATTTTCTAAACTTGATCTTTTTTTTAAAAAAACAATTAATTTCCTAACTTAATTTATTTTTATTGCTTTATTTGTATTATTTAGAAGATTGTATATGATTTTCCTTATGTAATTTATTTTTTCGCACCAATTATTCTATAATTGCCCGAAGCCGTGTAATAGTTTAGGACTTTATTTCTTGTTTCTTTTTATTATTTCTGTAAATATTTAATTGCTTGGTTAGTAATCTAGGGCGTAAAAAGATCTAATTGAATAAATTGGACTTAGAGAATCAATAATAAAAGAAATATTTGAAAATAATCACTCACACACGTACATCGATCGTTCTACGATCGCCATCTACACCTCCTAGGGTGACCCCTCTTAGTTGCCTTAATATGGTCAAGTCCCTTGAATGTAAGGGTGTCTTAAGTGATGTCCCTGCAAACAGATAAATCATCAAGTCCCTTTAAAGTTAAAAGGATCATAGTCCCTTCGAAGTTGCCTACGGAATAAATGATCTTGTCCCTCGATGACCCTACAAAAATGATGATAGTCCCTTCGAATTACTAAGACACCCCTACATGTTGCCTTCTTTGACCATACGATGACCCTACGCCCGTCCCTTAACATCCAAAGTAAAGACTACTTACTCACTAATAGTAAGGACAGTCTTACCCTTAAAGGAAATAAATAACAAGAAAGACCTTACAAACTTAGGGTAGGTAGCACTTAAATACTTGCTGACTTAATATTCTTTACACCCCACTTTCAAAATATTTCCAAACTCAAGGCTTTATAAACATCCATACGAGGATCACTACAAAGAACTTCTGAAAATCTTTTCTAAACATACACTTCACATTACTTTTCAAACAAACAAGTGAGCTAAGTAACTAAGAGCCCATGGATAACCATGGATATAAAGAGTGCTAACACCTTCTCTTTATATAACCTACCCCTCGAACTCAAAATCTTTTCAAAAAGGTCTTTCCTATTCTTTTATAGCCTTTCCTATTGGATAAAATAAAAGTCGGTGGCGACTCTTGCTATCCGCACATGTTCTTGTCAAACAAAAACACCAAGTCAGTTCTCCCACCGTGTTACAGAACTGGCGACTCTGCTGGGGAGTACTTGGTAAAAGAGGGGTTCCCTTAGGAATTAGATCACTTATTTGTTTGTCTTGCTTGCTTTACTTACTTGTTAGGATTTTGTGTGAAAGATCCTAACCTGGATCTACTGTACCTTAGGTAAGTAGCAATAGACCAAGGAAACTGTACGGTGTATACCGATATGGTTGATCTGGTGGCTATAGTTAGTGTGACTTCTTGGTGGGTACTTGTGTTCCTTAAGTCAGTTGAGGATAATATGAGGCTGCCATACGTTGTCATTAACACTAACTAACTTTTAGAACCCTAATTGACCCATCTTGGCCTTTAGAAAGTAGTGAGATAACTGGCTTTGGTGAAGACTGAAGTTGGTTGATACTCGATACTACACTCATTAAGATTCTAATCTAAGGGAGTTTTGGTTGGCAAGTCAGTTGCCTACTGAACAACAACCTTTGAGAAGAATCAATAATATTTAGATCCCATAGAACCCGGTTACTATTTCTAGGATAGGATGAACCAACTAAACTTCAGTGGGAGGGTACTTACCTTTAAACCTCATGCAAGCCTCTAAACCTAGGATTTTTGTGTGAATTGCTTGTGTGTGCCACATGTTCGTGTTTGGACATAACATCATAACATTATAACATCATGACATCATAAGCATAGCATTCTCAATAACCATTTGAAGGACCAAAGGATTTATCTTTGTTCTTTGATGAAGGTTATGGCTTCCGCTCGTAGGAACACTATCCGAGTCAACTTTGTAAGGATACCTCCCAAGCTTAAGGAATTGGTCTCTAAAGTTTCTGAAAGCTCTCAATTCATCAAGAAGTGTGGTCACCTACTTGACTTAGTTACTTTAGGGTTTGATGAAGATATGATGTGTGTTTTGTTCCAGTTCTTTGATCCTAAACACCATTGCTTCACATTTCCCGATTATCAGCTGGTGCCCACAATGGAAGAATACTCCAAATTACTTGGTGTGCCTATCCTTGATTAGAAACCTTTCACAGGCTTAGTGAAAGAGCCTAAACATGAAGTCATTGCTACAACCCTACATCTAAGGAAGTCAGACATTGTATTGGAAACGAGAAGTGGAACTAAGGGTATTCTTGCTAAGGTATTGATGGAGAAATCCCAGATATTCCTGGATGTTATGTGTTATGATGCCTTTGTGGAGATCTTAGCCTTATTGATTTATGGTTTAGTGTTGTTCCCTAATCCAGACCAGTTCATAGATGTACACGCCATCAACATATTTCTGACTCACAATCTGGTGCCTACTTTGCTTGGAGATATCTTACATTCTCTTCATACTCGTACTACGAAGGCGAGAGGAACTCTGACGTGTTGCATACCTCTACTATCAAAGTGGTTTATTTCACACCTTCCTCGATCTGTGGTGAAGAATGTGCAAGGTTGGAGGTGGTCTAAAAGAATAATTTCACTTTCTCATTTAGACATTCATTGGTGTTCCAGATCTATAAATAATGTCACTATCATTGACCGTTGCGGAGAATTCCCTAATGTGCCACTCCTTGGCATAAGAGGAGGCATTACCTACAATCCTTCTCTAGCACTACGTCAGTTTGGTTACACTCGGAGTAATGGTCCTCATGACATGCTTATTCAGGGTATTGTGTTTGATTACGACAACGATCTTCAAATTTACCATCAAAGGTTTATACGATCTTGGAGCATGGTGAATAAGATCAACATCAATACTTTGGAACCAAAGCACTCCATTCCTATGGAACCTTATCTCAGATGGGTGCGGTCTCATGCTCAGACTCTCATGATGTCATACCCTGCTGTCCTACCAATAATTGTGGAGCCTGTTTCTGAAGGAGATGTTTCCTATACTATTCTTCATTCGGACATGCCTACAGATCTGGAAGAGTTGCAGAAGTCTTGGATTCAACTGAAGGAGGAAAGAGATACATTTGAGACTCAGTTTCATGCTTACAAAGACAAGGTGTTGGAGCTAACAAAGCAACTTCACGAGGAGCGGAATCTCAATACCTATCTCAACCCAAAGAGAAAGTGTATATGGGAGACTTGAATCTCATATGCTTTATTTTCTTTATAATTTATATGTTCCTTCATCTGTAAGCCCAAGGGGCAATACTATTTTATGTTTACTAATACAAATTTTATTTCTGCCTGTTTTCAACAAATTTAAATCCTGTGGTCTTTGAAAACATTGCATATGAATCTTCATACCATATTATTGCATAACAGGTTTCTGTTACAGGTTTCTCATCTTCTCGCTGTTTATTTTAGCAGAAATGGCTCCCGATCAAACTATCCAAGAACTTCAAGCTCAGCATGCTCAGTTTCAAGAGATAATCCTGAACTTGACCAAGGGACAAGAAGAATTGAAGGCACTTCTGCTCAAGAAGGAAAAGAAGAAGACCAAGAAATCAGTTGGCCTTATCAACCTGGGTAGGAGGTTCAAGGGTCCAGCCAAGACTGATGATGAAAGTGAGAATTCTAAAGACGAATACTTGGTGAAGAAAGAAGACAGTCTGCATGATGCTATTAGTGATTCTGATCGGGAGGAAAATTATTATCATGATCCTACTGACAGTGAGAAGATTAAGTTGCTGGAAGACCGAGTGAATGCTATGGATCCGCAGAAGAAGTCTGGTTTTAACTTTGAAGATTTGAGTTTGATTCCTGGAGTTGTCATTCCTACTGGGCTCAAACTTCCTGTTTTTGGGATATATGATGGTGTCTCATGCCCGAAGCTACATTTGAGGTCTTATGTCCGAAGAATCCAACCCTATACTGCTGATAAGAAGCTATGGATTCATTTCTTCCAGGAAAGCTTAACAGGACCCCAACTGGAGTGGTATTACCAACTTGAGAGCATTAACGTCCAAACCTGGAGTGATCTTGCTGAAGCTTTCTACAGGCAGTATCAATATAATTCTGATTTGGCGCCAAATCGCATTCAACTTCAGAGCATGTCCATGGGTTCCAAATAAAGTTTCAAGGAATATGCACAGAAATGGAGAGATCTTGCAAGCAGAGTTCAACCTCCCTTGACTGACAGGGAATTGGTTGATATGTTTATAAGCATGCTGACTGGTCCTTTTTATAGTCATCTGATTGGAAGCTCGTCATCTGGTTTCACCGAGTTGATAATGACTGGAGAACATGTGGAAAATGGTATACGAAGTGGTAAGATACAGATAGATGCCTCTTCAAGTACTACTAAGAAGACTTCTGGTGGGAAAAAAGAATCTAATGCTGTTTATGGTCAACAGGGTCGTAATAAGAACAGCCGGAGTCAATCTGTAGGGGCAGTTCTGATCTCCAACCCTGCACCTACACAACAGAATCAACGAATGAATAATCAACATAAGCAAGGTGCACCTAAGAGAGTGTTTACAAAGCTCAACATATCATTGGCTCAGGCATTGCAACACATGCTGAAAGGGGAGCTGATTACTGTGAGGGATCCTCCTACTAACCTCAATACTTCCTCTCCTTGTTACAATCCCAATGTAAGATGTGCATACCACTCGAACTGCCCCAGGCATGATACTAATAATTGTTGGGCGTTGAAGAATAAGATTCAGGATATGATTGATGCTGGAGAAATTGAGTTTGACCCTCCTGAGACTCCTAATGTGATTACTAATCCTATGCCTAAGCATGATAAGACTGTTAATGTTGTTGATGATAGTTCTTATGTTTCTATGGTGACTGATCTGACTACTCCTCTGATGATTGTTAAGAAGAAGCTGTTGCAAGCCGGTTTATTTCCGGGTTGCAATGAAGACTGTTGTTACTGTATCTGCCAATCCAAAGGTTGCCGGCAACTGAAAGAAGGTATTCAGCGTTTGATGGGCAGTCGTACGATATTGTTTGAGAAGAATCCCTCTGTAGAAAGCTTGTGTGAAGGTTTTTCTTAAGATCTGAAGATTGAAGATGTTTCTATGGTTACTAAAATTTCTTTGAGGATTAATGCTAAGGGTCTTGTAAAGACTACTGCTGAAGGTCCTGTGAAGATTACTGCTGAGCCAACGGTGACTCCTGTTGCACCCTAAAATTTGCCCACCGGTTTTCCGACTTTGACTGACTTTTGCTTCGTTTTTCATCTGCATATCATTTAGATCGCATTTTGTCAGTGTTATCAGTCGGATTGAATTTATCAGGATTTTAGCCACATTGCTCGCGTTTCAGGTGATCCAAATATTTCAAATAATAAGTTCAGTGTCAAAATCGAGCGAAAGTCGCTCTCCTCTTGATAATTCAGTCTATGCTGATATTATCGGCGCATTTCGGTGCTCACCCGTTTTTTCATGGCATTTTACATTTATTTATCATTTTCGCTTTATTTAATTATTTAGAAACGTTTATATTTAATTTTGTTTTTAGAAATAGATATTCTCTTTAGGATAGAATTTAGGTTGTTAGAATTATTTTTCTTTTAAATAGATTTTTATTGTTTTTTTAAAAATGGTTAATATATAGATTTTTAGAAATTAATCTTATTAGAATAGATTTTTAATTAATTTTATTTAGAATCTTAAATAGATTTTAATGTGTTTTTTTTAGAAGTAGGTTTTATTTTTAATATTGTTTTATTTATTTATTTATTAGATTTTCTCGTAAAATTATTTTCTTTTAATTAGAATTATTATCATTTTAGCTTTATTAAGTTTTTGGTTTAATTATTAATTAAGATTAGTTAGTTTAGATTTATTAGTTTAATTAAGACTTTAATTAGTATCTTTTTTTTAGAGTCACCATTTAATTAACATTAGTTTTAGAGTTAACCGTGTCATTAGTCAGCTTTTTAATTAATTATTTGGTCTTAATCCATGCCACGTGTCAGCCTAGTAGTATTTATACTACTACTCATTGTCTCTCCAAAAGGGGAAGCCTCTAAACCCTAATTCACAACCTTAAACCTACCGCCACTTTTTCTCTTCTTCATTGAACCAAAAAACCTTCCGCCCCATGTTCACACCTCCTCTTCTTCTGCAAGTCAAAAACTCAAACATCATCACCTTTCAACCTTCACTGAGCTTCTCCCTCATTTTTTTCTCTGAAATCCCTTTCTCCGAACCACCACTCGAATCTCCCTTCAAACCTCAACAACAACCTCTACCCGCAACAAACTTCAAAAACCCGTTAAATCTCCTTTGAAATCCCACCGCCATAAACACCATCAAAATTTCAACAACATCCAATTTGAAACTCACATCCAAAACGCCTCACCGAAAATGCGATACCCCATACTCTCATGGAGCTTCAACCACCCAGAACAAAAACTCTAAACCTCCAGCGCAAAGAACTCAGCTAGAAATTACCTCCGATCTCCACGCACCACCATCTCAGAACCCATATCCATCATTAAAACTGTGAAACCTACACGAACTCCATCGAAATCCAGAACTTACAACCATGAAAACCTCAATCGAACAGCTTCAAACCCAATCGAAAAACTGAATCTCTTCTCTCGTCAACAATAACCCCTTTTCTTTTCTTTGAATCGCAAAACCACCATTACAGAACTTCCATTCAAACTCCCCAAATCCCTAAACCGAAACCACAACCATCTTCAACAACACCTCGCCTCAGACCCTGCTTCACCCTTAATCTGGACCAACAAAAACAAAACCCTTGCCTTCTTCATTGAACGGGTCTTTTGCGGGGAACCCTTTTCCAGAACCGCCTTCAAACGGAACGTTCACCCATTGTCGAAATAGAAGAAGTATAAGATGAGGGATGAAACAAATCAAGACGAAATCAAAATGAGGGAGAAATCCAAACTTGAGGTCAAAGAGATTAGCGAGAAAGGTGAAGATCGAGGGATTTTGAGGTTGATTGGAGTGAGAGAAGAGGCTGAAACGAGCTGGAGAAGAAGGGGATTTCTTTTTCTTTTATTGTTGTTGTCTTTCTTGTTTTTTTAATTTTTTGCTGATGTTTGATGTTTGGTTTGGGCTGTAAAGCCTGTGCCCGCTTGTTTCTTACCCCCCATTTACTCATCTGTTGAAGGGTGATGGCCCCTCAAAGCCCAAATGATCCCCTTATTTTGTTTTCATACTCCCAGTTGCTATTCTAAACCCCCTCTATTTTTATTACCGAACTTCTTTTTCATTATTATTAGTTAATTATTATGTATGTATTAATTTTGTATATATTATATTTTGTTTAAGTTTTTAAAAAACAGTTTGTATAGATATTATTATTTCCTTTTTATTTTCTAGGATATTATTTTCTTTTAGAGTTCTATTATATTTTATTAATAGTTTTATTAAGTCTTCTTTTAGAAATTTATAAGCTATTTTTTATTTTGTATATATTATTTTCATAATAGTTAATATATTGGTTTTCTTTTAGGGTTTTGATTTACATATTCTAGACTTATCATTTTATTTTCTATTTAGAATTTTAATGATTTTCATTTTAGAAGTTGAACTTTCATTTCTCATTTGTCATTGGGAATTTTGTCCCATTTTCATCTGTTTTGGTCGATGAAGAAGTTTACACTATTTAGTCGTCAAACTATTGACGTGAAACAAAGGATCCGAAACCACTTTTTTTCTCTCCTCATTTCTTTTCATCTTTCGATTTTATTTTGACTTTTGGTGATCGATGAAGTCTTGTAAGACGAGATCCCACTGCTTTTGGTCCGTGCGACATGATTCAATTGGAGAACAATCATCAATATCGTTTCTCTATCCTGTCCTCAGCACGAATATCGATACGCGACCTCTTAAAGTTTGACTTCCCTTATAAGTCGAGCTGTGACGATTTAGCGTCACATTGGTCCTGATTCAAAGCATCATCAAGGACCAAAAGATGAGAAGATTAGAATGGAGCTTGCGTACAATGTCAAGGGTCAACGGAACCACTCTGTTCGGTAACATCTATCTAATTCAAGTCTTTTAATTAACAGCCGAACGTTGTGAGTTCTAAGCGATAGATATGTGGGAAATGATGAGTGGGGGGTCTCCTCTCATTCGTCTAGGGTGTTTAGCGTATGTCCTTTGGACAATATGCGACGCATTCGCTCCTATGCCTTAGGTTCTAGTGTGTGTGTCCTGAGTTCCTTCCCGTTTAGGCGTGTTAAGCCTTCTTCCTCTTTCCTCTCGCCCCGTGCGATCGAAACTTTTTCTCTCGCGTCCTAGCGATTGAGATCCCCTATCTTGCCCCTGTGCAATCGAGATTCCTTTTTTCTCGCCTCCATGCGATCGAGACTGTTTTCCATAGTCAGCCGAACTACGGCTGCTCTGATCTCTCATATCTGTTGAGAGTACGTAGGCATAGGATTGCGATAATCCTAGCGAGCACACTTTCCCTTTCCCCCCTTAGGTAACCCGTACCTTTTAACCAATGACGTACTATGTCCGTTCTACCGCAAACAGGTAACGCCTAAGTCTCCAATGGTCGAGCAGCAATGCACCTAACTGCTAGAATGTGTACGCTAGTATCGTCCCCCTCTTCTTTCACCCCGCGTGATTTAGAACACCCCGTTTACCCGTAGCTAGCCTGAACTACGTTTTGCTCTGATTTCTTGTACCAGACGAGAATACGTAGGCACAAGACGCGATGTCTTGGCGAGCAATCCCCCCGTAGTTTTCCAAACTATGTTGACTCTGATTTTCCCATTGCATGAGGGAATACGTAGGCATAGAGCGCGATGCTCTATCGAGTCTGTTCTTTTCAGTTCTTCCGTTTAGCTTTAGCATCCATAGATAGTTTGTTTTTCACCCAGTAGAATTAGACAACAAGCGTGGATCCCATCGAGTACGACGGACGTGAGGGGTGCTAATACCTTCCCCTTGCGTAACCGAATCCCGAACCCGAGATTTGGTTGTGATTACCGATCTTATCCCTCTTTTCATCAGGTTTTCTCAGAGCGTTTCCTTTCCATCTCTTGGGATAAATAACGCATGGTGGCGACTCTTCTGTCATTGCCGGCCCCAATTTTTGCAGTAGGGACAGCTGGCGACTCTACTGGGGAATTTTCCCGTCCCCTATGCGAGTCAATCCTAGCGCTTGTGTGTTTTGTCTTTGGGTGTGTTTACATGTATATGTTTTGCATTTGTTCAGTTTTGCTTTATTGCATTTTTATTTTCAGCACTTTATATCATATATCATGTTGTTGTGTTGTGGGTGGGATGTTCCATTGAGAGATAAGCCAAAACCCAGGCTTGAGGATACACATAGCATTAGAGTGGAAAGTAGTGAGGATCTGCACGCTAGGCATGCAATAATCCTCATGAAATTCTCATTCAGACGAGGTTTTTTGTTGAAGACATCCTATCTTGTACTAGGTCGGGAAAGGGTGTTGGATCTGAGAGCTGTCGACTCTAGAAACCAATCACTTGGGAGACAGCTAAGTGAGACCGCTTCGTGAGACAATGATGTCAAACCCAAAATGGTGAACGTATCATCGTTTCTCGAAATTCTGTGACACTGACGAGCGCATAGGATGTCGAACCTTATCAGATTAGGTCCATACATGTGAGAGGGATTGGGTTATGGAGGAAACTTGACCTCAAACCTACCCGATATTTTGGTTTTCTCTACAGAGCGGACATTCGAACTTGTCCAGTCAGTAGCGCAACAGTTGTTCAGTGCTTTGTGGGATCTTTGATCCTTTGTGTGTTGCATCAGCATTTGCATTGCATTTCATATGCATCTCATGTTTGCATGTCCGTCCTTGGTCGGAACAGAGAGCTTACCCGTCTTTTGTCCACCCCGCAGTTGATTTCCCGACATTCGCACCGGACTTAAATTCGCTTCTAGTAGAATCATGGACTCAGGAGAGCAGAATTTGGTTGTTACGAGGGCAGAGTTTGAGATGATGAAGAATCAGTTGGATCAGCTCATGGAAGCCATGACAGCTATGACCAGAGGAGAGGCCAATATTCAGAGGACTCCGGTGAACAATGTTGTTCAAGCTCAACCTGCGCAGTTTTCTGTTGGAGAGCATACTGTTGTTAGAGATATGGATTCATCTTCTCTTCATGACTCGGATTATCAGAATTTCACTTTCCCTGTACCAGATCTTCGAAGGGCTGTTCCGAAGATTAATCCAAAGAGTCCACAGACTGTTGAGTTCATGAGAAGATATCGTCTGTTGGATGAAAAACTTGACGCCCTGATGAGTCGGGATACTCTTGATCTAAATGCTTCAAGCATGTATTTGGTGCCAGGCCTTGTGATGCCTCTGAAGTTCAAGATGCCAAATTTTGAGAAGTACAAAGGAGATAGTTGTCTGAAGCAGCATTTGGTGATGTTTTGCAGGAGAATGACCTCATATGTCCACAATGACAAGCTTATGATTAACTGTTTCCAAGACAATCTAAGTGGGGTGTCGTTGAGTTGGTATATACAGTTGGAAAATGGTAGCATCAGATCATGGTCAGATTTAGCTAATGCCTTTGTGAAGCAGTACAATTACAATCTCGACATGACTCTCAGCCGCATGCAATTGCAAGAACTATCTCAGAGGCAGAGATGGAGAGAGTTAATCATAAGCTTGTCATTGTGAAGCAGTACAATTGCAAGAACTATTTCAGAGCGTGTGTGCAGAGATGGAGAGAGTTAGCTGCTCATGTTCAACCACCACTTCTGGACAGAGAATTGGTTGACCTGTTTGTGGATACCTTTCAAGGTCCATACTTTGATAAGACGATTGGTAGTAAGGCAGTAAATTTTTCTGACTTGGTGAAAGCGGGAGAACGTATTGAGAGCGGAACCAAAAGTGGAAAGATTCGAGACATCTTAGATAGCTCTATTTATGAAAGCGAATCAGTTGTCAGCTCTAAAGAGGAATGGGAGAAATAAAGTAATGCTATCCCGGAATCTCCATTACCTCAGATTCAGTTTTCAGACGTTTCGAGTATTCAGAGTCAGCAACCTGTTAGGTCTGCGTATTAGATATCTGCTTCCCCATAGAGTCAACATTCGTACCATCATCAGCCGCGTCAGCATGCCCGACGAAGACCGAGGAAGCCAGAGAGGCATTTCACTCAGCTTTCGTTGTCGTACAGTCAGATATTGCCAAACTTGATCAAAGGTGGTCTGATAGTGCCGAAGAAAATTGATCCAAAAACTCCTCCATATCCGTCAGATTCTGATGTCAATGCCCGCTGTAAATACCATGTTGGGGCACAAGGGCATTCAACCGAAGACTGTAAGGTGCTCAGAAGTAAGATTCAGACTCTGCTTGACTCCAACGTGTTCTCAGTCACGCCTCAAGGTGTCCAGATCAACGATCTTCCATCATCCAGTCATGTGGGTTCGGAAGAGTACCAGGCTGGCTTCGACGAGCAATTTTGAAGATGGCTGGTTCAGCATCAATTCAAGAATTAAAGCCCAGTTCCCCGAAGCTGGTAATCTTTTTATCATGTTATTTCTTTGCATTTGTAGTTTCTTTTCTGTTTAAGTGCGAACTTATTTGCAAATTTCATTTGTAAGACGTGTTTGTTTTCGATTGATAATCATAATGAAATGAATATGCATGTTTTGATTAAATCCATTTGTGTTCACTCAGTATTGCTTTTTATTAATGACAAACGCTTGTTTAAGCGGAATTCCTTGAGGGAGGATGACGAAATTGAAAGACACAGAACTTCCGATTGTATGCTTTTGAATAAACACCTGCTGATGATATACAGGCATTGTTTCAAATCCCTAAACATCGGAGATATAAGGATGTTAATCCCTTGTCAACCCCTTCGAGCCTAGTTATAGGAGTTTCTCTCTAAAAACGAAAAAACCTCAATCTTAACCTAGGGCAGGGTAGGTGTCAGTTAATTCGACTAAACATCCAAATTGCAGAAGGAGTGTACCCGTTCGAGGATCAATCACACTTGTAAGGGTCGTATCTAAAAAGCCGAAGAGTGAGACAGTCACAATCCCTTTTAACAAGTAAGACAATCCAGTGTCACACGATTTGTTCCGAAAAAGAAAAGAAAAAGAAAAAAAAGCCCACGAAGTCGATAACTTGAAAACAACTGGCTTAGGCAAAAATGAGGGCATCCCGCTGGACTTCGAAATCAGAAGATATACTCAAAAGAGTCAGTCCAGGCAAAAATAGGGAAATGAAAAATGACGAAAAACAAGTCGTATGACTCCAGACACCAAAGACGAAAAGCGAGTGACTGTCACTCCGAAAACTTGTGGTTTCCTGACCATCACTCCTATCTTTCAACCTTTGAGAGGTGAGTGTTTGTGTCGAATTAGCTGAGTATAGGATTGGAGAACATTAAGGAGAGTGGGTGGGTTAAAACAGAACTTTGAGCCTTATATCCTTTCTTTCAAACCGTGAACCTGACCATGTTACAACCTTTGAAAGTCCTAATTGAAGCCTGGTTGTTTCGAAAGCATACTTCGGTAAAGATCGCGTCGAAACTGACTCCTAAAAGGATTTTTCTTACATTATGGGTATTGATATTGACATTCTGATAAGTGATTCATTCACTAAATGTCACAACTTTTTCAGTGAACAGACTTGGATTTCGAAACTGTCATATGCATTGCATTAATATTATCTTTTGCAAAACGATTTGTTTTACTTGTGAGTAAGCACTTGACATCAGGAGAGTTCCTACAGTGGAAATTTTGGTCGAGATAAGATGCAGAGTGCCAGAATACTCCGTTGAGTAGGGGCAAGGCATATCAAATCATCATCAAAGGAGTCAACCATCCAAAGATCAGTTAATCTGGGGCAATCAGGTCGAGATTCGATAAATCTCTCGAAGTCAGCCAGAGGCACTTCTCTACAAATCAGCCAATCAGGGGCAAATCACTTCAAGGCTGGGGAAGGTCACCCCAAGAGCACAGATATTATCCTTACTCAGAAGGCAGTTAATCCAAAGCACCTCCTCGAGGTTCATGATGCTAAGGCAGTTCATATCAAACCAGCAGGGTACAGAAACTTCAGGTTCCTTTCGAGGAAGATTTATACAGATATCCCACAGGCTGGGGCAAGTTTGGGAAATAAAGGAACTTTTCCTCTCCATATCTTCAGAGCTACTCAGAGCTATTCAAGCAGGTGCAGTCAATCTTCAGGTTCAAGGTGAATGTCAGGAAGTCGTAACCCTTCACCTGTCTCCCCCGGTAAGTCCAATCATGCTTGGCACAACCAGTTATCCCCAACGGAGTTGGTTTCACCTCTTCAGCATTTATTTTGTTGGAGTAGTTTTGTTGTACCCAGCTTTCCCCGGTAGCCCGAGCCTGAATCTGTATTTTTGTATATAGTTATCATATTTGCATCATCCTTGCATCTCATCCTCAAATGCATAGCATTTCCATTTAATATGGAGCATTACGCCATAAAAATTCAAGCATATGCATGCGAAGCATAAGCCAGTTTTTGTTAGCCTTCCGTGGCAGCTGAATCACTCTTCAATCAAGGTAGTGGTATATCAACAGCTTTGTTCAGACAGCTCATTCGCTTGCTTACTTTTGGATTCCAGATCATACGTCGATCGTACTTTGTCCATCAACCCTCTGATGATGAAATCCCCAGCATATTTTCCTCTCGTCTATCATTAGACGATGCGAGATTTGGATTTGATGTTCCTCTTGTCTATCATTAGACAATGCGAGATTTAGATATGATGTTCCTCTTGTCTATCATTAGACAATGCGAGATTTGGATATGATGTTCCTCTCGTCTATCATTAGACGATGTGAGATTTGGATTTGATGTTCCTCTCATCTATCATTAGACGATGCGAGATTTGGATTTGATGTTCCTCTCGTCTATCATTAGACAATGCGAGATTTGGATTTGATGTTCCTCTCGTATATCATTAGACGATGCGAGATTTGGATTTGATGTTCCTCTCATCCATCATTGGACGATGTGAGTGTTTTGGATATGGTGTATTCTTCCTGTCTACCATTAGACGATGTGATTTTGGATATTGTTCTTTTTGTCTATCATTAGACGATATGAGTTATGAATATGATTTTTCTCCCCGTCTATCATCATACGATGTTGAGAGTTGACGGCGAAGTCAGATTGTTTTGAAAATTGACGGCAAAGTCAGATGATTTTTGAGAATCGACGGCAAAGTCAGATTACTATTGAGAATGGACGGCGAAGTCAGATGATTTTGAGGACTGACGGCGAGGTCAGGTGTTTCACCAATTTTATGTGGAGTTCTGACGGCGAAGTCAGATGTTTTACAAATTTGATGTTGAGTTTTGACGGCGAAGTCAGGTGCTTTTACTAGATATTGATGACTGACGGTGAAGTCGGATGTTTTACTCGATTGATGACTGACGGCGAGGTCAGATGTATTACTTGGTTGTTGACTGACGGCGAGGTCAGGTATTCTACTTGATATATATGTCTGATGGCGATGTCAGAGGTTTCTTTTGCGGTTGGCAAATTTCTAGGTTCTTTTGTATTCAATCACCTTCTACCATGAATGTCTGAAAGCGGTTGCTTTTCATCCCTTCTGGTCCAAGTCGATTGAATAGGGGCAGCTGTTACACCCTAAAATTTGCCCACCGGTTTTCCGACTTTGACTGGCTTTTGCTTCGTTTTTCATTTGCATATCATTTAGGTCGTATTTTGTCCGTGTTATCAGCCGGATTGAATTTATCAGAATTTTAGCCACTTTGCTCGCGTTTCAGGCGATCCAAATATTTCAAATAATAAGTTCAGTGTCGAAATCGAGCGAAAGTCGCTCTCCTCTTGATAATTCAGTTTGTGCTGATATTATCGACACATTTCAGTGCTCACCCGTTTTTTCATGGCATTTTACATTTATTTATCATTTTCGCTTTATTTAATTATTTAGAACCGTTTTTATTTAATTTTATTTTTAGAAAATAGATATTATTTTTAGGATAGAATTTAGGTTGTTAGAATTATTTTTCTTTTAAATAGATTTTTATTGTTTTTTTAAAAATGGTTAATATATAGGTTTTTAGAAATTAATCTTATTAGAATAGATTTTTAATTAATTTTATTTAGAATTTTAAATAGATTTTAATGTGTTTTTTTTAGAAGTAGGTTTTATTTTTAATATAGTTTTATTCGTTTATTTATTAGAATTTCTCTTGAAATTATTTTCTTTTAATTAGAATTATTATCATTTTAGCTTTATTAAGTTTTTGGTTTAATTATTAATTAAGATTAGTTAAGTTTTCATTTATATTAGTTAGTTTAGATTTATTAGTTTAATTAAGACTTTAATTAGTATCTTTTTTTTAGAGTCAGCATTTAATTAACATTAGTTTTAGAGTTAACCGTGTCATTAGTCAGCTTTTTAATTAATTATTTGGTCTTAATCCATGCCACATGTCAGCCTAGTAGTATTTATACTACTATTCATTGTCTCTCCCAAAGGAGCAGCCTCCGAACCCTAATTCACAACCCTAAACCTACCGCCACTGTTCCTCTTCTTCATTGAACCAAGAAACCTTCCGCCCCATGTTCACACCTCCTCTTCTTCTGCAAGTCAAAAACTCAAGCATCATCACCTTTCAACCTTCACTGAGCTTCTCCCTCTTTTTTTTTCTCTGAAATCCCTTTCTCCGAACCACCACTCGAATCTCCCTTCAAACCTCAACAACAACCTCTACCCGCAAAAAACTTCAAAAACCCGTTAAATCTCCTTTGAAATCCCACCGCCATAAACACCATCAAACTTTCAACAACATCCAATTTGAAACTCACATCCAAAACGCCTCACCGAAAATGCGATACCCCATACTCTCATCGGAGCTTCAACCACCCAGAACAAAAACTCTAAACCTCCAGCGCAAAGAACTCAGCCAGAAATTACCTTAGATCTCTACGCACCACCATCTCAGAACCCATAGCCATCATTAAAACTGCGAAACCTACACGAACTCCATTGAAACCTAGAACTTAAAACCATGAAAACCTCAATCGAACAGCTTCAAACCCAATCGAAAAACTGAATCTCTTCTCTCGTCAACAATAACCCTTTTTCTTTTCTTTGAATCGCAAAACCACCATTACAGAACTTCCGTTCAAACTCCCCAAATCCCTAAACCGAAACCACATCCATCTTCAATAACACCTCACCTCAGACCCTACTTCACCCTTAATCTGGACCAACAACAACAAAACCCTTGCCTTCTTCATTGAACGGGTCTTTTGCGGGGAACCCTTTTCCAGAACCGCCTTCAAACGGAACATTCACCCATTGTCGAAATAGAAGAAGTATGAGATGAGGGATGAAACAAATCAAGACGAAATCAAAATGAGGGAGAAATCCAAACTTGAGGTCAAAGAGATTAGCGAGAAAGGTGAAGATCGAGGGATTTTGAGGTTGATTTGAGTGAGAGAAGAGGCTGAAACGAGCTGAAGAAGAAGGGGATTTCTTTTTCTTTTACCATTGTTCTCTGTCTTGTTTTTTTTTTAATTTTTTGCTGATGTTTGATGTTTGGTTTGGGCTGTAAAGCCTGTGCCTGCTTGTTTCTTTGTTTACCCCCATTTACTCATCTGCTGAAGGGTGATGGGCCCTCAAGGCCCAAATGATCCCCTTATTTTGTTTTGATACTCCCAGTTGCTATTCTAAACCCCCTTTGTTTTTATTACTAAACTTCTTTTTCATTATTATTAGTTAATTATTATGTATGTATTAATTTTGTATATATTATATTTTGTTTTAGTTTTTAAAAAACAGTTTGTATATATATTATTATTTCCTTTTTATTTTCTTTTAGAATATATTATGTTAGGATATTATTTTCTTTTAGAGTTCTATTATATTTTCTTAATAGTTTTACTAATTCTTCTTTTAGAAATTTATAAGCTATTTTTTATTTTGTATATATTATTTTCATAATAGTTAATATATTGGTTTTCTTTTAGGGTTTTGATTTACATATTCTAGACTTATCATTTTATTTTCTATTTAGAATTTTAATGATTTTCTTTTTAGAAGTTGAACTTTCATTTCTCATTTGTCGTTGGACAGTTTGTCCCATTTTCATCTGTTTTGGTCGATGAAGAAGTTTCCACCGTTTAGCCGTCAAACTATTGACGTGAAACAAAGGATCCGAGACCACTTTTTTTCTCTCATCATTTCTTTTCATCTTTCTATTTTATTTTGACTTTTGGTGATCAATGAAGTCTTGTAAGACGAGATCCCACTGCTCTTGGTCCGTGCAACATGATTCAATTGGAGAACGATCATCAATATCATTTCTCTATCCTGTCCTCAGCACGAATATCGATACGCGACCTCTTAAAGTTTGACTTCCCTTATAAGTCGAGTTGTGACGGTTTAGCGTCACATTGGTCCCGATTCAAAGCATCATCAAGGACCAAAAGAGGAGAAGATTGGAAAGGAGCTTGCGCACAATGTCAAGGGTCAACGGAACCACTCTGTTCGGTAACATCTATCTAATTCAAGTCTTTTAATCAACCGCCGAGCGTTGTGAGTTCTAAGCGATAGATACGTGGGAAATGATGAGTGAGGTGTCTCCTATCATTCGTCTAGGGTGTTTAGCGTATGTCCTTTGGACAATATGCGATGCATTCGCTCCTATGCCTTAGGTTCTAGCGTGTGTGTCATGAGTTCCTTCCCGTTTAGGCGTGTTAAGCCTTCTTCCTCTTTCCTCTCGCCCCGTGAGATCGAAACTTTTTCTCTCGCGTCCTAGCGATTGAGATCTCCTCTCTTGCCCCCATGCAATCGAGACTCCTTTTTTTCTCGCCTCCGTGCGATCGAGACCGTTTTCCGTAGTCAGCCGAACTACGGCTGCTCTGATCTCTCATATCTGTTGAGAGTATGTAGGCATAGGATTGCGATAATCCTAGCGAGCACACTTTCCCTTTCCCCCCTAGGTAACCCGTACCTTTTGACCAATGATGTACTACGTTTGTTCTACCACAAACAGGTAACACCTAAGTCTCCAATGGTTGAGCAGCAATGCACCTAACTGCTAGAATGCGTACCCTAGTATCGTCCCCCTCTTCTATCGATTTAGTTCTTTATGTTCTTTTCAATTCTTCCGTTTATCTTTAGCAGTCGTAGATAGTTTGTTTTTCACCCAGTAGACTTAGACAACAAGCGTGGATCCCGTCGAGTACAACTGACGTGAGGGGTGCTAATATCTTCCCCTTGCGTAACCGACTCCCGAACCCGAGATTTGGTTGCAATGACCGATCTTATCCCTCTTTTCGTCAGGTTTTCTCTGAGCGTTTCCTTTCCCTCTCTTGGGATAAATAACACACGGTGACGACTCTTCTGTCATTGCCAGCCCCGATTTTCGCAGTAGCGACAGCTCCCCTGATTATTACTACTCCTGGTCCAATTCTATATTCTTCCGAAAAAGCTATTCCCTGAAACTATGGTGCTGATGTTTATATCCATGGTGTTAAACAAGAACCTTTGACTGATATACTTACTGAAGATATTAATTCGGACATCGATAATATTTTTGGGACTAGTAAGGTGACTAGAAGTGGAAGGATTCTCTCTCCTGAGAATATCTCAAAGAATGTTGCAACTCCTGTTCATATCTCCTCCTCTAGGCCAAGTACTGAAGCTTGAGGCAAAGCACCTGTGATTAAGCCTGGCCAAGTTGAAACACCAGCTATTGAAGATCTTTCTAAGCCGATGGAGGAAGTTCTGAAGATCATCCGCAAGAGTGATTATGATATTGTTGAACAATTGGGGCATACTCCCTCCAAAATTTCTATGTTGTCTCTACTACTGTGCTCTGAAGCCCATGCTAAGGCTTTGGTGAAGTTTCTAAAGTTTGCTCATGTACCACATGAGATCTCTGTGGACCAGTTTGAGAACTGTGTTGCTAATCTGACGACTGATAATGGCTTAGGCTTTTCTAATGTTGATTTAACTCCTGCTAAGAGAAACCATAACAGAGCTCTGCATATCTCCATTAAGTGTAGGGGCACTACTTTGTCTCATGTGCTGGTGGACAATGGTTCCTCGTTGAATGTGTTACCAAAGGTTGTTCTCGATAAGCTCAACTCTAAAGTTGTTGTACTAAGACCTAGCAATATGGTGGTGAGGGCCTTTGATGGTTCAAGAAGAATGGTACATGAAGAAGTCGACCTCCCTATCAAAGTAGGATCTCAAGTTTTTGATTCCACTTTCTATGTGATGGATATCCGCCCTGCTTATTCTTGCTTGCTTGGGCGCCCCTGGATACATGGGGCAGGTGTTGTGACATCTACTTTACACCAGAAGTTAAAGTATCCATTGAAGGGTAAGATTTTCACTGTCTATGGTGAAGAGGAGTATATGGTCAGTCACATGAATAATTTCAGGTATGTAGAAATGGAGGGTGAATTTGTTGAAACTCCTTGCCAGACCTTTGAAGTGGCTCTTCAGAATGTTCCTACTGTTAAGAAAGTTCCTGTTGTTACCCGAAAACCTCCTACCATGGCCTCTCTGAAGGATGCTAAAGTTGTAGTTGAAGAAGGTGGTATTACTATCTGGGGTCAGCTTTCAGACATCCCTTACAAGTATGACAAGTTTGGTTTGGGTTTTACTGCAGAGGCTCAGAAGGCTGTTCATCGTGCTCGTGCTATTCGTATTACCAATCAAGGAATCCAGAGAGATAATGTCAATGTTATGGAAGACTCTAATGAAGACTTCAACCTGGACGATTGGATATTTCCCACCATTGGAAATGGACTCAACAATTGGAAGGCTGAAGATTTCATTCTTATCTCCTTTAGTCAGGAGTAATTGTTGTTTTTTGTCTTTCTTTATTTTGGCCTTGTAACTTTGAATAATTTAAAAAGTTTTAAGTCTTGTGCTTTGCCCGTGGCACAATGGTATGCTTGTTAAGGGTTTTCGTTTCATTTGCATATCTTCATTAATAAAATCATTGGACGTTTTGCTTTCGTAAATATTACGCTCCCTGTCTTTCTTTTTATTTTCTTTTTTAAAAAAAAACTATGTGTTCTTACACACACCCACGTAACTAAAATGCAGATCCTCATCCACTCCAAATCCTATTGATAACAGTTCTGCTATTGCTAATTATGACTTCGAAAATTTGATCTACCATGTCGAGGATGGAAATGAGGAAGATTGTGAAGTGCCTGCTGAACTTGCTAGGCTGCTACGGCAAGAAGAGAAAGTTATACAGCCGCATGAAGAACCAATCAAAGTTGTGAATCTAGGAACTGAGGAAGACAGAAAAGAGGTCAAGATAGGAGCTAAATTAGAAGACAGTGCTAAGAACAGGTTAGTTCAAATGCTATGCGATTATGTGGAGATTTTTGCTTGGTCTTATGAAGATATGCCAGGACTGGATACAGATATTATGGTTCACCGTCTACCGATGAAGGAAGATTGTCGCCCAATAAAGCAGAAAGTTCGTCGTATGCGCCCAGATATGTCAGAAAGGATTAAAGCTGAAGTAATGAAACAATTCGAGGCAGGATTCCTAGATGTCGCTTCTTATCCCCAATGGGTTGCTAATGTGGTACCAATACCAAAGAAGGATGGAAGAGTTTGTATGTGCATGGATTACAAGGATCTGAACAAAGTCAGCCCTAAAGATGATTTTCCGCTTCCACACATTGATGTTCTGGTAGACAACACTGCTCAACATAAGGTATTCAACATAAGGCACCCGGAGAAATGGAGAAGACTACATTCGTCACACAATGGGGCACCTTTTGTTACAAGGTAATGCCATTTGGTTTCAAGAATGTTGGGGAAACTTATCAGTGTGTTATGGTAGCCTTGTTCCATGATATGATTCATCATGAAATAGAGGTATATGTTGATGACATGATAGCCAGGTCCCAGACTGAAGAAGAACATCTTGACCACCTGCACAAGTTATTTGAGAGGTTGAAGAAATACAAGTTGAGATTGAATCCAAACAAATGTACCTTTGGAGTTAGATCTGGTAAACTCTTGGGTTTCATTGTCAGTGGTAAAGGTATTGAAGTTGACCCCGCAAAGGTAAAAGCTATACAAGATATGCCCGCTCCCCATACTGAGAAGGAAGTCAGAGGTTTCTTGGAACGCCTGAACTACATTGCAAGATTTATTTTCCAATTAACTGCTACTTGTGAACCAATCTTCAAGTTGCTGAAGAAAGATCAAGTAATGGAATGGAACAACCAATGCCAGATAGCTTTTGATGAGATTAAGAAGTATCTCCAAGAACCTCTGATGTTGATGCCACTAGTTGAAGGAAGACCCTTGATTATGTACTTAACAGTGCTAGACAATTCAATGGGGTGTGTTTTGGGCCAGCATGACGAGTCTGGTCGAAAAGAGCAAGCAATATACTACCTTAGCAAAAAGTTTACCGACTGTGAAACAAGATACTCATCGCTCGAGAAAACTTGTTGTGCTTTGGCATGGGTTGCTCGCCGACTAAGACAATATATGTTGACTCATACCACTTTATTGATTTCAAAGATGGATCCTATCAAGTACATGTTTGAGAAACCTGCCCTCTCCGGACGAATAGCAAGATGGCAAATGATTTTGACAGAATACGACATCCAGTATACCACTCAGAAAGCAATTAAAGGAAGTGTGGTAGCTGATCATTTGGCTCATCAACCAGTGGATGACTATCAGACTATGAATTTTGAGTTTCCAGACGAAGATATTATGCTTGTTGCTAAAGAACCTAGACAATATCACGGACCCGAATAGGAACCCCGATGGACTATGGTTTTTGATGGAGCTTCTAATGCAGTTGGTAATGGCGTTGGTGTTGTGATTATCTCTCCTGAAGGTTGTTATACACCGTTTACTGCTAGACTTTGTTTTTGTTGTACAAATAATATGGCTGAGTATGAAGCGTGCATCATGGGTATCAAGGTTGCCATTGAGATGAAGATCCAGTTCTTAAGTGTATATGGGGATTCAGCCCTGGTAATTAGTCAAGTTAAAGGAAAATGGGACACAAAACATCAAAATCTCATTCCTTACAGAGAACATGTGTTTCCTTTGATTCCATATTTTGAAGATATTACTTTTGAACATATTCCACGAGACGAGAATCAATTGGCAGATGCATTAGCTATCATGGCATCTATGTTTGAGATCAGGGGGGATGGTGAAGCTCCTAGAATTACTATTGACTGATTTTCTGAACCTGCATACTGTTATGAGGTTGATACTGAGGGAGTAGAAGAAAATCCTTGGTTCCACGAAGTAAAAAGATATCTCGAAGCTCAGGAATATCCTGAAGGGGCATCTATCAATGGCAAGAAATTTCTAAGGAGGTTCTCTGCCAACTTCTTCCTGAGTAATGGGATTTTGTACAAGCGCAATCGCGATTCGACTTTGCTCTGTTGTATGGACAATAAGGAAGCAAGGGAAATTATGGAAGACATGCATGATGGGATATTTGGTACTCATTCTAGTGGGTATATGATGGCAAAGATGATTCTGAGAGCAGGTTACTACTGGTCTACCATGGAAGTTGATTGTCATCTACATTCCAAGACTTGTCATAAATGCCAGATATATGCTGATAAAGTACATGTACCTCCAGTTCCATTGAATGTTCTGACTGCTCCTTGGTCTTTTGCAATGTGGGGCATTGATATGATTGGTGAGATCAAACCTACAGCTTCCAATGGACATCGTTTCATTCTTGTTGCTATTGATTACTTTACGAAATGGGTAGAGGCAACTTCGTTCGCTTCTGTTACCAAGAATGTTGTGGCTCGATTTATCAAGCATAATCTTATATGTAGATATGGAATCCTCGAAAGGATTATCACAGACAATGGTACTAATTGATGCGTCCGCAAGTGCACGGAAATATCGAAGTAATATAAAAGATTGTCGAACCCACAGAGACCAATGTCAATCTACCGTTATCTATTATTACGGCGTAAAGCTAAGGCTATTGGAATTAGGAAAGTTGAATGCGAATGAAATTAAATGCAAAGAAATAAAGATAATTGGTTTATGGAAAGGATGGTAAAGGGATATCGGTATGCAAGGACTTAGTTATCGGGGATTCGACAGGTCACCGGTGCTTTCTACTCTTTGCAAACACTTTTAAGAAGAAAATAACGGTTTAAAGACCTTTGTCTCACGATGGTTGTTGACGCTAGTCGCAACTCTAAGGCGGAACGTATGTTGTCGCTATTTCGTTCAGGGTTAAAATTACTTTTTGAAAACCATTAAGTTCTAATCCCTTTTAAAGCGCTGTCACTGTTTTTAAAAGGAATGCCTAGTTTTTACTATCTGGTCTTAGCCGCAGCTGTCGCTTGTTGGTTCGTACCTTAATATGGTTTCCCACTGTCGTGGCAAAACCACCGTAAATAGCTTCTCATTGTCGTGACAAAGGTTTATTTAGAATTTAGATTAAAAACTACGGCCAGAAAGGTTGTTTGTAAAAAGGGAAGATGCCAGTTACTATCGAATCCTATCCTACTAATTCGGTTACATACCGATAAAACTAACTTAGCTAGACTTCATAATTAATGCAAACGGAAATAAACATAAACAACAGAATAGTAAAATATGCATTATGACAGAAATAAAGTAGTAATTTAATTAATAAGAACCTGGAAAGTAGTACTGATATTTAAGAGTAGTCCTCCACAATGTCGGCAGGATTCTACTTTGGCCAATTGCCCCAAAAAAAATTGCAGAAAGAAAAATACAAAGCTCTGAACAAAAAGGGAAAAAGGAAAAGAAATAAAAGTAACGATGACTTCAATAGAACTTTGGCAGTCCTTCGGGATGAAGAATCCACCCCCCGTTCTCTGTGAATGTCTTATCTATTTATAGGAGATATTTCATTCTTCAACTTCCAGAGATCATGGGTGAGTTATGGAGGGAGTGGGAGTAACTTCCAGTAGTGGGCAGTGAGTGGAGAAAGTGTAGGAAGAAATTAAGTTAAGATTGATCGTGACTTCAGATTCTGCATTTTTGTCTGCATGACGGTCGTCATGATATGTGACGGTCGTCACCCATGTGACGGTCGTCAGGACTGTGTGACGGTCGTCACAGCAGCAAAATCCGTATCTGCTGTTTTTCATCTGTTTTTCATCTGTTTTCCTTCCATTTCTTCTTCTTTTCTTTCTTTAGTCCAAATTTTCCCCAATCTGCTAAACGGAGTGAATTAATCATATAATAGAACATAAATCAAGATAAATTAATAAAAGTCACAAATAAATGCATGTAAATCAAGCCAAATAAACGATATGATTTCGCGTTATCAAACACCCCCACACTTAAACCATTGCTTGTCCTCAAGCAATCAACCAACACGGTGAAAAGAAATAAGCATAGTTCGAAACAAAGACACGATGAGACTCTAATCATACGTGGCTGCTAGGCTAATGTTAGATCGATAGGTACTAAATATCGATACCAAGGATAATGTAACGACATAATTTCAAATACTCCCTACTTATGCAAACCAATCGGAATCATGCCATTATAACTCAACCTATAACTCATGCTCTCTTTCACCCCATTTCATTATAGTGCAATCACATTAAGCCCGTTATCCATACACATTCATGGCAAGTAAACCTGTTAGTGACTATGATCTCATTATTATTTCATTTTTCTCTGCAAATATGCTTAAGCATCAATTGGACTTAAAGAGTTTGTACCATTAGGCTAAGTGCTCGAGTGAGGAGCACCTAACTTAGAAGGAACATGTCTTTTTCTTCCTAATTTTTCTTTTCTTTCTTAGTTTCTCATTTTAAACTAGATATCATACACTTATTTGCATCAGTTTCTTACTTAGTGTGTTTAGGATGGTGCTGACTGCTTAAATAAACTACTTAGGGATTACTACAAGAACTTGGAGCTTTAAGGTCTCGGCATAATGGGTACTCAAATTGATTTTGCATATTCAGGGGGTTAAGGTTGTCAGGACGATATCAATTTTATCAAAACTTTCCCAAGTTTTTCTAACATAGTCTAAACAGCCTATATACTTTCAGAGTACCATGTCATGAATCGAAGCAAAAATTTTGTTGGAGGTTAAAATTTTGAAAATTTTGAAATTTTGAAATTTTGGGGAGATTGAATAACAAGCGAAAACCACGCATAAAGACTCGACAGCACATGCAAAGACTTTGACATAGCATTAAAAGTAGATAAAAACAATAAATCAAACTAAAAGGCAATAAAATGAAAGCGATAGAGTTCCTCCCCCGCACTTAAACCAAACATTGTCCTCAATGTTTTAGTAAAAGGTGGAAAAGGAAAGATAGAACCTGTATGAATGTTACTGATCTTGCTATCCTTGTCTTCGTTGATCACTTCTACTTCGGCGGCGGGCATTTTGAGACACTTTGTTTGTGTAATTCTCGAACCAGCTCATCATGTTGCTCGTCTCCAATGGAAGTACTTATCATCAGTGTCCCCACCAGCAGCGACACTTGTAGGAATGTCCGTGGGTATAGCTCATCTTCTCAGATCGGCATCTAGAGATTTTTCGCCTAGAAATAGCTAAAGCGTAACAAGCGATACATTTCTTTATTTTCTGCAAATATAAACAAACAAATTAAAATAAAGACCTTGTGGGTTGCCTCCCACACAGTGCTTTGTTTAGCGTCGATAACTCGACGGCTAAGGAGTGCAAGTACTCATGGCGGTTCTTTCGAGAATGGTTCCTCGATCGAACTTTGAATAGTCTTCGATTTCCATGGCCACTTATCAAGCCATCTCTCATATCCCTCACCTTTTCGTTTCTTTCTTCTGTAGGGTGGTTCCTTGTTTTGAACGCGTGGTGGTGGTTCTGGATCTATCTTGCGTATTAGCTTTTCAAATTTGGGCATAGTTATTTCATCCACCACCTCAAAAGTTAATCGTACCCTTTTAACAGTAATAATGACCTTAGTTTCACGGTCCTCGAATTTTATTTTCCTATGAGGGACCTTAGACAAAGGTGCATTGGTGTGGGTATTTTCCAGTACCTCCACATGTGTTTTGGATTGGGAGTCTACCCTGGCTTCTGCAACTAATTGTGAGAAAGAATTAGGTGGGGTATAGGGAGGAGGAGCAAAAATGGGTGCTTCCTTCTCTACCTCTTCGACAACCTCCCTTTCGGGTGGTGTCGGTGGATTTTTCTCAATATTTGTGCTTTTCTCACCAAAACTCTCCTCGGACTCATCATCACTCTACCTAAGATTTTCTATTTGTTCTTCATTACTGGTTGTTACAACATTCACATGGCCTTCTGAGACGGGTCCTAAAGGTGTTTGTCTAAGCAGGGAGGTTTGTGCCTCCAAAGCCTCGCTGTGAGTTGCGTTGGAATCGACAATAACGTTCATTTGCTTAAGATCTTCGTTAATTTGGAGATGTTGTTTTCTAAAGTCTTCGTTTTGGAGAGTTTGTGTCTCCACAAAACGCTCCATCATAGATTATATCCTAGAGTGAGTAAACGTCTCTTCGAATTCTTCTAGTAATAGTTCAAGGTTGGACGTGTCGAATTCTTGCGTTTCCTCAGAATATTGGGAGTGGTCAACATAGAGGGAATTTGGTCGAGAATGCGTCGTATTGAAATCTTCTAATAATATTTCGAGGTCAGATTTAAGCGGATCTTGTGGTTCCTCAAAATACTGGGGGTGGTAGCTATAATAATGGGGATGGTAGTTATAAGGGAAATTTGGGTTATACGTAGTAATTGATGATAAGAGTGCCTTAGTCTATACTATGCAACAATGGAATCACAATATTGACTGTTGGTCCCCGGCAACGGCGCCAAAAACTTGATGCGTCCGCAAGTGCACGGAAATATCGAAGTAATATAAAAGATTGTCGAACCCACAGAGACCAATATCAATCTACCGTTATCTATTATTACGGCGTAAAGCTAAGGCTATTGGAATTAGGAAAGTTGAATGCGAATGAAATTAAATGCAAAGAAATAAAGATAATTGGTTTATGGAAAGGATGGTAAAGGGATATCGGTATGCAAGGACTTAGTTATCGGGGATTCGACAGGTCACCGGTGCTTTCTACTTTTTGAAAACACTTTTAAGAAGAAAATAACAGTTTAAAGACCTTTGTCTCACGATGGTTGTTGACGCTAGTCGCAAATCTAAGGCGGAACGTATGCTGTCGCTATTCCGTTCGGGGTTAAAATTACTTTTTGAAAACCATTAAGTTCTAATCCCTTTTAAAGCGTTGTCGCTGTTTTTAAAAGGAATGCCTAGTTTTTATTATCTGGTCTTAGCCTCAGCTGTCGCTTGTTGGTTCGTACCTTAATATGGTTTCCCACTGTCGTGGCAAAACCACTGTAAATAGCTTCTCACTATCGTGACAAAGGTTTATTTAGAATTTAGATTAAAAACTACGGCCAGAAAGGTTGTTTGTAAAAAGGGAAGATGTCGGTTACTATCGAATCCTATCCTACTAATTCGGTTACATACCGATAAAACTAACTTAGCTAGACATGATAATTAATGCAAACAGAAATAAACATAAACAACAGAATAGTAAAATATGCATTATGACAGAAATAAAGTAGTAATTTAATTAATAAGAACCTAGAAAGTAGTACTGATATTTAAGAGTAGTCCTCCACAATGTCGGCAGGATTCTACTTTGGCCAATTGGCCAAATAAAATTGCAGAAATAAAAATAGAAAGCTCTGAACAAAAAGGGAAAAAGGAAAAGAAATAAAAGTAACGATGACTTCAATAGAACTTTGGCAGTCCTTCGGGATGAAGAATCCACCCCCCGTTCTCTGTGAATCTCTTGTCTATTTATAGGAGATATTTCATTCTTCAACTTCCAAAGATCATGGGTGAGTTATGGAGGGAGTGGGAGTAACTTCCAGTAGTGGGCAGTGAGTGGAGAAAGTGTAGGAAGAAATTAAGTTAAGATTGATCGTGACTTCAGATTCTGCATTTTTGTCTGCATGACGATCGTCATGATATGTGACGGTCGTCACCCATGTGTCGGTCGTCAGGACTGTGTGACGGTCGTCACAGTAGCAAAATCCGTATCTGCTGTTTTTCATCTGTTTTCCTTCCATTTCTTCTTCTTTTCTTTCTTTAGTCCAAATTCTCCCCAATATGCTAAACAGAGTGAATTAATCATATAATAGAACATAAATCAAGATAAATTAATAAAAGTCACAAATAAATGCATGTAAATTAAGCCAAATAAACGATATGATTTCGCGTTATCAAACACCCCCACACTTAAACCATTGCTTGTCCTCAAGCAATTAACCAACACGGTGAAAAGAAATAAGCATAGTTCGAAACAAAGACACGATGAGACTCTAATCATACGTGGCTGCTAGGCTAATGTTAGATCGATAGGTACTAAATATCGATACCAAGGATAACGTAATGACATAATTTCAAAAACTCCCTACTTATGCAAACCAATCGTAATCATGCCATTATAACTCAACCTATAACTCATGTTCTTTTTCCCCCCATTTCATTATAGTGCAATCACATTAAGCCCGTTATCCATACACATTCATGGCAAGTAAACCTGTTAGTGACTATGATCTCATTATTATTTCATTTTTCTCTGCAAATATGCTTAAGCATCAATTGGACTTAAAGAGTTTGTACCATTAGGCTAAGTGCTCGGGTGAGGAGCACCTAACGTAGAAGGAACATGTCTTTTTCTTCCTAATTTTTCTTTTCTTTCTTAGTTTCTCAATTTAAACTAGATATCATACACTTATTTGCATCAGTTTCTTACTTAGTGTGTTTAGGATGGTGCTGACTGCTTAAATAAACTACTTAGGGATTACTACAAGAACTTGGAGCTTTAAGGTCTCGGCATAATGGGTACTCAAATTGATTTTGCATATTCATGGGGGTTAAGGCTGTCAGGATGATATCAATTTTATCAAAACTTTCCCAAGTTTTTCTAACATAGTCTAAACAGCCTATATACTTTCCGAGTACCATGTCATGAATCGAAGCAAAAATTTTGTTGGAGGTTAAAATTTTGAAAATTTGAAATTTTGGGGAGATTGAATAACAAGCGAAAACCACGCATAAAGACTCGACAGCACATGCAAAGACTTTGACATAGCATTAAAAGTAGATAAAAAGAATAAATCAAACTAAAAGGCAATAAAATGAAAGCGATAGAGTTCCTCCCCCACACTTAAACCAAACATTGTCCTCAATGTTTTAGTAAAAGGTGGAAAAGGAAAGATAGAACCTGTATGAATGTTACTGATCTTGCTATCCTTGTCTTCGTTGATCACTTCTACTTCGGCGGCGGGCTTTTTGAGACACTTTGTTTGTGTAATTCTCGAACCAGCTCATCATGTTGCTCGCCTCCAAAGGAAGTACTCATCATCAGTGTCCCCACCAGCAGCGACACTCGTAGGAATGTCCGTGGGTATAGCTCATCTTCTCAGATCGTCATCTAGAGATTTTTCGCCTAGAAATAGCTAAAGCGTAACAAGCGATACATTTCTTTATTTTCTGCAAATTTAAACAAACAAATTAAAATAAAGACCTTGTGGGTTGCCTCCCACACAGCGCTTTGTTTAGCGTCGATAGCTCGACGGCTAAGGAGTGCAAGTACTCATGGCGGTTCTTTCGAGAATGGTTCCTCGATCGAACTTTGAATAGTCTTCGATTTCCATGGCCACTTATCAAGCCATCTCTCATATCCCTCACCTTTTCGTTTCTTTCTTCTGTAGGGTGGTTCCTTGTTTTGAACGCGTGGTGGTGGTTCTGGATCTATCCTGCGTATCAGCTTTTCAAATTTGGGAATAGTTATTTCATCCACCACCTCAAAAGTTAATCGTACCCTTTTAACAGTAATAATGACCTTAGTTTCACGGTCCTCGAATTTTCTTTTCCTATGAGGGACCTTAGACAAAGGTGCATTGGTGTGGGTATTTTCCAGTACCTCCACATGTGTTTTGGATTGGGAGTCTACCCTGGCTTCTGCAACCAATTGTGTGAAAGAATTAGGTGGGGTATAGGGAGGAGGAGCAAAAATGGGTGCTTCCTTCTCTACCTCTTCGACAACCTCCCTTTCGGGTGGTGTCGGTGGATTTTTCTCAATATTTGTGCTTTTCTCACCAAAACTCTCCTTGGACTCATCATCACTCTACCTATGATTTTCTATTTGTTCTTCATTACTGGTTGTTACAACATTCACATGGCCTTCTGGGACGGGTCCTAAAGGTGTTTGTCTAAGCAGGGAGGTTTGTGCCAACAAAGCCTCGCTGTGAGTTGTGAGGGAATCGACAATAACGTTCATTTGCTTAAGATCTTCATTAATTTGGAGATGTTGTTTTCTAAAGTCTTCGTTTTGGAGAGTTTGTGTCTCCACAAAACGCTCCATCATAGATTCTATCCTAGAGTGAGTAAACGTCTCTTCGAGTTCTTCTAGTAATAGTTCAAGGTTGGATGTGTCGAATTCTTACGTTTCCTCAGAATATTGGGAGTGGTCATCATAGAGGGAATTTGGTCGAGAATGCGTCGTATCGAAATCTTCTAATAATATTTCGAGGTCAGATTTAAGCGGATCTTGTGGTTCCTCAAAATACTAGGGGTGGTAGCTATAATAATGGGGATGGTAGTTATAAGGGAAATTTGGGTTATACATAGTAATTGATGATAAGAGTGCCTTAGTCTATACTATGCAACAATGGAATCACAATATTGACTGTTGGTCCCCGGCAACGCCGCCAAAAACTTGATGCGTCCGCAAGTGCACGGAAATATCGAAGTAATATAAAAGATTGTCGAACCCACAAAGACCAATGCCAATCTACCGTTATCTATTATTACGGCGTAAAGCTAAGGCTATTGGAATTAGGAAAGTTGAATGCGAATGAAATTAAATGCAAAGAAATAAAGATAATTGGTTTATGGAAAGGATGGTAAAGGGATATTGGTATGCAAGGACTTAGTTATCGGGGATTCGACAGGTCACCGGTGCTTTCTACTCTTTGCAAACACTTTTAAGAAGAAAATAACGGTTTAAAGACCTTTGTCTCACGATGGTTGTTGACGCTAGTCGCAACTCTAAGGCGGAATGTATGCTGTCGCTATTTCGTTCGGGGTTAAAATTACTTTTAGAAAACCATTAAGTTCTAATCCCTTTTAAAGCGCTGTCGCTGTTTTTAAAAGGAATGCCTAGTTTTTACTATCTGGTCTTAGCCGCAGCTGTCGCTTGTTGGTTCGTACCTTAATATGGTTTCCCACTGTCGTGGCAAAACCACTGTAAATAGCTTCTCACTGTCGTGACAAAGGTTTATTTAGAATTTAGATTAAAAACTACGGCCAGAAAGGTTGTTTGTAAAAAGGGAAGATGTCGGTTACTATCGAATCCTATCCTACTAATCCGGTTATATACCGATAAAGCTAGACATGATAATTAATGCAAACGGAAATAAACATAAACAACAGAATAGTAAAATATGCATTATGACAGAAATAAAGTAGTAATTTAATTAATAAGAACCTGGAAAGTAGTACTGATATTTAAGAGTAGTCCTCCACAATGTCGGCAGGATTCTACTTTGGCCAATTGGCCAAATAAAATTGCAGAAAGAAAAATACAAAGCTCTGAACAAAAAGGGAAAAAGGAAAAGAAATCAAAGTAACGATGACTTCAATAGAACTTTGGCAGTCCTTCGGGATGAAGAATCCACCCCCCGTTCTCTGTGAATCTCTTGTCTATTTATAGGAGATATTTCATTCTTCAACTTCCAGAGATCATGGGTGAGTTATGGAGGGAGTGGGAGTAACTTCCAGTAGTGGGCAGTGAGTGGAGAAAGTGTAGGAAGAAATAAAGTTAAGATTGATCGTGACTTTAGATTCTGCATTTTTGTCTGCATGACGGTCGTCATGATATGTGACGGTCGTCAGGACTGTGTGACGGTCGTCACAGTAGCAAAATCCGTATCTGCTGTTTTTCATCTGTTTTCATCTGTTTTCCTTCCATTTCTTCTTTTTTCTTTCTTTAGTCCAAATTCTCCCCCAATCTGCTAAACGGAGTGAATTAATCATATATTAGAACATAAATCAAGATAAATTAATAAAAGTCACAAATAAATGCATGTAAATCAAGCCAAATAAACGATATGATTTAGCGTTATCACTAATCTGAACAATACTATGATTACTGAACTTTGCACGTGGTTCAAGATCAAACATCACAATTCTTCTCCATATCGACCAAAGATGAATGGCGCAGTGGAAGCCGCCAATAAGAATATTAAGAAGATTTTGCAAAAGATTACCGTGACATACAAAGATTGGCACGAGATGTTACCATTTGCTTTTCATGGTTACCGTACCACAGTACGCACTTCAACTGGGGCAACCCCGTTCTCTCTTGTTTATGGTATGGAAGCAGTTTTACCTGTTGAGGTTCAGATTCCATCTTTGAGAATTATGAGAGATGCAGGCTTAAAGGAAGATGAATGGATCCAGACTCGACTTGACCAGATAAATTTGATTGATGAGAAGAGGCTTACAGCAGTTTGTCATGGTCAGATGTATCAAAAGCGTATGTCAAAGCCTTTAATAAGAAAGTCAAACATCAGGTCTACCAGGCTGGAGATTTGGTAATCAAGCGTATCATATTACCACAGGGTGATCCTAGGAGAAAATGGACTCCCACTTATGAAGGGCCATTTGTAGTCAAGAGGGTGTTTTTTGTAGGTTCCATGATACTTTCCACCATGGATGGTGAAGATTTCCCGCAACCCGTGAATGCGGACATAGTCAAAAAATAATACGCATAAAAAAAAGGGACCCGCTAGGTTGACTGGCCTAGGCAAAAATAAGGGCATCCCGGCGAACCAAAAAGGTTCGGGCAAAAATTAGGGATATATATATAAAAAAACAAATTGTACACCCGGCAAGTCGAAAACCTGAAAAGACGACTTGGGCAAAAAAGGGTATCCCGGTGAATTGAAAACCCGAAAGGGCGATTCAAGAAAAAGTTAGGGATTAAAGCGTGCGACTATGTCTCGTTGGATCACCCATGTAACCTTAATTAGTTGTACTACCATTGTCAAGTTCAAACAGTGCAGATCAGTCCAATTGTTTCTTCTCCAACAGCAAAGAGATGAGATGCTTGAAGATAATAGCAATAGCAGATTTGAAACTTGATAGGATCATTTACACATAGTTGTTTCCCTTGTACTCTTTTCAAATTTTCTACGACGAACTCCTCTTACTAGGATTTATGTCTCATTGTTCAAAAACTTTCCTGTTTATAGGCCATTTTTCAAAATTAATACAATTCAGTTTTCTTTTCCCGTTTTACTTAAGCTTAAATGTCCATTGATTATATTGAATGAATATATGCTTTTGAATATGATTGATGTTTACCAAAAAATGAAATACATATGAAGTTACAATAACAACATTTACAAAGCACTACCAGAGGTAAGAATCCCCAGTAAAGTCCATATCCAGCAGATCTTCGCAGGGTCATCCCCACAGAGTAATCTTCACAGATTTATTTCAACAAATCATTACAAATAATCTCTTGTACTTCCAGTTCTACAAAATCCCAGACAGATTCCTCTTAAATATGGTGTCCCCAAAAGAGTTAATACATGGTCAGATAATACATCGGAGGTATATCCATCTCTTTTATCCCCAGTCAGGATATTCAGGAATCTATTCTTCCAATAAAAAGTACAACGAACAGAAATCGGAAAGGGTCCTAAATACTACATGCTGAAACAAGATGGGAACGATGTCTTCATATTCTTCAACAATGAATCGAGATTTATTTCCCCCAGCTGACAGTGGTCACATGAAGCTATTGAGAAGCTTCAACTACATAATTCATACATACATCATTTCATATCATACACATACAACATTCTCATTTATGATAAAAATAGTGTCTTGCAAAGCGTGTATACATCATGACATTGCATATAACTAACCTTGTTTTTCAGGTTAATTCCCCAGCAGACGAACATCATCAACAACTTATTCTCGGGCTGCTTTAAACCCCCGGGATAATATCTTGGACTGCTTTATCCTCCAGGAACATATATAACAATATCTTGGATTGCTTTATCCTTCAGGAGTGCATATAACAATATCTTGAGCTGCTACAACCCTCAAGATTACATCCATCAATGTCTTGGACTGCTACATCCCCTGAGATTACATCTGTATCCATCTTGGGCTGCTATATTCCCCCAAGGGCTACTTCAAACAATATCTTGGGCTTCTATAAACCCCTAGGATAATATCTTGGACCGCTCTATCCTCCAGGATTACACATAACAATGTCTTGGATTGCTCTATCCTCCAGGACCACATCAAATAACATCTTGGGCTGCTACATGCCCCGAGATTAAATCAATCTACGTTTTGGACTGCTTTATCCTCCAAAAGATATATCTGGAGAACATTTTACCCCGAATGGCATCTTTGAGCCTATTCAAGCAATACAACCAACCAACAACACTACTTCGCGCACCGACGAGTGAAAATATTTGGGCTTCAGTGTTCAATCCTCTTCAACCTTCAAGTCACAAAAGGCGGACATGCCAATCTAACTCCTCAGGTTTCAGAAAATTGAACAGGAGCAGTTGTTGTACCCTAAAATTTACCCTCCCATATTCAAGACAACTTGTCCCAAGAGGTTACTTAATAGTCACAAGATTCGCAATTGGTCAAAGGGATTAAAGGTTTCATCAAAGCCTCCTCCTGAACAGTGGATCTTAGAACTAGGGTTGTGAGTCTCCCCGAGAAAAATGGACTTCTAAAACTTAAAATGGACTTCATAACATCCCACATACTTCAAAGAATCCCCACGTCAAGTTTCAGAACTTTCCTCACAAGTTTGGCCAGTCAGATGCTCAGACACCTGAAAATCAGTTAACTTGGTCAAAAAGTCAACTGAGGACAACTGTGGTCAACTCAAAGTCAAACTTCAAGATTTTTTGGTCAACATCAAGATTACGAGGTGAAATTAATCATTTGATCAAGGGTCGATCATGATTAATCAGGGAAACCTCAGATCATCAAGAATCGGAAGTTGCTAAATTAGGGTTTTGTGCAAGAAAAGTCAACTGAACTTTGACCAGCCATAGCTTTCACATGTTTCATCAAAAATTTCCCATCCAAAGCTCATTTTGAAGGAAGTTTAATTCTCTACAACTTTGTGTCTCACTAGCCAATCCTAAAAATGCTTCATTTGAAAGATATAAGCCAAGACATTATAGATCCTTTTGAAAGTCAACAAAAAGTCAACTTTTTCCAAAGCTCATAATTTGAAAATGATAAAAAAAATATGGACGTGGGACCAAAAGGGTTGATTATAGGATACCCTAAGATTTCTAAAAAGTCTTAGAACACCTCCATAGCATTAAAATTGAGGAAGTTATGCATTGTCAAAGTTGGTAATTTTTCAAGGGGTGTATGAAGTAAAAAGGGCCATAAATCCAATTCTTTCCAAATGGGCCCATAAAATTGCAACCCAAACTTGAAGATAAAGTCATTCACGATCCAATGACCTTATTTTCTGATTTTTATCATTTATTTTATATTATTTTTTATTTTTATCATTTAAAATCATTTTTAATTAAAATAAATTATAAAAAACCAAAGATTTGATTTAAGATTAAGTTTGGGATCAAATATATGGTATTCAAAGTGATTGAAGTCATCCAAATTCGTTCAAGACCAATATGGTATGATTTAATTTGATTTTTTTTGACAATTATGATAATTGGCTCCTTCATCTTCAAGCAACCCATAAAACTCCAACCAAGGCCCAATTGTTTACCCTAATTTACACTACTTTATATACACAATAAAGTCAGAATGAAAAAAGGAAGAGAGAAAAAATTTTTGGAAGCCATAAGAACCTTAGAAAAATCTTAAAATAGTTTTGCAATAAGATTCAATCAGCTCTACAAGTCCATTCACATTCCTCAAGATCTTAGGAACCTATCCCACAAAGACTTGAAGGTTGAGACCTCACGAAGTGCATCCCATGAACATGTTGCCTCTCATTCTTCTTTTTCTTGCTTTCTAATCTCTGATTTCATTGCACTTTATCATATTTTCTATTCATAATGATCTTCATAATCATGTTTAGGTTTGTTTTGATAATTTGTTTGCAAGATATGATGCAGGTTTCAAGAAGTGCCATGGTTAAGGCGTAAGCTTTTCAAGAGTCGAAACTCTTCGTACGGACATTTTCAGGTCTTCCCCCATTTATTTTTAGTGAATTTCTTCCTTTTTTTAATGTTTTATAGTTATTATTATTAAAACATTATTATTAATTTAATTAATCATTAATCTTTACTAACTGCTCACTAATTATTTTTCTTAAAATAAATTTTATAATATAATTTCATTTTTTATCTCTCACATAAATTTTTTTATTTTTATTAATTAAAATTGTAAATGAATATAACTAGGTTTAGATTAATTTAAAAACCCTAACTTTTCACTAACCCTAATTAGACCCTCATTTTCTAAACTTGATCTTTTTTTTAAAAAATAATTAATTTCCTAACTTAATTTATTTTTATTGCTTTATTTGTATTATTTAGAAGATTGTATATGATTTTCCTTATGTAATTTATTTTCTCGCACCGATTATTCTGTAATTGCCCCGAAGCCGTGTAATAGTTTAGGACTTTATTTCTTGTTTTTTTTTATTATTTCCGTAAATATTTAATTGCTTGGTTAGTAATCTAGGGCGTGAAAAGATCTAATTGAATAAATTGGACTTCGAGAATCAATACTAAAAGAAATATATGAAAATAATCACTCACACACGTAAGTCGATCGTTCTATGATCGCAATCTACACCTCCTAGGGTGACCCCTCTTAGTTGCCTTAATATGGTCAAGTCCCTAGAACGTAGGGGTGTCTTAAGCGATGTCCCTGCAAACAGATAAATCATCAAGTCCCTTTAAAGTTAAAAGGATCATAGTCCCTTCGATGTTGCCTACGGAATAAATGATCTTGTCCCTCAATGACCCTACAAAAATGAGGATAGTCCCTTCGAATTACTAAGACACCCCTACATGTTGCCTTCTTTGACCATACGATGACCCTACGCTCGTCCCTTAACATCCAAGGTAAAGACTACTTACTCACTAATAGTAAGAACAATTTTACCCTTAAAGGAAATAAATAACAAGAAATACCTTACAAACTTAGGGTAGGTAGCACTTAAATACTTGCTCATTTTTTTCAAAAAAACATTCTTTACACCCCACTCTCAAAATATTTCCAAACTCAAGGCTTTGTATACATCCATACGAGGATCACTACAAAGAACTTCTGAAAATCTTTTCTAAACATACACTTCACATTACTTTTCAAACAAACAAGTGAGCTAAGTATCTAAGAGCCCATGGATAACCATGGATATGAAGGGTGCTAACACCTTCCCTTTATATAACCTATCCCCCGAACTCAAAATCTTTTCAAAAAGGTTTTTCCTGTTCTTTTATAGCCTTTCCTATTGATAAAATAAAAGTCGGTGGCAACTCTTGCTATCCGCACATGTTTTTGTCAAACAAAAACACCAAGTCAGTTCTCCCACCGTGTTACAATATGCATTATCTGTTGTATATTATTGAATTTGTCTTGCATTATTTGCATTTGATTACTGTTATCATATTGTTGTATTGTTGTTGTGCTGTTAGAAGGGTTTGTTCAACGAGAGGGAAGTCCAGTACCCAGGCTTGAGTATACACATAGAATTAAAGTGGGCTTGTGTTGGCATGCGTAGAGCTTGCTACATATTGTTGACATGAGATCCGCATTCAGACGAGGCTTTCTTGGGAGAAACTCTGACCTATATGCCTATATAGTAACCAGGGTGTTCCTTTGGGAGCTTATGACTCTAGATATTGTTCATGGGAAATCAGTTGAGGCCTCCTTGATTGATGATAATGCAAAACCAGAAATGGTAAACATATTATCATTTCTCGACCTGAGAGCCCGTGATATTGAGGACCTACTAGGATGCTTCTGTCCAGGACTAGAACCCACATGTGAGAGGTGATGGGTTTTGCAGGAAACCTTGACCTTTAACCTACCTGGCTTTCTGGTTTTTGTATCAGTGTGGACTTATGAACTTGGTGTTGCACCCTAAAATTTGACCAACATTTATTTACCCATCAAGTGTTTGAAGGTTGATACCTTTATCAGAAAGTTCAAGAGATCCTCAGAGGAATTGGTTGAAACCAAGGTTGTGTGTCTCATAACTTGAGAGTTGTGGGCGCTCCTCAGATGATTCTGAGACTTTGAAGAATGGACTTGAAGCTTTGAGAAAGCTTATGAGGTGTCTTGAAAGCCATCATGAAGCCCAGAGAGGTCATTATGCAAGAATTCAAAAGATTCAACCATGAATGGTAGAATTAGGGTTGACTGGGTCAACCCTAGGTCAACTGATGATTTGGAGGAGGTTGAGACCTAATCCAAGAGCCATGGGATCATGGAAGGATGTAATGAGATACTATAAGGATGATTCCTAGACCAACTCATCATGATTGAGGAGTTTGAGAAGTTTTAAGCTAGGGTTTCTAAGGATTGACAGTGTAAAATCCCCTAGTTTGATCCCTATCTTCCAGGCAGTTTTAGCTCAAGATGTGATTGTCATATCATCTTCCCCACAACATGAATGTTGTAGAGCTTGTTCTTAGCTTTGATTTGAGTGGTAGAAGTCCTTTATAGGATTTGCAGAGCTCAAGTTATGGTTTTGACAAATTACAGGTCATCTGAGGTATGTGAATCTGGGTCCTTGAAAGTTACCCAACTTGCAGACAACTTTTGCCCTAGTAGGATGATTCCTATGATCTCTTGGTCAACATTAATGTTGAAGATAATATTCTTAGCTTTCTAGAGAGTACTAGAAGTCCTTGATAGGATTTGTAGAACTCAACTTATGGCTTTGACAAGCCAAGGGCATTTTGGTCATTTAGAAGTTATAGGTCATTTCAAGCATATGGCCATATCTCCTACTTCCAAGCTTCAAATGGAAAAACCTTCAACATAAAAGTTTCTTAGAATGATGTTTTAAGGCTGGTAGGGTGGTCATGAGATGTTGGAAAGGCTCATATCAAAAAGTGATAAAAATGGCCTAAAAATGAGGCATAAGTTAATTCAAGTGAAATGGAAAATCATAAATTCCAAGCTATAAACCCTAGCCATGTCATATGATAGGTCATTTTGACTCCAAAGGACATTTTAAGAACAATGGTTCAGCCACAATTTTGATTTGAGGCTTGAATCTTAGGGTTGCTTTGTAATTTGGTTGCTTGCATAATGCGGTACCAAACCAAAACAAAGAAAAGCTTAATAAACAAGGTGTTTAAGCATTGTATCTTGTCCAAAATATCATATGAGGATAAAATCAAGTTAGTTACCCAAGCTACAAGGGTTTTGTCATGATATATCATGTGGTGAGAATGAAAATGCAAAGTATCATATCATGGAAAGTTCAAGTTCCTACTAGATAGTTCTAAGAGGTTCTAGACCTTTCTAAATCAGTCTATATATTGAATACAATCTCCATTGGTGAAAGGTTGGTGATAGTTGGTGATGGTTGGTGATGGTTGGTGAGAGTCGATGCAAAAAAGAGAGAGTGCTACCAAATTTCTTCATTTGCAATTCAAGATCAAACTTCACATTCCTCTCCATTTCTTTTCTTTCTTCTACACAAACTTACTCCATAGATAATCATGAGCACTTGCATACTGATTTGAAGGTTGATCCATGGTGTCGCTACTGCGAAAATCGGCGCCGGCTGAACAGAAGAGTCGCCACCGTGCGTTATTTATCCCAACAGAGGGAAAGGAAACGCTCGAAGAAAACCTCGCGAAAACGGGAAAAGGTATGGTCATCGCAACCAAAACCTGGATTCGGGAGTCGGTTACGCAAGGGGAAGGTATTAGCACCCCTCACGTCCATCGTACTCGATGGGATCCACGCTTGCTTGGTTTGTACGGATTACATTTCTATCTAAACTAAAGGACGAGGTCTGAAAAGAAAATAAAATGACTCGGCAAAGCATCGCACTTTATGCCTACGTATTCCCGTCTGGAACGAGAAATCAGAGTCAACGTAGTTCGCCTAACTACGGGTGAAGGTGGGTGAAGGTTGCTCGCTAGGATATCGCATCCTATGCCTACGTACTTCCACACAGCATGAAAGATCAGAGCAAACGTAGTTCGGGCTACGCACGACACAAGCTGTTCAAGTATCTTTTATGAAAAATCTCACCTCAAACAAGGGTTTTCTTATTGCAAAAAGGTTGATGTTTGTTCAAATCTTTTGACGGAAGAAATGAATTAATCTCTGTTATAACCTTTATTAGTGTTTTTCTGTTGTTTTGAAGGAAGAAGAGATGACACTCTAAAAATCCTAGGGTTGAAAAAGGGGAATAAAATCTACCCTAATGTTATCATGCATGGGTTAACTCCTAATGTCTATCATGCTCCTCTCTTGCGCAGAGAGAAACAGAGATCCTACGGGAATAGACGGAAACAGAAACAGCAGATATATACAATAAAGCAGTAAAATGCATGGATGCAACAATACAAGCGAGGCAAGGGAGTCCCACTCAACCTCGAACCTAGAAAACAATAGGCAAAAGTGAACAGGGTTCACTTTCAACCCAACAAGTTAAACAGCAAACAATACAGTCCCGGGAAATTCACACAATACATCAAAAATTAAAACAGCTAAAAGCTAAACAGCAAAACAGTCTTCATCAGCATCTGACTTCATCTTCAGGCTTCAGGCAAGCTTCAGACTTTAATATTCAATCTCCCAGTGGCTTTTCTTCAAGTCCCAACCTCCAAGCTGAGGGATCAATCACAAGAGTGAGTTGGGTGTTAAGCAATTAGTTGACCACCAAGGGTGGCAAACATACTGCTATCAACACATAAGATATTTTCTCTCAAGAGTTCTATCCCTTAGACATTAGCACCAAGCCTTCCAAAGGAAGGGGTGAGTGTCTTAGAGAGACTCTGCATCACAGAGAAGGATGGAGGCAATCAAGACCTTCCATGTTTGAGAATCAAGTTGTCTACTCTAGGGCTCTGCCTAATTCTTAGATCCTACAACTTCAACAGCTACCAGCAAGAGATACTCCTCATCCACTCTGGAAGTTGGTCTTCATTCTCTGATCTTCAAATGGGCTTCATCCTCTCAGATCTTCAGCTCAAACCCCAGGCCCAAACAAACCCAATACCCCACACAGACAAAAACAGTAAACCCTAAAGAGGGCACACCACACAATCAGTCAAACATAAGCAATATACCAATAGCAGTAGGGGAATCCTAATATTTTCTAAGGGATCTATCTTATACCCATAACCCCTATAGCTCTATACCCCAAAATCAAATCAAAAATCCCTAAAAGAAATTATCTATCTCACATATGCTCATCTGAAACCCTAATTTTCATCATGTTATTCACACCTAATCAAATCACCTAAGATTAAATTCTAAAAATATGAATTAAATCCTATATACAAGTTGAAGTCCTAAACTAATCAACCTAAAAAGAATGGAATAAAAATGCCAAAGCATCTATTCAAACTAAAATCACCAAATTTGAGTACTAAACTAAACTTATTAAAATGCTATTTACAAGAAAAATGCATGAAAAATATTAAAACAAAATAAAATGCCATTTTTATTATTTAATATTTTTCTAGACAGAATTATTGACCTACCATAAAAAGAACCAATTAAAACTAAGCTATTTTCATTTTTTTATGAATTTTTAAAGGTGTTAAAAATATAAAAGGATTAAAAAACACAAAATAGAAATAAAATGGGGAGGGGGTCTGAACAGCAAGCTCGCCCAGTTCAAATCTTGATGGGCTTGGGAAGTGGGGGCGCGAATATCATTTGCATTAGGCCCAATACGCCTCAGAAAATGAATTGAAAAATCAAAAGAAAATACATGGATCCACGGTGCAAATAGCAGCTCATTTCAGTTAAAAATCAATTGGGCTCGCTGATGGGGGTGGGGATATGAATTTGGATCCAAGGCCCATGCTGATGTTTAAGTGATACGGTGCATTTCGCTTTGGGTCTCTCCCTCTGTTTTTCAACTTCAAATGTCAGCCACACGATGAGATGAAAAGGTCAAATAATTGAAATGATCCAACGGCCTGTGTATCGTCTTCTCCAACTCAACCTAGGGTTTGCAGAATTCTCTATCCATGCAACCATCTTCAAGCTCCTCGTTCTCCTTCCTCAGCCAACCAAATCCTTCGATCTCAAAACCAAAATTGGCCTACTCAAAGCCCTCTACAAGATCCTATACTTGGATTTTGCTGAAACTCATTGCATAAGCAAGCTCGATAATTGAAAGTTCATGGTACCACTGAATTGCACCTGATGTGCATGATTATAGTTCTTGCTCAAATTACCCTATAAAGATCTATGGATTATGGTGAGTATCCTGAGCTAAAAATCTAGCATTATCTTTCCCTAATTCAGGAGTTCTTGATCAAGAAAGTTTCATCACCATGAATCAAACTGTCTCCAATGGCCATAACAGATTGGGTATATGTTCATCTACCTAACCCTAACAATCCTACACCAATGATCTAACCTAACAACACCTAATTATGGAGATAGGAATGAGATCACCAACCTGCTTAGTAACTATGGCAGAGGTGGTTGCAGGTGGATTCAGTGCTTGTAACCTTTTGAGGATGATCTTGGATTGATGAAGATCTTTCTGTTTGCAAAAATAGTGATGATGAGTGCTTGGATTGTGAGATTCGAATCTGAGATGGACCTTTGCAATTTCAATCTTAGAGCTTCAATCCTCCATTGATGCACCTCTAAGCTTGTTTCTTCCCACTCACAATCTTCAATGGATGATGGATGAAGAAAAAGAATGATCTGAATTGATGTAGATTAGAGAATTTCACACTTTCTTACAATGGAAGCAACTATGGAATTCTCTCTTTTCTCTCCCTCTTTTCACCAACCCTTTGCACCAATGGCTTCAGTTCAATATATAGATGAGGATAGGCAGATCTAGAAGTTTCTAGATTGATCTAGGAAAGTATAGAATGTGGTGGAAATCCATGGAAGTTCTCATGACATGATACTTTGAATATCCCTCATCTCATGCATACACCCTTATAAACTTGTGTCAAAATCTCTTCTCATGAGTTATTGAAAGTGTATGTGTGAAAAAACAAGCCTTTCCTTTCATTATGTTGAGTTTTACAAGGGTGCCTTAATATGCAAGTAACAACATTACAAAGCAAGTCCAATTTTTAACCCCTAACTCAAAAAAGTGGCTGAACCAATGTCTCTAAAATGATGTTTGGAATCAATTTGGTATATTGGATTACCCATTTGGGATTTGTAGATCTCTCAAACCAATTTTTCATTTCAACTTTTTCAACTTATATGCCTTTTTTAGGTCATTTTTCACCAACTTTGGTCAAGTCTCATTCCATGCATTTCCAAACTTTCATGACTTCTTTTATAGACTTAAAATGGCATTTTGAGCAACTTTTATGTTGTGAAGTTTTTCATTTGAAGCTTCCTTGTATGAGTTTTAGGCATAGGCTAAGAATGACCTATAATCCCTAGATGACCAAAATACCCTTTGCTTGCCAAGACCATAAGTAGAGTTCCCCAAATCATATTAAGGAATACCATACCATTCTAGAAAGATAAGATAATAAGGAACAACTCTTATGTTTTCCATAAATCCATTTGAAATATCCTTGAAGGTCAAAAGTTGTTTAGAAGACAGACAACTTTCACAGACAAATTTCAGTGCCCTCAGATGACCTGTAACTTGCAAAAGCTATAACTTGAGTTCTATAAATCATCTTTATGACTTCCACCACTCAAATTAAAGCTATGAAGATACGCTACAAGTTTCATGTGGACCAAGAATTCATATGAAGCTTGCATCTTGAGTTACACTGCTTTGAAGTTTGACCTAAATCAGGGGATTTTACACTGAAACCCTAATTTAGTAACTCCAGTTCTCCTTGACTCCTCTTGATTTTTATTTAGCACAATACCATATCCATATCCATATAGAAAATAATGAATCCCACAATCTTCAAATGCTCCTTGATGCCCTTCAAAACAAGTCTTTGACCTATGGTTGACCTAGTTGACTGACCCTAGTTGACTGACTTCAACTGAGGCTCTTGCAATCATTCCAATGACTTGGTTCTTCTTCAAAATGATTCTCTAGACTCTTCATAACATCCATACACACCTAATGCTCTTGGCTCATATCTCCCACACCCTCTGATGATCCCCACACAACCTCAAGATAGGAGAGAACTCACTGATCAACCTGTTAACTCTTCAAAGCCCAAATTCTTTCCTGATGACCTGAGTAGTCTTGAATATGAATGAAACCCTTGGATATACCTCTTGAGATAAGAATAGCACTTGATCCCCTGATTAAGATAGCTTGCTTATGCTATGCAATGCAGATGAATACACTATGTACATGATAACAATGCAAATGACTATGCAATTGAAACATAAACCTAGGTTAGAAAAGGTTGGGCAAATTTTGGGGTGCGACAGCTGCCCCTATTCAAGCGACTTGGACCCGACTGGATTAAGAGCACGCATCCTTCAGACATTCGAGGTACGAGACGGTTGAATACGAAAGAACCCGGAAATTTGCCAACCGCAAAAATATATTGCGAAAATGACTACTGCTTGGGAAAACCCTGGGAACTGGCTTCTGTTGTCACAGCAACAACTAGCCATCCATCTGTCAATCTTCTTTGTTGTCCGCAGACCACTCCATTCCGAAGAAATGAGCATACACCACATAACGAAAAATTGTTGATATCACTTATCAACCTCTGTTGATCTCACTTATCAACCTCTGTTGATCTCACTTATCAACTTCTATTGATCTCACTTATCAACCTCTGTTGATCTCACTTATCAACTTCTGTTGATCTCACTTATCAACTTCTGCACACGCTTACCAGTGGGAGAATACTGACGTCACTTGTCACGTTGACTTCACTGATCAACCTTTCGTATCCTGAAGAACGAGCAAACGCTTAACCAAACAGGACAATGTCCGAAGACATGAACAACCGACTCTGCGGGGAAACGAGAAACTTAACCAAGCAACTCTGAGGCCAATTCTGACGACTGCCGTCAAACATCTGCTGGGGAAATTGGGAACTTAACCAAATACCCTGACGAGAATAACCTTGCTGGAGAACATAACTCCGTTGGGGGGAATTGCGGGTCACCACCCAAAAATCTGTATTACCACCTTCTAATACTGATACCACATCATCCTGAGAAAGACTCAGCCGGGGGAATACAAGTGACTTAACCAAGCGACTTGTCGAAGAATACCCTGCCGGGGACTACGAGGAACTTAACCAAGCATCTCGTTGAAGATCAACCTGCTGGGGATTACGTCTCTACTGAGGTAACTGCGGGTAACCACCCAAAATCTGCATTATGCTATCTCCACAGCACTCTGAGAAAGGACTCGGCTGAGGGGAAAGAGGAATGCTTGACCAAGCAACTCTGCTAGGGGAATATGCCATGACGAACACGATCACTGCGTATCTGGCACAACAACCCTCTGTGACAAGATAAACACGATCACTGCGTATTCTACACCACCACCCTCTTGACAGGAGGAAAACACGATCCCTGCGCATCTTGATGCTGTAAACAAAATCACGTAATGGGACAAACATGACGAACACGATCACTGCGTGCCAGACGGAATAAATCCACATAGAAGAGGCGAACACGTTCACTGCATATTTAAACCACCAACACGATCACTGCGTGTGCTGTAATAGGACGAATACGATCACTGCGCATCTCGACCAACAACATCACCAAAATGATGTCAACACGATTACTGCGTGTGCCATAAAACTAAACCATGTAATAGTACGGATACGATTACTGCGTATGCCGACCAACAAAACCAACTGATACAATAGCCACGATCACTGCATGCTCCGCATCACAAGTTCCCATGGTTCTGTCAACACGATCACTGCATGTTGTACGAATACGATCACTACGTATCCTGAACACGATCACTGTGTGTTTGAACACGATCACTGGGCGTTCTGAGCCACGATCCTCTTGACTGGAGAAAATACGATCCCTGCGTGCCATGTGTCTCAACTAACCCACATAACTGGACGAATACGATCACTGCATATTCTAACCATACATAGGGTAAACGCGATCACTGCGCGCCTCATGTCACGGCCCTCTTGACTGGAGGAAACACGATCACTGCGTGCTGTGCCACAACTTCAACATGGGACGAATACGATCACTGCGTACTTCTGCCACCCACAATCAGATGAACACGTTCACTGCGTGCCTCACCCTATAACCACTATATAACGGATGAATACGATCACTGCGCATATCGACCAACAACATCACATAATATGGTAAACACGATCCCTGCGTGTCCTGCACCACCAATAGAGTAAACACGATCACTGCGCGTCCGGCTCAATGAAACCCCCGAAACGATACCAACACGATCACTGCGTGCCTTACAAAACAATCTTCTCAGATCGGGACGAATACGATCACTGCGCCATTCGACCACAGATACCCATATCAGGATCAACACGATCACTGCGTGCCCTACAACATGAACCCCATAGATGGTACAAAATCGACACGATCACGGTGTGTTTTACAATACGAACCCCATAGATGGTACAAAATACGATCACTGCATACCTTGTCCACAAATTAACATCTTCCTGAAACCACGATTTCACTTATCGGTCGGGAACAACACAAGCCAGGTGGTTATCTCTTCACTTATGATAATGACGAATTCTTTCCATACTGCGTGGAAACGCTACGTGCTCGTGTAGAATGCAAATGCTTATGATGCATGCTTATGCAAAGAGCTACTCCAGCAAAATAAATGCTGAAGACACACTGAATCCGCTGGGGATGACCGGAATACTACCGATATGCTTCCAACAAAATAAATGTTGGAAAGATGAACTAACTCCGCTGGGATAACCATCCTGCTAGGAAAGTAGCTTACAAACTCAAAACTCCAAAATCTGCTGAGGACAATCCTCTTGACGAGGAAGAGTGACTCGCTGGGGAAAGAAAGGACTCCTGCTCGGGAAAACTCCTTTCAGCAGCTCCAACCACCTGATCACACTCTGTGGGGAATCTCTCCTGCCTTCACTGAGCTGGGGAAATCATCCTGCTATCACTGAGCTGGGGAAATCGTCCTGCTATCACTGAGCTGGGGAAATCGTCCTGCTATCACTGAGCTGGGGATTGAACTACACATTCTGATTTGCAATGCACAAGAACTCTCCGGGGGAGTTAAACACATCCGCCTCGACCTTCACTGGTGAGGACTCTGCTCTGCTCGATAAGCCAATTCTGATCTGCTGAAAATACATTGATCTTCCTTCGACGCAATCTCAACTCTCCTGGGGAGATAACATTTAGTTTTGCCTGGGGTGACTTCACTGGGGAAGACACGACATTCGACCTCCGGAGAGGGTACCAGCCTGCCATGGACTATGGCGGGGAACTTTGCAAACCTTTGAATACCTGCAAAAGTCAACAAGCGAACACAAGGCAATCTATGCAAAAAGAAACATCTTGGTAATCACCCACGACAACCATTCAGGTAACTTTTGGTTTTAACAATCATAGGCTGAGGCCCGCCGGTTTACACGCATGTAATTTTATCAAAAACATCGGCGCTTTTTACAAACAAAACTGTAAAAATTAAAACCAAAGTCACACACTACACTGAATAAAACACTTTATTGATAACGGCCTGAGAATAGGCAAGATTTGTACATCAGATGCAACTACTGAAAAGAGATAGTCACACATATACAAATGCAGAAGTATACAAATATACAGAATAAAACTTGTACACATGTCGGCAATGTGTTACAGACGAACACCATGAACCGATCCTCCTATGACTCGTCGGACTCTGACGCTTTCCCGATCTTTGTCTTCGGAAGAAATTGCTTTGGATAATTGGCCCCCAGATGCTCCCAAACCGCTAATAATCAAACTTGGACCGCAGTCATTTGCTTCTTAAATCCCTAACTTTTGCGTGAATCGCCCTTTGCGGGTTTTCGATCCACCGGGATACCCTTTTTTGCCGAAGCCGCCCAGTGTAGGTTTTCGACTTCGCGGGTGTACATTTTTTCAATTATATCCCTAACTTTTGCCCGAACCTTTTTATTCTGTTTTTTTTTTGGTTCGCCAGGATGCCCCATTTTTGCCTGGACTCTCTTTTTACTGTCCAGCGGGTCAATTTTTAAGCAAAGTATTTTTTAACTGCGTCCGAGTTCATAGGGGATGAAAAGTCTTCACCATCCATGGTGGATAACAATAAGGCTCCTCCGGAGAAGACCTTTCTCACGATGTATGGACCTTCGTAATTGGGAGTCCATTTTCCCCTGTGATCCGATTGCGGTGGGAAAATCTTCTTCAGCACAAGATCACCCGTCTGAAAGCTTTGAGGTCGAATCTTCTTGTCGAACACTTTCTTCATCCGACTCTGATACAGCCTACCGTGTGCAATGGATGCCAGTCTTTTCTCATCTATCAAGCTCAGCTGATTCAATCTGCTTCTCGCCCATTCTGCCTCTTCCAGCTTAACATCAAGCAAAACCCTCAAAGATGGTATCTCGACCTCCAATGGCAGGACAGCCTCCATGCCATATACTAGTGAGAACGGTGTTGCCCCGGTTGATGTACGCATTGTAGTACGATAACCGTGCAAAGCGAATGGCAGCATCTCATGCCAATCCTTATACGTTACCACCATCTTCTGAACAATTTTCTTTATGTTCTTGTTGGCCGCTTCAACAGCGCCATTCATCTTGGGTCTGTAGGGAGATGAATTATAATGCTCGATCTTGAAATCCCGACACAAATCTTGCATCATCTTGTTGTTCAAATTCGAACCATTATCAGTAATGATCCGTTCAGGAATACCGTATCGGCAGATTATATCCTTCTTGATAAATCTCGCCACCACCTGCTTCGTCACATTGGCGTAAGATGCTGCTTCCACCCACTTGGTGAAGTAATCAATCGCAACCAGAATGAAGCGATGCCCATTAGAAGCAGTAGGCTCAATCTTACCGATCATATCAATTCCCCACATGGAGAATGGCCACGGGGAAGCCATAACATTCAGTGGACTGGGTGGCACATGGATCTTATCAGCATAGATCTGGCACTTGTGACACCGCTTGGCAAATTTGAAACAGTCAGTTTCCATCGTCAACCAATAATACCCTGCTGTAACCCGGTGAACTGACTTTAAACAATGTTGCGGATAGCAAGAGTCGCCACCGACTTTTATTTTATCCATAAGGAAAGGTTATAAAAGAACAGGAAAGACCTTAGAGAATATTTTGGGTCCGGGGGGTAGGTTATGAAAAGGGAAGGTGTTAGCACCCTTTTCATCCATGGTTATCCATGGGCTCTTAGGTACTTAAGCTCACTTTTGAATTGTTTTGAAAGTGTAGTGTGTGAATAGAAAAAAATTTCAGAATAGTTTAATAATAATCCGTGTATGGATGTGAAAAAAACTTGTTTGAAAATTTTGTCGGAAATTTGTTTAAGTGTGAAAAAGTTTTGAAGTGAGCAAGCATCTAGGAGTAGCCTACCCTAATGTTTTAAGGTCTTTCTTATTCTTTATCCTTTCCTTAGTAAGACTATCCCTACTAAAATGGAGTAGGTAGTCCTTACTTTGGATGTTAAGGGACATGTGAGGGACAATTGGATTTTTGAAGGCCATTGTGGGGTGTAATAAGCAAACTGGAGGGACTATCATCATTTTTCGAAAGGGACTCGATTCGTAAAGGCGACCATAAGGGACTTTGATGATTTTTTTTATTTGAGGGACTTGCTTTATACACCCCACTTAACCATTATTCGTAGGCAACTTGAGGGATATCCTTAGGAAGTGAGACGGCGATTAAAATCGACTTACGTGTGTGACGTGTTTATTTTAATTATCTTTATTTAAAAGTGATCTAAATTTATTTTAATATTACATACATGTTGTTACACTCCCTAATTACTAACCATAATAATAATTAAATAATTAAACAACTTTACATCCAAGAAACAATTACAAAATAATAAGCAAAATAATTAAATAGCAAAGATAAATAAAATATAAATAAGCAATAATAAATAATAAAGGGGGTTAATTCTAAGTTTACTCGGCAAGACATCGCATCTTGTACCTACGTATCCTTACGGGAGTGGAATCAGAGTAATCGTAATTCCCCTCAATAGGGAGGTTAGAAACTTCTTGACTGTGGTCAAGGTCTCAAGGGGAATAAACGCATCTTAAGGACACGCTTACGTGGAGTGTAGAAACTCCAAATCTCTACGTTGAAATGTTAAGTTGTAATTAGGGTTAAATTAGGGATTCCACGGCGGGAAACCCTAAAATGAGCGCGGCGGCTCTTTGACCTAATGCTAAGGGTAAAATTGTAATTTTGCCTGTGGCGAGGCATTTGTGAAAATTAGGGTTTGTAGTTTGTAGTTTTGAGGATTTGAAATTGAATGTGTGAAGTTTTACGGACTATTGGCGCGGCGACCAAACAGTTAGACCTAACCTTCGGATGTGTGCAATGTGACAGAAATAATAGTAAACGCGTGAATCATGCAAACAGAGAGATAATGTCATAATTTAAACCATGCAAGCAGAAATTTAAAGGCAGAATTTAAAGAGCGATTGTTAAGTTCGCGAGGTTACATGAGAGGAGCAGATACAATATGATAATGAAATTTGAATTGAACAATAATAAAATAAAATAAATAACGGTTCTAGTTATTATTTTAAAAAAAAAATTTAGTTATTATTTTAAATTTATCTAAAAAAAAAAGTTTTTCTTAAAAATAATAGGTTTTCATATTAATTTGGAAAAGATGTTAATGTTATTTATTTTAAAAAACAGATTTTTATATTATAACAAATTTTAATAAATTAATGATAACAATAATAATAATAATGGTAATAATAATGATAATAATGATAATAATAATAAATAATGATAATAATAATAATAATAATAATAATAATAATAATAATAATAATAATAATAATAATAATAATAATAATAATAATAATAAAGCAATAATGAATTTTAAATGTGCCAAATAACCCAACAATGTTGCTAACGCAGAAATGCGCTCATCGCAACCAGATCTAAATCGGACGAAACAAAATTTATCGCAAAGAAAAAGAAATTAAGCAAAAAATAGTATTATTGCTCACACAAAAATGCGATCATCGCAACCAGATCGAACTAACACAAATGTCACGCGTCATGCACACAAATGTGCAAACATCGTATCGACATAATTCGATCAAAAATCTTATATATATAAACTCTAACAATTTAAAAATTATATATATATATAAACGTAACAGTAATAGATAGAGAAAAAGAAATAACGGTAATAGATGAAGAAAAAGAAATAACGGTAAAAGATGAAGAAAAAGAAACAACAGTAATAGATGAAGGAAAAGAAATAACGGTAAACGATGAAGAAAAAGAAACAATAGTAATGGATGGAGAAGAAAACTAAATAACGGCAAACGACACTCACTCCTCTTAGGTTTTTTTCCTTCTCTCCCCTTTTCCAACAAGGCAACACATGTATATATAGGGAACAAATTAGGGTTAACACCAAATTGTCAATAATGTCCCTAAAGCCCATTTTAAAGCCCAAACTAAATAATTAGTTAAGAAAAAATAAAATTTAAATAATTTAAAATAATTAAAATAAACTTAAAATAAAAACTAATAATCCTATTGATTCTTAAAATAAAAAATATTATAAAAAGAACAAAATTTTTTTCAATATTTTTTATTTTATGATTTTTTGGATATTTTTATGAATAATTTAGAAAAAAGTGAAAAAAATAATATTTTAAAAAATGATTTAATTAAAATACGAAAATAATAATTAAATAATAATAAAAAACTATTTTTGTTATTTTTTTAATGAAAGATAGAAAGATTTAGAGTAAAAATAATAAAAAACAAAAAAAATGACAAAGGTGAGATTCGAACTCTCAACCTCTCACACTCATAACTCCTTACACATGTCCTCCTGCCAATTGTGCCATTTTTACTTTTTAGAAAAAAAATGCATGTCATATGATATTTACCTGCAAAAAGTCAAACGACTACACAAATTTGTTAGTAATTGATTAAATGCAATGAAATGCGACGACAAATCTTAGGGCAAAATTTGGGGTATTACATTTATTATGATAATATTTCTCACCCAACCTCTCTTTGATGTTGGCAAAAAAAATCATGAAGTTTGACTTTGGTTTGACCACAGTTGACCTCAGTTTGACCTTTTAACTGCATTGACTGCTTTTGACTTATCTGATCATCTGACTGAGCAAACTTTTGAGAAAAGTCTTGAAACTTGACATGGGGGTTCTTATACACATATAAGATGTTATGAAGCTCACTTGAAGTCTTGGAAGTCCATTTAGCCTGATTAAAGTCAAAACCCTAGTTTTGGATGCACTGCTTAGGAGGTGCATTGTCTGAGGGAATTGTCAACTCTTCTGACCAATTGTGAATTTTGTGAACCTTGTGAACCTTCTTGGAACACAAAGTCTTGTATTGTGAGGGCAAATTTTGGGGTGCAACAGCTGCCCCTGTTCAATTTTCTGAAACCTGAGGGGTTAGATTGGTATATTTGCCAGTTGTAACCTGGAAGGTTGAAGGGGATTGAACACACAAGCCCAAAAATTTGCACTCACCATTGCACTAGAGTGGTACAGATGGCTAGTTGAATATGATTGAGTGGGCTTAAAGATGCCACTAGGGGGGGAGCAGTTCAAAATATGGGTGTATGATGAAAGCTGTCAGGAGTCTGGAATAATAATGATGTAGCAGCATGTCTTCATGAGGATAGAGCAATCAATAGTGATAACCCTAAAGCAGTCTTGAAGCAATGATATGATTTCAGGAGGATAGAACAATGAATGGCTCTAAAGCAGTCTTGAAATAATAATGTGATATGTCTTCAGGAGGATAGAGCAATCAATAGCTCTAAAGCAGTCTTGAAGTGATGATTTCAGGAGGATAGAGCAATGGATAGCTCTAAAGCAGTCTTGAAATAATAATGTAATTCCAGGAGGATAGAGCAATGGATAACTCTAAAGCAGTCTTGAAATAATTAGATGGCTTCAGGAGGATAGAGCAATGAATAGCTCTAAAGCAGTCTTGAAGTAGTAATATGACCTCATGAGGATAGAGCAATGAATAGCTCTAAAGCAGTCTTGAAGTAATAGGATGATTTCAGGAGGATAGAGAAATCAGTAGCTCTAAAGCAGTCTTGAAGTCATGAGAGGCTATCAGGAGGATAAAATAACCCTGAGGTTACAATAAAGCAGTCCCAAAGTAATAAGAAGCTCATCAGGAGGATAAAGTAACCCTGAGGTTACAATAAAGCAGTCCCAAAGATCATAAGATTGTTTGTTGGATAATTAACCTGAAAACAAGGTAGCATTCTGTATAACAACATTAGTTTATGCTTTATGTATGCATGTATGACATGATGCACTTAGGTAATGTACTATAGACATATATGTTATGGTATGATGTAAATGATGTATGTATGCTATGACACTGCTGGAAGTGTCTGGATATCCTTGTATAACAACTGCTGGCCAAGGAAAATAAATCCCGATTCGTTGTTGAAGAATATATAACCCTCCGTCTGCTGGGGATAACAAGGTATAGATAACCTCCCGTTGTTGGGGATAACAAGGTATAGATAACCTCCCGTTGTTGGGGATAGTAGGGTATAGATAACCTTCGTTTTCGTTTGATAGTAGGATAAGTATAACATCCCGTCTTCGTTCATCGTGCCCTTATTGGAAAGTAATTTCCCGTATATCCGTATGAGGATAAAAGGGATGGATATAAATTCCAGGGGAGATTAGACTTTGTGAAAATGGATTAGTCCTACTGATGGTTTGTAACTGTCTTGTAAAGATGAACCGGCGAAGCTTCGTTGAAATCCTTCCCTCGTTCGTCCTTAGTAAATACTATTACTGCATTTTCATGCATTTCTGGTAAACATCAATCATATTAAAAGCATACATGCGTTTCTGGTAAACATCAATCATATTCAAAGGCATACATACATTCAAACACAACCAATGGACGTTTCGCTTATGTAAATAGGGTAAAAGTGAATCTGGATTCAAAAGATGGAATTTATTTATATCAAAAGTGACCCATACACGGGTAAGTTTGTACAAGGAGACATAAACCCTAGTAAGAGAATTTTGTCATGAAGTTTTACAAAAAGAATCAGCTATGTGGGAAATAATCCTATTGAGTTTCAATTCTACTATTGCCACTCAAGTATCTCATCTTCTTGCTGTTGAGACGGAAACGATTGGATTGAGCTTTATCTGTTTGAGCTTGAGTAAGTAGTACAACTGGTTGCAGTTTCATGAGTGATCCAAACGAGACATAGTCATACGCTTTAATCCCTAACTTTTGCCTGGATTGCCCTTTCAGGTTTTCAATCCACAGGGATACCCTTTTTGCCCAAGCCGCCTTTTCAGGTTTTCGACTTGCCGGGTGTACATCTTTTTATATATATATCCCTAATTTTTGCCCAAACCCTTTTGGTTTGCCGGGACGCCCTTATTTTTGCCTAGGCCTGTCAACCTAGCGGGTCTCTTTTTATGCGTAGTATTTTTTAACTATGTCTGCGTTTACAGGTTGTGGGAAGTCTTCACCATCCATTGTAGTCAGTATCATGGCACCTCCTGAGAACACTGTCTTGACTACAAATGGTCCCTCATATGTTGGAGTCCACTTGCCCCTAGGATCACCCTGTGGTAAGATGATACGCTTGATTACCAAGTCACCACCCTGATATACCTTTGGCTTAACCTTCTTGTCCCTTCAGTGTCAATCTCATTGCAGTGTGCAGGCTTCTCAAATCTATCAATGGTAATCTTGGGAGCTTCATCATCCCAGCTGATCTCAAACATAGATGCCATGGTGGCCAATGCGTCTGCCAACTGATTCTCTCTTCGTGGAATATGTCCAAAAGTAATCTCTTTGAAATGTGGGATCAAAGACAACACATGTTCTCTGTAAGGAATGAGATTATCATGCTTTGTATCCCAATCTCCTTTAATCTGACTTACTACCAGAGCTGAATCTCCATACACCTCAAGGAACTGAATCTTCATATCAATAGCAACTTGCATACCCATGATACATGCCTCATACTCAGCCATGTTATTGGTACAATAGAAACAAAGTCTGGCAGTAATCGGGGTATGACAACCTTCAGGGGAACTAATCACAACACCAACACCATTACCATGTGCATTGGAGGCACCATCAAAAACCATAGTCCATCGGGATCCTTGTTCAGGTCCGTCATATTGTCCAGGTTCTTTGGTAACAGACATAATGTCTTCATCAGGGAACTCAAAATTCATTGACTGGTAATCATCTACTGCTTGATGAGCCAAATGATCAGCAACAACACTCCCCTTAATGGCCTTCTGAGTAGTATACTGTATATCATATTCCGTCAAGATCATTTGCCATCTTGCAATTCTTCCGGAGAGAGCAGGTTTCTCAAATATGTACTTGATTGGATCCATTTTTGAAATCAACAAGGTAGTATGGGTCAACATATATTGTCTTAGTCGGCGAGCAGCCCATGCCAAAGCGCAGCAAGTTTTCTCGAGCAGTGAGTATCTTGTTTCACAGTCGGTAAACTTTTTGCTAAGGTAGTATATTGCCTGCTCTTTTCGACCAGACTCGTCATGTTGCCCCAATACACACCCCATTGAGTTGTCTAATACTGTTAAATACATAATCAAGGGTCTTCCATCAACTGGTGGCATTAAAATTGGAGGTTCTAGCAAATATCTCTTGATTTCATCAAAGGCAGTCTGGCACTCATCATTCCATTCCATCACCTGATCTTTCTTCAACAACTTGAAGATTGGCTCACAGATGGTAGTTAATTGGGAAATAAATCTCGCAATGTAGTTCAATCGTCCCAAGAAACCTCTAACCTCCTTCTCAGTACGGGGAGCTGGCATCTCTCGTATAGCTTTCACTTTTGCAGGATCCACTTCAATACCTTTTCCACTGACAATGAAACCCAGGAGCTTTCCAGATCTAACTCCAAAAGTACACTTGTTTGGATTTAATCTCAACCTGTATTTCTTCAACCTCTCAAACAACTTGTGCAGATGATCAATATGTTGTTCTTCATTCTGAGGCCTGGCTATCATATCATCCACATATACCTCTATCTCATGATGAATCATATCATGAAACAAAGCCACCATGGCACGCTGATATGTTGCCCCTGCATTCTTCAAACCAAATGGCATTACCTTATAGCAAAAGGTGCCCCACTATGTCACAAATGTAGTCTTCTCCATATCTTCAGGTGCCATCTTGATTTGATTGTAACCAGAGAAACCATCCATAAAAGAGAATACCTTATGCTGAGCAGTGTTGTCTACCAGAATATCAATATGAGGAAGTGGAAAGTCATCTTTAGGGCTAGCCTTGTTCAGATCTCTGTAGTCTACACACATACGTACCTTACCATCTTTCTTAGGAACTGGTACCACATTTGCAACCCACTGAGGATAAGAAGTTACGGCCAAGAACCCTGCATTGAACTGTTTCATTATCTCTGCTTTGATCTTTTCTGACATTTCAGGACGCATACGACGAACCTTCTGCTTCTTTGGACGATAATCTTCTTTCACTGGCAAACGGTGAACCACAATGTCCGTATCCAACCCTGGCATATCTTCATAAGACCAAGCAAAGATCTCCACATAGTCACGTAGCATCTGAACCAACCTGCTCTTGACACTGTCCTCTAAATCAGCCCCTATCTTGACCTCTTTTCTGTTTTCTTCAGTTCCCAGATTCACAACTTCGACTGGCTCTTCATGTGGCTGTATAGCTTTCTCTTCTTGTTGTAACAACCTAGCAAGCTCTACAGGTATTTCACAATCGTCCTCGTTTCCGTCTTCAGTTTGATAGATCGGATTCTCGAAATTGTAATTGGCAATAGTAGAACTGTTATCAACTGGATCCAGAGTGGATGAGGATCTGCATTTTAGTGACGTGGGTGTGTGTAAGAACACATAGCTGATAAAGCAAAAATAAAAGAAAAAGAAAGACAAGGAACACAATATTTACGAAAACGAAACGTCCACTGATTTTATTGAATGAAGTATGCAAATGAAATGATGACCCGTAACAAGCACACCATTGTGCCCCGGGTAAGGCACATGGCTTGAAAGTTTTAATTGTTCCAGAAATTACAAATTTAAAAACATAACACAGTAATAGTATTTACTCCTGACTAAAGGAGATAGGGATAACATCTTTAGCTTTCCAATTATTGAGTCCAGCACCCACAGTAGGAAAAATCCATGCCTCCAAGTTGTGGTCTTCATCTTGATCTCCCACAGCATTGATAACCCCTTGATTGGTGATACGAACAGCACGAGCACGACGAACAGCCTTCTGGGACTCTGCAGTGAAACCCAAACCAAACTTGTCAGACTTGTATGGAATATCAGGAAGCTGACCCCAAATAGTACAACCACCTTCTTCCACCACAGCTTTTGCATCATTGAGGGAGGTCATTGCCATTGTTGGAGGGTTTCTGATGACCACAGGAACCTTCTTCACAGCAGGAGGAGTCACACAATCCTTAACAGCCCAGGGAACCACTTCAAATGACTGACATGGAGTTTCAATGTATTCACCTTCTACTTCCAGATACTTGAAAGTGTTTACATGGCTGACAAAGTATTCTTCCTCTCCAAAGACAGTAACAACTTTTCCATTCACCGGATATCTCAACTTTTGATGTAATGTGGAGGTCACAGCACCTGCCCCATGGATCCAGGGACGACCAAGCAGACATGAGTACGAAGGACGAATATCCATCACATAGAACGTAGCAGTGAACACCTGAGAACCAACCTTGATTGGAAGATCAATTTCCCCATGCACTACTCTTCTAGAACCATCAAAAGCCTTTACCACAATATTACTGGGCTTCAATACCGTATCTTCAGGACTCAGCTTGTTCAGGACTTCCTTAGGCAACACATTCAGAGAGGAACCATTGTCTATCAGCACATGAGACAGGGTAGTGCCCCTGCATTCAATTGAAATATGCAAGGCCCTGTTATGATCCCTCTTGGCAGGGGTCAAGTCAGCATCAGAAAATCCTAACCCGTTGTCATAGGTCAGGTGAGCAACACAATTCTCAAACTGGTCCACAGAAATTGCACTGGGTACATGAGCCATCTTTAGAAACTTGATCAATGACTTGGCATGAGCCTCAGAACATAATAACAGGGAGAGCATAGAAATCTTTGAGGGAGTATGCCCCAGCTGATCAACAATATCATAATCACTCTTGCGAATGATTTTCAATACTTCTTCCATCTGCTTAGAGAGGTCATCAGCAGCTGGCACATCAGTAGATACAGGCTCAATAACAGGACCCTTGCCCCGAGCATCAGTGGTGGAAGTAACAGCAGGAGTAACTGCACTCTTAGAAGCAACTGGAGGAGAGAAGATTCTTCCACTACGAGTGATCTTGCTAGATCCAGCAATATTATCAATGTCAACAGGCATATCAGGTAAAGGCTCCTGCTTGACACCATGGATGTAAACATCAGACCCATAGTGCCAAGGCACAGCTTTGTCAGATGTATAAGAAATAGGACCAGGAGTGGTAATGATCAGAGGAGCTACTCTGGCTTCAGCAACAACTTTCACAGGACCTTCAGCAGTAATCTTGATTGGGCCCTGATGAGTGATTTTAATGGGACCCTTTGAAGTGATTCTTAGTGGTACTTTGTCAACCATGTCAACCTCTTCAATCTTCTTACCCTGAGTCAGATGATCCACCATACTTTCTACAGATGCTGGTCTTCTTTCAAACACTATAGTATATTTATCCATGAGACGTTGAATCCCATCTCTCAAAATGAAGCAACTATCCGGCTTATAGGTACAATATAGACAATCTTCATGACAACCTGGAAAGATCCCAGCTTGTACTAACCTCTTTTTGATAACAGACAATGGTGTGCTCAACTCCATAACTGAATAGACATGCAGATCTTCATCAATATCTTCATCAATGGCGTTGACAGTCTTCTCGTGATTTGGCATTGGAGCTGTAATCACATTTGGAGTACCTGGTGGATCAAACTCAATTTCTCCAGCATCAATCATATCCTGAATTTTGTTCTTCAAGACCCAGCAGTTATTAGTATCATGTCCTGGACAGTTTGAATGATATGCACATCGTGCATTGGGATTGTACTTGGGAGAGGTAACATTGGGATTCTGAGGAGCCTCCCTCAGGGTATTAAGTTCAGCCTTCAACAAGTGTTGCAATGCCTGAGCCATTGACATGTTGATCTTCGTGAACTGTCTTCTAGCCCTCTGTTGGTTGCCTTGAGGCTGCTCTGTTGTTGCAGGAGTTGGATTTGAAATATGAACTGCACTAACAGACTGATGCCTTCTGTTACGATCAGGCTGACCATACACAGCATTAGATTCTTTCTTCCCAGTGGGAGGCTTCTTTGCAGCACCGGATGAAGAAGTGCCCACTAGGATCTTACCACTCTTGATACCATTCTCTACTCGCTCTCCTGTCATGATCAACTCAGTGAAGCCAGATGATGAGCTTCCAATGAGATGACTGTAAAACGGACCATTCAGCGTACACATGAACATATCAACCAACTCCCTATCAGTCAAAGGGGGTTGAACTCTTCCAGCTAAGTCTCTCCACTTCTGAGCATACTCCTTAAAGCTTTCTTTGGCACCCATAGACATGCTTTGAAGCTGCATGCGAGTGGGGGCTAAGTCAGCATTGTATTGATACTGCTTGTAGAAAGCTTCAGCAAGGTCATTCCAATCTCTGATGTTGACACTCTCCAACTGATAATACCACTCTAGCTGAGCTCCAGATAAACTCTCTTGAAAGAAATGGATCCACAACTTTTTATCAGCAGTGTGGGGTTGAATTCTTCTGACATAAGACCTCAGATGCAATTTGGGACAAGAGACCCCATCATAGACAACAAATGTAGGAACTTTGAACCCAATGGGTATGACCACCCCAGATATCAAGCTCAAATCCTCAAAATCCAGCCCAGATGATTTCTGTAATTCCATAGCATCCATTCTATCCACCAGCATCTTGAATTTGTCTTCGCTAGGCTCATGGTAGTAGTTAGCCTCAGAATCAGAGTCCCCCATAGTGTTGTGGAGACTGCCTCTCTCCTGCTCAGATTCTTCAGATTCATAGTCTTCAACATGTTCCTTGGTCTTGACAGGACCTTTGAACCTTCTTCCCATGTTGAGCAACCCAGCAGACCTTCTAGCCTTCTTAGTCTTCTTGGCCAGCAGTGTCTTCAATTCATCCTGCCCCTTGGATAGGTTCAGGATCAGCTCTTGGAACTGTGCATTCTGTGCCTGGAGATCCTTAACTGATTGTTCAAGAGCCATTGCTGAAATAAACAGCGAGAAGATGAGAACCCTGTGCACAATTATAAACCTGTGATGCAATGATATGGGAATGCATATGCAATGTTTTCAAGGACCGCAGGATTTAAATTTGCTTAAACAAACAAGAAAGTAACTTTTTATTAGTAATAACTTGTTTTGCCTTTTAGGCTTACAAAAAATGAAAACGAAATAAGTACAAAAGATGGGGTTTTAAGTCTCCCATGGACGTTTCCTCTTTGTGTTGAGGTATGAGTTGAGGTTTCGTTCCTCATGAAGTAGCTTTGTTAGCTCTAGGATCCTTGCTTGGCTTGCTTTATAATGAGCCTCGAAAGTATCCCTTTGCTCTTTCAGTTGGATCCATGATCTCTGCAAGTCTTCCATATCAGTAGGCATGTCTGGGTGAAGGATGGTATAAGCTATGTCTCCTTCAGCAACAGGTTCCATGGTAACTGGTAGGATGGCAGGATATGGCATCATGAGTGTCTGAGCACGAAATCGTACCCATCTGAGATAAGCCTCCATAGGAATGGTGTACTTAGGCTCCAGTGTCTTGCTGTCAATCCTGTTTACCTTTCCCCAAGCTCGTATGAATCTCTGACGGTAACCCTGAAGATCGTTGTCGTAGTCAAACACAATGCCCTGAATCAACATGTCATGTGGACCATCGCTCCGGGCGTAACCAAACTGTCGTAAAGCTAGAGATGGGTTGTAGGTGATGCCTCCTCTTATGCCTAGAAGTGGTACATTAGGAAACTCCCCACAACGGTCAATGATGGTGACATTCTCCATAGATCTGGAGCACCAATGAATGTCTGAGTGAGATAGTGACATGATCCTCTTGGACCATCTGAACCCTTGCTCATTCTTCATTACTGAGCGAGGAAGGTGAGAAATAAACCACCTAGAGAGCAAAGGTATGCAGCACATCAAAGTTCCTCTTGCCCTTGTAGTACGGGTGTGAAGAGAATGTAGGATGTCTCCAAGCAATGTAGGCACTGGATTGTGACTCAGGAAAATGTTGATGGCATGAACATCTATGAACTGATCTGGATTGGGGAACAACACTAAGCCATATATCAGCAAAGCTAAGATCTCCTCAAAAGCATCATAGCTCATGGCCTTCAAGAACATTTGAGCTTTATCCATTAATACCTTGGCAAGAATACCCTTGACTCCGCTTCTCGTCTCTAGAACAATGTCAGACTTCTTCAGATGTAGAGCTGCAGCAATAACTTCAGGTTTAAGCTCCTTCTCCAAACCTGTGAATGGTTTCTGATCAAGAACAGGGATACCCAGAAGTTTAGAGAACTCCTCCATGGTTGGAACTAACTGATAATCAGGAAATGTAAAGCAATGGTGCTTAGGGTCAAAGAACTGAAACAGCACACTCATCATGTCTTCACTGAACCCTGAAGTGACTAGATCCAATAGGTGACCATGTCTCTTGTTGAACTGGGAATGATCAGGAACTAGGGAAACCAACTCCTTGAGCTTAGCAGGTATCCCTACAAAGTTGATCCTGATGGTGTTTCTACGAGCAGAAGCCATGACCTGCAACAAAGAACAAAGATAAATCCTTTGGTCCTTGAAATGGTTAGGGAAAATGATATGCTTATGATGCATGATGATGTCATGATGTCATGCTCAATCACAAACATGTGGCACACACAAACAAGTCACACCATAGCCCTAGGTTTAAAGGCTTGCATGAGGTTCAAAGGCAAGTACCCTCCCCTGAAGTTAGATGGTTCATCCTGTCCTACAAAAGTAACCGGGTTCTAAGGGATCTCAATATCATTGATCCTTCACAAGGGTGGTTGATCAGAAGGCAACTTACTTGCCAACCAAAACCCTCCAAGTTTAAGATCTCAATGAGCGTAGCATCGAGTGTCAACCAACTTCAGTCTGCACCAAAGCCGGTTACCTCACTACTTTCTAAAGGCCAAGATGAGTTAACTAGGGTTCTAAAAGTCAGTTAGTGCATTGACAACATATGGCAGCCTCAATATTATCCTCAACTTGACTTAAGGAATATAAGCACCAACCACGAAGTCGCACTAACTATGGCCACCAGATCAACCGTATCGATATACGTCGTACAGTTTCCTTGGTCTATTGCCATTTACCTAAGGTACACTAGGTCCGGGTTAGGACCTTTCACACATGAGAGCACCCCAACAAGTAATATAAAACAAACAAGGCAAACAATTTAAAGTGATCTTTAATTCCTAAGGGTACCCCTCTTAAATTTATCCCCAGCAGAGTCGCCAGTTCTGTAACCCGGTGAACTGACTTTAAACAATGTTGCGGATAGCAAGAGTCGCCACCGACTTTTATTTTATCCATAAGGAAAGGTTATAAAAGAACAGGAAAGACCTTAGAGAATATTTTGGGTCCGGGGGGTAGGTTATGAAAAGGGAAGGTGTTAGCACCCTTTTCATCCATGGTTATCCATGGGCTCTTAGGTACTTAAGCTCACTTTTGAATTGTTTTGAAAGTGTAGTGTGTGAATAGAAAAAAATTTCAGAATAGTTTAATAATAATCCGTGTATGGATGTGAAAAAAACTTGTTTGAAAATTTTGTCGGAAATTTGTTTAAGTGTGAAAAAGTTTTGAAGTGAGCAAGCATCTAGGAGTAGCCTACCCTAATGTTTTAAGGTCTTTCTTATTCTTTATCCTTTCCTTAGTAAGACTATCCCTACTAAAATGGAGTAGGTAGTCCTTACTTTGGATGTTAAGGGACATGTGAGGGACAATTGGATTTTTGAAGGCCATTGTGGGGTGTAATAAGCAAACTGGAGGGACTATCATCATTTTTCGAAAGGGACTCGATTCGTAAAGGCGACCATAAGGGACTTTGATGATTTTTTTTATTTGAGGGACTTGCTTTATACACCCCACTTAACCATTATTCGTAGGCAACTTGAGGGATATCCTTAGGAAGTGAGACGGCGATTAAAATCGACTTACGTGTGTGACGTGTTTATTTTAATTATCTTTATTTAAAAGTGATCTAAATTTATTTTAATATTACATACATGTTGTTACACTCCCTAATTACTAACCATAATAATAATTAAATAATTAAACAACTTTACATCCAAGAAACAATTACAAAATAATAAGCAAAATAATTAAATAGCAAAGATAAATAAAATATAAATAAGCAATAATAAATAATAAAGGGGGTTAATTCTAAGTTTACTCGGCAAGACATCGCATCTTGTACCTACGTATCCTTACGGGAGTGGAATCAGAGTAATCGTAATTCCCCTCAATAGGGAGGTTAGAAACTTCTTGACTGTGGTCAAGGTCTCAAGGGGAATAAACGCATCTTAAGGACACGCTTACGTGGAGTGTAGAAACTCCAAATCTCTACGTTGAAATGTTAAGTTGTAATTAGGGTTAAATTAGGGATTCCACGGCGGGAAACCCTAAAATGAGCGCGGCGGCTCTTTGACCTAATGCTAAGGGTAAAATTGTAATTTTGCCTGTGGCGAGGCATTTGTGAAAATTAGGGTTTGTAGTTTGTAGTTTTGAGGATTTGAAATTGAATGTGTGAAGTTTTACGGACTATTGGCGCGGCGACCAAACAGTTAGACCTAACCTTCGGATGTGTGCAATGTGACAGAAATAATAGTAAACGCGTGAATCATGCAAACAGAGAGATAATGTCATAATTTAAACCATGCAAGCAGAAATTTAAAGGCAGAATTTAAAGAGCGATTGTTAAGTTCGCGAGGTTACATGAGAGGAGCAGATACAATATGATAATGAAATTTGAATTGAACAATAATAAAATAAAATAAATAACGGTTCTAGTTATTATTTAAAAAAAAAATTTTAGTTATTATTTTAAATTTATCTAAAAAAAAAAAGTTTTTCTTAAAAATAATAGGTTTTCATATTAATTTGGAAAAGATGTTAATGTTATTTATTTTAAAAAACAGATTTTTATATTATAACAAATTTTAATAAATTAATGATAACAATAATAATAATAATGGTAATAATAATGATAATAATGATAATAATAATAAATAATGATAATAATAATAATAATAATAATAATAATAATAATAATAATAATAATAATAATAATAATAATAATAATAATAATAAAGCAATAATGAATTTTAAATGTGCCAAATAACCCAACAATGTTGCTAACGCAGAAATGCGCTCATCGCAACCAGATCTAAATCGGACGAAACAAAATTTATCGCAAAGAAAAAGAAATTAAGCAAAAAATAGTATTATTGCTCACACAAAAATGCGATCATCGCAACCAGATCGAACTAACACAAATGTCACGCGTCATGCACACAAATGTGCAAACATCGTATCGACATAATTCGATCAAAAATCTTATATATATATATATATAAACTCTAACAATTTAAAAATTATATATATATAAACGTAACAGTAATAGATAGAGAAAAAGAAATAACGGTAATAGATGAAGAAAAAGAAATAACGGTAAAAGATGAAGAAAAAGAAACAACAATAATAGATGAAGGAAAAGAAATAACGGTAAACGATGAAGAAAAAGAAACAATAGTAATGGATGGAGAAGAAAACTAAATAACGGCAAACGGCACTCACTCCTCTTAGGTTTTTTTCCTTCTCTCCCCTTTTCCAACAAGGCAACACATGTATATATAGGGAACAAATTAGGGTTAACACCAAATTGTCAATAATGTCCCTAAAGCCCATTTTAAAGCCCAAACTAAATAATTAGTTAAGAAAAAATAAAATTTAAATAATTTAAAATAATTAAAATAAACTTAAAATAAAAACTAATAATCCTATTGATTCCTAAAATAAAAAATATTATAAAAAGAACAAAATTTTTTTCAATATTTTTTATTTTATGATTTTTTGGATATTTTTATGAATAATTTAGAAAAAAGTGAAAAAAATAATATTTTAAAAAATGATTTAATTAAAATACGAAAATAATAATTAAATAATAATAAAAAACTATTTTTGTTATTTTTTTAATGAAAGATAGAAAGATTTAGAGTAAAAATAATAAAAAACAAAAAAAATGACAAAGGTGAGATTCGAACTCTCAACCTCTCACACTCATAACTCCTTACACATGTCCTCCTGCCAATTGTGCCATTTTTACTTTTTAGAAAAAAAATGCATGCCATATGATATTTACCTGCAAAAAGTCAAACGACTACACAAATTTGTTAGTAATTGATTAAATGCAATGAAATGCGACGACAAATCTTAGGGCAAAATTTGGGGTATTACAGTTATTATGATAATATTTCTCACCCAACCTCTCTTTGATGTTGGCAAAAAAAATCATGAAGTTTGACTTTGGTTTGACCACAGTTGACCTCAGTTTGACCTTTTAACTGCATTGACTGCTTTTGACTTATCTGATCATCTGACTGAGCAAACTTTTGAGAAAAGTCTTGAAACTTGACATGGGGGTTCTTATACACATATAAGATGTTATGAAGCTCACTTGAAGTCTTGGAAGTCCATTTAGCCTGATTAAAGTCAAAACCCTAGTTTTGGATGCACTGCTTAGGAGGTGCATTGTCTGAGGGAATTGTCAACTCTTCTGACCAATTGTGAATTTTGTGAACCTTGTGAACCTTCTTGGAACACAAAGTCTTGTATTGTGAGGGCAAATTTTGGGGTGCAACTTCCACCCACTTGGTGAAGTAATCAATCGCAACCAGAATGAAGCGATGCCCATTAGAAGCAGTAGGCTCAATCTTACCGATCATATCAATTCCCCACATGGAGAATGGCCACGGGGAAGCCATAACATTCAGTGGACTGGGTGGCACATGGATCTTATCAGCATAGATCTGGCACTTGTGACACCGCTTGGCAAATTTGAAACAGTCAGTTTCCATCGTCAACCAATAATACCCTGCTCGCAACAACTTTCGAGTCATAGCATGCCCACCTGCATGTGTGCCAAAAGTTCCTTCATGGATCTCTTCCATGAGCAAGTTGGCTTCCTTCTCATCCACACACCGGAGAAGTACCGAATCGTGGTTCCTTCTATACAAAACGCCGTCGGGATTCAGATAGAAGTTGCCTGCTAATCTCCTTAGAGTCTTCTGATCACGATTGGATGCCCCGGCCGGATATTCCTTATTCTTCAGGAGATTCTGTATATCGAAATACCACGGTTTACCGTCAGCTGCTTCATCGATTGCAAACACAAAGGCCGACCTATCGAGGCGAGAGATGACAATGCTGGGAGCCTCATTCCAGCGGTTGACTTTATACATCGAGGATAACGTTGCAAGGGCGTCCGCCATTTGATTCTCCGCCCGAGGTACATGATGGAACTCCACCCTATCAAAGAAAGGTAGCAACCTTCTCGCATAATTCATGTACGACACCAGATTAGGTTGGCGCGTCTCCCACTCTCCCTTAATCTGATTCACAACCAATGCTGAATCCCCATATACATCCAGATTCTTAATCCTCATATCGATAGCTTCCTCTAACCCCATAATGCAAGCTTCATACTCGGCTTCATTATTTGTCACTGAAAAAGTCAATCTGGCTGTGAACGGGATATACGACCCGTGGGGAGTTGTAATGATAGCCCCGATCCCGCTACCGTACGAATTGACAGCCCCATCGAAAATCATTTGCCACTGGGAACTCCGCTCAGGTCCTTCACCAGGCAACGGCTCATCACAATCTTTAGCCTTCAAGTACATTATGTCCTCATCAGGAAACTCAAACTTCATAGGCTGATAATCCTCAATTGGCTGTTCGGCGAGATATTCGGACAGAACACTTCCCTTAATGGCCTTCTGGGAAACATACTGGATATCGTATTCTGCCAATACCATCTGCCATCTAGCAATCCTTCCAGAGAGCGCTTGTTTCTCAAACACATATTTGATCGGATCCATCTTCGATATCAGCATGGTTGTGTGATTCAGCATGTACTGTCTTAGACGTTTGGCAGCCCACGCCAATGCACAACACGTCTTTTCGAGCATAGAGTATCGAGATTCACAGTCCGTGAACTTTTTACTCAAGTAGTAAATTGCATGCTCTTTCCGCCCTGTCTCGTCATGTTGACCGAGAACACAACCCATACTGTTCTCCAGAACCGTCAGGTACATAATCATTGGTCATCCCGCTACTGGGGGTATCAACACCGGAGGTTCCTGCAAGTATTCTTTTATCTTTTCAAATGCCCTTTGGCAATTGTCGTTCCAGACCACCGCTTGATCTTTCTTTAACAGTTTGAATAGTGGTTCACACGTGGTCGTTAGGTGAGAGATGAACCTAGCAATGTAATTCAACCTCCCTAAGAATCCACGGACTTCTTTTTCGGTTCTCGGTGCTGGCATTTCTTGTATTGCTTTTATTTTTGTAGGATCGACCTCGATTCCTTTCTTGCTCACAATGAACCCCAGTAGCTTCCCGGATCTCACTCCGAAGGTACATTTATTTGGATTCAGCCTCAGCCTGAACTTCCTCAGCCTCTTGAACAACTTCAACAGATTAACCAGATGTTCTTCCTCTGTTTGAGACTTAGCAATCATGTCATCGACATATACCTCAATCTCTCTGTGCATCATGTCGTGAAAAAGAGTTGTCATAGCCCGCTGGTACGTTGCCCCAGCATTTTTCAAACCAAAGGGCATCACCTTGTAACAGAAGGTTCCCCACGGGGTGATAAAGGTCGTCTTTTCCATATCCTCCGGAGCCATTTTAATCTGGTTGTACCCCGAAAATCCATCCATGAAGGAAAATACTGAAAAATGAGCCGTGTTGTCAACTAACACGTCAATATGCGGCAGCGGGAAGTCATCCTTCAGACTTGCTTTGTTTAGATCCCTATAATCAACGCACATCCGAACCTTGCCATCTTTCTTTGGCACAGGCACGATATTAGCGACCCAAGTGGGATAAGTGGTAACAGCCCGGAATCCAGCATCCCATTGCTTCTGCACTTCTTCCTTTATCTTTACGGCCATGTCAGGACGAGTCCTTCTGAGTTTCTGCTTCACAGGCGGGCAATCTTCCCTCAACGGCAGACGATGAACAACCATATCAGTGTCCAAACCGGGCATGTCCTCGTAAGACCAAGCAAATATATCACTGTATTCACGCAGCATCTCAATAAGCTCCTGCTTGATGTCTACTTGCAACGCGGCCCCTATACGGATATTCCTGACGCATTCTTCAGACCCCAAGTTGACAATATCAATCTCTTCCTGGTGAGGCAGAATGACTCTCTCCTCTTGCTTCAGTAACCGACTAAGCTCTTCTGGTAAGTCACTATCCTCCACAATCTCCTCCTCCGCTTGGAAGATCGGGTGCTCGAAGTCTAAACGAGTCATAGGAAGTTTTTGGTCGGTGTCGTCTGAAAATTCATGAATCCTGAGAGGGAAACAGTTAAGTGCTTCAAAATGATGTACAAGCAAAATGCATAACCGCGCTGCCATTTTATTGAGAAAAAAAAACAGAAAGAAAAGGATCACAACATTTGAATGTAAAAACGCCGTCATTTATTGATTATGCAAACATACATGTAAACAGTTAGGCCCTAAGACAAAATCAACGATGCCCGGGCACGGCATGTGATCATACAATGATTGAAAAAAACAATGCATTACTGTTTGGTGACTTGGATGACGTCCTGGATGGACCAGTTGCATAGGCTTTGCCCTGGCGTGCTGGGTCGAATCCATGAGTCCATGTCGCAATCGCTATCCGCTTCCTCTGTATCAGACACGACACTGATTCTTTCAAAGCTAACTCCTCCAGATGTGAACACAACAGGTCCCTTGTACTTAGGCGCACCCTGCGAGGAAGATGGGCGGTACCCCAAGCCATACTTGTCTTGCTTCACCGGGATGTCCAGAACCTGACCCCACTTCTGAGTCTCTCCTGCTTGTACCAACGCCTTGGCTTCTTTATATGAGGAGACTGCCACCTCTAGCCCTTCACTCTTTACTGGAGCTTCTTCTTTAACCTTCACCCCTTCGAATGCCTGACACAGCGTTTCATGAATCTCTCCGTCTACCTCCACGTACTTGAAAGAAGATAAATGACTGACAAGGATGTCCTCTTCGCCACACACCGTCACAATACTCCCCTCAACCATATATTTCAGCTTCTGATGGAGCGTAGAAGTTACTGCCCCAGCGGCATGAATCCAGGGTCTCCCAATCAAACAGCTATATGCCGGCTGAATGTCCATGATGTAAAATACTGTATCAAACACCTCCGGACCTACCTGAATGGGTAACGTTATCGACCCGAATACTGACCTCCTGGTGCCGTCAAAGGCCCTTACTACCAAATCACTAGGTGTGCACAACAACCCCCGAGTATCCAATTTCAGCAGAGCCTTCTTTGGTAACACATTCAACGAAGACCCAGTGTCTACAAGCACATGGGATAAAACAGTGCCCAGGCATTCGATAGAAATGTGCAAAGCATTATTGTGATCACGCCCTCGAGGCGTTAAGTCAAAATCCGTGAATCCCAGTCCATGCCCAGCGTTAACATGCGCCATAACTCCCTCCAGCTGATTAACTGAGATCTCTTGCGGCACGAAGGATGTCTCAAGTACCTTCAATAGGGCATTTCTATGCGCCTCAGAACACAGCAGCAGCGATAATATAGAGATCTTTGACGGGGTCTGCTGCAGGTGATCTACAATCTTGTAATCACTTTTACGGATTAACCTCATGAATTCTTCCACATCTTTGGTTATCGGCTCTTTCTCTTTACTCCCCGAAGATTCCCCCTCAACAACTTTGTTCTTACCTTTAGCAAGCCTCTCTGCTTCATCCTCAGGTGAAGTGAAAATTCTCCCGCTCCGGGTTATACCACCCGCTCCCACTATGTTATCCACGGACCCCACTGGCGGATCATTCAAATCGATCTTCTCCCCATTGCAATACACTTCAGCACCATAACTCCACGGGACTGCCTTTGTGCTTTCAAAAGGGACTGGCTTAGCGTTGGTAATGGTAATGGTCGGCCTTTTCGATGATGCCGAGATTGTCACCGATTTGAACGGAATGGTGATCGTAGCAATCTCCCTACGCTCTTTTTCAGATTCTGTCTCAACAGACTTCTCTCGCCCCACAGCCCTGTCAAACTGCAAAGTTCCTTCATCAATCAAACTTTGAACTCCCCTTCTCAACTTCTCATAGCCCTCAGGTTGAACCAAACAGTCATCACACTCTTCACTGCAACCGGGATAGACTCCTCCTTTCAACAGGCACTGCTTTACGTAACTCAAAGGGGTTTTCAGCTCGCTCACTTCTGAAACCAAGTTCAACTCGTCATCTACCATGATTGTATTGGCCCCAGCCCCACCATGCTTGGGCATTGGCTGCTGCGTGATATTGGGACCGTCCTTCCCGAAGTTAATAGCCGTACTATCAAGCAAATCCTGTACTTTATGCTTGAAAGCTAGGCAATTTTCAATATTGTGCCCTGGTGCACCCGAATGGAAGTCACAGTGCTCATTAACATCGTATCCGACTGGCGGATGGCCAGCTGGTGGTGCTAAGGTCCTCTTCTCGACTAGCTGCAACTTCAACAAAGTTTGAAGGAGTTTTGCATATGGTACCGGCGGCACTTCGAATACTCTCCTCGGTCGAGGGTTCTGAAGCCTGCGCTGATTATTATTAGGCTGCTGCTGAGCCTGCTGCGGTGGCTGTTGTCTCTGCTGCTGAGAAGGCCCTGGAATGGTTACACTTGCGACCTGCGACTGCTGACGCCAGTTCTGACTTTTATTCTTTCGTCGAGCACCGAATACAACATTGGTATCACCCTGCCTTTTACCGCCAAACGTCTTCTTATTACCACCTACGGAATTGGACTCACCCGCTTGAATTTTGCCAATCTTTACCCCGTTTTCAATTCGCTCCCCCATCAATATCAACTCAGAGAAAGTACTCATCGAAAAGTTGAGCAGACGGTCATAGTACATTCCCGAGAAAGTTCCTATGAACATATCCATCATTTCGCGCTCCACCATTGGAGGGTGCACCCTAGCAGCCGGATCTCGCCATCTCTGGGCGTACTCTTTAAAGCTCTCGCTAGACTTTTGAGACATGCTTTGCAACTGGACTCGGTTAGGGGCGAGATCACTATTATATTGATAATGTCTAACAAAAGCCTCTGCCAGCTCTTTCCAGCTCCTGATCTGAGAAGGCTCCAAGCTCATGTACCACTCCAGCGATGGCCCCGACAGGCTATCCTGGAAGAAGTGCATTAGCATCTTTTCATCCTCAGAATATGCAGACATGCGCCTGTAAAATGCGCGCACATGCACCCTAGGGCATGTATCCCCTTTGTACTTGTCAAACGACGGTGCCTTGAATTTCAGCGGGACCCTCAACCCTGGGACTAACCCCATATTCGACATATCCAACCCAAGAGCATTCTAGTTGGCCAACCCGTTCACCTTCTCCTCTAGCAATCTCATCCGATGGTTGTCACCCCTGGCTCTTTCATAGCCTTCATTCTGACCAGAGAACACATCCTCCTGGCGATCCTCCCAGCGAGGTACTGCTTCGTATCCAACATAATCGGCATCGCGGCCCGGACCTGTTTGAACGTACCTGGGGTCATACCTCAGATTACCCATCTCTTGAGTGTTGTATGCACCAACTCCATATCCAAGATTACCATAACCACCAAATCCAGCCTTGGCGCCAGCCATGCTGCCATATCCCATGTTCACACCATTGAAGCCCTGGTTACCATTAATACCATTCATTCCGACATTCTCAACACCCCCATTGAAACCCTGGTTGACATTACCCGCAAATACCCCAGCAGTATCTGCATTGACATTCATATTGCCGGTGTTTCCGCCTCCACCTACAGGGCCAGTTTCTCCAGCATTCAAACCGGTTACGGGAGCAGCGTCAGCACTTTGACGATTCTCAACTCGGGGAGAGGCGGCAATGTTTTCACCCTGCGGTGTCCCGTTGTTTTCATCCCGTGCGACTATCGGTTGAACCAGATTCTGCAGCTGCTCTTGCCCTTTGGCGATAGTCTCCATGGTTTGCATGAGCAGGGCCATCCGGTCACGCATCTCTTGCATTTCACTCTGCACGTTGTCCATGATCTTCTTCTGGTTGATTCTTGTAGAGTAACGGTGGACCCGCTTTTCTGCAATCCTGAAAATACCTGAACAATGCAATGGATAAGATACCTGGATCGCAAACCTGCAATGCAAATATGAGTATGTATGCAAAATGCAATGTGTGCCTGTGCGTTAGGGATTATCATTTCCCGATTCTAGTGTGAGTGTGCCAGTGCAGTGACAGTGCTAGAAAGACAGTGATTGGAACCGAATCATAGAAAACCTCATATATTGAAGAGAAATCCAAGAATACAATACCACTGAGAGTATAATAAGATGGCATGACCTCAACCAACAATCCTGGTGATGGTCAGCACAAATGCAAATAAAGCATACAAGTCAATACATGAAATGATCAAGTACTCCCATGAGCCCGGTACTCTTCTATTAACTTCTTGGTCTCTGGATGGCTTGGTCGGGTAAGCAGCCATTCGACAAGCTGGTTTCCTCTCTTGAGAACACGTCGCACGTCACCAGCAGCTTCCTCCCATGCCCCTGCTCCGAAGCGATCCTCTAACTTCCACTTCTGAGACACAGCTTCATTCCTGCCTTCGATGGCTTTGTTCAGTGCTTTCTGGAGACTGTATCTGGTCATCACTTCTTCTTCGCACTTCTCAATGCTAGCCTTCAACTGCTTCTCGAGGTCAGAAATTTGCTGCTTCAACTTATCTTCCCTCTTCTTGTTGTTGGTCAGGGTAGCATTCCATGTCTTATTACAAGAAGAGATTTCTCGGTGAGCGGCGTCGAGCGCTTTCTTTTTGGCCTCTAGCATGTCGTGGGAGCTTCTGAACTCTTGACCCAGACGTTCGCGCTTTTTCTTCTCCTCAGTCAACTCAGCACCTAGCCTGTTCACTAGTTCGATCTGCTGTTGGAAAGAACGCACGGCCTTATTCTTCTCACTCCGCATCTGAGCTAGCTCCTTCTCTAACTCTTCATTAATCTTCATCAAGGCTTTCTTTTCCTTCACAACTTGCTTGTAGACCTCCCTAGCGACAGTGGTTGGCTCTTCCACCGGAATACGAACGGGGACCGAAACAGCTGGAAATGGCATCAATATCTGTCTGGCTCTCTCTTGAATCCAAACTTTGTAGGGTGCATACGCCTGGCAATCACTCTTCCCCAACAGCGGTTTCCCTTTTCGGTTAATACGTGTCCAGGCATGCCGAAGCTTGGCTAGCAGCTCTCCACTCAAATCACCGGTGAAGTACAGAGATTCCTGTACTTCTTCCTCCTGAGGCGGGTTCTTCAGCGCATATCCAAACTGGCGGACGAACAAATATGGGTTGTAGTTGATGCACCCTTTTCTCCCTATCAATGGAACATTAGGATACCCAACACAACTGTAAACAAGCTCAGACCCCAACAAGTCTCGATCAAACCACTCAATATCTGCAGAAGACAGCCTCATCATACGCTCTGGCCAGTCAGATGTGGTTGCACCATCCACAAAAGGTCCTTTCAGGGGAAGATGGCTCTTAAACCACATAGACAGCAAAGGCACGCAACAAGAGACATTCTTGCCTCTCCTGTTCTCATTCCTGTAGTGCATCGAATGGTAGAAGTCCCTGATCAGTGTAGGCACTGGGTTACCAGCAGCAAACAAATGAAATGCATCCATGTCCACGAAGTTTGGGAAATTGGGAAACAACACTATCCCATAAATGCATAGGGCCAAAATAGCGTTAAAGACCACCCAACACCCATTCTTGGAGTACTCTTGAGCCTTACCAACCAGAAACTGGAGAGAAAAACCGGGAACCCCTCGCCAAGAAGTCATCAACAACTCAGAAGCATTCATATGCAAGGCTTTAGCTAGATCCTCCAAATTGGGCTCAGCGGCAGAGTGAATGAAAGGGACTGCATTCTGAACCGGCAGCTCAGTAAACTCCACATACTCCTCCATGGTGGGCCCCAAGATAAAATCAGCAAACGTGAAACATCTCAAAGCCGGGTCATAGAACTGCATCAGCGTGTACAGCCCATTCAACTCATCATTAGTGGATCTGCGAACCAAACTCAACAGCCGTCCATAACTCTGCCTGAAGCTTCAACGGACATCCTCATCTGCCAGAGAAATCAGACCCAGGAGTGGAGTAATATCGGGAATAGGTAGCTTATAGGCAACTGTCATCCTCAGACCAGCCATGATCAATACTCAGAAGTCCAGACACTAGAACCGGGGGATATGCAAATGCACCTGCAGCACAGACACACGTTAATGGGATGCAATGATAATGATTATGCAAACAATGCAATGCAAGCAACATGCAACAGGGGCCCAGTGCTATAGCTGAGAAGCCTGAACCATATCAAGAGTCTCAGGTAGACCCTCCAATACTCATCAACCCTGGTCTCAGATAGACCCAACCAAAAGCTCCACACTGGTCTCTGATAGACCCATAACATACCTCCAACTGGTCTCTGATAGACCTCATACCATAACTCAGACTGGTCTCTGATAGACCTCACAACTATCCATAAATACCCAGGATCTCGGATCAAAAAATAACCGGTATCTGAAGGTCTAGTTACCTGCATAACCCCAAACCCTCTCACAGGTGGATGTCCTAGTAACTGACAAAGGTATGGCATCCTATGCGGTTGTCGGCGTCACAGACTTTCAGGGTTGATGATACGATTCCCAGAAGGAGTGGCATCATCAAATCCTGAAGAGGCCTCACTTAGCCAACTTCCAAATGATCGGTCCCCAGAGTCGACAATCCAACTAACCAGCAACCCGAGCCACCCAAAGGGCAGGACAGGAGGCCAACCAGAAGAACCTCGTCTGAGTGTAGATTTCGCGGGACACTAGGACATGCAAAGCACGTGCGCGCCCACTAATCTCTACTCTAAGTCTAGGTGCACTCAAGCCCAGGTCCGTCTTATCTCTCAATCATGAAACACCCGTCACACCCCACAATACAGCAATAATAATGATAATATACTGCAGAAATGTAAATACAGAAATGTAAATCCATACAAAAATCCTCGACGGGAAAACAAGCGCTAGGATTGACTCTCTTAAGGGACGTTGGATCCCAAATGCATAAGGACTATCGCAGTCCTTAGCAGCCAGGAGTCCTTTCTTTCCCCAGCAGAGTCGCCAGCTGTCGCTACTACGAAAATCGGCGCCGGATGAACAGAAGAGTCGCCACCGTGCGTTATTTATCCCAACAGAGGGAAAGGAAACGCTCGAAGAAAACCTCGCGAAAACGGGAAAAGGTATGGTCATCGCAACCAAAACCTGGATTCGGGAGTCGGTTACGCAAGGGGAAGGTATTATCACCCCTCACGTCCATCGTACTCGATGGGATCCACGCTTGCTTGGTTTGTACGGATTACATTTCTATCTAAACTAAAGGACGAGGTCTGAAAATAAAATAAAATGACTCGGCAAAGCATCGCACTTTATGCCTACGTATTCCCGTCTGGAACGAGAAATCAGAGTCAACGTAGTTCGCCTAACTACGGGTGAAGGTGGGTGAAGGTTGCTCGCTAGGATATCGCATCCTATGCCTATGTACTTCCACACAGCATGAAAGATCAGAGCAAACGTAGTTCGGGCTACGCACGACACAAGCTGTTCGAGTATCTTTTATGAAAAATCTCACCTCAAACAAGGGTTTTCTTATTGCAAAAAGGTTGATGTTTGTTCAAATCTTTTGACGGAAGAAATGAATTAATCTCTGTTATAACCTTTATTAGTGTTTTTCTGTTGTTTTGAAGGAAGAAGAGATGACACTCTAAAAATCCTAGGGTTGAAAAAGGGGAATAAAATCTACCCTAATGTTATCATGCATGGGTTAACTCCTAATGTCTATCATGCTCCTCTCTTGCGCAGAGAGAAACAGAGATCCTACGGGAATAGACGGAAACAGAAACAGCAGATATATACAATAAAGCAGTAAAATGCATGGATGCAACAATACAAGCGAGGCAAGGGAGTCCCACTCAACATCGAACCTAGAAAACAATAGGCAAAAGTGAACAGGATTCACTTTCAACCCAACAAGTTAAACAACAAACAATACAGTCCGGGAAATTCACACAATACATCAAAAATTAAAACAGCTAAAAGCTAAACAGCAAAACAGTCTTCATCAGCATCTGACTTCATCTTCAGGCTTCAGGCAAGCTTCAGACTTTAATATTCAATCTCCCAGTGGCTTTTCTTCAAGTCCCAACCTCCAAGCTGAGGGATCAATCACAAGAGTGAGTTGGGTGTTAAGCAATTAGTTGACCACCAAGGGTGGCAAACATACTGCTATCAACACATAAGATATTTTCTCTCAAGAGTTCTATCCCTTAGACATTAGCACCAAGCCTTCCAAAGGAAGGGGGTGAATGTCTTAGAGAGACTCTGCATCACAGAGAAGGATGGAGGCAATCAAGACCTTCCATGTTTGAGAATCAAGTTGTCTACTCCAGGGCTCTGCCTAACTCTTAGATCCTACAACTTCAACAGCTACCAGCAAGAGATACTCCTCATCCACTCTGGAAGTTGGTCTTCATTCTCTGATCTTCAAATGGGCTTCATCCTCTCAGATCTTCAGCTCAAACCCCAGGCCCAAACAAACCCAATACCCCACACAGACAAAAACAGTAAACCCTAAAGAGGGCACACCACACAATCAGTCAAACATAAGCAATATACCAATAGCAGTAGGGGAATCCTAATATTTTCTAAGGGATCTATCTTATACCCATAACCCCTATAGCCCCATACCCCAAAATCAAATCAAAAATCCCTAAAAGAAATTATCTATCTCACATATGCTCATCTGAAACCCTAATTTTCATCATGTTATTCACACCTAATCAAATCACCTAAGATTAAATTATAAAAATATGAATTAAATCCTATATACAAGTTGAAGTCCTAAACTAATCAACCTAAAAAGAATGGAATAAAAATGCCAAAGCATCTATTCAAACTAAAATCACCAAATTTGAGTACTAAACTAAACTTATTAAAATGCTATTTACAAGAAAAATGCATGAAAAATATTAAAACAAAATAAAATGCCATTTTTATTATTTAATATTTTTCTAGACAGAATTATTGACCTACCATAAAAAGAACCAATTAAAACTAAGCTATTTTCATTTTTTTATGAATTTTTAAAGGTGTTAAAAATATAAAAGGATTAAAAAACACAAAATAGAAATAAAATGGGGAGCGGGTCTGAACAGCAAGCTCGCCCAGTTCAAATCTTAATGGGCTTGGGAAGTGGGGGCGCGAATATCATTTGCATTAGGCCCAATACGCCTCAGAAAATGAATTGAAAAATCAAAAGAAAATACATGGATCCACGGTGCAAATAGCAGCTCATTTCAGTTAAAAATCAATTGGGCTCGCTGATGGGGGTGGGGATATGAATTTGGATCCAAGGCCCATGCTGATGTTTAAGTGATACGGTGTGTTTCGCTTTGGGTCTCTCCCTCCGTTTTTCAACTTCAAATGTCAGCCACACGATGAGATGAAAAGGTCAAATAATTGAAATGATCCAACGGCCTGTGTATCGTCTTCTCCAACTCAACCTAGGGTTTGCAGAATTCTCTATCCATGCAACCATCTTCAAGCTCCTCGTTCTCCTTCCTCAGCCAACCAAATCCTTCGATCTCAAAACCAAAATTGGCCTACTCAAAGCCCTCTACAAGATCCTATACTTGGATTTTGCTGAAACTCATTGCATAAGCAAGCTCGATAATTGAAAGTTCATGGTACCACTGAATTGCACCTGATGTGCATGATTATAGTTCTTGCTCAAATTACCCTAGAAAGATCTGTGGATTATGGTGAGTATCCTGAGCTAAAAATCTAGCATTATCTTGCCCTAATTCAGAAGTTCTTGATCAAGAAAGTTTCATCACCATGAATCAAACTGTCTCCAATGGCCATAACAGATTGGGTATATGTTCATCTACCTAACCCTAACAATCCTACACCAATGATCTAACCTAAAAACACCTAATTATGGAGATAGGAATGAGATCACCAACCTGCTTAGTAACTATGGCAGAGGTGGTTGCAGGTGGATTCAGTGCTTGTAACCTTTCGAGGATGATCTTGGATTGATGAAGATCTTTCTGTTTGCAAAAATAGTGATGATGAGTGCTTGGATTGTGAGATTCGAATCTGACATGGACCTTTGCAATTTCAATCTTAGAGCTTCAATCCTCCATTGATGCACCTCTAAGCTTGTTTGTTCCCACTCACAATCTTCAATGGATGATGGATGAAGAAAAAGAATGATCTGAATTGATGTAGATTAGAGAATTTCACACTTTCTTACAATGGAAGCAACTATGGAATTCTCTCTTTTCTCTCCCTCTTTTCACCAACCCTTTGCACCAATGGCTTCAGTTCAATATATAGATGAGGATAGGCAGATCTAGAAGTTTCTATATTGATCTAGGAAAGTGTAGAATGTGGTGGAAATCCATGGAAGTTCTCATGACATGATACTTTGAATATCCCTCATCTCATGCATAAACCCTTATAAACTTGTGTCAAAATCTCTTCTCATGAGTTATTGAAAGTGTATGTGTGAAAAAACAAGCCTTTCCTTTCATTATGTTGAGTTTTACAAGGGTGCCTTAATATGCAAGTAACAACATTACAAAGCAAGTCCAATTTTTAACCCCTAAATCAAAAAAGTGGCTGAACCAATGTCTCTAAAATGATGTTTGGAATCAATTTGGTATATTGGATGACCCATTTGGGATTTGTAGATCTCTCAAACCAATTTTTCATTTCAACTTTTTCAACTTATATGCCTTTTTTAGGTCATTTTTCACCAACTTTGGTCAAGTCTCATTCCATGCATTTACAAACTTTCATGACTTATTTAAGAGACTTAAAATGTCATTTTGAGCAACTTTGATGTTGTGAAGTTTTTCATTTGAAGCTTCCTTGTATGAGTTTTAGGCATAGGCTAAGAATGACCTATAATCCTCAGATGACCAAAATACCCTTTGCTTGCCAAGACCATACGTAGAGTTCCCCAAATCATATGAAGGCATACCATACCATTCTAGAAAGATACTATAATAAGGAACAACTCTTATGTTGGCCATAAATCCATTTGAAATATCCTTGAAGGTCAAAAGTTGCTTAGAAGACAGACAACTTTCACAGACAAATTTCAGTGCCCTCAGATGACCTGTAACTTGCAAAAGCTATAACTTGAGTTCTATAAATCATCTTGATGACTTCCACCACTAAAATTAAAGCTATGAAGATACTCTACAAGTTTCATATGGACCAAGAATTCATATGAAGCTTGCATCTTGAGTTACACTGCTTTGAAGTTTGACCTAAATCAGGGGATTTTACACTGAAACCCTAATTTAGTAACTCCAGTTCTCCTTGACTCCTCTTGATTTTTCTTTAGAACAATACCATATCCATATCCATATAGAAAATAATGAATCCCGCAATCTTCAAATGCTCCTTGATGCCCTTCAAAACAAGTCTTTGACTTATGGTTGACCTAGTTAACTGACCCTAGTTGACTGACTTCAACTGAGGCTCTTGCAATCATTCCAATGACTTGGTTCTTCTTCAAAATGATTCTCTAGACTCTTCATAACATCCATACACACCTCATGCTCTTGGCTCATAGCTCCCACACCCTCTGATGATCCCCACACAACCTCAAGATAGGAGAGAACTCACTGATCAACCTGTTAACTCTTCAAAGCCCAAATTCTTTCCTGATGACCTGAGTAGTCTTGAATATGAATGAAACCCTTGGATATACCTCTTGAGATAAGAATAGCACTTGATCCCCTGATTAAGATAGCTTGCTTATGCTATGCAATGCAAATGAATACACTATATACATGATAACAATGCAAATGACTATGCAATTGAAACATAAACCTAGGTTAGAAAAGGTTGGGCAAATTTTGGGGTGCGACACATGGAAGATTGAAGCTTGGCATTGGAAATTGCAAGGGAGCAAAATACAGTCGAATTCAGTGGTACAAGCTGACTACATACAATCTTTTGCAAATAGAACTCCTACAAGCATACAAAGAGTAATCCTGGAAGAGCACAAGAGCTGAAGAGGAGAGAAACTACCTCTGCCATAGCCACCAACCAGGTTTGGAAAACTGCTCCTACACCCGTATTTATGTATTATTAGATAGAATGGTTAGTGTAGAATGGTTAGTGACAATTAGGTTATCAATGCTGGAAAGTTTGAGAGCCATTGGTGAGTTTTGATTATGGCACACGATTTCTTTAAAGATCAAGAACTGGAGTTGTGGCGAGAACAAATTCATGTGCTATAGCTTAGGATGACCAGGGCCACATGGTGAATATTCTGATACCAAGAAATCAAAGATTCATGGAAGTTCAAGAATGACCATTAATGGAACTCACTATCGGGTTTTTAGTTTTAGGTCATTTCAATAGGAACTAGGACCAGGGTTGTGATCAGGGAGAAAAATAGAGTGATTTTGCTTTTTAAAGAATTTAATTTGGTGCTGAAATGAGGGAGTATGGGTTGGTGTAAGTATGCTATTATAGCTTGGATTCCATGGAATGTTTGTTGCAAACCCTAGAGTGAAATGAAGAAGACGACACCGGAATCGTTGGATGAGAGCAAGACCGGTTGACCAAACGAAGATCCAACGGGCACGGTTTAAAATTGAAATTGAGAGGGAGTCTAAAACCAGTAAAACACAGCGTTTCATTAAACGCTCTTGTGGGCTTAGAGTTCTGATTCTTATTCCCACCCCCATACCAAGGCCCATGGTCATAATGCACTAAATTTGGTTACTTTTGACACCGCTAGTTTTTTCTTTTTTCTGTGTTTATTTAATTGTTTTCTGAATTACAACTGGGCTTAGTACACTTGCTAGTCCCACCCCCCAGTTAAGCCCAAGCGCTTTCTTACATTGGATATGATTGCTATCTGCACCCCCATGCTTCATTCTCATATTATAATTTTCTCCAAATTTTATTTCACTTTAAAAATTCATATTAAAATGAAAAATGAATATTTTTTAATGAGACTTTTTTTCCCATTTTCCATTTTCCGTCTAGAAAAATATAAAACCATAAAATATCCATTTTATTTCATTTTTATATTTTTTGCATATTTTTACTTTTAATTGCTTTTTTTAATTCTTTTAGTTGATATGTTGATTTGTAGAATTTAATTAGGGTAGTTCCCTTAGGATTTTGAGTTCAATATTTTTAGGAGGATTAGATGAATGTTTTAGGTTCCCCCTGAATTAATGCCATATTTTTGTGATAATTTTTAGGGTAGTTTTAATTAGGTAATTCTAGATAGGGTAGAATTAGATTAAAACTTTAACATAGGTTAATAACAATTTTAGATTTAGGGTTTGTAGGGAAATTTAGTCTATGGGGAATATATGGGGCTTAAGGGTAGTTATGTAGGGTCCCCTAGCATTTATATTAGGATTTAATATGATAATATGCTATTTTTAGTTGATTTTTGCATTGAATGATTGTTTGTGTGGCCTTTAGGGCAAGTTTTGTTTAGTTTGCTTTGCTGTGGAGTTTTCCTTTGGTTTGAGGAGCTTGGCATCTCATTGTGGAGCATGGTTGAAGACTTGAAGAGGCTTGGAAGAGCTTGAGGAGCTTGTTCTTCTTTTCTTTTTGTTGTTTTAGGGCTAGGAGTAGGAAGAGCTTAGATGCAGATAATTTCTTTCTCAAACATGGATGGTATCATTCACCTCCATTCCTCCCTATGATTCAAAGTCCTTCCAGGGTATACACCTCTCTCCTTTGGAGGGATAAGTGTTATACCTAGGAGGTAGAACTTTTGAGGGAACCTGTCCCTTGATATTGAACCCTTATAGGTCACCTTTGGTGATCAAATAAGCAGTTCAATATCCCCCAGCTTATCCAATAGGTGATTTTCTCTGGTTTTGATTATTCTTGAGAGATGTCAGAGCCTGAGCATGAAGATGAAGACTTCATTGGAGATTGTTGAAGAGGATGAATCCTTGAAGACTGCCAGTCCAGCTGGAGCTTGAAGAGCATGAAGCTCAAGTTGATACTTGAGGATCCTTGAAGATTAGGTGAAGCCTGAAGGTGGAGCTGATCGAGAAGCTGAAGCTTAAGGGGAGAAGATGAGTTGAAACTCATGTTGTAGGGTTGATACCTGGAAAGAAATTGATGAATGAAGTATGAAGACTGAGTTACTGCTGGAGGAGCTGAAGCTTTCTTCTGTTTTTCTTTTATGTATTGTGTGTTTTGCTTGATTTGTCTGTTGCATTAGATTAAGTCCATCTAGAATAAGTAGAATCTAGGAGCATGATTGCATTAGAGGTTGAGTAGCTCCCTCTGCTTGTATTGTTATTGCGTGGCTTTGCTTGCGGGTATTCGGTAGAGCCCAGCTCCCTTGCCCATGTGGTTTGTTTGCCTGATGGCATTTCATTTCTTTTATCTGTATGATTGCAGTTTACTGTTTATTGCTTGATAGCATGTTGTTCATCGTTCAGTATGATTACTGCTATTTCATGACTGGCTTGAGGTTGAGACGAGCTTGTGGAGGCTGAAGCCCCACACACATTTCCTCCCTCACTTGCATTGCATGCATTTTACTTTTAAGCTGATGCTTTGTCTGTTTTGGTGTATCATTGACATGATCCATTAGGACTCTCATTTTCTTGGATAAGGATTTGATGATAGACTTTTAGGTTGAAACCTATGCATGACAACATCTAGGAGTTCCCTGTTCAAACCTCAACCATAGGATGAATCCATGGCATGATAACAGTAGGACTTGATAGTCTCCCTCCTAGTTGGGCCTGTTCTCTTCTCATCTCAAAACAGTTTAAAATACAGTAATCATGAATGATTTCTTTCGTACGTTACGAGCCTTAAGCTATCTGAGAAAGGATTGTGGGAGAGCTTCTTTTCCATAGTCTGGATGTTTATTATGGTACCCTTTGGGTGACATGCGACGCATTCACTCTCAGGTCATAGTCTCTAGTGCGGTTGAAATTGCAAACACAATAAAAAACACTTCTTTCGTAAAAGACAGGAAATAAACTGTAGTTTCCCGAACTACGTGAGCTCTGATCTCTCATGCCTGTTGAGAGTACGTAGGCACAAGATGGCGAAGTCTTGGCGAGCTACCTTCCCCCATAATCCTTCGTAGGCCGAACTACGTTGACTCTGATTTCTCATTCTCTGATGAGAATACGTAGGCATAAAGCGCGACGCTTTGCCGAGTCATTTTTCTTTTCTTTTTCAACCAGCCTTGATAGGTAGATAGAATAAAACCAACCCGTCCAAGTAAACTAACAAGCGAGGATCCCGTCGAGTACGACGGACGTGAGGGGTGCTAATACCTTCCCCTTGCGTAACCGACTCCCGAACCTAGACAATGGTTGCGATGACCTTGTCTTACCCTTTTTCGTCAGGTTTCTCCGATCGTTTCCTTTCCCGCTCTGAGGGATAAATAACGAAAGGTGGCGACTCTTCTGTCATGCCGGCACCTTATTTTCGCGCAAGCGACACTTGGTACTTTGATTATTTTGGTATTCTGGTTTTCTGGATTTCACGTCAGAGCAGAACTTCGAACCTACTCAGTCAGCAACATAACAGTTGCTCTGAATTTATGGAAGCTTTGATCCCATGTCTCTGCATCCATATCATCATAACATGTTCGCATTCTAGAATTCATGCTCATTTATTTCAAACGATCTTAACTTTGGGTCTCGTAGTTGAGTTGTCCATCTATTTTTTGTGGTTTTTCTATAAAAAACTTGAATCAAAGTAGAAAGATTCCTTGGAAATAATAGAACATGACATTTGCATACCCGCATGCATATATACATTCATAACACGTGTTCAAGGATGGGGATTTTTGTTCTGACTTGGACTTCTCTTCAGAACTGTAGACTTGATTTGTCACCACTACGCAACTCGCAGCAACTAGAGGCGGATCATGGATCGGGTACAATCAGAATTGTTGGAAGTCAGAACCCGTATGAATCAGTTTATGGAACTGATGCAAAATATGGCTCAGGGTCAAGAACAGTTAAGAATTCTGGTTCAACCCCATATCGATCCTTCAAGAGCTGAAGACGGTGGTGTTATTCGTCCCAACGAAGGTGTTGCTGGTGGCGCCATTCCTCCTGGTGGAGTTGGTGCTGATGTTGTTTTTCCTCTTGGAGGAGGCACTGGCGTTGTTATTCCTCCTGGTGGAGGTGTTGCTGGTGATGCTAATCCTCCTAGTGGAGGTGGTGTTGGTAGAGGTAGTGTTTGCGCTTTTCATGGAGCTGGTGGGGTTCATGCTCATCATTAGGAACTTTACCTAAAGGAGGATGCATTCTCTATGTATGACTTGGAGGATGGTCTCTCGTAGGAGGTTGATAAAAAGTTTAAGATGATCGAGGAGAGAATCCGGGTCTACGAAAATTAGAATGCTTTGGGAATTGATATAACTTATCTTGGTTTGGTTCCTGGTTTAAGAATACCACATAAGTTTAAGGTCCCAGACTTTGACAAATATAAGGGGACAACCTGTCCCAAAATCCATATCAGAGTATATTACAGGAAAATGTTCGCCTATTCTGACGATGAGAAACTGCTCATGCACTTCTTCTAGGACAACCTACTCGACGCGTCCCTAGAATGGTACATGGGGCTGGAAAGGACCTATATTAGAAGTTGGAGGGATTTAGCTGAGGTATTCATCAAGCACTACTAATATAATAGTGATACGGCTCATAACCGAACACAGTTGCAAAATCTTACTCAAAATGCGAATGGGAGCTTTAAAGAGTACGCCCATAGGTGGCGTGAATTGGCTGCACGAGTTCAACCTCCTATGATGGAAAGAGAGCTTGTGAACATGTTCATGAGCGCTTTTCAAGGTTCCTACTATGATAGTTTGGTTGGTAGTACTTTCGTCGGTTTCTCAGATCTGGTAAGGGCTAGAGAGAGAGAGAGTCAAAAGCGATATCAAAATGGGAAAGATTCAAGTTGCTCCTGGTTCTTCTGAAGATGCAAAGAAACCTTATGTTGGGTTCTCCAAGAGGAAGGAAGGAGAAACTAATGTTATATCTATTCCAACTGCTGCTCAACAGTCGGTTCAGTACCAACAACCTTATGCTCCTTAACAACAAAACTATCCGCCTCAGAGCCAGCATAGGCCTTACAACAACTTAGAAAGAAGGAATGCTTCTCTTCATCCAGTTCCTATGTTGTACAGTCAAATCTTGCCACATCTGATTCAAAACTCATTGGTGGAGCCCAAGACTCTCAAGTCGTTTCCAGAGCCATACCCTTCTGGGTACGATCCCAATGTGGAATATGGATATCATGGAGAATCCATGGGGCACTCAATCGAAGATTACAAAGCCTTCCAAGCCAAAGTCCAACAGTTGATTGATAAAGCATACATATCCTTTCCGAAAGGAAATTTGGTTGTGCATGTCAGCCTCTCATCTATTTGAGCTCGAATACTTCAAGGGTCGTCTTCCAAAGTCAGTGGTCCAGATAGAAGATATCCTCAGAGCTGGCAATCATACAATCACTTTTATCATTTACATTGAATTTTCTTTCCTATTAAGTGCTACATGTTTTTTAATATTGTTGTTTTGAATGGTAGTATTAATGAAGTGATCGTGCATTTTTTTAATTAATCATATCGCATTCGCTCATTTTTCTCATTTATTGCAAAGCACAGACACATGTACCTCCCATTCACTCCACTTTATCAAATTATTGTTTTAGCAAATATTGAAGGGAAGATGATGAAAACGAAATACCCATAATTACTGCTGGTTTGCTTTCAGATAAAGTCCTGCTGTGATGTACATTCATTGTTTCAAATCCCCTAAACACTGGAGAGATAAGGAGTTAGTCCCTTGTTAACCCCTTCGAGCCTAGAATTGGGAGTTTCCTTAGGATTTCAAACCCTAACATTTAACCCAGGGGCGAGGTACTCATCAGTTAGTTTGATCGGGTGTTCAAATTTCAAAAGGATTGTGCATTCGAGGATCAATTTCCTTTGTATTCCTCACACGTCAGGAGGTCAAGAGAACACGAAACCACAATGGTTATCCCTCACTGTGAGGAATGAGGCAATCATAACCCTTTTGGAGAAATCAAGACAAGCCAGCGTCACACGATTTGTTTCAAAAAAAGAATCAAAAGAAAAAAGAAAGAAAGGAAAAAAGAAAGCCCTCTAAGTAGAAACTTGGAAGCAAACGACTTAGGCAAAAGTTAGGGCATCCCGCTGGACTTCAAAATCAGAAAAAAAAAATTCAAAACAAAAAAAATGTCAGTCAGGGCAAAAATTAGGGAATATAAAAAAAAGCAAAAAGGATTGCAAAAGAAAAATCCTCGAGCAGGAACAAGTCGGGTGACTACAAAACACCAAAGACAATAGGGGTGACTATCACTCCGACAACCTTGTGGGTTCCTTAACCATCGCTTATACCCTTCAATAAACATTTTGAAAGGTGAGCACTTGTGACAAGTTAGCTGAACATAGGGCTGGAGATCTTCATAAAGAAGGGGTGGGTAATAGTCAAACTTTGAACCTTTCATCATTTGTTTCTATAACCATGAGTCAGACCATGTTACAACCCTCAAAAGTCCTAATTGAAGTAGGATATATTCTAAAAGCATACTACAACAAGGTTGCGTAAACTGACTCCTAAAGATTTGATAATCTTCTTCTTGCTTTCACTAGCTAAATCAGCATTGTGTTTGGACTAATGATCCATTCATCACACACTATTACATCATTTTAATAATTATTGTTTTTTCAAAATCTGCATGAGAATCGCATTAAAATTACCATTCGTGAATGAACAATTTTTAATTGCAAGTTAGTAATTGACACTAATGAAATTCCAATAAGGAGCAATCAAATAGAATTGGATGATTCAAAAGTATGGATCAGAATCAAGTATACCTTGTAGTCCTTTGGAACTAAGGCATTGATATCTACCAAATAGAGGTAAATAGACCAAGAGTCAGTGGGTCAAAGGCGATCATCTCAAGACTCTACCAAACAGGGGCATGCCATCCAGAGGTTTTGTTGGCTAAGGTTGAATCCCTCTAATGCCCAGTTGTTGCACCCCAAAATTTGACCAACAACTTCTTTACCTAGCTTGTGTTTCATTTCATTCACATTAGCATTATCATTTGCATTTCATAGACATGTATGCAGGAGATCAAGAGGTATGAGTACCAATCAAGAACTTTGAAGATAGCCAAGAAGGTTATTCAAGTGTTCAAGGGTTGATATCTTTGTCAGAGAAGTTAGAAGATCCTCAGAGTGAGTGGTTGAAACCAAGAGTGTGTGCCTCCTAACGTGAGAGTTGTGGGAGCTCCTCAGATGATTATGAAGCCAAGAATGTAGACTTGAAGCCTTGAGAGAGCTTATGAGATGTCTTGAAAGCCATCATGAAGTCTAGACAGGTCATGGTGCAAGTTTAAGAAGACTCAGCCATGAGTGGTGTAATTAGGGTTTGACTGGGTCAACCCTAGGTCAACTGATGATTTAAACAAGGTTGAGGCCTAATTCAAGAGCCATGTGATCATGGATTGATGCATTGAGATTCTATAAGGAGGACTCCAAGGTCAACTCATCATGATTGAAGAGTTTCAGAAGTTTCAAGCTAGGGTTTCTAAGGCTTGACAGTGTAAAATCCCCTAGTTTGACCCCTATCTTCAAGGCAGTTTAGCCCAAGATGTGTTTGTCATCTCATCTTGCCCCCAACATGAATGTTGTAGAGCTTGTGCTTAGCTTTAATTTGAGTACTAGAAGTCCTTTATAGGATTTGTAGAACTCAAGTTATGACTTTGACAAGTTACAGGTCATCTGAGGTATGTGAATCTGGGGCCTTGAAGGTTACCCCACTTGCATCAAACTTTTGCCGAAGAAGGATGATTCCTATGAACTTTTGGTCAACATGAATGTTGTTCCTTATCTTATTAGCTGTCTATAGAGTACTAGAAGTCCTTGATAGGATTTGTAGAACTCAAGTTATGGCTTTGACAAGTCAAGGGCATTTTGGTCATTTGTAGATTACATGTCATTTCAAGTATAAGGCCATAACTCCTATTTCCAAGCTTCAAATGGAAAAATCTTCAACATCAAACTTGCTTAAAATTATGTTTTAAGGCTATTAAGGAGTTCATGAGATGGTGGAAAGGCTTGTAGCTCAAAGTTGCAAAAATGACCTAAAATAAGGACATAAGTTAAATAAGCCAAAGTTGGAAATTGATATTTTAAACCTACACATCCAAACCATGGCATGTAATATATCATTTTGACTCTAGAAAACATTTTGAAAACAATGGTTTATCCACATTTTTGATTTGAGATGCAATTCATGGACTTGCTTTGAAAAGCACTTGCTTGCATATTAAGTAACATATGCATAACTTAAAATTGAGGCATGGGCAAGGAACTTAGCAAGCTAAACCCTTCCAAAATGTCACTAGGGGAGAAATTGAAGAATATTGAGATGAATTTCAAGCTGCAAACAAAATTGAGCATGGCATGATAAGTGATTCAAAATCTCATGACATGAGAAGTGTAAAATCTCATTGGAAGGATCTAGAGGGTTCTAGATCATCCAAACTCCATCTATATATTGAGTAGAATGGATCCATGGCAGAGGTTGGTGAACATTGAAGGTTTGAGCATAGTTTGGAATTGAGTTTTCATAGCTTGCAAGTGCAATCGGTTTCATCAAATTCCTCCATTTCCTTCCATTTTCTTGATTGATTCTTCTTCCATGAGTATCAAGGATTGATTCCAGATCATTTCCAAGAAGAATTGGTGGCTAGATCGTGTGGGAGCAAGTATTTTCAGCACCTGCAACTCTTCATCGTGTTTCAAGATTGAAGCACTTTCCATTGAATCTTTTGCATACAGAAGCAAGGGGAAGTTCAGTGATCGTGTCTAGAAGATTTGAGGGCTTGAAGTGAAGATTTGGTGCATCTGTTATTCAAGAATTTCCAGGTTGGTAACCTTCTTCCTATAGCATGATTTAGGTAGAATTAGGTTGAATTAGGGTGCTAGATTAGTTGTAGAATGGCCTAGGATGGATTTCAGATGGTTAATTGTTGAATTAGAGACAAGATAGGAAGATCACCATTTTCGGTTGAGATTGGGAGATGTTGATTCTTGGGGTTTCAGAAGAAACTAATGGTATGATTGAGTTCATGGCAAGATTTGGAGTGTGTTTCATGTTTTGACCTCTTGGATTGGAGGCCTCTAGGAAGAACTAGGGTTGAAGGGGACGATCAGAGCTCCATCGGCGGTGGCCGGAGCTGGGCGCGAAGCTCAGAGCTTTGAAATGGAGAAGATGAAGTTCTCACCGTTGGATGATGGATTGACCATTGACTGGGAGAAGATCCAAGGGCCACGTTTTAATTCTGAGTTGTGAAGGGTTTCTGAAGGAAACGCTGCATTTCATTAATTCAGGCATTTGGGCTTAGTAAAATAAGTGTTATCCACACCCCCCAGCAAGCCCAACCCATGTTTTTAACTGGAAATGTTTATTTCCTGCACCGCGCGCTTCATTATTTTCATTTGATTTTCATTTAATTTCCATTTAATTCATGATTTTTGTAAAATTCATAATTAATTGAATATTAATCCAATCAAATCCATTCTTTTTGCATATTACTCATGATTGAGTCTATTATTTTTTAGAGAAAAAATATTTTCATTTCATATGATTTCTGATTTAATTGGAATTTTGTATTTTAATTGATATTAAAATGTTTATGTTTGATGCATATTTTTATAGAATTTTGTTTGATCTCATGGTGATGATTTTGAGCCTGAATTTTTGTGTGTGAGTAGCTAAGACATGTATGATCCCATAGAATTTTTCTCACATTTTTGTGATGAAAATAGGTGTGCTTTCTAGATTGATGTTTAGATGCTTCCTTTTTAGGGTTTTAGGTTGATACCTTGTAATGTAGGATTTAGTTCTAGGTCCAAATTGATGATTTGATCTTTGAAACTAATGTGATAGAGTCATGATTGACCTAGGTTCCCATAGTAATTTTTGTAGGATTTTACAATTGGTTCTAGTATTTTAGTTAGGACTAACTTTAGTACTAGGTTTTAGGTGATCCTAATTTACTAATTCAACTAGTTTAACTCCTTTAATTCCCTTAGATTAGGGTTTGTGCTTGGTTTGCCTTTGGTTGAGATTGAAGACAAGTTTAAGACAAGGTGAGGAGGCTTGGGGTTGCTTGAAGTTGCTTGGAGCTTTGGATTGTTTGTACCTGAAGGTATCTGGTGAAGATTAGGAGATAGGACATAGGGAGAGCCTTGTAGTTAGAATGATTTCTTTCTTAAATATGGAAAGCATCTTGTGCTTCCATTCCTCCCAATGACTAAAAGTCCTTCTTAGATATTCACATCCCTCCTTTGGAAGGATGAATGGCTTTATCTGGGAAGTAGAACTTTGAGGGAACCAGTCTCTCATAAATGATGAACCCTTGCAGGCTTCCTTTGGTTGTCAGTAAGCTGTTTATCATTTCCTCTCACTCTGTTAAATCAACTATCTTCTGGTTTGAGTATCTTGAAAGATGTTGGGCTTGAGTTTGAAGATGAGGACTTCATTGAAGAGTGTGGAAGAGGATGATTTCTTGAGCATTGCCATTATAGCCGAAGCTTGAAAAACAAGAAGAACAAGTTGATACTTGAAGGTCCAATGGAGATTGAAAGAAGAGCTGAGGCTTAAAGAATTGAAGGATGAAGTTGACACTTCCATGTGATTGAAGATTACTCTGAGAACCTGAAGCTTGTAAGAGGAGAAGACCAAGTTGAGACTGGCAAAGCAAAGCAAGCTTGAGAAGCTTGAAGACCAAGTTAATACTGATGAAGCAAAGAGAGCTGAAGCTTGAAGACTGAGTTGATACTTGTGAAGGAGATTCAATTGAGATTGAGTGTAGATCTGAGGCTTGAGGAATAAAAGATGAGTTGATACTTACATTGAAGCATTGAGAGCCTAAAGGAATCAAGTTGACCCTTGCAGGTAAGAGTGAAGCCTGAAGGTGGAATTGACTGAAGAGCTGAAGCTTGGAGAAGAGAAGATAAGTTGAAGCTTATGTTGATGGGTTGAAACATGGGGAAGCAAATTGATATTTGTCATGAAATAGGATAGCCTTGAAAGGTGGTTGAAGTCTGAAGACTGGGTTGCTGTTAGAAGAGCTGAAGCTTGGAATTGAGAGAGAGAGTTGTTGACCTGCTTTCTTGTCTGTTTTCTTTTCTATATTGCTGATGTGCCTTATTTGATTTGCTTGATGCATTAGAATAAGTCCATGATTAGACTGACTTTAATCTAGGAGCATGATTGCACTAGAGGTTGAGTTGCTCCTTTTGCTTGTATTTTTACTGTATGGCTTTGCTTGCGGGTATTCGGTAGAGCCCAGCACCCTTGCCCATGTGGTTTTGTCTTGCTTGATAGCATTCCATTTTATCTGTATGATTGCAGTTTACTGATATTTTGCTTGACAGCACTTTATGTTATTTCTTCTGTATGATTACAGTAATTCATATCTGGCTTGAGGTTGAGATGAGCTTGTGGAGGCTGATGCCCCACACACATTTCCTCCCTCACTTGCATTGCATGCATTTTACTGTATTATTGTTTACTGTTTAAGCTGATGCTTTATCTGTTTCTGTACCATTGACATGATCCCTTAGGACTCTCATTTCCTCTGATAAGGAAGTGATGATAGAACTTTAGGTTGAAACCTATGCATGATAACTTCTAGGAGTTCCCAGTTTCAAACTTCAACCATAGGATGAATCCTTGGCATGACGACATTAGGACTTGATAGTCTCCCCTTATTTGAGCCTGTTCTCTTCTCATCTCAAAACAGCTTAAAATACAGTAATCATGAATGATTTCTTTCGTACGTTACGAGCCTTAAGCTATCTGAGAAAGGATTGTTGGAGAGCGTCTTTTCAACAGTCTGGATGTTTAGTATGGCACCCTTTGGGTGACATGCGACACATTCACTCTCAGGTCATAGTCTTTAGTGCGATTGAAAACAAACTTCTTCCGTAAAAGACTGAAAACAAACTTCAAACCTTTTTGCCCCGTGGGCCCATAATTCAAAGGAAAGTTTTTCTGAAGAAAAGAGTGTCGTTAAACTTCAGCGCCAACGCAAACAGGCTTCGTCCCTAACTGCTGGAACTGCTGTTTAACCCTACTCGATAAAACAGATGAATCTGAATTCCCGTAATCCGTAGTACCCCGAACTACGTAAGCTCTAATCTCTCATACCTGTTGAGAGTACGTAGGCACAATACTGATGTATTGGCGAGCCACCTTCCCCGTAACCCGTAGTAGGTCGAACTACGTTGACTCTGATTTCTCATTCTCTTATGGGAATACGTAGGCATAAAGCGCGACGCTTTGCCGAGTCATTTTCTTTTCTGTTTAAGCTAGGCTTGATAGGTAGATAGATAAACCAACTTGTCCAGTAAACACAACAAGCGTGGATCCCGTCGAGTACGACGGACGTGAGGGGTGCTAATACCTTCCCCTTGCGTAACCGACTCCCGAACCCAGACAACGGTTGCGACGACCTTGTCTTACCTTTTCGTCAGGTTTTTCCGATCGTTTCCTTTCCCGTTCTGAGGGATAAATAACGAAAGGTGGCGACTCTTCTGTTTTGCCGGCACCTTATTTTCGCGGAAGCGACACCAGTCAGAACGAGTTAAGTCGCTTCCACGCTCATACCAGAGCATGTCACCTCAAGAGCTGACTAAGATCAGTTGTCCTCGAGAGCACAACAAAGTCAACCATTCCGAGAATTGGATAATCGGAGGCAGCCCGTGTCAAAGTTTAGAGTATTGGGGTAAATATTTCAGTGATATTCTGGGACTAGATACAAATATCGTTAAACACAAACTACCATTCAATCTAGAATGCCCACCGATTAAGAAGAAATTAAGAAGGACTAGACCTGACATGACTCTCAAAATAAAGGAAGAGGTTAGAAAGCATTTCAATGCAGGGTTCTTAGCTTTTGTAAAATTTCTAGAATAAGTAGCCAATATTGTACCCGTATCGAAAAAAGATAGGAAAGTCAGAATGTGTGTGGACTATCAAGATCTTAATAGAGCAAGTCTTAAGGACGATTTTCCGTTTCCACACATTGACGTATTGATGGATAACATTGCTCAGTTTTTAGTCTTCTTATTTATGGATGGGTTCTCCAGTTATAATCAAATCAATATGGCTCCCCTGGACATGGAGAAAACCATTTTTATCACTTCTTAGGGTACCTTTTGTGTCGTACCTCAAAAAATACGATCCCCGTGATAGACGCAGAAAAAAAAACGTTCGAACAGAGTCGTCGTCGAACTTTATTCATTCTAAGGAAGGAATAAGAAAATATCGATAAAACCTTTAAAGAGATAAGAACATGGTTATCGCAATCAAATTCTAGGTTCGAGAGTCGATTACATAAAGGGAAGGTATTAGTACCCTCTACGTTCGTTGTACTCAACGAGGTCCTCTTGATTCGATTCGAGAGAAAAGTTAGCTATGCTTCTTTGTTATCTTCTAAAGATTCGCTTCTAAGGGGAAAATGGATGGTTTTTATTAGGGTGATCGCCAAGGATTGGGGCCCTTGTGCCTACGTACTCCCTCGTGCAATGGGAAAGTCAGAGCATCGTAGTTCGTGGGACTATGGTTGGTTTGTGTATTTTATGAATGAGTTGTTTAGAGGGTACTAAACATTATTCTTTTAGGAAATAGTTTTAGACGCGCGACAACGGAGAGTTGAATTAATGTATTTGTATTTTAATTGGATGACGATCACTCAAAGCTTAAGAAAGTCTCCTCGGGCCCAAGTGATCGGGAAAGCGAGTCGAAGATTCGACTCTCTCTCTTTTTCCACCTTTGTTGTGAAAGGATTTTGATATAGTTAGAGTATTTTATGAATGATGATTACTTGAGGCTTAAGAAAGGCTCCTCGGTCCCAAGTAATCGGGAGAATGAGTCAAAGACTTGAATCTTTCTCTTTTTCATCTAAGTATTAGGAAAATAGGTTTTGATTTCATTTATTATAAAAAATAGTTGGATGTAGAGTCGTGCTATAAATTTTTTTTTGAGAAAACAAATTTTGAACATAAGAAAGACTCCACGGGGCCAAACAATCGAGATGTGGAATCGAAGACTCCATTCCAACTTACTTTTCATCTTTTATTGAAATTGTCTACAAGTATGGTTAAGTGTATTAATTTGACTTTGATAAAAGTTCTCGATGTTGATCGAGGTTTAAATTTGCATACAAAATGATTAAGGTTTGAACTAGTCGAAGGGAGGTCCTATTGGTATAAGGTAAGGTCGATGGCGAGGCAAAAGCGCTCGACTTAAAAAGGTAATGGAACTTGATATGTGGATCAAGTATGCTTGAGAATAAGTTAATGTTTAAATAAGTTTGTTTTGAAAATACTTGACGTTGGATCAAGTTTATTTGTTCTTTTAAAAAAGGTTGATTTTAATCTTGTGCTAAACTAGATAAGTAAAGACATTACATCTCATGGGAGGAGAGTACATTTGCTCAAATGGGATCAATACTGAATGAGGTGAGGAAATCTAAGACTAGGTTATCTTAATAGTTGTTTGTAGTGAAAATATTGAAAGTGTGAGAAAATTAGATTAGCCTTTAATTAAAAAGTAGAGCCATTATAATTTTTTGTGTGGTTCTCTTCTCTATTCTTTTTTACTTTCTGTTGCATTATCATTGATATATATATATATATATATATATATATATATATATATATATATATATATATATATATATATATATATATATATATATATATATATATATATATATATATATATATATATATATATATATATATATATATATATATATATAAAAGCAATATATATATATATATATATATATATATATATATATATATATATATATATATATATATATATATATATATATATATATATATATATTGCTTATATATATATATATATATATATATATATATATATATATATATATATATATATATATATATATATATATATATATATATATATATATATATATATATATATATATATATATATATATATATATATATATATATATATATATATATATTGCTTAAGCATTTCTTCTTTACAATCTTCATGCTTAGTGGTTATGAAAAATCATAGCTTTCAACATTTATTTTTTCCCACCATACAAGGCCTCTAAGCCTATCACTAAAGTAGAGGGATGATCCACTGTCGTGCACGGATGAAAAACGAGTATTTTTTTTTAAAATGTAGTAACGGTAACGACAACTCGAGTATCATTCTCAAAAGGATTCTTATAATGTTATTAACCAATAAAGTAACGGTTTATGGGGGGTTTGAGTTTCGATTAAAAGAAAAATTGTGCATTTAAGTGATTAAAATAAGTGATTATAAAAATAAGTTAAAAAACTGATTCAGATTTCGACTTATCATCGGCTATTATAACACCAATCCTTAAGCGAATTCGATCCTATTCGATTATGATATCAATTAGATAAGCACTTATCAAAATCAAATGAGTTATGTTCCTATTTACCGAATTAAGCAAACGGTCAAGAATATGATGAGTTAACGAATTAAGCAAACGATAACACACAATTAAATTTAGGAACATGCATACAATCAAATTTAATCAATTCTATCCTATGAACAAAAAGCGAATTAAGCAAACAACTGCAATCAAATTAAGCAAAAGACTTCATAGAAAAGGATTGAAAGAAATCGAATTTAAATTGGATTTGCCCGTGGGAATTAGTTCTCCATTACAATTGTAAAAAGCAAAGTAAAATTGTGAAAAAAAGGTGAAAAAATGTGATGAACAGTAGCACGACTACTACTAGGTATAGGGAAGTATAACAAAATCTGGTTTTAACCCAACTGGGTCAAAAAACATAAAAAAACCGGCCCACAATTAAATATTTCTAACGACAGATTTTGGGTTCTGAATTCAACGAATTATTTGAGCCTGCTACACTCCGAATAAGCTTTTGCCTCAAACATGAAAGTTGCAGCTCTCTGTCTTAGTTTTCCAACGTCTATTAGAACACGCAAATTCGATTCTCGTAGATCCAGTTATAATCCAAACAGTGGACATATATCAAATAACCGTTAAAGTTGAGAATAAGCTGCGAAAATAGATTAAAGGCAAATAAAGACTTAATTTTAAAAACATATAAAACAGTAAAATAAACAAAACAAATTAAAAAAATGCCTAAGTAAAAACATAATAAAATGTGCATAGAGATGCCCTGATCAAATTCCCCCACACTTGAACTTTTGCACTCTGAGCAAAATAATATCAATACTCATGAAAAACAATAGCATTCGGGTACTCATTCTAGGCTACAAATTCTTATTCGGTCAATATTGCATCGATAGGTACTAATTTTGCATAATAATGATATCGTAAGAACACAAATCCGCAATTATGTAGTCATAAACCTCCCTTCTATACAAACCAATCTGAATCATGTTAGTATGCTTCAGCCTAACTTACGCATCCTCCTTTTTGCTCTCTTTCATTTTGATGCAATCACATTAAGCCTGTTATCTATTCACACACATGATAAATAAGCTTGTTAGTGACTATAATTCATATCTTGTCAACAATTCAAAATTAACCACTTTAGCAACAACAATATTTTTTTAAGGTTTCAGAACCGTTAGCCTAAGTGACCAGGTGAGGGCCACCTAACTTAAAAGGAGGAATCCTATTTAGAATTCTTATTAAGCACATGATTGTCGCCAGCTGTCGCTTCCGCGAAAATAAGGTGCCGGCAAGACAGAAGAGTCGCCACCTTTCGTTATTTATCCCTCAGAACGGGAAAGGAAACGATCGAAAAAACCTGACGAAAAGGTATAAGACAAGGTCATCGCAACCATTGTCTGGGTTCGGGAGTCGGTTACGCAAGGGGAAGGTATTAGCACCCCTCACGTCCATCGTACTCGATGGGATCCACGCTTGTTGTATTTATCTGACGGGTTGGTTTTATCTATCTACCTATCAAGGCTGGTCTGAAAAGAAAAGAAAACGACTCGGCAAAACGTCGCGCTTTATGCCTACGTATTCTCATAAGAGAATGAGAAATCAGAGTCAACGTATTTCGACTAACTACGGGTTACGGGGAAGGTGGCTCGCCAATACGTCAGTATTGTACCTACGTGCTCTCAATAGGTATGAGAGATCAGAGCTTATGTAGTTCGGGATAATACGGATTACGGGAATTCAGATTCATCTGTTTTATCGAGTAGGGTTAACAAACAGTTCCAGCAGTTGGATATACGCAGCTCGACCCTTGGAGACTTAGGCGTTACCGTTTGCGGTAGAACTAGAAGTTAACGACACTCTTTTCTTCAGAAAAGCTTTCCTTTGACTTATGGTCCCACGGGGCAAAATGGTTTGAAGTTTGTTTTCTGTCTTTTACGGAAGAACTGTTTTTATGGATGTTTGCAACCAATATCGCACTAGAGGCTATGACCTGAAAGCGAATGCGTCGCATGTCACCCAAAGGGTGCCATAATAAACATCCAAGCTGTCGAAAAGAAACTCTCCGACAACCCTTTCTCAGATAGCTTAAGGCTCGTAACGTACGACGTCAGTTAACCTTTATTACTGTATTTTGATTTGTTTGAGATGAGAAGAGAGAACGAACAGGTCCAACTAAAGGGAGACTATCAAGTCCTAATGTTGTCATGCCAAGGATTCATCCTATGGTCGAAGTTTGAAACAGGGAACTCCTAGAAGTTATCATGCATAGGTTTCAACCTAAAGTTCTAATCATCACTTCCTTATAAAAGGAAGTGAGATTCCTAGAGGATCATATCAATGATAAACAGAAACAGATAAAGCATCAGCTTAAACAGTAAACAGCAAACGACTGTAAAATGCATGCAATGCAAGTGAGGGAGGAAAGGTGTGTGGCGCAACAGCCTCCACAAGCTCATCTCAACCTCAAGCCAGATATGAATAACTGCAATCATAAAGGAAAATAAAATGCCATGCTATCAAGCAAATCACAAACCACACAGGCAAGGGAGCTGTGCTCTACCAAATACCAGCAAGCAAAGCCACACAGTAAAAATACAAGAAGAGGGAGCAACTCAACCTCTAGTGCAATCATGCTCCTAGCTTAAAACAATCTAAACATGAACTTATTCTAATGCATCAAGCAAATCAAACAAGTCACATCAATACAGTTACACAGAAAACAAACAGACAAGAGAAGAAAGCAGATCAACAGCTTCCACAGCAAAGCTCTCCTCTGACAGCAGTTCAGTCCTCAGACTTCAACCACCCTTCAAGGCTATCATCTCCAATAGCAAATATCAACTTGCTTCTCTGAGCCTCCAGCACATCCACATAAGTATCAACTTATTCTTTCTTCTTCAAGCCTCAGCTCTTCAGTAAATTCCACCTTCAGGTTTCAACCCTAATATCAACTTGGCTCCTTCAGGCTCTCAGTGTACCAACATAAGTATCAACTTATCCTTTATTCTTCAAGCCTCAGCTCTTCACTCAACTTCAATGTGATCTTCTTCACAAGTGTCAATTTGGTCTTCTAGACCCTCAAGCTTCAGCTCTCTCCTTCTTTACCAGTATCAACTAGTTCCTCTTCATCTACAAGCTTCAGCTTCTCAGAATAATCTTCACACACAAAGAAGTATCAACTTTATCCTTCAATCTTCTTCAAGCAGGGAACTCCATCCTCTAGCAAGGGAGAAAGATTCATTTATCAAGAGCAAAGTTTGGATGATTGGTAGCAGAGTGAAGAACAAAGGTCACCACTAAGCATCCTATCATCAGAGAAAGGGACCCTCAAAGGTTCTACCAACATGCAAAGAGCCACACATCCTACCAAAGGATGGATGAGGCCTTTACAAGGGGACCTTACATCATAGGGAAGAATGGAATTGGTCAACATATTCCATGTTTATGAAGGAAGAGAACTATCTAGAAGCTCTGCCTACAAAACCCTAATCTTAATACCTAATCAATACTACACCAAAAGAAGGGAAGATCCTCACATCCAAGCCTCTTCAAGCAATCCAATGCATCTTCAACTTGCCTTCAACATCAACCAAGAGCAAAAGAAACAAAACCCTAATCTAAGGGAACTAAAGAAGTTAATCTAGTTGAATTAGTACATTAGAATCAATCGAAAATAGAAAACTACCTTGAAAATTCCTACAAAAATTCCTAAGGTATCCTAATTCAATCATGAATCTATCATACAAAATTCAGAGGTTGAATCATCGACCTAGTCCTAAAAATAAAATCTAAACCACAAGGTATCAACCATAAACCCTAAAAATGGAGCTCTTAAAGATTTCAACCTAAACTACCATTTATGTTCATCACAAAAATGTGAGAAAAATCTATGGGGAGCATGCATATCTATGCTAACTACTCACAAAAATTCAAGGCCAAAATCATCATCACATGATCAAACCAAATTCACCAATATCAAGCATCAATCATGACTATTTTAATATCAATTAAAATGTAAAAATTCCCATAAAATCAGAAAATGCATGAAATAATAATATTTTTTATCTAAAAAAATACTATATCCTATCATGAATCCAATGCAAAAAGAATGGGATCAATTGAGTTATTTTTCCATTTATTATGAATTAATCAATATCCATGAATAAAATGAAAAATAATATGAAAATCCAAATAAAATGATAAATGCATGGTGTGGAAAGCAATAGAAATCAATTCATTTTATGGAATGGGCCACAAAGGGGGTGTGGGTATCAACTAATAGCCTAAGCCCAAAATCAGCAAACAAATGAAACGCTGCGTTTCATTAAAGTCAGAACTCTTCACAAATTGAAATCCATTCGTGGCCATTGGATCATACCTTCAGTCAAAGTCCAACCCCAATCTGATGGCTATCAAGTCATCTTCTTCCTTTTAAATCCCTGCAACTCAGGCCACCTGCGCGCCCAAAGTCACCGCCGGTGACATTTTCCAATCACCATTCCACAACCCTAGCTTGCTATAGAATCCACCATAGGCCACGATTCCTTGATCAAACTTGTCCCAAATTTCACAAGGAACTCAATCATACCATTAATTCTCTCTGAAACCTCAAGATTTGCAAGAACCACATCTCACCCGAAAATGGTAACAACCCTAATTCGTCACTAATTCTTAAATTAAGGATCTGAAAACCTTCCTACATCAATCCACAATGCATCTAACACCCTAATTCCTCTTAATTCTAACTAAATCAAGCTGGAGATGGAAAGTTATCAACCTGAAAATTTCGTGTGCACAGAAGTAGCAAGCCTTCAAATCAAGCCCTCAAATGCTCCAGACTCCTTCAGTGAATCACTTCCAAGCTTCTGTATGTAATAGAATTGATTGAAATGGCTTCAATCCTTGGAACCAACTCTGAGTTGCAGATGGAAAAAAACTGAGTTCAAGAACACCAATCAGCCACGAATTTCCCTTGATTATGATCTGGAATCATTTCCTAGCATCCATGGAAGAGATTGCAATCAAGAAAATGGATGGAAAGTGCATGGAAATGAGTAACCGAATTCAGTTGCAAACAAGAAAGTTTCAATCTCAATCTTTACTCTCTCCTTCAATCATCAGCAACCTTGGCCTTGGATCACCTCTACTCAATATATAGACCATGTATGGATGATCTAGAAACCTATATATCCTTCTAATGAGAAATTCAATCTCTCATGCCATGAGAATTTCAATCACATGACATGGTGTGCACCATTCTGTTAGCAGATTGTAATCACTCTCATTCCTTTCCAATTTCTCTCCTAATGACATTTTGGATGTGCTTGGATTGAAAGAGACCTTGATTATGCCTTGAATTTAGGTTTTGCAAATGTTACTTATGATGTAAGTAACTACTTTTCAAAGCAAGTCCACAAATTAAACTTCAATTCAAAATTCTGGCTGAACCAATGTTCTTAAAATGTGTTTTAGAGTCAAAATGACATATTACATGCCTTGGTTTGGACATGTAGGTCAAAAATATCAATTTCCATCTTTGGTTCATTTGAAAATCCTCCTTACTTTAGGTCATTTTTGTAACTTTGAGCTACAAGCATTTCCAACATCTCATGACCTCTTGACTACCCTTAAAACATTATTTTGAACACGTTTGATGTTGAACATTTTCCCATTTGAAGCTTGGAAATAGGAGTTATGGCCTTATGCTTGAAATGACCCATAATCTCCAAATGACCAAAATACCCTTGACTTGTCAAAGCCATAACTTGAGTTCTACAAATCCTATCAAGTACTTCTAGTACTCTCTAGAAATATAAGAGGATAAGGAACAACATTCATGTTGACCAAAAGTTCATAGGAATCATCCTTCTAGGCCAAACGTTTCATGCAAGTTGGGTAACTTTCAAGCTCCAAATTCACATACCTTAGATGACCTGTAACTTGTCAAAGTCATAACTTGAGTTCTACAAATCCTATCAAGGACTTCTAGCACTCAAATTAAAGCTAAAATCATGCTCTATAACATTCATGTTGGGGGAAAGATGAGATGACAATCACATCTTGAGCTAAATTTCCTTGAAGATAGGGGTCAAACTAGGGGATTTTACATTGTCAAGCCTTAGAAACCCTAGCTTGAAACTTCTCAGACTCTTCAATCATGATGAGTTAACCTTGGAATAATCCTTATAGCATCTCAATGTGTCAATCCATGATCACATGGCTCTTGGATTAGGTCTCAACCTTGTTCAAATCATCAGTTGACCTAGGGTTGACCCAGTCAAACCCTAACTGCACCACTCATGGCTAAGGCTTCTTATTCTTGCCCAATGACCTGTCTATGCTTCATGATGGCTTTCAAGACATCTCATAAGCTCTATCAAGGCGTCAATTCCACATTCTTGGCTTCAGAATCATCTGAGGAGCTCCCACAACTCTCAAGTTAGGAGGCACACAACCTTGGTTTCAACCACTCACTCTGAGAATCCTTTAACTTCTCTGACAAGGATATCAACCCTTGAACACTTGAATAACCTTTGAGCTAGCTTCAAACTCTTGTATAGCTCTTAATTGGTAATCATACCTCTTGATCTCCTGCATACATGTCAATGAAATGCAAATGATAATGCTAATGTGAATGAAATGAAACACAAGCAAGGTAAAGAAAAGTTGAGCAAATTTTGGGGTGCAACACCTTTTGGCATAGTTCATGTACGGCACCAAATTCGATTGACGAGTCTCCCACTCCCCTTTAATCTGGTTGATCACAAGCGCCGAGTCACCATATACATCTAGGTTCTTGATTCTCAAATCAATTGCCTCTTCTAGACCCATGATGCATGCTTCGTACTCCGCTTCGTTATTGGTAACCGGAAATTTCAGTCTTGCGGTGAACGGGATGTGGGATCCATGAGGAGTCGTGATGATCGCCCCAATGCCACTTCCATAAGAATTAACCGCCCCGTCAAATATCAATTTCCATTAGGATTTCCTATCCGGACCCTCGTCGGGCAACGGTTCATCGCAATCCTTCGCTTTGAGAAACATGATATCCTCATCAGGGAATTCAAATTTCATCGGCTGATAATCTTTGATCGGCTGTTCGGCAAAGTACTCAGACAATACGCTTCCCTTGATGGCCTTTTGGGAAACATACTGAATGTCATATTCCGTCAACACCATTTGCCATCTGGAAATCCTGCCCGAAAGCGCTTGCTTCTCGAAGACGTACTTGATTGGATCCATCTTCGAAATTAGCATGGTCGTGTGATTGAGCATGTACTGTCGTAAACGTTTGGCAGCCCAGGCTAATGCACAACACGTCTTCTCCAGCATCGAGTAACGAGATTCACAGTCTGTGAACTTTTTACTCAAATAGTAAATGGCATGCTCCTTTCTGCCCGTCTCGTCGTGCTGACCGAGAACACACCCCATACTATTCTCAAGAACTGTCAAGTACATGATTAAGGGCCGTCCAGCCACTGGGGGTATCAAGATTGGAGGTTCCTGCAGATACTGTTTTATCTTATCGAATGCCTTCTGGCAATCCTCGTTCCAGATAATCGCCTGATCTTTCTTTAACAGTTTGAACATCGGTTCACACGTGGCCGTGAGCTGAGAGATAAACCTGGAAATGTAGTTTATTCTGCCCAGGAAACCACGAACTTCTTTTTCTGTTTTTGGCGCTGGGATTTCTTGTATTGCTTTTATCTTTGCAGGATCAACCTCAATGCCTCTTTCGCTCACGATAAACCCTAGTAGTTTTCCAGACCGTATTCCGAAAGTACACTTGTTAGGATTCAGCCTCAACCTGAACTTCCTAAGCCTCTCAAAAAGCTTCAGCAAATTGACCAGGTGCCCCTCCTCCGTTTGGGACTTCGCAATCATGTCATCAACATAGACTTCAATCTCATGGTGAATCATGTCATGAAACAAAGTGACCATTGCTTGTTGGTAAGTGGCCCCCGCGTTCTTCAGACCGAAAGGTATTACCTTGTAGCAAAATGTTCCCCAGGGTGTAATAAACGTAGTTTTCTCCATGTTCGCCGGTGCCATCTTGATCTGATTGTAATCGGAGAAGCCATCCATGAACGAAAATACGGAGAACTGAGCTGTATTGTCGACCAACACATCAATATGAGGCAACGGGAAATCATCTTTAGGGCTCGCCCTATTCAAATCCCGATAATCGACGAACATTCGCACCTTACCGTCCTTCTTCGGTACAGGTACTATGTTGGCGACCCACGGAGGGTAAGTGGTGACCGCTAAGAAGCCAGCATCAAGCTGCTTCTGCACTTCTTCTTTGATCTTAACGGCCATATCTGGTCGTGTCCTCCTAAGCTTCTTCTTGACGGGAGGACAATCTTCTCGCAGCGGCAAGTGATGGACCACGATGTCAGTATCAAGCCCGGGCATATCCTCGTATGACCAAGCAAAGACGTCACTATACTCTCTTAGCATCTCGACCAATCTCTGCTTGACATCACTCTGCAATGCAGCCCCCATCCTGACGTTCCTGACAAGTTCCTCAGAACCTAGATTCACAATCTCGATTTCTTCCTCGTGAGGCAGAATAACTTTCTCTTCTTGTTTCAACAAGCGGGCCAACTCCTCAGGAAGGTCTTCGTCTTCATCAATCTCTTCTTCGGCTTGATAGATCGGGCAATCAAAGTCGAAGTGAGTCGTAGAAGGTCCAGAGTCGATGTCATCTGCTATGTGGATCCTGCAATAACAAGGGTTAAGCTTAAAACAAGGATATTCATGTTAGCACAAACCCCATTGCCATTTTATTGTTTTTCAAAACAAATATAAAACAGGAATAACAGAGATCACAACATTTGAATACGAAGAAAAATGACTTTTGATTTATTGGTAAAATGCATGTACATAATCAAACGAGGCCCTGACAATAAAACCACTATGCCCCGGGTAGGACGTAGGGTTGTACAATGATTGGAAAAAGTAAATCATTACTCTTTGCTTGTCATTTGGATGATATCCCTGACGGACCAGTTGTTGAGGCTCTCGCCTGGCTTGCTTGGCTGGATCCAAGAGTCCAGGTCGCAGTCGCTGTCTTCGTCGTCTTCAGACACTGCGTTGACACTTTCAAATATCACTCTGCCACTGGTAAACTAGATCGGCCCTTTACCTCACGACGCACTGCTAGAAGAGGAGGCTTCAGCTGCAGGAGAATATCCTAACCCAAACTTGTCTTACTTGTTAGGTATCTCTAGAATTCGCCCCCAGCCAGGGGTAGATCCGGCTTGAACAACGGCCAGGGCTTCCTTGAAGGAAGAGAGAGTCATCTCTGGCTTCTCAGTGATTGCAGGAGCTACGCTCTTGACTTTAACAACTTCGAACGCTTGACATAGGGTTTCGTGGATTTCCCCATCCATCTCCACATACTTGAAGGACGACAAATGACTCACCATTATATCTTCCTCGCCACATACAGTCATGATGCTTCCTCCCACAGCATACTTGAGTTTCTGGTGCAACATGGAGGTCATGGCGCCAACAGAGTGGATCCATGGCCGGCCTAGGAGACAGCTGTAGGAAGGCATGATGTCCATAATGTAGAATACTGCGTTGAACGTTTCCGGCCCAACTTGGATCGACAACGTCACCTCCCCGAAAACATGACGTTTGGTTCCATCGAACGCTTTCACAACCAGATCACTGGGTGTGCAAATCACTCCATGAGTATCTAACTTCATCAATGCTTTCTTCGGAAGAACATTGAGCGATGACCCTGTGTCCACCAACACATGAGACATAATCGTTCCCCTACACTCTATCGAGATGTGCAGGGCGCTGTTGTGGTTTCTTCCCTTCAGCGTCAGCTCCAGGTCAGTGAACCCTAACCCGTTTCCAGCATTCATGTGGGCTACGACCCCTTCTAACTGGTTGACCGATATTTCCTGCGGTACATACGTGGCATTCAAAACCTTCAACAGCACGTTGTGATGCGCCTCAGAACACAACAACAAATTCAGGATGGAAATTTTCGAGGGTGTTTGATGGAGATGATCCACGATCTTGTAGTCACTCTTTTTAATCAACCTCATAAATTCTTCGGCGTCTTTAACATGTAAGTCTTTTTCTACCCCACGAGGGATCTCTTCAACGACTTTACTCTTCCCTTTATCAGTTGCGTCAGTTCTGTCCGCTTTGTCCGCCACGACCTCAGGTGGTGCAAACACTCTTCCGCTGCGAGTGATTCTGCTAACGCCCACTAGGTTCTCCACAGACGACCAAAATGGTTCCGATTCCAACTTCTGTCTGTTGCAGTAGACATCTGCCCCATAATGCCATGGGACAGCGTTGGTGCTTTCGAAAGGTATCGGCCCCGCTTTGGTGATGGTAATTGTGGGCGGTCTGGGTGCAGAAATAGTGATTGTCCGGCGAGGGATGGTGATGGTGGCAACCTCATCATCTTGCTTCAGTATTACCTCTCCTGATCTGCTTTCGGCCCTTCGGCTGAACTGCAAGATTCCCTCGGTCATTAGACTTTGAATCCCCTCTATCAACTGTTCACATCCATCAGGACTTGTCACACAGCCCATACATAGCTCTCCACAGCCCGGGAAGTAGCCTCTTTTCATTAGCTTGGCTTTAACGAAGCTAAGCGGTGTCTTTAGATCTCTGACGTCAGTCAACACATCCAAACTCTCGTCCTCAATAATGGCATTTACTCCACCTCCCCTATGATTCGACATAGGGTTCTTCGTGACATTTGGCACATTATCTGAGAAGTTGATGATCTTGGCGTCCACCATATCCCGCACCTTGTGCTTGAAGGCTTTGCAATTTTCTATTGTGTGGCCTGGTGCCCCTGAGTGAAACTCACAAGTTGCATTCGCATCATAACCCGGCGGAGGTGCCCCTGTCAAGGGAGCCAGGGTTCTTTTCTGGATTAGCTGTAACTGAAGCAGGGTCTGTAACAGTTGAGCATAAGGCATGGGCCATGTCTCGAGGTGACGGCTTGACAGAGGTGCCCTGTTCTGATACTTTCTGTACCCTTGTTGGTTCGGCTGCTGCTGCTGCTGTTGTGGCTGTTGGACTACCGGGATAGTTATGCTGGCCACCTGCTGGTGTTGGCCCTTGCCCTTCCTTCGAGCGTAGGACACGGCGCTCGTCTCTCCTTCCCTCCTCTTGCCACTATAAGGTTTCTTTCCCCCTCCAGCCGAGGACAGATCACCTTGAATTTTCCCCAGTTTGATCCCATTTTCAACGTGCTCACCCGTGATAATGAGATCTGAGAAGCTTCCAGACATACTGCTGACCAACTTTTCATAATAAACCCCTAGGAGGGTGGCCACGAACATTTCCACAAGCTCGCGTTCAACCATCGGCGGCTGAACCCTGGCTGCCAATTCACGCCACCGCTGGGCGTATTCCTTGAACCCTTCGTTGTTCCTTTGTGACAGATTCTGCAATTGGACTCGGTTTGGAGCCAAGTCACTGTTATATTGGTAGTGGTGCACGAATGCTTCAGCAAGTTCCTTCCACGTGCGCACACTGGCAGGTTCCAAACTCGTGTACCATTCGAGGGAGGCCCCGGACAAACTGTCCTGAAAGAAGTGCATCAGCAACTTCTCGTCCTCAGAATGAGCGGACATTTTCCGGTAGTATGATCTCAGGTGGACGCGAGGGCAAGTGGTGCCCTTGTACTTTTCAAAGTCAGGTACCTTGAACTTGGGAGGCACCTTGAAATCAGTAATCAGTCCCAACTTGGACATATCAACACCCAGGGTGTTCTGGTTCTCGATATTCCTCATCTTGTCCTCGAGTGCCTTAAACCTTAGCCGTGCTTCAGCAGTCAGCTCCCCTTCAGCACCTCTCTGTGAGAACACATCGTCTTGACGGTCTTCTAACCACGGCTGAGGCCCAAACAGATTTCCAACACCCGCATTGTTGTTGCCCAACCCAACATTGACGTTAGCTTCAAAATTTCCATTACTGACGCCAGTCGTATTACCATTGAGTCCCATGTTAGCTATCATATTGCCGTTGGCACTGCCATTCCCCCCGGTCACGGGGACGCCATTCTGAGGAGTTTCAACTGGTGGAGGAGTAGGCACAGTCCCACCATGGAGTACACCATTGCTATCAACCCTTGAAATCAGAGGCTGAACCAAGGTTCTGAGCTGATCATGGTCGTTGGCGACCGCTTGCATGAGCTCCATGAAGCGGTCCATCCTTTCTCGGAGTTCTTGAACGTCAGTTTGCATTTGCTCCATAACTCTGGCTTGATTTGCTCTGGTTGGATAGCGGTGGATAGGTCTCTGATCAATCCTGGAACAACCTGAAACAACCTGCATACACAAAAGGGTTAGTAAAAATGACAAAGTGCTCGTTATGCAAATGCTTCATGCAAATGCAAACGTGTGTTTGTGCGTTAGGGAGATTTCCCCCGATCCTAGTGCCTGAGTGCCAGTGCTGATAATAAGAAGTACGAGTCCAATCATGGAAATAACATCTCATATATATAAAGTGAGCCCATCAAGGCAGTACACAACGTCACTGAATACAAGATGAATCAATAGCATGACCTCGACCAACAAGCCTGGTGATGGTCAGTATACAACAGCGATCAAAACAAAAGGAATACAAATAGTCAAGCACGACCACGGGCGCGAAACTCTTCTAACAACCCCTTCGTTTCTGGATGATCAGGCAGAGTGAGCAACCTTTCGACGAGTAACTCTCTCTGCATAATGGTGTATTGAAGAACTTCCACGGAGTCTTCCCATGCTCCTTCGCCGAAACAATCTTCTAACTTCCGCTTCTTGGCTTCAAACGTCAGTTTGCGCTCCTTCAGGTTAGCAAGAGCCTTGTTGAGCTGGCCTTCAGCGGCATATCTGCGAGCGGTTTCTTCATCAAACCTTTTCTCACTAGCCTTCACCTAGGCTTTCAGCTTGGAGATCTGTTGCTTCAGCTTATCCTCCCGTTCTTTGCCGTTGGCTAGGGTGGCCTTCCAATGCTGGTTAAACTTGGAAATTCTCCGGTACGCTTCATCCAAGTGCTGCTTCTTAGTGGCCAGTACATCATTGACAGCTTTGAGGTCTCGACCCAAGCGCTCACGCTCAGCTATCTGCTTAGTCAAATCTGTCCCCAACTGGTTCACCAGCTTGGTCTGCCTCTTGAATGAATGGACGGCTTCGCTTCTCTCGCTTCTGAGTTGAGCCAATTCTTTCTCCAGTTCTTCATTTGCCTTTTTCAGCTCATCTCTCTCAGCTAACACCTGATTATGCTGCTGAATAGGCACGGTGGTAGGCTCTTCAATCACCGGAGGGCTTTCTGGCTTGGCAGGAGGAAATGGCATCCCTATAGCATCTGCTCTGGCTCTGATCCAACTCACATATGGAGCATAGGCCTGACTATTACTCTTTCCCAACAATGGTTTTCCCCGCTTACAGATACCATTCCAAGCGCGCTGGAGCTTAGATAACATATCCCCTTCTAGAAGACCAGTGAGGTACAGAGATTCCTGCACCTCTTCATCCTTCGGTGGAGCTCTCAACGCATAAGCAGACTGTCGGACCAGCAGAGACGGATTATAATTGATACAGCCCTTCCTGCCTATCAAAGGCACGTTTGGAAACCCACTGCAGCTGAAGATGATCTCGGTACCCAACCTATCTCTATCAAACCAGGTAATATCCTCCACTGACAGACTCATCAAACGCTCAGACCACTCAGTTGTGGCTGCAGACGAAGCAAAGGGACCCTTCTTGGGTAGATGACTATCAAGCCATCTATAGAGCAGGGGCACACAGCACGAGACATTCTTGCCCCTCCTGTTCTCGTTTTTGTAGTGGACGGAATGGTAGACATCTCCTATCAAGGTAGGGACTGGATTCCCTGATGCAAAGATGTAGAAGGCGTCGAAGTCCACAAAGTCAGGCATATTGGGGAACAGAATGATGCCATATATGCACAGAGCGAGAATGGCATTGAACACGACCCAACATCCGTCTTTGATGCACTGCTGAGCTTTTCCCACCAAGAACTGCAAGGAGAAACCGGGAACCTTGTTCCAACTAGACAATACCAACTCGGAGGCATCCAGATGAAGTGAGGGAGCTAGACTAGCCAGATTAGGCTCAGCATCCATATGAACAAAAGGCATCTGACTCTTGATAGGCACACCTAACAAATCAACATACTCCTCTAGTGTGGGTGCAAGAACAAAATCCTGGAAAGTAAAGCATCTCAAAGGAGGATTGTAGAACTGCAGCAGGGCATGCAACCCATTCAACTCAAACACCGAGGGTTTACGAACCAAGCTGAGCAGTTTTCCGTAAGACTTTCTGAATTCATCTCTCACAGAATCATCTGCTAAAGCAATCAAACCAGTCAGCTGAACAAGATCAGGAGTGGGGAGCTTGTAAGCCACGGTCTTCCTCAGAGAACCCATAATAGCACAATAGAAGGCAAGAAATCCTGAATCGGGGGAACGGTACCTGTAACATAGACACACGTTAATGAAATGCAAATGAGTATGCAAAGCAATGTAAAATGCAATCATGCAGCAGGAGATCAAGATGACTGCGCTGCAAAGATTTTGTATCAACAAAACCATAATGCTGCTCTATTAAGAACAACCACTATCTCTGATAAGGAGAAAACCCTGGTATCGGACCACAAATCTGCTCTGTCAAGAACAAACACACATCTGATAATAAGGACCTCTGTCACGAGACCATCACTCTGCTCTGTCAAGAACAAACATCTGATAATAAGGACCTCTGATACAGGACTATAAATCTGCTCTGTCAAGAACAAACATCTGATAATAAGGACCTCTGATACAGGGCCATAACTCTGCTCTATCAAGAACAAACACACATCTGATAAGAAGGACCTCTGATACAGGACCAAAAATCTGCTCTGTCAAGAACAACATATACATGTGATGATGAGAACCTCTGATACCAGCAAAACTGATTCACTATCAAGAAAACCAGGTAATCTGAAGGTTAAGGTTTCTTGCAACAAACCCAACCCTGCTCATAGGTATGGACCTAAACTGACACGAGTTCGGTATCTTATGCGGTCATCAGTGTCACAGACATTCAAGAGGGGTGATACGATACCCAGAAGGTGTGGCATCACCAGCTCATGAAGCGGCCTCACTCGGCTGAATCCCAAATGATCGGTCCCCAGAGTCGACAATCCTCTAAACCAACAACCCCCTTAACCCAAAGGGTTGAAAAAGAAGTCAACCGGGAGAACCTCGTCTGAGCCTGGATTTCATGAGACACTAGTGCCTGCAAAGCAAGCACGCGCCCACTAATTTCCACAACTAATGCTAGGTACACTCAAGCCTGGGTCTGACTTCTCACTCATCAGAATGCCCCTCCCACAACAGCACAAATAATCATATCATACTGAAAAATAAACCGCGGGAAATAAAATGCGATAAATAAACACAACCCAACAAGTAATCATACAAGTGCTAGGATTGACTCTCGCAGGGGATGTTGGATCCCCAAACTGACTCGCATAAGGGACGTTGGATCCCAGGAAACTATCAAGTCCCCAGCAAAGTCGCCAGTTGTCGCTTCCGCGAAAGTAAGGTGCCAGCAAAACAAAAGAGTCGCCACCTTTCGTTATTTATCCCTCATAACGGGAAAGGAAACGATTGGAAAAACCTGACGAAAAGGTATAAGACAAGGTCATCGCAACCATTGTCTGGGTTCGGGAGTCGGTTACGCAAGGGGAAGGTATTAGCACCCCTCACGTCCATCGTACTCGATGGGATCCATGCTTGTTGTATTTATCTAACGGGTTGGTTTTATCTATCTACCTATCAAGGCTGGTCTGAAAAGAAAAGAAAACGACTCGGCAAAGCGTCGCGCTTTATGCCTACGTATTCTCATCAGAGAATGAGAAATCAGAGTCAACGTAGATCGACTAACTACGGGTTACGGGGAAGGTGGCTCACCAATACGTCAGTATTGTGCCTACGTGCTCTCAACAGGTATGAGAGATCAGAGCTTATGTAGTTCGGGATAATACGGATTACGGGAATTCAGATTCATCTGTTTTATCGAGTAGGGTTAACAAACAGTTCCAGCAGTTGGATGTACGCAGCTCGACCCTTGGAGACTTAGGCGTTACCGTTTGCGGTAGAACTGGAAGTTAACGACACTCTTTTCTTCAGAAAAGCTTTCCTTTGACTTATGGGCCCACGGGGAAAAATGGTTTGAAGTTTGTTTTCTGTCTTTTATGGAAGAACTGTTTTTATGGATGTTTGCAACCAATATCGCACTAGAGACTATGACCTGAAAGCGAATGCGTCGCATGTCACCCAAAGGGTGCCATACTAAACATCCAAGCTGTCGAAAAGAAACTCTCCAACAACCCTTTCTCAGATAGCTTAAGGCTCGTAACGTACGACGTCAGTTAACCTTTATTACTGTATTTTGATTTGTTTGAGATGAGAAGAGAGAACGAACAGGTCCAACTAAGGGGAGACTATCAAGTCCTAATGTTGTCATACCAAGGATTCATCCTATGGTCGAAGTTTGAAACAGGGAACTCCTAGAAGTTATCATGCATAGGTTTCAACCTAAAGTTCTAATCATCACTTCCTTATCAAAGGAAGTGAGATTCCTAGGGGATCATATCAATGATAAACAGAAACAGATAAAGCATCAGCTTAAACAGTAAACAACAAACAACTATAAAATGCATGCAATGCAAGTGAGGGAGGAAAGGTGTGTGGGGCAACAACCTCCACAAGCTCATCTCAACCTCAAGCCAGATATGAATAACTGCAATCATAAAGGAAAATAAAATGCCATGTTATCAAGCAAATCACAAACCACACAGGCAAGGGAGCTGGGCTCTACCAAATACCAGCAAGCAAAGCCACACAGTAAAAATACAAGCAGAGGGAGCAACTCAACCTCTAGTGCAATCATGCTCCTAGCTTAAAACAATTTAAACATGAACTTATTCTAATGCATCAAGCAAATCAAACAAGTCACATCAATACAGTTGCACAGAAAACAAACAGACCAGAGAAAAAAGCAGATCAACAGCTTCCACAGCAAAGCTTTCCTCTGACAACAGTTCAGTCCTCAGACTTCAACCACCCTTAAAGGCTATCATCTCCAATATCAAATATCAACTTGCTTCTATGAGCCTCCAGCACATCCACATAAGTATCAACTTATTCTTTCTTCTTCAAGCCTCAGCTCTTCAATAAATTCCACCTTCAGGTTTCAACCCTAATATCAACTTGGCTCCTTCAGGCTCTCAGTGTACCAACATAAGTATCAACTTATCCTTTATTCTTCAAGCCTCAGCTCTTCACTCAACTTCAATGTGATCTTCTTCACAAGTGTCAACTTGGTCTTCTGGACCCTTAAGCTTCAACTCTCTCCTTCTTTACCAGTATCAACTAGTTCCTCTTCATCTACAAGCTTCAGCTTCTCAGAATAATCTTCACATACAAAGAAGTATCAACTTCATCCTTCAATCTTCTTCAAGCAGGGAACTCCATCCTCTAGCAAGGGAGAAAGATTCATTTATCAAGAGCAAAGTTTGGATGATTGGTAGCAGAGTGAAGACCAAAGGTCACCACTAAGCATCCTATCATCAGAGAAAGGGACCCTCAAAGGTTCTACCAACATGCAAAGATCCACACATCCTACCAAAGGAGGGATGAGGCCTTTACAAGGGGACCTTACATCATATGGAAGAATGGAATTGGTCAACATATTCCATGTTTTTGAAGGAAGAGAACTATCTAGAAGCTCTGCCTACAAAACCCTAATCTTAATACATAATCAATACTACACCAAAAGAAGGGAAGATCCTCACATCCAAGCCTTTTCAAGAAATCCAATGCATCTTCAACTTGCCTTCAACATCAACCAAGAGCAAAAGAAACAAAACCCTAATCTAAGGGAACTAAAGAAGTTAATCTAGTTGAATTAGTACATTAGAATCATCTAAAGCTAGCACTTAAACTAAAATTAATCAAAAATAGAAAACTACCTTGAAAATTCCTACAAAAATTCCTAAGGGATCCTAATTCAATCATGAATCTACCATACAAAATTCAGAGGTTGAATCATCCACCTAGTCCTAAAAATAAAATCTAAACCACAAGGTATCAACCATAAACCCTAAAAATGGAGCTCTTAAAGGTTTCAACCTAAACTACCACTTATGTTCATCACAAAAATGTGAGAAAAATCTATGGGGAGCATGCATATCTATTCTAACTACTCACAAAAACTCAAGGCCAAAATCATCATCACATGATCAAACCAAATTCACCAATATCAAGCATCAAACATGACTATTTTAATATCAATTAAAATGTAAAAATTCCCATAAAGTCAGAAAATGTATGAAATAATAATATTTTTTATCTAAAAAATACTAGATTCACTCATGAATCCAATGCAAAAAGAATGGGATTAATTGAATCATTTTTCCATTTTTTATGAATTAATCAATAACCATGCATAAAATGAAAAATAAAAGAAAATCCAAATAAAATGAACACGCGCGTGGTGCAGATAGCAAGAGAAAGCAGTTCATTTTATGGATTGGGCCACAAAGGGGGGTGCAGGTATCACTTATTTCACAAAGCCCAAAACCAGCTGATTAATGAAACGCATCGTTTCATTAAGTTCAGAGCTCTTCACAAAAAAGAAACACGCGTGGCCGTTGGATATGGTCTTTGGTCCAAGTCAAACCATGATCCAAGGGCTCTGGGATCATCTTCCCCAATTCAAACCTCTGAAACTTAGGCCACCTGCGCGCCCAAATCCACCGCCGGTGACATTCTCCGGTCGTCATTCCACAACCCTAACTTGCCATAGAGTCCATCATAGGCCACGATCCCTTGATCAAACTTGTCCCAAATTTCACAAGGAACTCAATTATACCATTAATTCTCTCTGAAACCTCAAGATTTGCAAGAACCATCTCTCACCCGAAAATGGTAACAACCCTAATTGGTCACTAATTCTCAAATTATTGATCTGAAAACCTTCCTACATCAATCCTTAATGCATCTAACACCCTAATTCCTCTTGATTCTAACTAAAACAAGTTGGAGATTGAAAGTTACCAACCTGAGAATGTTGTGTGCACAGAAGTAGCAAGCCTTCAAATCAAGCCCTCAAATGCTCCAGACTCCTTCAGTGAATCACTTCCAAGCTTCTGTATGCAATAGAATTGATTGAAATGGCTTCAATCCTTGGAACCAACTCTGAGTTGCAGGTGGAAAAAACTGAGATCAAGAACACCAATCAGCCACGAATTTGCCTTGATTATGATCTGGAATCATTCCCTAGCCTCCATGGAAGAGATTGCAATCAAGAAAATGGATGGAAAGTGAAGAAATTGGTGTAACCGAATTCAGTTGCAAGCAAGATAAGTTCAATCTCAATCTCTACTCTCTCCTTCAATCATCACCAACCTTGGCCTTGGATCACCTCTACTCAATATATAGGCCATGTATGGATGATCTAGAAACCTCTAGATCCTTCTAATGAGAAATTCAATCTCTCATGCCATGAGAAGTTCAATCACATGCCATAGTATGCACCATTCTGTTAGCAGCTTGAAATCACCCTTATTCCCTTCCAATTTCTCCCCTAATGACATTTTGTAAGTGTTTGGATTGAAAGAGGCCTTGGTCATGCCTTGAATTTTGGTTTGGCAAATGTTACTTATGATGTAAGTAACTACTTTTCAAAGCAAGTCCACAAATTAAACTTCAATTCAAAATTGTGGCTAAACTAATGTTCTTAAAATGTGTTTTAGAGTCAAAATGACATATTACATGCCTTGGTTTGGACATGTAGATCAAAAATACCAATTTCCAACTTTGGTTCATTTGAAAATCCTCCTTATTTTAGGCCATTTTTGCAACTTTGAGCTACAAGCAATTCCAACCTCTCATGACCTCTTTACTAGCCTTAAAACATCATTTTGGACAAGTTTGATGTTGAACATTTTCCCATTTGAAGCTTGGAAATAGGAGTTATGGCCTTATGCTTGAAATGACCAATAATCTCCAAATGACCAAAATACCCTTGACTTGTCAAAGCCATAACTTGAGTTCTACAAATACTATCAAGGACTTCTAGTACTCTCTAGAAATCTAAGAGGATAAGGACCAATATTCATGTTGACCAAAAGTTCATAGGAATCATCCTTCTAGGGCAAACGTTTCATGCAAGTTGGACAACTTTCAAGCTCCAAATTCACATTCCTCAGATGACTTGTAACTTGTCAAAGTCATAACTTGAGTCCTACAAATCTTATCAAGGACTTATAGCACTAAAATTAAAGCTAAGATCATGATCTACAACATTCATGTTGGGGACAAGATGAGATGACAATCACATCTTGAGCTAAATTGCCTTGAAGATAGGGGTCAAACTAAGGGATTTTACACTGTCAAGCCTTAGAAACCCTAGCTTGAAACTTCTCAAACTCTTCAATCATGATGAGTTAACCTTGGAATCATCCTTATAACATCTCAATGTGTCAATCCATGATCACATGGCTCTTGGATTAAGTCTCAACCCTCTCCAAGTCATCAGTTGACTTAGGGTTGACCCAGTCAAACCCTAATTGCACCACTCATGGCTGAGGCTTCTTAATTTTGCACAATGTGTAACACCCCCTTCTATACCCCAAATAATTGCATATAAAACAATTAAGCACATACAAGTTATCAGAGTAAAAAGGTTTTATAATCAGGTATAAAAGAAGAATGCCACAATTTCACCAATAAAACACTTTCACAATTTGCTCCATAAAATATGTAACATTTTCAATTTAAGCGGAAGATAAAATCATTTAATCAGTTCCAAATATTAATTCACGTACACATAAGCTATCCAATTTAATATATATCATATCAGTTAGATTACAAAACCACATCAGCTGATACACCGCAATGTATCACAAAAGAATGACTATACTAGTCTAACTACCCGGTGTTACATATCAGAGCAGTAGACTCAAAAGAATGAAGACTATTCTTCACAAAAGGGCTCCAGCATCCTAATCTGCAATGCCTCATAGAGCATTATAAAACAGCAGAAGGGTGAGAAATATAACCATAATAATCAAAGCATAAGATTATATATATATAGGTAATCATATAACACATATTCACATTTCTCACCACACTTCATTCTCTTAGTCATATATATTACCACACATGTATATATACAAACATGGATATCCACAAGCCTTCCCACATTATGTATACACTTACAATTTCCACAATCTCATCATCCACACATAAGCATCACTTCATGCATATGTCATATATCAATGTGACTCAACAACTCAATGCAACTCATGCAATGCGGTACCGACTCTCGTTATCTTTTTTTCGGTTTTTACATTAAACCGGGTCCACACTTCTAGACCGATAACCCGTTATCTTTTTTCGGTTTTTACATTAAACCGGGTCCACACTTCTAGACCGATAACCACAAAGGCCCGTCCTCTAAGCCTTCAAACCCACACTTCTAGGTTTGGGACAAGCCACTAGTTTCCACGAAACTAACAGACATTGCCTCTTGACTAAATGATGCATGTACAATCAACCACAACAAATGCACTTAAGACCGACATCTTAATCTCATGCATTTACATAATTCATCACTTCAAGAATTACACAATGATTGTACATACAACATATATCAAACATTTATCAATGTATTCATTTCACACATCATCATATTCAACAACAATGCACACATATCACATATGTTCCCATGCATACTCATTACATAATTGTACACAACAATCAAACATCCACAACTCTAGGATTCACGCCCGAAGGCTACCCACAGCACATGTTGTCGTAATAGTTCACATACTCATTCATAACATAGAAGTATAAACATATGCGAATCAACCAAACAATCACCATTTGGATAACACAGCAAAGGAAATATACTGCCACATTCGCCTTCATTCGCCTGGCGAACCCTCGCAGCGAACCTTCGCCTGGCCTTCGCCTGGCGAACTCTCTCAGCGAACACTCGCTAGGCTTCGCCTGGCGAGACTTCCCAGCGAGCCCAAGCCAGTAGCTACTGACTTCATTCGCCACCATTCGCCAGCACCTTCGCTGGGCGAACCTTCGCCATCCCACTTCGCCTGGCGAGCCCACCAACGAAGTCTACTGGGACTTAAATATAATTATTCGCCAACATTCGCTAGGCTTCGCCTTCGCTCGCCTGGCGAGAGCCAGCGAACCTGCGCAGAACAGAACCCTATTCTGTCTTCTCCTTCACCAATCCATCATCAACCTTCTCTTACACGCCCAAATCAGTACAAATAGCATCAATACATGTTACCCGACTATTCTACGGCGTTATTGCTCAGTTTCAACCGATTAAATCATCAATCTACCGATTATTCCAACTTTTGCCCTAATTGGAAAGTGATGAAAACTCTACCAAAACCCCAACCCAACATACATAACATCATACAATGATCAAATAGAAACATTTCTCACCCTTACCTCGATTAATCGGAGCTTTGATGTTGGTTCTTGATGATTTCCACTTTTCCTCTTCTTCTCTTCTCTTTCTCTCCTTTCTTCTTCCTTCCTCTTTCTTTCCAAATGTTTTCTATCTTTCTTTTCTTTTCTCTCTTATATATTTCCTTCATTTTCCTTCCTCTCCAATTCCTTCTTAATTCTCTATTAATCCCAATTAATAAAAATTAATTTCCAACATTAATAAAATCCCACTAAATAAATTAATTACTACAATTAATTATTTAATGAAATTTGGGCTGTTACACAATGACCTGTCTAGGCTTGAAAGTGATCTTCAACACTTCACATGAGCTATCTCAAGACCTCAAGTCTAACTTCATGGCTTCAGAATCATCTGATGGTCTTCCCCATAACTCTCAAGTTAGGAGACACACCCTCTTGGTTTCAACCATTCTCTCTGAGGATCTTTTAACTTCTCTGACAAGGATATCTATCCTTGAACACTTGAATAACCTTATTGGATAGCTTCAAACTCTTATTTTGCTCTTGATTGGTAACCATACCTTTTGATCTCCTGCATACATGTCAATGAAATGCAAATGATAATGCTAATGTGAATGAAATGAAACATAAGCTAGGTAAAGAAAATGTTGGGCAAATTTTGGGGTGCAACAATGATCATTCACTTATTTGCATCATTTTAATTACTTAGTGTGTGATTTCTAGATGATGTTGACTGCTAGATAAACTACTTAAGAGCTATTAAAGGATGAGAACTTAAGGTTATGTCATAACAAGTAATTAAATCGGTTTCCATATTCGGGAGACTTAAGGTGTTAAAACGGTACCGATCTTATGAATTTTTCTCAAGTCTCCACAATCTAACCTCAAATTAATCTATAGCCTACAAATTTCAAAATATGCATTGTGTTTCAAAGTAAAAAAAAATATCATTATTTATTTATTTATTTAAGAACAAAATCAAAACAAAACAAAGAAAACAAAATAAAGAAATGGTTTTCTGCCCCACACTTAAAACATGCATTGTCCTCAATGAAATGACATAAATATTAAATAAGAGTGAGAAAAAGGAAATAACACACCCTAGGAGTCAAGGCGCAATGGTGATCACATAAGCGGTCTTTCTCAAAGAGAGATCTTCTACAGGCTCCTCTCCCAAAGTGGGGATGTCATAAAATGACTTTGGGTAGCATCCATTGACCTTGAAATATTTATTAGTGACTTCGCCTTTTATTCTAGGATTAAAGAAGAATCTTCAATAAGTAAAAGTGTCAAAGGGGCACGTGAACGTGATCTCTTTTTTCAAAACATCAAGAATTAGAGGATTAAAGGGCTGCCTCATTAATTTTCTTCCATCTTCGATCAATGTGCATCCAATTCCCTTCTTATGTTTCTTCAAAACCAACAAAAGCTTATTTTCTTTATCAAAATCAAGGTTAGAAAAAATTATAACTGAAAGTTTTTCATCCATGTCTAAATAAGCATAATTCAGATTATTATGAAGTTGTTTAAGCTCTAGAGGGGGAGGTTGTTTAATGGATGGTGAGGTTGGGGCAGCCGTGGTGTCAAGAGCTTCAGTTACATAAACAACTTCATCTATATGAAAAACATCACCTTGTACGACATCATTAATCTCAGCACAAATAGAGCAAATGTTAGTTTCAATACATGAATCACAAGAGTAAGTATCATTAAAATCTATTAATGATGGAAAATCATAACATAATTCAAAATAAGTATCATCAACTAAATCATAAGGAAACTCTTTTGGATTCATTACTATTTGGGAAGGTAATTGGTTTTCTTCTTGAGCTTGCTGCATGGCATTCACTAAAGTGGCAAACTGTCCAATTTGTGTCTGCAAAACCTGAATACTAGAATTTGTTCGTTGTTGAAACTGGAGATCATTTATAACCATTTGCTTGACAAGGTCCTCTAGTGAAGGTTTAGAAGGTGTAGAGCACACGATTTGAAATTCCTTCAAATTCTTATTCGGATCCTCACCTGATAGACCATTTAACCTTGACAAAAGTGTATTAAATCAGATTTCAATTCAAAAGGTACAGTAACTGTAGGATATTCAATACATAAAGCATTATAATTCATATCAGGAGCAGCAAGCTCTCTTAATATTCTTTGTTCATCCATGTTATCGAAAGGAAGAAAATAAAAGTTAACAAAGAACAAGAAAGTACAAAACCAATTAAGCAATTCAACAAATGCAGAAATACTAACAATGCCCTTATTGAGAAAAGGACTGGAAAAATAGGAAAGCGATTAAAATAAAATCTAAAAATTATAAAAATATGACTAAAAATCAAATCAAATCAGAATAAATCTCTACACAAAATTTCGGATTTTTTTTTAAAATAGAAAATAAATCAAATAAAATAGGAAAATACGGAATTTGCGATTTTCAGGGTCAAAATCTTTTAGAATTCTATTCTAAAGGAATATTTTTCGTCGATTTTTTTTCTTTTGATTTTCTGAAAAAAATTCGGAGCAAATCAAAACAGTAGCTTCTAACTTACCTGATAGGCTGAAACGCTTACCTCTATACTGCAACCCTGAAAATCAACAAGCAAAAAAAAAAAAAAAATACAAAAAACTCTAACAAAACTCTAAACTAAAATTCTAAAACTGGCTAACATCAACAAGAATCACCGGCAACGGCGCCAATTTGATCCACTGTCGCGCACGGATAAAAAAACGGGTATTTTTTTGAAAATATAGTAACGGTAACGACAACTCGAGTATCGTTCTCACAAGGATTCTTGTAATGTTATTAACCAAAAAAGTAACGGTTTATGGGGGAGTTTGAGTTTCGATTAAAAGAAAAATTATGCATATAAGTGATTAAAATAAGTGATTATAAAAATAAGTTAAAACGACTAATCCTACTGATTCAGATTTCGACTTATCATCGGGTATTATAACACCAAACCCTAAGCGGATTCGATCCTATTCGATTATGATATCAATTAGACAAGCGCTTATCAAAATCAAATGAATTATGTTCCTGTTTACCGAATTAAGCAAACGGTCAATAATATGACGAGTTAACGAATTAAGCAAACGATAACACACAATTAAATTTAGGAACATGCATACAATCGAATTTAATCAGTTCTATCCTATGAACAACAATCGAATGAAGCAAATAATTGCAATCAAATTAAGCAAATGACTTCATAGAAAAGGATTGAAAGGAATCGAATTTAGATTGATATTATAATAACCTCAAAGCAATGGAACCGCACACAACAGGATTTGCCCATGGAAATTAGTTCTCCATTACAATTGTAAGAAGCAAAGTAAAATCGTAAAAAGTAGGTGAAAAGAACGTGATGAACAGTAGCACGGATGCTACTAGGTATAGGGAAGCATAACAAAATCCGGTTCTAACCCAACTGGGTCGAAAAACATAAAAAATCGGTCCAAAATTAAATATTTCTAACGACTGATTTCAGGTCCTAACTTCAACGAATTATTTGAGTTTACTACACTCCGAATAAGTTTTTACCTCAAACATGAAAGTTGTATCTCTTTGTCTTATCTTTCCAACGCCTATTAGAACGCGCAAATCTGATTCGCGTAACTCTAGTTATGATCCAAACAGTGGACATATATCTAATAACCGATAAAGTTGAAAATAAGCTGCGAAAATATATTAAAGGCAAACAAAAACTTAATTCTAAAAACATAATAAAACAGTAAAATAACCAAAACAAAATAAGGAAATGCTTAAGTAAAAATATAAGAGAATATGTGTAACACCCTTATTCTACCCCACAGATATTATGGCAAAATAACATGGATTTCAGAGTAAAATATTAACTTTCATTAAAAAGTCACAAAGGACGTACATTTCTCAAAGTCAACAAAATTGGTCAATACTCCGTAACGCACGGGTTTTCTCAAAATACATCAAAACATCATATACAGCGGAACTCAAAACATAACTCAATTTTTTCCTCATAAGGGAACACCAGTAAAATAACCCAATGATATACAATCAACTCAAAGAACCCAACCCGATGTTACATATCAGAGCAAGACCCTCTAAATTAACCATAAACGCTAACGACTCTAAAACGTCACAATACTCCTCGACGGCGTCCACGACAAACTTGCTCATCTGCACGTTACCCACGTGGAGGTAACATTCAAGCAGGCAGGGTGAGTAAGACAATTCATAATAATCAATGTAGAACAATTAATGCATAAACGGCATATTACTCATAGTTATATTCAACACATTGATATCATTCAAATATGCATCAAAGGCCACAACTTCATAATTTATACACAAAGGCTCACAAATGCAAATGCAACATAGACTCAATGCATGTGGTACCAATCATCACAGCGCGATGGACACTGGGCCATCAACCCTCCATAGATCCCCATCAATAGGATCAGAGCACATCAAAATACTTCACATCCGCACAGTGAGATTGAAGCCAAAGTAATCGAGGTCCTGAACCGAAGTCCGGATGCACATGAATGCATGATGCACACGTCACAAATCATCCTCATAATAACATCATAGGTGCATCATCATTCATCATATTCATCATATTCGTCATATTCATCATATTCATCATCATCAAACGTCATAGCTCATCAATACAGTCATCATCGTACGTTACGTCATCATAACTCGTTATAATAATCATCTTCATACTTCATAGCTCATCATAATAATCATCATCACCACATAAATCATCGTATCTCACATAACTCATCATAATAATCACCGTCATCACATAAATCATCATATCTCATGTTATCACATAATTCATCATAATAATCATCATCATCACATAAATCATCATAATTCATCAAACATCATATCATCATAATTCATCATAATAATTAATCTCACACATCATGTCATCATATAATCACGTACAAATCACATATTAGCTCATAGTCATATTATCACATATTATCCCATATTAGTTCATAATACTACCCCATATTATCTCATATTAATTTATCAAATTATACTCGTGGTAATCCTCACACTATCGCCCATCAATCACATAAACTTCATAGTCCTAATCATGTTAATTCATCATATTATCACAGTTACCCCCATGGTAATTCATCAGGAAAATCGCAGCATCAAAACATCAAGATATCACTGAACCAGAACATGATTCGTTACTAGAACATATACCAAATTGAATTCTCAAACATAATTAGATATAAAAATATTGGGACACAAATTCCCTTATATATACTATGTTATAGCCTTGTTTATTAGTTTTCCAACGCTTCGAACGGGGGTCCAAACGGTCTTACGGATCAAAAGTTACGCCCAAAACAATTTCGACCGAAAACATGAACAGTCGTGACGGACAGCAAAACGCTGTTACGCTCCGAAACCTAAATCAACCCAAAAGTCCACGATTTACTTCCCCAATGCCCCCAAAACATCCCTAAATCATCTCTAAGGTCTTACGGCGATAAAAACACAAAATCTATGGTTTATTAGGCCAATCTGGCAACATTTGCACTGCCTAAAACACTATTTCCCTGCAATTGCTCTGAGTACAACAGAGTTACTTCACATTTGAATATTCCTATTCCTAAAGGGTCAAACATATCACAATTCAAGGTTTTGGCCACGAAGGCCTAAGGTTTCCTTTCTCATGTTACACATCAAATAGTCCGATAAGGTTTCCTAAATTCATGTCAATATTCAGGGATACATACCATCAATCATAACCTCAAAGTCTATTCATCAATTTCCCTAATTCTCCCAAATCAACCCAACATATCCTAAATCATAAACCCCACCATAAACACACCGAAAGGCATACATAGAAAATCATGAAATGCGATACTCCTCATACCTTAGTCGATTTGCAGCTTTCACGATTAATCTATGGGATTTTCTGCTTCCAGCCTTTTCTTCAGAGCTTTGGCCACGAACTTTCACGTTAAACACAAAATGAAATCTGATTTCCTTTCAGAACTCAATTTTGACTAACTTAGTCTTGTGCCTCACAAATTGGGCTTTTTCCATAACATACTTACTAACTCTTCATACTGCCCAATTTACCCTTATTTCTCTTATATTCATTTTAATCAATAATAATACTAATATTCTCATATAGTATACTATTAATTAAATAAATAGTCCAACATGCACATTTTCTCAGTAATTCCCAAAACCACCGAAAGCACCCAAAACACCAAAATACAAATATTCTCAATTAAATAAATAAATTAAAATATTTCGATTAAATTTGGGGTGTTACAATATGCATTAAGATGCACTGATCAAGGGATCAATACCTAAGTAGAAAAACACACATAACGGTGAACATGATGTTTTACTCGATTAAATAATATTTTACCACGATTGAGACAATAAGAGGATATGATGTCAATTATCCCATAAAACCATCACCAAGGCCATTGTTTTAAATTGCGGTTGCGGTTGAGGACGTGGTTGCGGTTGTGGCTACAGTGATTGCAGTTGTTGCGATGTAGATGGCGGTTTTTGCAGCATAAATTTATACTTATGAACATAAAATATTTTATTTTATTATTTAATTTAAATTTCACATGTCTTACATTTTCTCTCTAAATTTTTATATATATATCTCATTAACAATTTACAATCATTTTAAATATCACTAATCCTTTTAATATACATTAAACCTATGATATCAATAGAAAGAAAGGTAGACCAAATATTCTTTTGCGAGTATTGCATAATCTCTTGTGACTTGATACGGCCGTGCAACGTTATGATGCAATTTTTATTGTGATTTAACATCACATCAAAATTGCGGCCCAATAAAAATACGAACACTATCACAACTACAATATTACGCCTCCATCAAGCGATGCAGTCTGCAATTCAAAACCATGACCAAAACCACGATTGAGATATGAGAGGCAGACCTCCCTTCTATATGTGTGGACTAAACTATACACTTTTTACTACAAACCTGACTACCATAGAGGTTATGGTCACTGCACACTCCTAGCAAGGTTCACCATAAACAAACAACAACAAAACTATATTGGAATTTTTTTATCGGAAGTAATTATGTTTTAAAATCTTAAAAACAATATATATATATATATATATATATATATATATATATATATATATATATATATATATATATATATATATATATATATATATATATATATATATATATATATATATATTCTAAAGTAACATTACTTATTACCTCTAAAAGAATCTCATCTTTTAATTCGCCAAGATCTAAAGTATGTATTCAGTTGTCCATGCTGCCCCTGTCTATATATAATATACTTGTCCAGGAGCTCCACTGTTACCAAATACCATCTATGTTTCAAACTCCAAATTGCTTCTCTCTCTCTCTCTTCCCTCATCATCATTCTTCTTTTTTTTTTCTTCTATCAACTTCATTCTCCTATTCTTTTCCCCTGATTGTTAGATCTCATAAAAGGATATATTTCAACCACACAACGCATCATCCCTTATAGATTATAAATTCCATATGCTTCAGTTTTCTTCGATCTATATAGGTTTTTACACCAAAAAAAAACAAAGGGTTTAGTTTTTGCTTTAATTTAGTTTAGTTTTTGAGAAAAGAGCTTCACCTGCATAGTTTCTCTCCTTGTTCTCTCTTTGGACAAATTCCGTGAGAACTGAGAAATTGTCCTCTTTTTCTCTGTGTCTTTTTATCTATAAAAATATTTTTCTGTCATGAAATGATATGTACTTTTGGAGAGATTGGCAGGAAGAAGGCCATGGTTGCATGGACAGATAAACAGTCGTCATTTGCGGATGTAGCATCATCAAGATTCACATGAAAGTACAAGTGGGCTGGTTGGTTGGTTGTTTGGTTGGATTCTGATTTGATCAATGTAAATCCAACAACTCCATATGTCTTTTTTTAACTGAGAATCTTGATGATGCTGCATCAGCCATTAACGGCTTTAAAAATAGTTTGGATTAGTTCTTACAAAAATACTGTCAAAGATCTGACTAATGTTTAACCAGGTAACTTTGCTTTTTGTGCTTCTGTCTGGTTGGTTTTCATTTTTTTATATTCTTTTTTGTCAGAAAATTTGTAGTGTCTTACTCCCATTTTTTAAATCAATGATATCATGTGCTTACTGTACTTTCTTATATTATAATTTTGTTATACTTCTATATTATATTTAGGTTTTACAAGTTTTGAAGAAAAACCTAGGGTATGAAAAAATAGGCTTACATGGGGAGGCGAAGAGGGCTAATTAGGGTTTTTTTTGCTGAGTTCATAGATCTATTTATGTATATTCCTTTTCAACAGAAATACTGGGAATGGAAATGGTGTCTTTTCAGTTTCTAAATATAGATGATTATGATGACAATGATGTATGAGACTTTATCCAAATCTGGATGAGAATTATCAGTAGGCTAGGAGAAGAAAATAAAATTAGTATCATGATTTATTAGTATTGACAACTGGATAGTACGGTTGATATATGTTGCTATAGTTATGGTAACTTTTACTTGTGATGTGTAGTTAGTCTTTCCTTGAATATAGTATATTGCTAAACCAAATATAGATTTTTTTATCTACAGATCTCTAGAGAGCTTCAACAAAATCTGCAACTTTTTGTGGTAAGGTTTATGAAAAACTGTCTCGAATCATCTCCGATGGACTCGTAGTTTAACATGATTGGAAACTCTAAGAAAGACCGATAATTCTCGTTATAACACAACTCAGATGGCAATCTTAGTTTGTGTTAATTTGCCTACAAAGAAAACAAATACTATGAGTGCTTGTTTTCTCTTATTTTGTTGAACTAACATCGACCTGACATAGTTTTAAATTGCAGTCCACACCCTTACGGATATGTAATCCTACTGTTGTAGTTGTATCCGCAACAATATCAGACCACAATTGCAACTTATGTGTGATTGCATTTATGTGTGATTGCATTATGAACATTTAATGTTTCTGTTGCTTTTCGCTATTCTGTCTATTTTTTTGGCCTAGGCTTTTGTCGAGTTTGTTGTCCTTGCACACTACTAGCGCTCCTAACATTTGTTTCTCCTCTAAATTTATAATAAATTTTAATAAAAATTCATGTTTTAGCATCTCAAATCTCATTTTTCGTAAATATAAATTCATAAATTTTTATTCACACTGCAGCAACGGCAATGCATGTGGCATCGAGCATCATCGACTGCAATATCGCAACATCCGCAACTGCATTCACAGTTTAACACTATGCATAAGGACATAAAGGATTCTGAACTTGAAATTATACTCAATCTGGCGACGTTAAACACAATGTTTGAAGTTTTGTGTGATTTTAAAGCATTTGTCCGGTGTAGAACTATGAGTTACGTCTTCACTCTATTGATTATCTTTTTTGGTGTCTATATAGAGAAAGCTAAAGTTAAAAGGTTTGTTGATTGTTGTCATCTTCTGATTCTGATTTTCAAATAGCCAAATACTATTCATTTCCTGTGAGATTTTTGATTTCCCTTCACACAAGCCACAAATTGCGGTTTTGAAACTGTCATTGAGACCACAAAATCATTGTTATTTTAGTCTTTTTAATCTTTCATGTATCAGTTCAAAATATATAGATACGTCTATTTAATATATCTTGCTTTGTTGTTAACAAGAAGACTTATATATTATGTATGTATACAAGAATCAATTATACTTTTGGGAGTGGTTTGCATCTCCAATGCATATAATAGATTATTGAAATTTGAAGCTGGGTTGGGAACATGGATATACCAAAACAATGGTTTCCATGATGATGATGAAGGTTTTGGCTTTATTAATAATACTGAAAACACCCGTGGTTGGTGGACCAATAGATCTCTTTCAAGTTGGACCCTTATAGGTACACACTATCTCTATGCCAGAGATTTTTCAGTTTTTCTATTCGTTACTTCTCTTGTAATAGTCAATTACTAATTAATGCTAAAAGTTTTTTCTTCATAAATGCAAATGTCAGTAAGATGGTGAAGTCTCCATTCAAATATTAACAGGAATCACACTCTTTGCATTTCCCATCTTTGTATCAAGATCAGACAATTTGAATTTTAAACAAATTCTTCACAAACACACCGCAGCGGTTGCCAGAGCCATTTTTAAAGGTGTATAAGACAGACTATAACATAAAATCTCAAATTTGTTAGAGTAAGACTATAATATAATCTCTAAAAATTTAAGACGGCTCTGCCGCTGCCGCATGACAACATGGGCTCCCTTGCAACCAACCTACTTCCATGGACTATTAATGCTCCAAGTTAAACAGTTTCTCCTTGCATGAACTATTAATGCTCAAAGATAAACTGTAGATCATTTATTTAAATTTTTGAAAAAACTAGACTTACATTTTCTTCATGATTGATGATAGTGATGATTCAATAAGTTCAAAAGATTGAAGATCCAATCACATGGAAATATGTGTGCCCCTATCACTGTCCTAATGCTACATCATTGAGAGGGTTGTGTACAATCTCTGCTCAAAATTAAACTCCTTTTCCCTCCCCACAGCCCCCCACCCCCCGACCCAAAAATAAAATTGCCCTATTTTTCCGTACATTGTAACAAGACTCATCATGTATATTGCATGCATTAGGCCCACTCATATTCAATTACTTCTTTTTCTCTATGGACTTTCAATATTCACAACTAGTGTGGGTTTATAATCAATAGTGCTTTAAGTAATAAAGCAAAGATTGATGGTGGATGATTCAATAGTACTACATTGGTTACAGAAAATATAGATAGCATTGGATCTGGTCCAATCCAACCATCAACTCCATGTATTTATTCTATATAATAACCTACTATTTTAGGTAAATTTTGACATAATTTTTTTCGATTATAATTTTGCTTTAAGTATCACTTCTACTTTTTTTATTGTTATAAATATTTTCTAAGCCTTAAAAAAGTTAGAACTATATGCTGTGTTTTTGTTTTTCGAAAACTGAAAAGAGTATTTCATGTGGCAAACCCTAAGTACATTGTAAGATGAAGGATGTATGAGCAAATCCCCTGATTAATGCATTGTATGGAAAAAGTAACTGTATGGGGGAGTTATCCAGGTACTGCTGTGTGAGGTGATAGTAGAATCCATTCCATATGAAAACAGCTTTTGTTTTGTGATTTCTGTGATTGTTCATCCATTCTACTAGAAATATATAATCTTTAAAACAAGGCAATTCTTCTAATTCATATAACTGCATTTTTATTAATTATTAAGTTTTGGATTTATAAAATATAATTGTTAATAATAACAATGCATAAATCATATATTACTATAAAAAAGCTCATAAGTGTGAAACAACAACAAATTTTGCTAAAAGCTCGAATATAAAAACAAACAGAAACGGAAGAAAAAAAAAAACAAACCAATTAGTTCAATAGTCCTCTCTATCCAAAAACCACAAATCATCAGCACAAAACAAAAGGAGAGTAATTGACCACGCAAGACAACCCTAATTTCCTAGTTAGTCAATTAGAAAAACGACAAAACCTGGAACATAAGCATGTACTCATTTTTTCGTTAAGCTAATACTCGTACACAAACCGTGATTAAGTGACAAACTTTCTTGATAAAAATAATGTTATTTCAAATTTTTCAAATAATTTAGATCACTGGATATTATATTGATACCAAAATGTAAGACGCCTATTTCCTTTTACCTATACCTGAAACAACTGAAACACTCTTAAAATCGAGTGTAACATAGTCCAACTGCTTCACCCACCTAAAAACTTTATACCAATTTCATACAAAACAAAAAAATGATCAACTAACTTCATCTTCCTCCCACACACACGGTACACCTTGCATTATTAGAACAAGACGTGATTTGGCGCCTTAAGAGATTCTGCCTAGTCAAAAGCCTATTTTAAATTAACCGTCAAGTGAAGCATCTATTTCACAATGCCTAACTACTCCTAAAATAAAGATGAAAGATTGAAGATGATCACTACGCAGCGGAGCTTCTAATGTTATAGATATAATTCTTCAATAATCAAAGAGCTACCAGGAAGGTTTGCACTCTAAGCACACACCAAAAATTAACAATATATCCAATTCGGTATTTGAATCAATTGAAGTTATATAAGTGTGTAAAACATTCTTACTTAACTGAACTATATATAAATTGAACCAATTTTACTAAATATACCTATGAAATGGTCATTTGAATCACTCATCATAAAATGAATAAATTTTTTTTAGGGTTCATATTAAATTTACCTCAAGACTAAAAATATAAATTAAAAATGATTTAAATAATACTAATTAAATAAATACATATAGCCATTTCCAATTTATAGCCACATGTGGCACATAGATCTAAGATAACTTATACTTTATAGGTCCAATTGGACATAATCACATGCCACTACGTACTATGCTACATGGCTTCCATCATCCAATGTCTTGTTATATCTCCTTTAACAAGTGGAGGAAGGAACCACAATTCGAATATCTTCCGTACTGTCTACAATCTAAAAAGATCCTATTTTTTTTTTAAGTTGGATGCTCAATGCTCCCATTTATTTTGTTTGCAGATAGTTTTGTTTTTTTATTTTGTCTAGTATTATAATTGTTAGAATTTTTGAACATTAATAAGTGCAACTTGACATTTGGTTATTCTTAGTGATCTTTGGCTTCTATTTAAGTTTTTTTTCATGTTTTTAGGTAATAGGGCTTCTTAATGGTGGAATCTTCAACAAGATTGCACACGAAGATGAGAAGAGAGATTACTCAATTGAATGGAAAATTTGTTATGATTCTGTTATACAATGTAAAAGAATTTTCTCTTACTTTACATTGTTGAACAATAAGTTATATATACAAGATAAGATACAACCATGAATGGACAAAAATGTAAGACTCTATATACATTTGGTATTTTATGATTGGGAAACGCAGTTGTACACGTGTCATTTTATTAGTGGCTAGACTAATATATGTTAATAGCCTCTTTTAAGTTGGACTGTATATGCTACAAAGGTCTAACTTGACTAAAATGGAATTCAAAGCAGGAGAATGTAGGGGCTTTGTAAACATGTGAGTTAGCTGGGCATGAGTAGAGACAGCCAACAGGTGTATGAGTTTGGCATGAAGCTTCTCATGCACCACATGACAATCCAGCTCAATGTGTTTATTTATTTCATACAAAGTGGAGTTGTGTGTCAAATATATAGTTGATTTGTTGTCATAAAATTTAGATGTAGGCTGGAAAAATTCAACAAGAAAGTCACTAAAAAAATATTGTAGCCATTGGAGCTCACATGTGATAGAAGCCAGAGCTCGATACTCGGCCTCAGTGGATGACCTGGAAATTGTGTGTTATTTCTTGGACTTCTAACACAAAAGAGATGAGCCTAGCATCACACAATAACTAGTGACGGATTTTCTTGCATCAGGACATCGAGCCCAATCCGAAACAGCAAATACATACATTTTCATTGAACTAGAAGCAGAGAACAATATGCCTTTAGCATGGGAAAATTTCAAATACCTTAGAACACGTGTGGCAGCTTGATAATGAGGCAACCTAGGCTTGAATACATATTGACTCAGGAGTTGAACATCAAAAGATATGGATATCCTTGAATTGGTTAAGTAAATCAATCGACCAATGAGTCTTCTATATGTGGAAGGATCTTCCAAGAGTTGACTTTCATGAATGGAAAGCTTGGGTGTTAGATCAAAAGGAACTGAGGAAGGTTTTGCAACAAGGAAGCCAACATCTTCTAAAAGCTCAAGAGTGTATTTTCTTTGATTGAGTAAGATGCATGCTTTGGATTTGGCAATCTCAAATCCTAAAAAAAACCTTAACTGACCAAGATCCTTTATTTTAAGTTGTTGATCCAAATGAAGTTGACATTCTGGATTTTGATTGAAGAATTCCCGACCAGGACAATGTCATATACATAAGATAACAAAAAGCAGTGAAATTATTCTTGTTAGCTTCAACATACAAAAAATGGTCAGTCTAAGATTGTTGATAACCAAGAGAAATCAAGAGTGAAGATAATTTTGAGTATTATTGCTTGTTAGCTTGTTTTAAGTCATACAAGGACTTCTACAACTTGCAAACATTGGATGCATTAAAACCAGATAAACCGGGAGGAAGAGTCATGTAAACCTCTTCATGTAAATCACTATAGAGGAAAGAATTATTAACATCCAACTATTCTAAGTTCCATCCCTTAATAGCTGCAAGAAATAATAAGACTCTAACTATAGTGAGCTTGGCTACAAAAGAAAATGTATCAAAATAGTCATTGTCTTCCATTTGAGTATACCCTTTTGCCACAAACCTTGCATAGTACCTTTCAATGGAACTATCTGCCTTGTATTTAACCTTGTATACCCATTTGTATCCAATGGAAAATTTACCAAGTGATAAGTCAACCACAATCCAAGTTTGATTCTCTACAAGAGCATGTTGTTGTACCCCAAAATTTGACCAACCTATTTTCTTGCTTGGCTTATGTCTCGTTTCATCGCATCTGCATATCATTTATCGCATACTATGCATTTTATCAGACGGAACAAATTATCGGGATTACAACCCTTTTTCTCGCGTTTCAGATTCAAACCAGTTCGAATAAGGAGATTTATTTCGAAATCGAGTGGAGTTTGTTCTCATTTTGTTGGTCCAATCCGTGCTGATATTTTCGGTGACGTTTCGGTGCTCTCCCATTTTTCCTTGACATTTTACATATTTATTCCTATTTTATGCTTTATTTTCTTGTATAGGTTTATTAAACTAGGATTTAGACTTTATTATTATTTTTAATAGTTTTAGATATTTTTTTTTAAAAAAAGTATCATATTAGGCTTAGATTTAAATAGATTTTAATATAGAGTTTTATTATGTTTGTTTTAAATAGAAAGTAGAAATTAGGTTTTTAAAATAGGTTGTATATATTATATATTAATTTTCTTCTTAACATTTCTCTTAAAATTTTGTAAATATATATTATTAATTAATATGTGGATATTGTATTTATTTTGTTTTATAAATTTCTTTAAGAGTTTATTTATATATATATTTCTTTTAGAAATTTTTAGAGTTTTATTTAAATTGTATAAACATTTCTTTTTAGAATTTAAACATTTTATTTTATTATTGTTTTAGAGTTATTTCATTACGCATTTGTCATTGGGCATTTTGTCCCATTTTCTCGTTTTGGTCGATGAAGAAGTTTTCTTCGATTCTCCGTCAAATTATTGATGAGAAATGAAGGATCCGAGACCGACTTTCTCCCCTCTTTCTCATTTCCGACTTTATGTCATTTCATCTATTTTTGGTCGATGACGAGACCTCCGTAAATCATTACCAGTCAAATTATTGATGAATAATGTTGGATCCGAGACCTCTTTTTCTCTCCTCTTTTCTTTTCATCCTTCGATTTTATTTTGACTTTCTGTGATCGATGAAGCCTTGTATCCGCAAGACGAGATCCCACTGTTTTTGGTATGTGCGACACGATTTAATTGGAGAACGTTCCTCAATATCGTTTCTCTATCTTGTCCATAGCACGGAAATCAATACGCGACCTCTTAAAGTTTGACTTCCCTTATAAGTCGAGCTATGACAGATTAACGTCACATTGGTCCCGATTCGAAGCATCATCAAGGATCAAATGAGGAGAAGATGGGAATGGAGCTTGCGCACAATGTCAAGGGTCAACGAAACCACTCTGTTCGGTAACATCTTTCTAATTCAGGTCTTTTAATCAACCGTCGAGCGTTGTGAATTCTGAGCAATAGATACGTGGGAAATGATAAGTGGCGGCCTCCTCTCATTCGTCTAGAGTGTTTAGTGTATACCCTTTGGGCAATATGTGACACATTCGCTCTTACGCCTTAGGTTCTAGCGTGTGTGTCCCGAGTTCCTTTCTGTTTAGGCGTGTCTTGGCCTAGTTCCTCTTTTCTCTCGCCCCCGGACGATCGAGACTCCTTTCTCTCGCATCTTGGCGATTGAGATCCCCTCTCTTGCCCCCGTGCAATCGAGACCCCCTTTTCTCTCACCTCCGTGCGATCGAGACCGTTTTCCGTAGTTAGGCCGAACTACGGCTACTCTGATCTCTCATATCTTTTGAGATTACGTAGGCATATGATTGCGATAACCCTAGCGAGCACTTTTCCTTTTTCCCCCTTTAGGAAACCCGTACCTTTAAACCCAAGACTACGTCCGTTCTACCGCAAACAGGTAACGCCTAAGTCTCCAATAGTCGAGCAGCAATACACCTAACTACTAGAATGCGTACACTAGTATCATCTATCTTTTCTCTCACCCTCGTGTAATCGAGAACACCCCGCTTACCCGTAGTTATCCCGAACTACATTTGCTCTAATTTCTCGTACCAGACGAGAATACGTAGGCACAAGACGCGATGTCTTGGCGAGCAATCCCCCCCGTAGTTTCCCGAACTACATTGACTCTGACTTTTCCATTGCAAGAGGGAATACGTAGGCATAGAGCGGCGATGCTCTATCGAGTCAGTTCTTTCCGTTTAGCATTAGCAGCCATAGATAGTTTGTTTTTCACCCATAGACTAGACAACAAGCGTGGATCCTGTTGAGTACGACGGACGTGAGGGGTGCTAATACCTTCCCCTTGCGTAACCGACTCCCGAACCCTGAGATTTGGTTGCGATGACCTGTCTTATTCCCCTTTTGTAGGTTTTCTGTGATCGTTTCCTTTCCCTCTCTTTGGGATAAATAACGAAAGGTGGCGACTCTTCTGTCCTTGCCGGCCCCTCTTCGCAGCGATGCGACACATGTAACTCAACATCCATGACATGTTCCCAAAAGTCATGTTTAATGGATTAATTGAAAGTATTTGGTTTAGAGGTAAAAGAAATGGAATAGCATAAATGTTTGTAAGTTAAAGAGCAGTTATCATATGTTTGTAAGTTGGAGAGCAGTTATCATATGTAAGAGATAGGAAATATGTTAAGTTTAAGATTTGGATGAAGATTGTGTACTAGTAATGTTATAGCATTAATAGTATACCAAGTAACTTAGGGGATTAAACGATCGATTAGATTGTCTTAAAGGTAAGGTAGAGGATGCAGTTTCAATTAGGGGATATTTGTGACCAGTGGATGCAAATATAAGGCTATGATAACTTTCATTGGATAAAGCCATGCGTTCAGAAGAAGTACTGATAGGAGGACTGGTTAAACCAGGTGAACCCGTGGTTTGTAGAGGATTTGGACTGGTGATGGGGACATGACTATTGGAAATGCTATCATACATATGTGAAGTGGTAGTGTTGTGTGAGATATGTGAATTGATGGATGTACTACTATCAGGACTATCAGTAGATCTAGGAGACTGATTGAAAGGGTCAGGGTCATCATAGGTATGAGAGGCAGTATGGTTAGGAATAACCTGTGAGGGTGGCTGACTAGGTTTAAAAGGGAAGTGATTTTCATAGAACACGACATGCCTCGAGACAAAGATATTATGGTTATGTATATCATAAAGGATATACCCTTTGGTTCCATCCTTAAACCCAAGGAACACATATTTTCTAGCTCTAGGCTCAAACATTGTTATGTGTGCCTAGATGCTAGTAGCAAAACTTAGACATTCAAAGACTTTTAAGTGGATTTAGAAGGTGGTTGAAGATGCAAAAGCTCATAAGTACATTGGGATTTTAACAGATGTGTACGTATTCTGTTTATGATATGTATGGCATGATGAACATAAAAGTTACACATATTGAGAGGAATATGTGAGTGAAAAAAATAGTGTTCTAGATACATGTAACATATGTTGGTGTTTCCTCTCTACCACCCCATTTTGTTGGGGTGTTTCAACATATGATTTTTTATGTATGATACCTTTTGATAGGAGGAATTCAGATAGGGCAACATACTCAGTGCCATTATCTAATCTTAAGTACTTTAAAGATTTATGGAAGTGGTTTTCAAGATAGGCTACAAACTGAATTAGACCGATTTTTATTTGGTCTTTGGTTTTAAGAAATATAACCCAAGTATACCTAGTATACCCACCAACCAAAGTCAGAAAATATATGTGTTCTAATATTGAAACAGTAAAAAATGGTCCCTATAAATCAAAAGGTGTAGAAGATTGAGTAATGCTATGAGGAAAATGTAATTTCTTTTGTTTACCATAATGACAAGAATCACAAGGAGCATTATTGTTTTTGTAAGGAACAAAAGGAAAGACTTTGGAAATATTTTGTAAACCTACATTAGAAATGTAGCCTGGCCTTAAATGCTAAAGATTATAAGAGGATTCAGCAATCGAATGATATGCATGAGAGTGTTTTGTAGAATCAAGAACATATAGCCCTCTTTGCAAGTTAGTTATACCAATCATCCTTACAATGATTCTGCATAATTTGGCATGAATTAGCATTAAAATGTACTTAATAATTATTTCTGCTAACAAGCTTAGCAATAGAGATTAAGTTTACATTAAAGCTAGAGATGTAAAGAAAATTTTGTAGGGTTAAGGTTGAAGATATGGCTACACTACTAGACATGGATGCAGTAACTTGGGGGACATCAGGAAAGCTAACATGGACATGAATTATGGTTTTACAAGATAGAAAAGATGCTAAGTCAAAATATATGTGGTTGATAAACCCTATATCTAGAATCCAAAGATGAAAGTTATTAACATTTGTATTTGGAGAATGTGAGTTCATGACAAAGGGAGAGGGGGATATGGAATTGGCTTTGGAAGTGGTCTTTGACAGTTGAAGTAACTCTGGGATGTTGTTATAATGCTTTTGAGTGAAACCAAATGAAGACATAGGTGAGCTTTGTTGAGAAGGCTCTGAACCTACACTAACTGAAGCAACAAACTGAGGAAAAATGAAAGTATTCACTAAAGTATCCCAAGGTATTCTTGACTCAAGGCATTCAATCTTGACCTTTTAACTTCAGCGGTTCCTTCATGAGTTTCTACTAAAGTATCCCAAATTTCTTTTGCTGATTTACATTGAGATATACGAAAAAATTCATCCATACTAAGAGCACTTTGAAGTATGTTAATTGCTTTCTTGTCGTAGAGTACCTTATTCTTATCATCTTTATTCCATAAATTTTTAATCTTTTTCGTCTCAACGTCATCGACAACACTAGTAGGAACAAATGGATCATTTTATACAACATCCAAAATATCTTTTCAATGTGCTTCTAGATGTGCCAATATAGTGTAGCACCCCAAAATTTGCCCAACATTTTCTTAACTTGGTTTATGTTTCATTTCATTTCTTTCTAGCATTTGCATGGCATAGATTTTTTCATTGAACAGGGGATCAAGAGGTTGTGCATAGCAAGAGGAGTCTACTCAGAGTGTTGAGCTCAAGCAAGGGGTGTTACTCAAGCATGAATGGTCATCAGGTCATCTAGAAGTGGTCAATGTCTGGTGAAAGGATTGATGGATGTATGTGGGTCAGCTCCTAACTTGGAGGCCAGTGGAAGATCATCAGAGGATGGTGAATTCATGATTATGGATATGAGATGTTGAGAGAGCTCATTGATTATTTGATAGCCATTTCGTAGCTTATTCAAGTTGTTGTGAGAGGTGGAAGAAGCCACAGTCAAGAATGTTGCATCTAAGATTTTCATCTGGTTAACTATCAGTCATCTGTGAAATTTAAGGAGATTAAGACTCAATTCAAAGTCTCTGTGATCATGGAATGTTGTGTTGAGACATGCCATATATCATTTCAAGATCAATTCTTCAATACTCAAGAGTGTGAGGAGTTCCTAAGCTAGGGTTTTTAAGCTTGACAGTGTAAAATCCCCTGGTTTAGTGCCTAACTTCAAGACCACATAACTCAAGATGCCAGTCTTACCTCATATTGACATCTACATGGAACTTGTAGAGCATGATCATAGCTTTAATTGGATTACTAGAAGTCCTTGATAGGGTTTATAGAACTCAAGTTATGAAGCAGACAAGTTACAGGTCATCAGATGAATGTGATTTTGGTACTTGAAAGTCAACCAACTTCCATGCCACTTTTGACCTAGAAGGAAGCTTCTCCTCAACTTCAGGCCAACATGAATGTTGTTCCTTATCTTCTTAGCTTTCCAAAAAATACTAGAAGTCCATGATTGTATTTGTAGAACTCAAGATATGGAGCTTGCAAGACAGGGGTATTTTGGGAAGTTGAGATTACAAGTCATTTTGGATTATAGGTCCATTTCACCATCATACATACCTCAAATGAAGATTTGTCCAACTTGAAAGTTGTTCAAAATGATGTTACTTGTCCAACCAAGCACCAAGGATCCATTGATATGGGTTCTAATGAAGAGTGATTGAAGGAATTTTGCAAAAGGGCATTTTAAAGGCATTAAAGTGGGAAAATTCAAATTAATTCATATGGGCTCAAAATTATGCAAACTTGTGCATATTTTGAGTGCATTTGATGTTTTAAGAACTTTGGCATTATTGGAATTTCGAATTGAGACTTGTTTCATGGCCATTTCATGTGTTACTTAAGAGCGAAGCAACACTTCCAACACACACCATGCGATGGAATTAAGGAATCAATCTTGGCCCTTCATGTTCATGACACATTCAGCAAGCATAATGAACCAAGTTGGAAGCTTTTAGACTCCATTTTCGTGTAGTTCATCAAAGCAAAAAATGAGGAAAATGGAATTGGATCACGCAACCATTTTTGGGCCCCCATTTCAGCCCAGATCAATTCTATATAAGATTTTGAGTGAGTTCAGATGAGGGTTGGTGATGGATTGAGCAAGAACAGGTAATACACAGTTGAAAAAAATTTAGTTGTGAGTGATTTTCGATTTTGGAGATTGAAGCAATTTTAAGAACAATTGAGCATCAAGATAGCTTCAGCATTGATCATTGATTGATTCTGCATCGTTTGGAGCAAGGTTGAGCACTTGATAGGGACTCCATTGAAGCTTCTGATCAGGTTTCTTCTTCTCTCGAATTCTCCTTATTTATGTGCAATTAGGCTAGATTAGACACGTGGTTAGGTTTCTGGAGTAACCTAGATGAGTTTAGGATTAGAACTGTGGAGTTTTGAGATGATTCTTGGAGGTGCATACTTTCTGTTAGGCTTCGTGTTAGCTTATTCTTAAGAGGAACATGAAATTTGAGTATAGCATGACAATCAGCATGGAGAGATGAGGATATTCATACCATTTTTGTGAGATTTTTGGTGATGTTTGATGTTCTGGTTATTTTCCCCTCGCCGGAGAAGACGACCGGAGTCTTCTCCGGCCACCACAATGTTCCCTCCTCTTTGAATTCAGTTTGAATGAGGAAGGCGAGTCCTTAGCCACACGATTTGCTTGACTCCCTTGATTGAGTGTACGCATCCAACGCACACGAATCCCTTTCACTTTTGTTGACCATTGACCAGTGAGGTGGCACACTCTAGGCAGTTAGATGAGATTACTTTCTGAATGAACGTGCCTGATTAGAAAGCATTGTGAACCATAGTCAACTGTAAGGCATGTGAATACCCAATAAAACGAACCGTTTCATTAATCCCAATCAGCGCATATGTGGCGCGCGCTCTCCCCTTTAGATCCCTTGACTGGTATTGAGATCTGATGGCTGTGATATTTTCTTGACTTTCTGAATTTCTTTTATTCCTTTTTCTATTTTCTTTTATTCTTTAAATGTTTTTAATTCATTAAAAATAGGAATAATTGTTAGAAAATTATGAAAAAAAAATCATGAGTGGTTTCTGCCATGTCCTTTATTTTTGTGTGCAATTTAATTGAATTTTTGGTTAATTTTCCATTTAATATCATTTTTTCCATTTTAATTAGATGATTAAAAATGTTAAAAATACATGATTGGCTTTCTGATTTTTGTACTAGATCATGGTTATGATTTAGGATCTGAATTCTTGCATGATTACTCTAGACATCTTAGGTGACCCTTAGATATTTTTCTTGGATTTTTAGGGTTCTATCTTGATAGGTTTTGAATGAATTCTTTAGGACCATCCCCATTTGAACTTCCCATAGCACACCTTTAGGTTTAGCATTAGGTTAGTGCCCTTAAACTTAGAGTTTTGATATGGAATTTTCACCATGACTTCATAACATCCTTAGGGACCTCTGGATTTTTTTACTAGAATTTTAGGATAGAGCTTCATGAATAGTGTTGCACCCCAAAATTTGCTCAACATCTTTTACCTAGTTTATGTCTCATTGTATTATCATTTGCATAGTTCTATCATTTGCATATCATGGAATATCATTCATCCAATAGGAGATAAAGTGTGATTATTATCAAGAGAAGCCTAGCAAGCAATCTTACCCAAGCTTGAGAAGTCATCCAAGTCATCAGGAGGTGGTGGGAGATCTTGATCAGTTGAAGACCATCAATGGGATGTGAAGCATGAGGTGTGAATATGAGATGTGTATAAAGCTCATGGAGTTCCTAGAGAGCCATGTTGGAGCTAAATCAAGTCATTGATTCAAGTGCAAGGGCCACAGTTGAGGTGCAAGCAATTAAGGTTTCATCTGGGTCAACCCTAGGTCAATTATGCAATTGAAAAGCATTCAAGCCTAATTTGAGGTCATGGAGTTCATGGAAGTATGTGATAAGACATTTGTGGTGTTGTGCCAAGATCAAATCAAGAAGAATCAAGAATGTGGGAAGTTGCTAAATTAGGGTTTCAGTGCAAATTACCCTATTTAATGCCTAACTTCAAAGCCACATAAGTCAAGATACAATTTTCAAATGGATCTTTGGCCAACATGAAACTTGTATATCATCTCATTACCTTTAATTTGAGTATTATAAGTCCTCCATTGGATTTGTAGAACTCAAGTTATGGTCCAGACAAGTTACAGGTCACCGGATGAATGTGAAATTTATCTGTGAAAGTCACTTGACTTCCAAGCAACTTTTGACCTAGAAAGAAGTTTCACGTGAACTTTTGGCCAACATGAAAGTTGTTCCTCATGATCGTAGATTTCTAAATTGTACTAGAAGTCATCCATCTGATTTGTAGAACTCAAGTTATGAGGTTTACAAGTCTGGGGTATTTTGGGAAAGTGAGATTATAAGTCATTCTCAAGCATAGGCCAAAATCTCCAACTTGCAAGCTTCAAATGGAAAATTGCTCAACATGAAAGTTGCTTGGAATGATGTTTTGAGTGCAACCAAGTGGTCATGATAGTTTGTTTTGGCTCATATCAAAAATACATTTGAAGTGGCTTGAAAATGAAGAATTTTCAAATATGAAAAGGAGGGGAAAATGGAATTTTGTGTTACAAAACCAAAACCAAGCAAGTAAGTGCATTTTTTGATTGGAAATTGCATTCTAAGATCATTGGCAATACCAGAATTTGGAGTTTAGTTCAAGGTTTGAGAGATAGCATGTTGTTACTTCATAAACAAGTCACATATCCAAATCAATGCACAAGGCAATTCAGGCCAATTTCTCCATCCAAACTCACTCTAAATGACATGTGCAAGGTGTGAGAACATTCTAGAACCACTGCTAAGCTTTCAAGGCACGACTGTCATATTGAATTTTTGAAGGAAAATCAGAAAAATGCAAATCACGGTTTTGGGCTTCAACTTGGATCCCTAGGCCCATGAAACTCTTCTATATATTCATTAGAGTGAGTTCAGATCAATTTGGGAGCTTCATTTCGCGCTAGAGCAAGAAAGAGCAAGAAAATTTTCTCAACTGCAACTTGAAATTGAATTCTGAGTTTGGAGCCAATTCAAGCCAAATTAAGGTGTGCAATCTCTTCCTTGTGGATCATTGAAGCTATCTGGAGCATTTGGAAGCAAGCCACGAGCTCTAGATACCTCTGTTGCAAGATCTATACCAGGTTTGCACTTCTTAAAATTCAGCATGATTTAGCATGATTCAGTTAGATTTGAACTTGTGGTTAGGATCTAGACATGACATAGATCGTTTTAGGCTTGATTTGAACTCAATTGGTGATGATTGAAGATGACATAGCTGATCTGTTTGGACTTTAATCTCTTGATTCATAAGGTTTCAATGTTAAATGTTTAAATCAGGTTGATGTACGCAATGAGATGAATAGATCTATATCATTAATTTTGAGTTTAATGAAAGTTGTCGAAGATGCTATTTCTGAACTTTGCTTTGTGTTTGATTATGTGTTGAGAATTGGATGATTTTGATGATGGATTTGGAATGTACGTGAAAAACTGAGTGGATTTGGTTTTTTGTTTGTCATTTTTGGTTGCCTGAACCTTTACCTTCACCGGAGAAGACGACCAGAGTCTTCTCAGGCCACCACCAACCACCATCCCTGATCTCCACCTGGCCTGCCTGAGACTTGGAGAAGATGATGTTTGGACCACAGGATCTGGCCTTGACCTTTGACTTCAGATCAGATCCAACGCCTGTGTTTTAATCTGAGAGTGGAGAGTTTTAATCCAAAACACTGTCGTTTCATTAAATTGCGTGGCATCATGAGGAGCGCTGGATGTGCATTGATTCGTTGACTGGCTTGCTGATCCAAAGGTTGTGTTATTTTCTTGGTTTTAATTCATTTTTTAAATTCATTTTCTTTATTTTAATTGCTTTGCTATTCTAAAAATCATATAAATTCCAATTTTGATCACAAAATTATTTTAAAAATATCCTCATGATCCTTATGGAATTTGTGATTTTCTGAGATTAACAAAGTACCATTTCATGCATTTTTCAATTTAATGTGATTTTTCTCATTTTATTTTTATTCTTTATTTTTGCATATTTGGCTATCTGTTTTGTTGAATTTAGTTCTCTCATTTGGTTTATAGTTTGGCTTTGATTTTTTAATATGTGCTAGGGTAGACATGTATGTTTCCTTAGAATTTTTCTTGTATTTTTAGAATAATATTAGGATCTGTTTTAGGTATTGAGATTAGGACTCTCCCAAACTTGTGCATCACCTTGACCTATCTCAATGTAAGATTTGTTTAGATAACTTAGAAGTTGATTTAGGCTTCAATCTTTTTACATTAGGTTGTTCAAACATTCATGTTCCCCTAGGAATTTTATTAGATTTTTGCAACTTAATTTTCTATTTTATTTGTATTTTGCAAATGGCTTGTGTTTATGGATTCCTCTCTTGAGTGCTTTGTTTTGTTTGGCTTGGTTGGCTGCCTTGGATTTGGTTTGAGCTTGAGTTCTCTTTGTTCGAGCTTCTAGATTCATTGAAGATGCTTGGGATGAAGGATTGGAGCTTGGAGTTGATTGCTTTTCCTCTTGTGGAGCTTTTGTTTAGGAGTTCAGAGAATTAGGGTTTTAGGAAGTGCCTTAGACCTAGTTTTGATTCTTTCTTCAAACATGGAGTGCATTGTTTGCCTCCATTCTATCCAATTACACAAAGTACTTCTTGGGAAGCTGCCCAAGTGAGTAAAACTTTGAGGATACCTTTCATTTGCAATGTTGAGTTCTTAGTGATTTCCTTTGGTTGTCATTAAGTTTCTTAACATTATAACGTGATCTTGATGATTAATCCTCCTCTTGGAGTGTGCTTGTGGGAGCTTGAAGATTGATGAAGATTGAAGGTAGAAGTTTGCTTGAGGATGAAGCCTTTGCTGTCAACTTTGCTGTCAATCCAATTTTGCTGTTCAGAGCTGTTGTTGCTGTTTGCTGTTTAGAGCTTGAAGTTACTGCTGCTTGGGGGGCTGCCTCCTCTGTGTCTTTTGTTTTTCTCTGTATTGTCTGTTTGCTTGTGTTGATTGCCTCTAGGTTTGAGGTGGAGCTTTTCTCCTCTTGCCTATTGTTTTCTCCCTTGCCTCTCTTATACTGTTGCATGCTTATTTGTTTACTGTTTACTGTAATTGCTTGCTTTCTTGTGCTGTTTTCCCCTAGGATCTCTGATTTCCTCTGTGCAAGAGGGAGTTATGATAGACATTAGGTTTGTAAACCATGCATGATAACTGTAGGTAGATCCCCTTTCAACCATAGTCTTAGGGTGTCTCTTTTCTCATCTCAAAACAATTCAAAAACACAGTAATAAGGATAACGCGCACTATACGATACGAGCCTTAAGCTATTTGAGAAAAGGTTGCTAGAGGGTCACTCTTCAGTAATCTGACTGCTTAGTATGGTACCCTTAGGGTGACATGCGATGTAGTCACTCTCAGATCATAAGTCTTTAGTGCAGTACAAGTTGCAAATAGACTAAAAAATAGTTCTTTCGTAAAAAAACTCAAACAAACATTCAACTCTGTTTTGTCCTCTTGGACCCTTAATCAGGAAACCCTTTTCAGAAGGAGATAAAAAATTGTCAGACAAACTTGTGTCTTCCGTAGCCCGAACTACGTTTGCTCTGATCTTTCATGCCGTATGAAAGTACGTAGGCACGAGATGTGACATCTCGGCGAGCAACCTTCCCCTCCTTTCCCGTAGGTAGGCGAACTACATTGACTCTGATTTCTCGTTCCAGACAGGAATACGTAGGCATAAAGTGCGATACTTTGCCGAGTCATTTTCTTTTCTTTTTAACCCAGACCTGTAGAGTAGATAAAATAACACACCCTTAGATAGAAAATAAGTGTGGATCCCGTCGAGTACGACGGACGTGAGGGGTGCTAATACCTTCCCCTTGCGTAACCGACTCCCGAATCCAGGATTTGGTTGCGATGACCATTCCTTTCCCTCTTTGCGTTAGGTTTTCTCTGAGCGTTTCCTTTCCCTCTTGTGGGATAAATAACGCATGGTGGCGACTCTTCTGTCATAGCCGGCGCCGATTTTCACAGTAGCGACAGCTGGCGACTCTGCTGGGGATACTCTCGGTTTCCTATGCGAGTCAATCCTAGCGCTTGTTTTCCCGTCTGGGGGTGTTGTATGTATTTACCTTTCTGTCTTTAATTTCAGTATTATATTATTGTTGTTGTGCTGGGAAGAGGGTTAGATTGAGAGATAAGCCAGACCTGGGCTTGAGTTTGCACATAGACTTAGAAGTAGAGAGTAGTGGTTAGCCTGCTTGCTTAGCTCGCACCAGCTAGCCGCGAAATCTGCGCTCGGACAAGATTCTCTTTGATGCTTCTTGCCTGGCCCTTAGGGCTCGACAAGTTGTCTGACCCGGGGATTATCGACTCTGGGGACCTATCAATTGGGATTCAGCTAAGTGAGGCCGCTTCAAGGGATGATGATGCCACACCTTCTGGGTATCGTATCATCTCTCTTGAAAGTCTGTGACGTTGAACCCGCATAGGATGCTGTACCTCGTCTGCGAGTTAAGTACATACCTGTGAGGGGTAGGTAGGTCTGTTTGCAGGAAATATTTGACCTCAGAGTACCTGGTTTATCTCTGTCAGTGAGATGTGGTTACAGGGTTCATTTGAGTGGTTGGTTTGGTTTGAGGCGAAGATTTGATGGTTCTCAGGCTTCAGTACAAAGCAGCACAGTGCATCAGCATTGCACTTGATCTCTTGTTTGCATATGCATGTGCATTTTCATGTTTACATTCCATTAACATGTATTTATGTTGCAGGTGTGATCATTCCCCTCTGATTCTAGTGTATCTTCTTGCCAGACATGGAGTCCATGAAGAGGACAGTTGCTTACCGGTTGCACTCGCCAGATATCAATTCCTTGCTGGGATTAGTTGCTCTAGCGGATGAGAGAATGAGGGATGAGTTCAGAGTATCTTATGGGAGATTGCTTAGTTTGTTGTACAGACCTTCAGCCTTTGAGACGACTGGGGTGTATACTCTAATGCAGTTTTATGAGCCTCAGCTGAGATGCTTCCTGTTCCCCGACTATATTCTGGCACCCACTTTGGAGGAGTATTCTGTTATGTTGGGAGTTCCCATGTTAGACCAGATGCCCTTTATACATGTTGATGCTGAGCCTGAGTTGGCTACACTCGCTGAGATTGTCAGTTTAGACACTTCTGAGTTCCCTGGAGGGTTGGTCAAGCTGAACGGAGCTTATGGTTTTCACATGTCTGTCCTGGTTATGAAGGCTACACAGTGCGCGAAGAGTGGATGTTGGGTTACCTTCAGTGCCATTCTAGCTATCTGCATCTATGGGATTGTCTTGTTTCCCAATGTGCCAGATTTTGTTGACTCAGATGCCTTCTTGATTCTTGCCTCGAAGAATCCAGTTCCTACTCTCTTGGGCGATGTTTATCATTCTATTCACTATAAGAATGAGAAACATCGTGGCAAGAATGTTTCCTGCTGTCTTCCGCTCTTGTACAGGTGGTTCTAGGGGCATCTTCCGAAGACAGGACCTTTTGTTGATGTTGTTGATACTTTGGATTGGTCTTCCCGGTTGATGGGGCTGTTTGCTGAGAACATCATTTGGTTTGATCGGAGCATGCTTGGCACTGATATTATATATAATTGCAGTGGCTTTCCGAATGTCCCTTTGGTTGGACGGAAAGGCTGTATTAATTATAACCCCTCTCTGCTGGTGAGACAGTTTGGTTATGCCTTAAGAGATGCTCCTATTGAGGTTGAGATACAGGAATCTCTGTATCTCACGGGCTTATTAGGCGAGGCTGTTTTGATCAGGTTGAGACATGCATGGGCTAACATCCACAGGGGAGGGAAAGCTTTGCTTGGTAAGAGCAACAGCAAAGCTTATGATCCTTATTTGGCTTGGATCCACGAGAGAGCTAGGATTTCCTTGATGCCATATTCGGTTGTGGAACCTCTGTGTCTTCCAGTGATTGAGGTACCTACTTCGGTAGAGATTGAGAAGTATAAAAAATTGTTGGCTGAAAATGAAGAATTGAAGAAATCCAATGACGAGTTAGAGAAAGAGATCTTCCAGTTGCGTCATGAGAAGAATGAAGCTACCTTCACTGTGAAGGAACAGACGGAGTTGATTAATAGGTTGGGTTCAGATTTGACTGAAGAGACCAACAAGAGGGAAAATGTGGGAGTAGCCTTGAACGGTGTTAGCAAGGTGCTTGCTTCTAAGAAGGAACTCTTGAACAAAGCTTATTCCCGACTCGGCAAGTGGGAAACATTGTGGAATACCATGCTTACCAAGCAGAAGGAGCGTGAGAATAAGCTGAAACTGCAGATTGCCACGCTAGAGGCGCAGATTAGAGCCCATGATGCAAAGATTGCTGAAGAGACATCACTTAGGAGCGTCGTTGAGCTTAGAGTGAGTGACCTTGGAAAGGAGCTGAGAGGTTATGAATTGAAGGCCGACTTCAAGAGATGCAGACTCGACGAGTGTTTTGGCGAAGGAACCTGCAAGGACGACGCAAAAAAGCTGAGATCCACTGCTGAGCGACATGCATTAATGATACAAGAGCTAATCTCCAGACTAGGTCATTCAGAGACGTTGAGGATATTGGAAGATGTCAGAGCGCGCCATTTGGCCTGATTTATCTTTGCTTTGCTTTTGTTATCTGTACTTGTATTTTGACCATCGCCAGGATTGTTGGCCGAGGTCTCTTCAGTTGTATGCAGTTATATCTTTGTACTTTGCCTCTTGGCATTTGTTTATGTATGAGGATTTTCTGATTCCTTGCTTGCTTGATTGGGACTCCATTGTCGTGATGGCCTTCTCTCTGAAACTAGAATCGGGGGGGGGGGGGGGGGTGGGATATAACCTGTAGCATATTTATACATTTGCATCTGCATACTCATATTGCATGACCGGTATTGGCAATGGAAATACTGGCGCTGGTGTTGGTAATGGTAACACTGGTATTGGTAACACTGGTACTGGAAACGCTGGAAATGGTGATGGGAATGTTGTTAACGATACTAGCAATGTTGGAGATGCTAATCAAGGGTTCGGTGACAACACTGGTTTTGGAAACAATAACCAAGGGTTTGGCAATGGTAATCGTGATGGTAATTTTGGCTTCGGCTACGATGGCTATGGTAACAACAATCAAGGGTATGGATACGGTGATGTTGGCTTTGGTAACATGAACAACAACAGTTCTGGGATGGTGCCTTTCAACACTGGTTATGGACTAGGTGGGGTCAACCAAGGATTTGGTAACAGAGGACGGGGTCCTATTTTCAATCAACAGGGATATGGCCGTAACGCTGGTTACGAGGGATATGGCAATGAGAATCTGAACTGGGGCGAGGATTTCCAGGAAGACGCTTTCTCTGGACAAGGCGTGGGATTTGAAAGGCCTAATGATAATGATAGGAGGTTCAAAATGCTGGAAGAGCAGATCAAAGGGATAGCCAATCAGAACTTTGCTGGGTTAGATATGACTACCATGAGACTAGTGCCTGGGCTAAGGGTGCCCTTAAAATTCAAAGCTCCAACATTTGACAAGTATAAGGGGGATACATGCCCTAGAGTTCATGTACGTTCTTATTATAGAAGAATGTCTGCATACTCTGACGACGAGAAGATGCTTATGCATTTCTTTCAAGACAGTTTATCGGGACCATCGCTGGAATGGTACATGGGACTGGAGCCCACCCAAATTAGAAGCTGGAAAGAATTGGCTGATGCTTTTGTTAAACATTACCAGTATAATAGTAACTTGGCGCCAAACAGGGTTCAGCTGCAGAGTTTGTCTCAGAAGAATGGCGAGAGCTTCAAGGAGTACGCGCAGCGTTGGTGTGATATTGCGGCTAGGGTGCATCCTCCTTTGGTTGAAAGAGAGTTGATTGATATGTTTATCGGAACATTTTCTGGAATGTATTACGACAAATTGCTTAATGTCTCGATGGGTAGTTTCTCTGACATGATTCTCATGGGAGAACGAATTGAAAACGGAATTAAGATTGGGAAGATTCAGGCAGGTGAATCCATCTCAGCTGGAGGTACAAGGAAAGCCTTTGGTGGAAGGAGACAAGGCGACGCCAATGCGGTATATGGTGGTCGAGGTCGTGGAAGAGGTAGGAATCAGTATCAGCCACATCAAGTTGCTAGTGTCACTATCCCGATACCTCAGCAAAAACAACAACAACAACAACAACAACAACGAAAACAACAGCCGCAGCAGCAGAGAATGCACCCTGCTCAGCGTAGAATCCAAGAGGGTAGGCCAAAGAGAGTATTTGAAGTACCTCCTTCAACGTATGCTGAACTGCTTCAAACGCTGTTGGGTTGAATTTGGTTGAAAAGAGAACGATGGCCCCGTTGACGGGCATTCCTCCATTTGGTTTTGACGCTGGTAAACATTGTGATTTTCATTCCGGGGCGCCCGGACATGACATTGAAGGTTTCCATGCTTTCAAACATAAGGTTCAAGATTTGCTTGATAGTAAGGCCGTTAACTTTGGTCAGGATGGTCCTAATATTGTACAACAACCCATGCCGAATCATGGAGCGAATGCTATCATAACGGAAGAGAATTTGAACTTGGTTATGGATGTGAATGAATTGAAGACACCATTGAGTTGTGTTAAAAGTAGACTGTTGAAAGGGGGCGTATTCCCCGGATGTGATGAATACTGTCTGGATTGCTGGATCCAACCAGAGGGTTGCGCTGATTTGAAAAGAGGTATCCAAGTTATGATAGATGAGGGGAATTTGCAATTTGATCGGACTGCTGTTGAGAAGCCTGTTGAGGTATTGTTTGAAAAGCAGGATGGGATTTCAACTGTTACAATCCCAAGGAAGACTATTACGATATCGGCGCCCGCCAAGCGGCCGGCTATCATAATAACAAAAGCAGGACCTGTTCCTTTTGAGAGTACAAAAGCTGTTCCATGGACGTATGGGTTAGAAGCATATTGTAATGGAGAGAAGATTAAGGTGAATAGCCATCCGGCAGGGGCAGTTGACAATGTTGTTGGAACGGGAGGCATGACCCGTAGTGGAAGAATCTTCACCGCACCTGAAGTTGAAGCAGAGAGGATTGCTAAAGGCAAGGCCAAGGTGAATGAAAGTGGACCATCCCAGTTGAAAGAGAAAGACACATCGCTCAAGGACGTAGAAGAGTTCATGAGGCTAATTCGCAAGAGCGATTATAAGATTGTTGAGCACTTACAACAGACACCCTCAAAAATTTCAATCCTATCTTTGTTGCTTTGTTCTGAGGCTCATCGAAACGCTTTGTTGAAGATATTGGACACGTCATTTGTACCTTAGGAGGTTTCTGTCAACCAGCTAGAGAGGGTACTGGCGCATGTCAATGCTGGACATAGTTTGGGTTTCACTAATTTTAATCTAACACCCAGAGGCCGAGAGCATAATATGGCTTTGCACATATCGGTGGAATGTCGGGGCACCGTAATGTTGCATGTTCTTGTGGATACCGGATCATCTCTGAATGTATTGCCTAAGAAGGCTATGATGAAGTTAGATATTCGGGGAATTATTTGCACGCCAAGTGACTTGGTGGTGAGGGCATTTGATGGAATGAGAAGGTCGGTGTTTGGATCGATAACGTTGCCGCTGTAGGTCGGGCCAGAAATATTTGACACTGAATTTTATATCATGGATATTCATCCAGCTTATAGCTGTTTACTTGGGCGTCCATGGATACACTCTGCAGGGGCTGTGACGTCCACGCTGCATCAGAAGCTTAAGTTTGAAGCCGGTGGTGGCATCGTTACTATTTGTGGGGAAGAGGACATCTTGGTCAGTCATCTCTCATCATTCAAGTACGTTGAAGTGGATGGAGAAATCCACGAAACGCCCTGCCAAGCCTTCAAAGGGTTGCAAATCAAAGACAAGTCCAGTGTTCCCAGCAAAGGGCCAGAGGTTGTTGTGGCTTCGTACAAAGACGCTAAAGCGCTGGTTCAGACTGGTGAGACCAAGGGTTGGGGTCAAGTGCTGGAAATTCCTGTCAAGATGGACAAGTTTGGACTAGGGTATCGCCCAACATCGTCACCTTCCGCATCAGGCGCGCCCAAGTTCAAAGGACCAGTGGTGATTACTCCAAAAGGAGTCTGCTTTGAGACGATTAATGCTGTTTTCGATTCTGAAGATGGAGATAGTGATTGCGACATGGACGCGTGGATCAAGCCTAGCGTGCCAGGACAAAGTCTTTGCAACTGGTCCATCCGGGAAATTGTCCCAGTGACTACAAAGCAGTAATGATTTGTTTTCTTGATTATTGTATGATCATGTGTCCTACCCGGGGCATAGTGATTTTGTTTTAGGGCCACCTGCTTATGTGTATGCACTGTTTAATCATTGAATAAAGGCGTTTTTCTCATACAAATTTTGTGTTCGATGTGGTTCCTGTTTTTATTTTAACAACAAATGGCAACGTGGTTATGAGCTTTGTTTGCACTCATTTGAAGCATTTAACCATTTCCTTTGCAGAATTCATATTTCAGATGACACCGAACACGAACTTCCTATGACTCGCTTTGACTTCGAGCACCCGGTATTTGAAGCTGAGGAAGAGATTGTTGAGGATGGCGACTTTCCAGAAGAGCTGACTCGACTGTTGAAACAGGAAGAAAGAATCATTCTGCCTCATCAGGAAGAGATTGAGATTATCAACGTGGGGTCCGAGGGAGTTGTCAGGAACATCTGGATAGGGGCTGCGCTGCAAAGCAACATCAAGCAAGGTCTGATTGAGATGTTGCAAGAGTACATTGATATCTTTGCTTGGTCGTACGAGGATATGCCAGGATTGGATACTGACATGGTTGTTCATCGTCTGCCATTGCGAGAAGAATGTCCGCCTGTTAAGAAGAAACTCAGAAGAACCAGACCAGATATGTCTGTGAAGATTAAGGAGGAAGTTTAGAAACAGTGGGATGTTGGTTTCCTTGTTGTTACAACTTATCCCTCATGGGTCGCCAATATAGTACCGGTACCAAAGAAAGAAGGTAAGGTGCAGATGTGCGTAGACTATCGTGATTTGAATAAGGCGAGCCCAAAGGACGAATTTCCGCTTCCTCATATCGATGTGCTGGTCGATAACACTGCTCAATTCTCCGTGTTTTCCTTCATGGACGGCTTTTCGGGCTATAATCAGATAAAAATAGCGCCAGAAGACATGGAGAAAACAACCTTCATTACCCCATGGGGAACATTTTTCTATAAAGTGATGCCCTTTGGTTTGAAGAACGCTGGGGCAACGTATCAACATGCTATGACGATGCTCTTTCATGACATGATGCATAAAGAGATCGAGGTTTATGTTGATGATATGATTGCCAAATCCCAGACGGAGGAAGAGCATTTGGTTAATCTGCTGAAATTGATCAAGAGGCTTAGGAAATTCAGGCTGAGGCTGAATCCTAACAAGTGCACCTTCGGGGTGAGATCCGGTAAACTATTGGGGTTTATTGTGAGTGAAAAAGGAATTGAGGTTGATCCTGCTAAGATAAAAGCAATACAAGAAATGCCAACGCCTAAAACAGAAAAAGAAGTGCGTGGATTTTTAGGGAGGTTGAACTACATTGCTCGGTTCATATCTCACCTAACCGCTACATGCGAGCCATTATTCAAATTGTTGAAAAAGGATCAGGTTGTGACCTGGAATGAAGATTGTGAAAGGGCATTTGAAAAAATAAAAGAATATTTGCAGGAACCTCCAATATTGATACCCCCAGTAGCAGGGAGACCATTGATTATGTATTTGACGGTTCTTGAGGAAAGCATGGGTTGTGTTCTCGGTCAACATGACGAGACTGGACGTAAAGAGCATGCGATTTACTAGTTGAGTAAAAAGTTCACAAACTGTGAGTCTCGTTACTCAATGCTCGAAAAAACGTGTTGTGCGCTAGCTTGGGCTGCCAAACGTTTGAGACAGTACATGTTAAACCATACAACCATGCTAATTTCAAAGATGGATCCGATCAAATACGTATTTGAAAAGAAAGCACTCTCCGGGAGGATTGCTCGATGGCAGATGGTGCTGACAGAATACGATATTCAATATGTTTCTCAAAAGGCTATCAAAGGTAGTGTTCTGTCAGAGTACCTAGCGGAGCAGCCGATTGAAGATTACCAACCAATGAGGTTTGATTTTCCTGACGAGGATATCATGTACTTGAAAATGAAAGATTATGATGAGCCGTTGCCGAATGAAGGTCCAGAGTTGGGTTCCAAATGGCAGTTGATATTTGATGGCGCTGTTAACTCCTACGGTAGTGGAATAGGGGAAATTATCACTACTCCTCAAGGGACGCACATTCCCTTTACTGCCAGATTGACCTTTCTAGTCACCAATAATGAGGCTGAATATGAGGCGTGCATCATGGGTCTTGAGGAGGCTATTGATTTGAGAATCAAATATCTTGATGTATACGGGGACTCTGCTCTAGTGGTCAACCAAATTAAAGGAGAATAAGAGACGCATCAGCCCAATCTGATACCCTATATGAATTATGCAAGGAGATTGTTGCCTTTCTTTGACAAAGTAGAATTGCATCACGTGCCATGAGCAGAAAATCAGATGGCCGACGCTCTCGCGACGCTGTCTTCAATGTATAAAGTTAACTTCTGGAATGAGGCTCCCAGGATTGTTATCTCTCGCCTTGATAGGCCCGCCTTCATATTCGCCATTGAGGAAGCATCCGATGGCAAACCATGGTATTTCGATATCCAGAATTTCCTGAAGAACCAAGAGTATCCGGCTGGGGCGTCCAGTCGAGACCAGAAGACTCTTAGGAGATTGGCTGGCAATTTTTTTATTCGAATCCGGATGGCGTCCTGTACAAGAGAAACCACGACTTGGTGTTGTTGCGATGTGTGGACGGGAAAGAAGCTAAGCTGATCATGGAAGAGATCCATGAAGGTACATTTGGTACGCATGCTGGTGGACATGCAATGACGAGAAAACTGTTGCGGGCAGGTTACTATTGGCTAACGATGGAAACAGATTGTTTCAAGTTTGCGAAGCGGTGCCATAAATGTCAAATTTATGCGGACAAAATTCATGTGCCTCCGAGCCCTCTGAATGTTATGTCATCACCGTGGCCTTTCTCGATGTGGGGAATTTATATGATTGGCAAGATTGAGCCCACGACATCAAACGGACACCGGTTCATTTTGGTAGCTATTAATTACTTCACCAAATGGGTGGAAGCAGCGTCATATGCTAATGTCACCAAACAAGTGGTAGCCAGATTTATCAAAAGAGATATTATCTGTAGATATGGAATCCCAGAGCGCATTATCACCGACAACGGTTCAAACTTGAATAACAAGATGATGAAAGAGTTGTGTCAGAATTTCAAGATTGAGCATCACAACTCTTCTCCTTATCGACCCAAGATGAATGGCGCTGTCGAAGCGGCCAATAAGAACAAAAAGAAGATTATTCAGAAGATGGTTGTGACTTACAAGGACTGGCATGAGATGTTGCCTTTCACTTTGCACGGTTATCGTACGATGGTACGCACATCAACCGGGGCAACCCCTTTCTCATTGGTGTATGGCATGGAGGCAGTGTTACCATTGGAGGTTGAGATTCCTTCTTTGAGGGTTTTACGCGATGTCCAACTTGATGAGGCAGAATGGGTAAAAGATAGACTGAACCAGCTCAGTTTAATGGATGAGAAGAGACTGGCTTCTCTCGCATATGGTCGGTTGTATCAGAGCCGTATGAAGAAAGCTTATGATAAGAAGGTATGCCCTCGAAGCTTTCTGACGGGCGATCTTGTGTTGAAAAAAATTCTCCCACCACAATCGGATCACAGGGGCAAATGGACTCCCAACTACGAGGGTCCATATGTCGTCAGAAAGGTTTTCTCTGGAGGAGCCTTGTTGTTATCCACCATGGATGGTGAGGACTTTACGTCTCCTATGAATTCGGACGCAGTTAAAAAATACTTTGCTTAAAGTGACCCGCTGGACAGAAAAAGAGAGTCCAGGCAAAAATGGGGCATCCCGGTGAACCATAAAAAAAGAGAATAAAAGGTTCGGGCAAAAGTTAGGGATAAAATTGAAAAGATGTACACCCGCGAAGTCGAAAACCTGAAAAGGGCGATTTCGGAAAAAAAGGGTATCCCAGTGAGCTGATAACCCGCAAAAGGCGGTTCACGCAAAAGTTAGGGATTTGAAAAAAGCAAATGACTACGGTCCGAGTTGATACTGCATTGCTTGATGGTTTGGGAGTACTTAAGGGTCGTATATCCGAAACAATCTCTTCCGAAGATCGAGTATCGGGAAAGCGTCAGAGTCAGGCGAGTCATAGGAGGATCAGCTCATGGTGTTCGTCTGTACCACGTTGCCAACATGCATATCAAATTTGTTTTGTATCTTTCGTTGTGCTTCTTGTGCATATGTTTTATTTTGCTTGTGCGTAACTTCCTCTTTTCAGGAGTTACATCCAGTGTACAAAGCTTTGCCTATTTACAGGCCCATTCAATAAAGCATGTTATTCAGTACTTGATGCTTGATCTTTACTGTTTTGTTTGTGAAAAACACCAATGTTTTGATGAACTTGCACTTGCATAAACTTGCTAGCCCTTGCCAATAATTGCTAAAACTTCGAATTGACTGAATGCTCGGATAGATTTTGTTGTGTAGATTTGTTTTGTCTCGTTTGTGTTTTGTAGAGTCCTTAGTTTTGAAGCAAACGGTCAGGAATTGCATTCCCCAGCCAAAGTCTCTTGACGAAGGGTCTGACTTCAGTTGATGTCGTTCCTTAGCAAGTCGTATCTTATCCCTAGAAAGTGGAGACGGTGCTTATTCCTACCAAATGTGGAATTGTCCTCCCCGAGAGAGTATTACCAGGAATGTCGCCTGAAGAGTATCCTCATGAAAGTGGTCTATAGGATATCCCCAGCAAGTCAAAATCAATATCCCTTGCGGAGGACGCCTCCCCAGAGGATGGTTATTCCCCTTCCCTGCAGGTCGTCATTCTTTCGTCAGGATGATTTGTCCTCAGCAGAGTTTGTAGCTTTGAGTTTGTAGCCTGTATCCCGACAGTGTAGTTCTTCCCCAGAAGGGTCGCATCTTTCCCCAGCAGGGTTTGTGCTTTCTTCCCAAATGTTTGATCTCTCCCCAGCAGAGTTGGTTGTTGTTTCCGGCATTTATTTTGTCAGAATACTTTGTGATACCCGTTCATCCCCAACGGAGTTGGTTTTTGTTCTTAGTCATTTCATACCAGAGTGTTTCTCAGTAGTTTGAGCCTGCATTAGCATTTGCATATATCATCATATTTGCATCTACCCAAACGCGTAGCATTTCCATGCCGAATGGAGCATTACGCCATTGTCAAACATATGCATTTTGAAACATAAGCCGGGTTGGTTAACCTTTTGTTTTCAAGTGTCGTTTTCCCTGCAGGTGGAGGGAGCTCTTGCTCAGATTAATTACTAGATAAGCAAGGTCTCGGTGGGAGACATGTAATGATAATGTTCGTTTTGTCATTATTCACCACAAAGTTGCTTGGTTAAGTTTCTCTTACCCCTCCAGCGGAGTATTTCTTCAAAATTGTTGTTATGACAGTATCAAAAGATCTCGTGAATCATTTGGAAGTTGTCACCTATGTCGAAGTAGGTGTATGGCAGTTTGGATTCAGAAAATCCCCAGTAGAGTCCTTCTCAGATTTGCTGCCATGTCCGCGCTAAAAGTTTGAATATTGGACCTGTATTTTGTTACCCATTTGATTGATGGAGTTAGCTACTGCAAAGATAGGCAGAGAAGCTGTATTTAGAGTATTTCCCGTAGCGATGGCAGAGTTATTTTCCTGTAGTGATGACAGAGTATGTCTCGTAGTGATGGCGGAGTTATTTTCCTTTAGTGATGACAGAGTATTTCCCATAGCGATGGCGGAGTTATTTTCCTGTAGTGATGACAGAGTATTTCCCATAGCGATGGCAGAGTTATTTTCCTGTAGTGATGATAGAGTATGTCCCATAGTAATGGCGGAGTTATTTTCCTGTAGTGATGACAGAGTATGTCCCGTAGCGATGGCGGAGTTATTTTCCTGTAGTGATGACAGAGTATGTCCCGTAGTGATGGCGGAGTTATTTTCCTGTAGTGATGACAGAGTATGTCCCGTAGTGATGGCGGAGTTATTTTCCTGTATCGGACAGAGTTATTGCCCATAGTGGTGACGGAGCTAGTTTCCTGTATTTGGCAGAGCTATTTCCCGTAGTGGACGGAGTTAGTTCCTGTGTGTTGGCAGAGTTACTTCTTTATTTGGTGATAAAACCTTTTCCTTAGTGGAAGTCGCCAAAGTTACTCCCTGTTTTGTTGGCAGAGTTATTTCCTCAGTAAAAGCGTCAGAAAAGGTCGTTACCTGTAATGGATAGAGATCGCTCCTGTAGTGACAGAGATTGTTACCTGTGATTGATAGTGATTTGCACCTGTGTTGATAGTGATTTCTACTCGTGTGGACGGAGTTATTATCTGTAATCGATGGATTATCCCCAGTGGAGTGGTTACCTGTGACTGACAGAGATTGTTATTCTAATTAAAGACTGAATTGTATGGAGTCCTTCCTCGTGTTGACGAAGTTTAGTCCCTTTGTGTACGAGATTGTTTCTCGTCAAGTTAATTCGATGCTGAAATTAAAGGTTTTATTAGAAGATTGATCAGTTGTTGCCGTAACAACTGGGTTCAGCACAACGGATGTTGTTCCCTAAGCAATTTTTGCAGTTCATGTCTGCAGATGGCAAATTTCCGGGTTTCTTGGTATTCAACCGTCTTTTACCTCGATTTTTTGAAGGTCGTTCGCTCTTCACCCAGTCGGGTCCAAGCCGTTTGAATAGGGGCAGCTGTTGCACCCCAAAATTTGCTCAACATCTTTTACCTGGTTTATGTCTCATTGTATTATCATTTGCATAGTTCTATCATTTGCATATCATGGCATATCATTCATCCAATAGGAGATCAATTGTGATTATTATCAAGAGAAGCCTAACAAGCAATCTTACCCAAGCTTGAGAAGTCATCCAAGTCATCAGGAGGTGGTGGGAGATCTTGATCAGTTGAAGACCATCAATGGGATGTGAATCATGAGGTGTGAATATGAGATGTGTATAAAGCTCATGGAGTTCCTAGAGAGCCATGTTGGAGCTAAATCAAGTCATTGATTCAAGTGCAAGGGCCACAGTTGAGGTGAAAGCAATTAGGGTTTCATCTGGGTCAACCCTAGGTCAATTATGCAATTAAAAAGCATTCAAGCCTACTTTGAGGTCATGGAGTTCATGGAAGGATGTGATAAGACATTTGTGGTGTTGTGCCAAGATCAAATCAAGAAGAATCAAGAATGTGGGAAGTTGCTAAATTAGGGTTTCAGTGCAAATTACCCTGTTTAGTGCCTAACTTCAAAGCCACATAAGTCAAGATACAAGTTTCAAATGGATCTTTGTCCAACATGAAACTTGTAGAGCATCTCATTACCTTTAATTTGAGTATTAGAAGTCCTCCATTGGATTTGTAGAACTCAAGTTATGGTCCAGACAAGTTACAGGTCACCAGATGAATGTGAAATTTATCTGTGAAAGTCACTTGACTACCAAGCAACTTTTGACCTAGAAAGAGGTTTCACATTGTCGCTACTGTGAAAATCGGCGCCGGCTATGACAGAAGAGTCGCCACCGTGCGTTATTTATCCCACAAGAGGGAAAGGAAACGCTCAGAGTAAACCTAACGCAAAGAGGGAAAGGAATGGTCATCGTAACCAAATCCTGGATTCAGGAGTCGGTTACGCAAGGGGAAGGTATTAGCACCCCTCACGTCCGTCGTACTCGACGGGATCCACGCTTGCTTTCTATCTAAGGGTGTGTTATTCTACCTACTCTACAGGTCTGGGTTAAAAAGAAAAGAAAATGACTCGGCAAAGTATTGCACTTTATGCCTACGTATTCCCGTCTGAAACGAGAAATCAGAGTCAATGTAGTTCGCCTACCTACGGGAAAGGAGGGGAAGGTTGCTCGCTAGGATATCGCATCCTATGCCTACGTATTTTCATACAGCATGAAAGATCAGAGCAAATGTAGTTCGGGCTACGGAAGACACAAGTTTGTCTGACTGCTTTTTATTACCTTATGAAAAGGTTTTCCTTGATTAAGAGTCCAAGCAGACAAAAAATGACACTTTGATGTTTGTTTTGTATCTTTTACGAAAGAAGTGTTTTTTAGTTTGTTTGCAATCTCTGACGCACTAGAGACTATGATTTGAGAGTGACTACGTCGCATGTCACCCTGAGGGTACCATACTAAGCAGTCAGATTACTGAAGAGTGACCCTCCAGCAACCTTTTCTCAAATAGCTTAAGGCTCGTAACGTACGACGTCGATTAACCTTATTACTGTATTTTTGAGTTGTTTTGGGATAAGAAGAGAAAGAAGCTCTAAAAAACCTAGGGTTGAAAAGGGATGAAAAACTAACCTAATGTTGTCATGCATGGATAAGAATCCTAATGTCTGTCATAATTTCCTCCTGCACAGAGGAAATCAGAGATCCTAGGGGATAAACAGAAAAGAAAGCAAGCAAATACAGTAAAATGCATGCAATGCAGCAATACAAGCGAGGCAAGGGAAAACAACAGGCGAAGTGAATCAACATTCACCTCAAACCTAGGGGGCAAGCTACACAAGCCAACAAACAATACAGAAAACAAAAGCCACAGCAGAGAAGGCAGCACAAGCAGCAACACTAATCTCCTGCAGCAAACAGCAGCTTTGAAAGCAACAGATGATTAACTAGCAAAAAGGTTGACAGCAACAACCTTCATCTTCATGAATAACTCCTATCTTCAAGCTTCAATAAACTTTCAATCTTCAATAGACACCAAACTTCAATAAGCTACCAGCTTAAGCAAGCTCAAACCCCAGCCAGTAAACAACTTCAACCAGCTCCTGACCTCAACAAGCTCCTAGCTTCAACAAGCAAACAAAACCCTAGCTTCAGCAAGCTATCTCATCTTTTCCTCACCAAGCTTCAACAAGCACCTCCAAGGAAGAATCATTCAACAAGATCAAGGTGAAATGTTAATTAACTTAATGACAACCAAGGGAAGTCACTGAGAACTTAACATTATGAGAGACTGGCATCCTCAAAGTTCTACTCTCAAAGCATGCCATCATCCTTCCTAAGGAGATATGTGACTTCTTTAAAAGGACTTTATGTCATTGGATTGAATGGAGATGAACAATATACTCCATGTTTGAAGGAACAAGTAAAACTACTCTGATGCTCTTCCTAAAACCCTGGTTTCCCTAAGTTCCTGACAAGCACTCCACCAGATGAGAAATCTTCAACTCCAAGCTCCTTCAAGATCTCAAAAGCACCTTCAATTGGTCTTCATGATCATCCAAGCTCAAAAGCAACACCACCCTAATCTAAGGGGAACTATTGAATCAAACTAGTCAAATTAGTTCATCAGAAACACCTAGAAGTTAGTCTTAAAACTAATTCAACTTAAAATACCAAAAGTGATTATAAAATCCTATAAAAATTACTAAGGGCTCTTAAACCCCTTAAGAATATCTCCATACAAAAACCAGGGGGTTAACTATTCATTTGGACCTAAAACTATGCCCTAAACCTAAGGGTACTATCTTAAAACCCTAATTCTAAACCACCTATTGTTCAATACTCAAACTAGCCTAAACTTATCCCACAAAAATATGAGAAAATTACTATGGGTACATGCATATCTAAGATATCTAGCCCAAAAAGAATCAACTCAAAATTCATCACCAATCATTCACAATAAAATCAGCAAAATCACATGTCAACCATATTGAAAATTAAACCAATTAAAATGAAAAAAATGCAAATAAAAATAAAAATGCAGGGATTAAACATTTTTCAATCCTATTAAATTTTACACTTCCTAAGGAATTCAGGAAAAAAAATCTAGATTAAAAATACTAATTTTTCTATTTATTATGGATTTATTTCTAAACTACATAAAAATGTAAAATAAAAGAAAAAACAATAAGAAAATGATAAAGGCGTGTGGTAAATAGCAATAAACCTATGTTATTTCCCCAGACTGGGCCCAAAAGGGGGTGCTCATATCAAACATCTCATAAGCCCAAAACAAATATTAAAACAACTCGGAAAATCAAATGAAAAATGGAAAAATCCTGTGTCAAATAGCAACTAATTCACGTTGTAATTTCCAATTGGGCCTGGATGGAGGTGTGAAGAGCAAGGATCCCTTAAGCCCACCCAAACTCAGACTAAATGAAACGGGGCATTTTGATGTTATTCAATCTCTTCAGTTATTGAAACGCAATCGTGGCCATTGGATGGAGTCTCCAGTCAAAGTCAAGGCGTGATCTAAGGGTGGTGGTTCATCGTCCCCAAAACATTGGAAACTGAGGGGGGAAACTCAGACGGTGGCCTGAGCTTGGCGCCACCGTCTTCTCCGGCGTGTCAATCCTAAAAACTCACCAATCAAGCCAACCAGATACCCTAATCCACTCCAAATTTCACCCTGGTCACTAATATGACTTCCATTTCCATTGATTCTCACTTAAACTCAAAACCCGATGGAAGTTGCAGAAAAATTCATCCAATCTTGATCAACTCAATTCTTAAAATTAAAGACCCTATCATGAACTACATTCTTCCCTGATCAATTCTCAACATTCAAACACCATTAAAACTTCAAGCACAAAGAGATATGAGCTTCAACAGAAAATGGCATCACCTTAATTTGGTCTCCAATTGTCCAATTCTTGGACTGAAATCCACCCTAGCCTCATCCCTAACCTAACCACACATCAATTTCTATGCATCTCCCTATGAATTAAGCTAAAAGAAAGAAGTTGCAGACCTGGTTTGAAATGATGAACAAATGGAGATTTTGCTTGAATCAACCTCCAATCTTTTGCAGAATCACTCAAGAATCACTTCCCAAGCTACTCCAATGGTCAATTTGCACTGAATTCTCCTCAATCCTCAAAACCGATTCTTGATGCAATGGTGAAATTTTTAAATGCTCTCTCTCGATTCTCTCCAATGCAAGACCAAAAATTGACCTGGATCAGTTGCATACAATATATAAAGTTGATTAGAACTCTCTAGAACCTTCTATAACAACCTGAATGAGAATTTCAATTTCTCATCTTCCTTCAAAATCTCATGTGAGGAAACCATGCATTGCTCTGTTTCAGCTTTCAATTTCACATGAAATTCTCACCTTGTGATATTTAGAACTGAATTGGATGTGCATTCTCCTTGTTTTTGACCTTATGGAGTGTGATGGTTATGTTACTTCCATCTTAGGTAACAAAAAGGAACCATATGCAAATGACCTCAAATCCAAAAAGTAATAATGTCATCATCTTTAAAATGTCCATTCTGATCAAATTGGTATATAACATTGCTTGGTTTGGCCATGAAATCAAGAAATCACATTTTTGCCTTTTAAATGACTTTAATTTCTTCATTTAAAAACCATTTCAAACCAACTTCTCCTATGAGCCAATTCAAAGCCTCCTTGATGCGTGGTCAAGGTTAAAACCTTATTTTGAGCAACTTTATAGTTGAACAATTTTCCATTTGAGGCTTCTAAGTTGGAGATTTTGATCCATGCTTGAGAATGACCTATAATCACCAATACCCAAAATACCCCTGGATTGCCAAGATCAAAACTTGAGTTATATACATCCCCTTTAGGACTTATGGTACTCTCTGGAAAGCTAAGATCAATATCTACAACTCTCATGTTGGCCAAGAATCTATTTGAAAACTCCTTGAAGGGAAAAAGTTGCTTGGAAGTCAAGTGACTTTCATAGATAAATTTCAGTGTCCTCTGGTGACCTGTAATTTGCAAAGACCATAACTTGAGTTCTACAAATCCCTTTGAAGACTTCTAGTACTCAAATTAAGGGTATTGAGAAGCTCTACAAGTTTCATTCTGGCCAAAGATCCATTTGAATCTTGTATTTTGACTTATGTGGCTTTGAAGTTGGGCATTAAATAGGGGATTTTACACTGAAACCCTAATTTAGCAACTTCCCACATCCTTGCTCTTTCTTTGCTTAACCTTGGCACAACACCACAAATGTATCAACATACTAATTTATGAATCCCATGACCTCAAGGTAGGCTTTGATGCTCTCCAACTACTCAATTGAATTAGGGTTGACCCAGATGAAACCCTAGTTGACTGCACCTGAACTGTGGCTCTCATACTTGAATCAATGACTTGCCTCAGCTTCAATAAGGCCCTCTAGACATCCCATGAGATCCATACACACCTCACATTCACATTCCATGCTTCTCATCCCACTGATGATTCTCAATATTCCTCAAGATAGGAGGAATACCCACATATAGGCACTCAAGCTTCTCAATACTTCAAATATCTTCTTGATGACTTGAATGACTTCTCAATCTTGGATAACACCTCTTGCTAGGCTCTTCCCTTGATAGACACCCTTGATCCCTTGTTGGAGGCATGCTATGCTATGATATGCAAATGATTAGACTATGTACATGATGTAACTATGCAAATGAAATGCAATGACACATAAATCAGACAAGAAAAGGTTGAGCAAATTTTGGGGTACAACAGCTGCCCCTATTCAAACGGCTTGGACCCGACTGGGTGAAGAGCGAACAGCCTTCAAAAAATCGAGGTACGAGACGGTTGAATACCAAGAAACCCGGAAATTTGCCAACCACAGGAATAAACTGCACTGCTTGGGGAACGACATCCACCAACTGAATCTGGTCGTTACGGCCACAACTGATCCAACGTCTGATAATAATTCTGATTTCAACTTCAATCACCTATGTAACGCCGCAGGTGTTGAACAATTTTTGCAAAACACCTCCGTCCACAACTGGACTAACCTTGTCAACACAAGAAAAGAAATAAATTCGTCAACATGAATAGAGATTATGTCGTCACAAGAGTAACCTTGTACGCATCTGGACCACAAATTTCGTCAAATCACGAATAAAAACAAATTCGTCCATGTCAGGACTCACGTCTCAACAACACAGGAATAGAACTTTGTCCATGTTAGGACGCTTGTTTCGTCAACACGAAGAAATCTCAACCTAACTTGTCCACGTCAGGACTCCATATTCCTTCAACACGGAAAAATCCCGGCGACCTCGCTGGGGATGAATCGTCTGCATTTCGTCAGCACGAGGGGATCCTATCAACATAGGAATAAATTTTCCACGTCAGGAATAAATCGTCCACGTTAGGAATAAACTGTCCACGTTAGGAATAAACTTTCCACGTTAGGCATAAACTTTCCACGTTAGGAATAAACTGTCCATGTTAGGAATAAACTTTCCACGTTAAGAATCACATCTTGTCTTGATTTGTCCATGTCAGGACTCACATCTTCGACCCGCTGAGGAAATAAAACTTGTCCACGTTAGGACTCACGCTTCGCCAACACGAAGAAAGATAAATTTGTCCACGTCAGGACTCGCGCATCTTGTCGACACGAAGAACTATAAACTTGTCCACGTCAGGACTCACGCATCTTGTCGACACGAAGAACTATAAACTTGTCCACGTCAGGATACACATTTTGCCGATACGAAGGAAGATACCCGCTGGGGATAAATGGTCCACGAAGAGTAATCAATTTTGTCCACGTCAGGACTCCACATTCCATCAATATAGAGAAATCGAATCTGTCCACGTTAGGACTAGCACATCTCGCCAACCCGAGGAAATAAATATGTCCACGTTACGACACCCACTTCACTAGCATGGAGAAATCCCGTCACTAAATTGTCCACGTCAGGACTCATATCTCGTCAACACGAGGAACTCCTATCAACATAGGCAATAAAATTTTGACGATCTCCGGGGAAATACTCCTGTCAACCAGTGAGAAAATACATCCGTCTGTTCATACGGGAAGATACTCCGAATACCGTTTCTCCTTTTTTATCTCTGCAGTAGCTAACTTCATTGGTCCTAACCCACAAACCTTTTAGCACTGACGTGACAACGACTTTGAGGAGGACCCCACGGGGGATATTTGGAAACCAAACTGCCGGACGCCTGTTCTGGTAACCGGCGGCAGCCTCTGCAATTCTGATTCATAAAACCCTTTAACCTTGACGTAACAGCAAATTTGAAGAAACTAATCCGTTGGCCGGATAAGAGAAACTTCAACAAGCAACCCTGGCGGGGATACCAGAGAAATTTAAACAAATAACTTTGCCCGGGGACAAAGAGAAACTTAACCAATTAACTCTGTGGGGGAAAATAGTAAGATGAACCGTATCATCACACGTCTCACGGCAATACCTCGAACACCTGGTAATATATCTGAGCTAGAACTCCATACTCCTGCTGAGCAAATACACCTGAAAGCAAAAGGTTAACCAACCTAATTTATGTTCCAAAATGCGTATGTTTGAAAATGGCGTAAGGCTCCGTACGGCACGGAAATGCTACGCGTTTGAGTAGATGCAAATGTGACGATATATGCAGATACAAATGCAGGCTCAAGCTTCCGGGGCTACTCTGGTAATGATGTCTCAACAACATGAATGCTGAGGGTAAAGCCAACTCCGCTTGGGAGAACAAGTATCACAAAATATTCTGGCGAAATAAACGCCAGAAATACAACCAATTCTGCCGGGGAGAGATTAAACATCAATTTCCGCTGGGAGGAAAGAACAAACACCCTGCTGGTGAACAAACTCAGCTGGGAAAGAAACGACACTTCTGGGAAAAGTACACAGTCTGGGCACAATTTACACATTCAGAGCCTCAGACTCTGCTAAGGATCAACATCCTGTCAATGGCATGACGACCTGTGGGGAGAAGGGAAACCGTCCTCCGGGTATAATCCTTCTGAACCAACAACTTGGTTAACTATTGCGGGAATCTCCCATGCTGGAGATTAAACATGCACATCTTCGATTCGCTGAGGAGCGCACCCTCTGCAGGGGACATTGATTTTGACTTGCTGGGACTAAACCTATGAACGACTTTCCATGAGGACACTCTCCTGGGGAAAATAATTCCCTGCTTCGGGAAGGGATATATGTCATTTCAAATCTCGGGGGATAAGCTGCGACTAGCTGAGGAATGACATCAACTGGAATCAGGTCTTATGTCAAGCGACCTTGGCTGGGGAACACAATTCCTGACCATTTGCTCCAAAGGTAAGAATCCTGCAAAATACAAACGAGACAAAACAGGCCTATACAACAGAATCTATCCGGGTTAGCATCTGTGACATTACTTCAGTCAATTCGAAGTTTTAGCAATTATTGGCAAGGGCCAGCAAGATTATGTAAGTGCAAGTTTATCAAAACATCGGCGTCTTTCACACACAAAACAGTAAAGAACAAGCATCAAGTACTGAATAACATGTTTTATTGATAATGGGCCTCTGAATAGGCAAAGTTTTGTACACTGGAGGCAACTCCTGAAAAGAGGAAGTTACGCACACACATACGTACATATATGTGAAAGAAGCATAAATAAAATACAAAACAATATTTGTACACATGTCGGCAACGTGGTACAGACAAACACCATGGGCTGATCCTCCTATGACTCGCCTGACTCTGCGCTTTCCCGGTACTCGATCTTTGGAAGAGATTGTTTTTGGATAGACGCCCCCCAGGTACTCCCAAACCACTAAGCAATGCCGTATCAAATCCGGACCGCAGTCATTCGCTTTTTTAATCCCTAACTTTTGCGTGAACCGCCCTTTGCGGGTTTTCAATTCACCGGGATACCCTTTTTTGCCGAAGTCGCCCTTTTCAGGTTTTCGACTTCGCAGGTGTACATCTTTTCAATTTTATCCCTAACTTTTTCCCGAACCTTTTATTCATTTTTTATGGTTCGCTGGGATGCCCCATTTTTGCCTGGACTCTCTTTTTACTGTCCAGCGGGTCACTTTCAAGCAAAGTATTTTTTAACTGCGTCCGAATTCACAGGAGACGTAAAGTCTTCACCATCCATGGTGGATAGTAACAAGGCTCCTCCAGAGAAGACTTTTCTAACAACGTAGGGACCTTCGTAGTTAGGAGTCCACTTGCCTCTGTGATTTGTTTGTGGTGGGAGAATCTTTTTCAAAACGAGATCGCCCGTCTGAAAGCTTCGGGGGAACACCTTCTTGTCGTAAGCTTTCTTCATCCGGCTCTGATATAACCGACCGCATGCAAGAGAAGCCAGTCTCTTCTCATCCATTAAGCTGAGCTGATTCAGTCTATCTTTAACCTATTCTGCCTCGTCAAGTTGGGCATCACGTAAAACCCTCAGGGACGGAATCTCGACCTCCAACGGTAACACCGCCTCCATCCCGTATACCAATGAAAAAGGGGTTGCCCCGGTTGATGTGCGTACCGTCGTACGATAACCGTGCAAAGCGAAAGGTAGCATCTCGTGCCAGTCCTTATACGTCACAACCATCTTCTGAACAATCTTCTTTATGTTCTTATTGGCCGCTTCGACAATGCCACTCTTCCATGAGCAACTTCGCCTCTTTCTCATCTACACAACGTAGCAACACCAAGTCATGGTTTCTTTTGTACAGGACACCGTCCGGGTTCAGATAGAAATTGCCAGCCAATCTCCTGAGAGTCTTCCGATCTCGACTGGATGCCCCAGCTGGATACTCCTTGTTCTTCAGGAAGTTCTGGATGTCAAAGTACCAGGGTTTACCATCGGGAGCCTCGTCAATGGCAAATATGAATGCAGGCCTATCGAGCCGAGAGATAACAATTCGGGGAGCCTCGTTCCAGAAGTTAACTTTATACATTGAAGACAATGTCGCCAGGGCGTCAGCCATCTGATTTTCTGCTCGTGGCACGTGATGCAATTCCACCTTGTCAAAGAAAGGCAACAATCTCCTTGCATAATTCATATATGGTATCAAATTGGGCTGACGTGTCTCCCATTCTCCTTTAATCTGATTCACCACCAAAGTTGAGTCTCCGTATACATCCAGGTTCTTGATTCGCAAATCAATGGCTTCTTCCAGACCCATGATGAAAGCCTCATATTCAGCCTCATTATTGGTAACAGGAAAGGTCAATCAGGCAGTAAAGGGGATGTGCGACCCCTGAGGAGTGGTGATAATTGCCCCTATTCCGCTACCATAGGAATTCACAGCTCCGTCAAATATCAACTGCCATTTGGAACCCAACTCTGGTCCTTCGTCCGACAACGGTTCTTCACAATATTTCATCTTCAGGTACATGATATCCTCGTCAGGAAAATCAAACCTCATCGATTGGTAGTCCTCAACAGACTGCTCCGCGAGGTACTCTGACAGGACGCTACCCTTAATAGCCTTTTGCGAGACATATTGGATATCGTATTTGGTTAACACCATCTGCCATCGGGCAATTCTTCCGGAGAGTGCTTGCTTCTCAAACACGTATTTGATGGGATCCATCTTTGAAATTAGCATGGTTGTATGATTCAGCATGTATTGCCTCAAACGTTTGGCAGCCCAGGCTAGCGCGCAACACATCTTCTCGAGCATTGAGTATCTGGACTCGCAGTCGGTAAACTTCTTACTCAAATAGTATATCGCATGCTCTTTACGTCCAGTCTCGTCGTGTTGACCGAGAACACAACCCATACTTTCCTCAAGAACCGTCAAATACATAATCAAAGGTCTCCCGGCCACTGGGGGTATCAAAACAGGAGGTTCCTGCAAGTATTCTTTTATTTTGTCGAACGCCTTTTGACAATTTTCATTCCAGGTCAACACCTGATCCTTTTTCATCAATTTGAATAGCGGCTCGCATGTCGCAGTTAGGTGAGATATGAATCGAGCAATGTAGTTCAACCTCCCTAAAAACCCACGCACCTCTTTTTCTGTTTTAGGCGTCGGCATTTCTTGTATAGCTTTTATCTTCGTAGGATCAACCTCTATTCCTCTTTCGCTCACAATAAACCCCAGCAGTTTACCCGATCTCACCCCGAAGGTGCACTTGTTAGGGTTCAGTCTCAACCTGAACTTCCTAAGTCTTTTGAACAGCTTCAGCAGATTAACCAAATGCTCCTCCTCTATCTGGGATTTGGCAATCATATCATCAACATAAACCTCGATCTCTTTGTGCATCATGTCATGAAAGAGAGTCATCATAGCACGTTGATATGTTGCCCCAACATTCTTCAGTCTGAAGGGCATCACTTTGTAGCAAAATGTTCCCCAGGGAGTAATGAAGGTAGTCTTCTCCATGTCTTCCGGCGCCATTTTGATCTGATTATAGCCTAAGAAGTTGTCCATGAAGGAGAATACGGAGAACTGAGCAGTGTTATCAACCAGCACATCAATGTGAGGAAGTGGAAAGTCGTCTTTCGGGCTCGCCTTATTCAGATCACGGTAGTCTACATACATTCGCACCTTACCGTCTTTCTTCGGCACTGGTACTATATTAGCGACCCACGACGGATAAGTTGTAACGGCTAGGAAACCAACATCCCACTGTTTTTGCACTTCCTCCTTGATTTTCACGGCCATGTCTGGCCGGGTTCTTCTGAGTTTCTGCTTAACAGGCGGACATTCCTCTCACAACGGCAAACGGTGCACAACCATGCCCGTATCTAACCCAGGCATATCCTCGTACGACCAAGCAAATATATCACTATACTCTCGCAGTATCTCAATCAGCCTTTGCTTGACGTCGCTCTGCAGCGCATCCCCTATACGAATATTTCTCACAACTTCTTCCGACCCCAAGTTGATAATCTCAATTTCCTCCTGGTGAGGCAGAATGATTCTCTCTTCCTGTTTCAACAAACGAGTCAGCTCTTCTGGCAAGTCGCTATCCTCAACAATCTCTTCCTCTGCTTGGAAGACCGGGTGCTCGAAGTCGAAATGAGTCATAGGCGGTTCGTATGAGATGTCATCTGAAATATTAGTCCTGCAAAGGAAATGGTTAAACGCTTCAACACGCAAACAAAGCAAATCCACGTTGCCATTTATTGTTAAAGTAAAAACAAGAAAGATAGGGATCACAATATTTGAATATGAAAAACGCCTTTATTTCATGATTAAAACAGTGCAATACACATAATCAAGTAGCTTTAATGTAACATCACTATGTCCCGGGTAGGACATAGGATTATTCAACAATTAATAAAACAAATCATTACTGTTTAAGAGTCACCGGGACAGTTTCCCGGATGGACCAGTTGCAGAGACTTTGTCCTGGCACACTTGGCTTGATCCACGCGTCCATATTGCAGTCGTTATCCCCGTCCTCAACATCGTAAATAGCATTGATAGTCTCAAAGCACACCCCGCTTGGTGTAATCGTGACCGGTCCCTTGAACCTGGGCGCTCCTGAAGATGACGCTGACGACGTCGGCCGGTACCCTAGCCCAAACTTGTCATTCTTCACAGGAATCTCTAGAACCTGCCCCCAACCTTTAGTCTCGCTAGTCTGCACTAAAGCCTAAGCCTCTTTGTAAGATGACACTGCCACATCTGATATTTTGCTGGAACCCTAAGCTTTTTCTTTAATCCGCAACCCTTCGAAAGCTTGACAAGGTGTCTCGTGTATTTCTCCGTCGACCTCAACATATCTGAACGATGACAGGTGACTGACCAAAATATCCTCCTCCCCGCAAACGGTAACAACACTATCACCCACCATGTACTTCAACTTCTGATGCAATGTGGACGTTACGGCCCCTGCAGCATGGATCTATGGTCGTCCAAGAAGGCAGCTATAAGCAGGGTGTATATCCATGATGTAGAATTCGGTATCAAAAATTTCTGGTCCCACCTGAAGCGGTAATGTTATTGACCCAAACACTGATCTTTTCGTCCCGTCAAACGCCCTCACAACTAAATCGCTAGGCGTGCAAATAATTCCCTGTATGTCCAATTTCATCATGGCTTTCTTTGGCAATACGTTCAACGACGATCCAGTATCCACCAATACACGCGACAGTACGGTGCCCCGGCACTCCACCGATATATGAAAAGCCATGTTGTGTTCTCGACCTCTGGGTGTTAGGTTAAAATTTGTGAAACCCAGGTTATGTCTAGCATTGACATGCGCCATTACCCCCTCTAACTGATTTACAGAAACTTCTTGAGGCACAAATGACGTATCCAGAATCTTTAGCAAGGCGTTCTGGTGGGCCTCGGAACATAATAACAACGACAAGATAGAAATCTTCGACGGCGTTTGCTGTAGATGTTCAACAATTTTGTAGTCGCTTTTGCGAATCAGTCTCATGAACTCCTCTACGTCCTTGAGCGACGTACCCTTTTCTTTCGACTGAGGAGGCCCACTTTCACTTACTTTGGCTTTACCTTTGGCCAACCTCTCTGCTTCTATTTCAGATGAGGTAAAGATCCTTCCGCTACGGGTCATGCCCCCCGTTCCAACGACATTATCAACAGCCCCAGCTGGCTGGTTATTCACCACAATCTTTTCCCCGTTGCAATACGCTTCTAATCCATATGTCCACAGGACAACTTTCGTACTTTCAAAGGGAACAGGCCCTGCTTTGGTAATCGTAATGGTTGGCCACTGGACGGGCGCCGTTATCGTTTTAGTCTTTCTCGGGATCGTTACCGTTGCAATATCATTCTGCTTATCACATAATGCCTCCACAGGCTTCTCAACCGCAGTTCGATCAATTTGCAAGGCCCCGTCGTCGATCATGGCCTGAATGCCCCGTTTCAAATCAGTACAACCCTCAGACTGGGTCCAACACTCTAAACAGTATTCATCACAACCAAGGAATACTCCCCCTCTGAGCAACCTGCTTTTCACCTCACTCAATGGTGTCTTCAGTTCGTTAACATCCATCACCAAGTTCAAATTTTCTTCTGTTAAGATGGCATTTGCCCCATGATTAGGCATAGGCTGTTGTACAATATTGGGCCCCGCTTGGCCAAAGTTGATGGCTTTACTGTCCAACAAGTCTTGAAATTTATGCTTGAAAGCATGACAAGATTCTACATCGTGTCCGGGCGCCCCGGAGTGGAATTCGCATTGCTTATTAGCGTCGTACCCATAAGGAAGTACCGGTCCTGTAGGCGGTTTCAAAGTTCTTTTCTCAACCAAATTCAACCCCAGCAATGTCTGAAGAAGCTCTGCATATGTCGACGGAGGCTTATCAAATACCCTTTTCGGCTTTGCATTCTAAAACCTTCTCTGACCCTGATTCTGCCTTTGCTGCTACTGCGGCGGTTGCTGCTGCTGTTGTTGTTGAGGAATTGGAATAGTAACACTGGCTATTTGTTGAGGTTGACTATACTGATTTCTACCTCTGCCCCGGCCTCTGCCACCAAACACAGCGCTGGTATCACCTTGCCGTCTTCCGTCGAACGCTTTTCTCGCACCCCCAGCCGAAGTAGATTCGCCTGCCTGAATCTTCCTAATTTTAATTCCATTTTCGATCCTTTCCCCCATAAGGATCATATCGGAGAAACTGCCCATCAAAACATTAAGTAAGTTGTCATAGTACATTCCTGTAAATGTCCCCACAAACATGTCATTCATCTCCCTTTCAACCAAAGGAGGGTGCACCCGAGCTGCCATATCGCACCACCACTGCGCGTACTCTTTGAAAATTTCACCACTTTTCTACGACAGACTCTGCAACTGAACTCTGTTTGGCGCCAAATCACTGTTATATTTGTAATGCATAACGAAAGCATCAGCCAACTGCTTCCAGCTTCTAATCTGAGTGGGCTCCAGCCCCATGTACCATTCCAAAGATGGTCCCGATAAGCTGTCTTGAAAGAAATGCATGAGCATCCTTTCATCATTGGAATACGCAGACATCCTTCTATAATAAGAACGTACATGAACCTTTGGGCAGGTATCCCCTTTGTATTTGTCGAATTTTGAAGCCTTGAATTTCAATGGCACCCTCAGCCCTGGTACCAACCCCATAGTAGTCATGTCTAACCCAGCGGAGTTCTGATCAACCACACCTTTCATCTGCTCTTCTAGCATTCTGATCCTCTGAACAGGGTCAATGGGGCCCTCAGGTCCCATACATCTTCCCGAAAAAGCGTCGTCCTGGTGATCCACCTTCCAGTCATTGCCATACCCATCGTAACCCAGGTTTCCGCCAAATCCTTGTTGATTGAACACAGGACCCTGTCCTCGGTTGTCGAACCCTAGATTGACCCCAGCATGTCCAAAACCATTGTTGAAAGGAAATGCTCCACGCCGCTCACATTACCGAATCCACCATTACCGTAGCCATACCCCTTATTGTTGCCATAACCATCGTTACCAAAGCCTTGATTGTTGAACCCGAAGTTCCCGTCCTGATTGACATTGCCATACCCATTGTTTCCAAAGCCGACATTGTCAACGAATCCTTGATCAGCATCCACAGTGTTTCCTTTGTTGTTAACAACATGCCCATCACCACCATTTCTAGTATTACCATTACCAGCGCCAGCACCTGCACCAGTACCAGTGTTTCCGTTGACAGTCACAACAGGTGGAGTAACAACTGTCGGTATCTCATCTTCCCGGCGAGGAGTTTCAACAGAAATATGGTCAGTGTTGCCATTTCCGTTCGCCCGCGTCAGCAGCGGCTGCACCAAGGTCTGAAGGTTCTCCTGGCCCTTGGCCATGCTCTCCATGGCTTGCATGAACAGAGTCAGCTTCTCGCGGATTTCCTGCATCTCAACCTGGACTTGATCCATTATCTTCTTGCAGTTGTTTCTGGTTGAATAGCGGTGGACTCTCTGGTCGTCAATCCTGAAAAACCTGATGAGATGCAGGAAATAAGATACAGATTCAAAAATACCGGTCATGCAATATGAGGATGAAGATGCAAATGTATAAACATGCTACAGGTTATATTCCCCCCCGATTCTAGTTTCAGAGAGAAGGCCATCACGACAATGGAGTCCCCATCAAGCAAGCAAGGAATCAGAAAACCCTCATACATAAACGAATGCCAAGAGGCAGAGTACAAAAATACAACTGAATACAACTGAAGAGACCTCGGCCAACAAGCCTGGCGATGGTCAAAATACAAGTACAGATAACAAAAGCAAGGCAAAGATAACTCAGGCCAAATGGCGCGCTCTGACATCTTCCAATATCCTCAACGTCTCCGAATGACCCAGTCTGGAGATTAGCTCTTGTATCAGTAATGCATGTCGGTCAACAGTGGATCTTAGCTTTTTGGCGTCGTCCTTGCAGGTTCCTTCGCCAAAACACTCGTCAAGTCTGCATCTCTTAGAGTCGGCCTTCAATTCACAACCTCTCAGCTTCTCGCCAAGGTTTCTTACTCTAAGCTCAACAGCACTCCTAAGTGATGTCTCCTCAGCAATCTTTGCATCCTGGGCTCTAATCCGCGCCTCTAGCGTGGCAATCTGCAGCTTCAGCTCATCTTCACGCTCCTTCCGCTTGGTAAGCGTGGTATTCCATAATGTTTCCCACTTGCTGAGTCGGGAATAAGCTTTGTTTAAGAGTTCCTTCTTGGAAGCAAGCACCTTGCTAACACCGTTCAAGGTTGCTCCCACCTTTTCCCTCTTGCCGGTCTTTTCAGTCAAATCCGAACCCAACCTGTTAATTAACTCAATCTGTTCCTTCACAGTGAAGGTAGCTTCATTCTTCTCATGACGCAACTGGAAGATCTCTTTCTCTAACTCATCATTGGCTTTCTTCAATTCTTCATTTTCAGCCAACAATTTGTTATACTTCTCAATCTCTACCGAAGTAGGTGCCTCAATCACTGGAAGATACAGAGGTTCCACAACAGGATATGGCATCAGGGAAATCCTAGCTCTCTCGTGGATCCAAGACAAATAGGGATCATAAGCTTTGCTGTTGCTCTTACCAAGCAAAGCCTTCCCTTTCCTATGGATGTTAGCCCATGCATGTCTCAACCTGATCAAAACAGCCTCGTCTAATGAGCCCGTGAGATACAGAGATTCCTGTATCTCATCCCTAATAGGAGCATCTCTCAAGGCATAACCAAACTGTCTCACCAGCAGAGAAGGGTTATAGTTGATACAACCTTTCCGTCCAATCAAAGGGACATTCGGAAAGTCACTGCAACTATATATAATATCAGTGCCAAGCATGTTTCGATCAAACCAAATGATGTTCTCAGCAGACATCCCCATCAACCGGGAAGACCAATCCAACGTATCAGCAACATCAACAAAAGGCCCTGTCTTCGGAAGATGTCCCTAGAACCACCTGTACAAGAGGGGAAGACAGCAGGAAACATTCTTGCCACAAAGTTTCTCATTCTTATAGTGAATAGAATGATAAACATCGCCCAAGAGAGTAGGAACTGGATTCTTCGAGGCAAGAATCAAGAAGGCATCTGAGTCAACAAAATCTGGTACGTTAGGAAACAAGACAGTCCCATAGATGCAGACGGCTAGAATGGCACTGAAGGCAACCCAACATCCCCTCTTCGTGCACTGTGTAGCCTTCTTAACCAGGACAGACAGGTGAAAACCATAAGCTCCGTTCAGCTTGACCAATCCTCCAGGAACCTCAGAAGCGTCTAAACTGACAATCTCAGCAAGTGTAGCCAACTCAGGCTCAGCATCAACATGTATAAAGGGCATCTGGTCTAACACAGGAACTCCCAACATAGCAGAATACTCCTCCAAAGTGGGTGCCAGAATGTAGTCGGGGAACAGGAAGCATCTCAGCTGAGGCTCATAAAACTGCATCAAAGTATACACCCCAGTCGTCTCAAATGCTGAAGGCCTGTACAACAAACTAAGCAATCTCCCATAAGATACTCTGAACTCAGCCCTCACTCTCTCATCTTCTAGAGCAACTAATCCCAGCAAGGCACTGATATCTGGCGAATGCAACCGGTAAGCAACTGTCCTCTTCATGGACTCCATGTCTGGCTAGAAGATACACTAGAATCAGAGGGGAATGATCACACCTGCAACATAAATACACGTTAATGAAATGCAAACATGAAAATGCACATGCATATGCCAACAGGAGATCAAGTGCAATGCTGATGAACTGTGCTGCTTTGTACTAAAGCCCGAGAACCATCAAATCTTCGTCTTAAACCAAACCTCCCACTCAAATGAACCCTGTAGCCACATCTCACTGACAGAGATAAACCAGGTACTCTGAGGTCAAAGGTTTCCTGCAAACAGACCTACCTACCCCTCACAGGTATGTACTTAACTCGCAGACGAGGTACGACATCCTATGCGGGTTCAATGTCACAGACTTTCAAGAGCGATGATATGATACCCAGAAGGTGTGGCATCATCATCCCTTGGAGCGGCCTCACTTAGTTGAATCCCAAATGATAGGTCCCCAGAGTCGACAATCCTCGGGTCAGACAACTTGTCGAGCCCTAAAGGCCAGACAAGAAGCATCAAAGAGAATCTCGTCCGAGCGTAGATTTCGCGGCCAGCTGGTGCGAGCTAAGCAAGCAGGCTAACCACTACTCTCTCCTTCTATGTCTGTGTGCAAACTCAAGCCCAGGTCCGGCTCATCTCTCAATCTAACCCTCTACCCAGCACAACAACAATAATATAGTACTGAAAGTAAAGGCAGAAAGGTAAATACATACAAAACCCCAGACGGGAAAACAAGCGCTAGGATCGACTCGCATAGGGAACCGTTGGAGTCCCCAGCAGAGTCGGCAACTACTGGGGATGACCCAGACAACTAGGAAGAAAACCTAAGGCGAGACTCGCATAGGGAACCATCGCAGTCCCCAGCAGAGTCGCCAGCTGTCGCTACTGCGAAAATCGGCGCCGACTATGACAGAAGAGTCGCCACCGTGCATTATTTATCCCACAAGAGGGAAAGGAAACGCTCAGAGTAAACCTAACGCAAAGAGGGAAAGGAACGGTCGTCGCAACCAAATCCTAGATTCGGGAGTCAGTTACGCAAGGGGAAGGTATTAGCACCCCTCACGTCTGTCGTACTCGACGAGATCCACACTTGCTTTCTGTCGCTACTGCGAAAATCGGCGCCGGCATGACAGGAGAGTCGCCACCGTGCGTTATTTATCCCAAAGGAGGGAAAGGAAACGCTCGAAGTAAACCTCGCAAAGACGGGAAAAGGTATGGTCATCGCAACCAAAACCTGGATTCGGGAGTCGGTTACGCAAGGGGAAGGTATTAGCACCCCTCACGTCCATCGTACTCGATGGGATCCACGCTTGGTGTTTATAAGGAAAAGGGTGTGTTTATCTATCTACGCTAATGGTCGGTCTGAAAAGAAAAAGAAAGGACAGGACTCGACAGAACATACGCTGTTCTGGGCCTACGTACTCCCTCGTGCAATGGGAAAGTCAGAGTCAACGTAGTTCGACTACCTACGTCTAAACGGGGGAAAAGTTGCTCGCCAGGACATCGCGTCCTGTGCCAACGTACTTCCACACAGCATGGAAGATCAGAGCAAACGTAGTTCGACTAACTACGGCTAAACTGGGCGTTCTCACACAACAGTGAGAAAACAAACTGGTTTTAAAGGTTCGGGAACCTACAAATACGGTCTGGTCTCAAATGCCCTCGGGCAAGAGAGAAAAGGTAACAATTAGTCGGGAAAGTCTCGATCGCACAGCCGCGAGAGAACAAAAGGTTAGTTGTTAGTGTGCTCGCTAGGATATCGCATCCTATGCCTACATATTCTCGTCTGGAACGAGAAATCAGAGCAGTTGTAGTTCGGCTAACCACGACACAAGCTACTCAAGTGCTCCTATTGAAAGGGAAAAGACACCCTAAAACTATGGCTGAAAAGGGGAATCTACTTACTGTTATCATGCCTGGTTGACCATCCTAATGTCTATCATAACGACTCCGCAGCGGAGAAGTTAGAGCTCCTAAGGGATCATGGCAACAGGACTAAACAGCAAACAAGAATCAACTGCAAAGGTAAAGAAATATTGGAAATATGCGTGAATGCAACAACTAAAGAACAAGGCGCAAAGGCCACAAACCACAGAGGTAAGGGAGCTCAGCTCTACCAAATACCAGCAAGCAAAGCCACTCAATAACAAACAAGCAGAAGGAGGACCACCTCAACTTCTCATGCACACAAAGCCTATCTCTAAGATGCACCTACCTCAGAAATATCTAGATGAACCCCTAAATCTAATGCAGCACAGCACCACACAAGTCAAAGAACACAAAGATAAGGCGAACCATCCTGACAAACCCCTACCCCAAAACAAGAAACTACCCCTGAGCAGGACCCCTAAATAAACCTAAAACAAACCTCTGATCTATCCCTGAACAAAGCCCTATGCAAAACCCTAATCAAATCTCTAAGCAAGAGGAATCAATCCCAGTCTCCAAGCTTCAGAACAAGCTTACCAAAGAGAGGGAGCTAAGTAAGCAGACTCATAGTGCCTTCCTCGGGAAAGTACCAGGAGGTTACTACTCAGGAATCATATCCTATGCGGCTCGACAACTGTGAACGGTTTACATTCCTCCTCAGGAGAAACTAAACTCACATGAAGGCTCCGGCATCATTTGATACTTTGAGAAATCCTAGATGAACTAAGGGAACTAAGTGAACAGGCCCATAGTGCCTTCCTCGGGAAAGTACTAGGAGGCTTCCACTTAGGAATTGTATCCCATGTGGCTCAACAACTGTGATCAGTTTACATTCCTCCTCAGGAGAAATTAAACTCACATGAAGGCTCCAACATCATTGGATACTTGAGAAATCCTACATGAACTAGAGGAACTAAGTGAACAGGCCCATAGTGCCTTCCTCGGGAAAGTACTAGGAGGCTTCCACTAAGGAATTGTATCCCATGTGGCTCAACAACTGTGACCGGTTTACATTCCTCCTCAGGAGAAACTAAACTCACATGAAGGCTCCAACATCATTGGATGCTTAAGAAAGAGGTGAGAAGAAAGAATGAAAGCCATTCATAGTGCCTTCCTCAGGAAAGTACCATAAACTTCCTTCAAACTTCAGGATCTCAAACCTCACAAACAGAGGGTAAGCTACTAGACTAGGTCCTCTATCCATGAATCCTTGCAAGCTCCAGCAAGACTTCATCCAGCCTTCATCTTCAAGAAGAAACCACAGGCCCTCAACCCAAAGGAAACTATCTCTGAAGTTCAACCACAGTTGAACTTCAAAGTCAAAAGCCTATCAAGACTTCTCCTATTCTCAGGCTCAAACAAAAATAACAGAACACCCTACAAAAATCTATCAAAAATCTAGGGGAAACCTACATGGCTCTATGATCCCAAGATCAAATCTCAAATCCTAAGTCAACTTCTAAGGCTACTAAACAATCCCTAACATATGAATGGTCAAGGGTTACCAACAAGTGATGAGGTCTCTATTCTCTAACCCTAAAACAATATCAATCAATCTCTAAAAAATCCACTAAAATCCTATGGGGAACATGCATTAGTCTAGTGCAACATACTAAAAAATTAGAGCAAAATTCATTACCAGATGAAAGAACTAAAATCAACAAGGCAGACGTGCCACAAACCAATTACTCAATATCAATTAAAATGCAAAAATGCCAAATAAAAATAAAATGCATGATCAAATTAATGTTTTTGTACTATAAAATTCTACATTGAATTATGAACATATAGAAAAAAGAATGGAATTATTTGATCAAATCTACTATTTTTAATGAATTAATCTTCTAATATGCATGAAAACAAAGAAAATAAAAAAAAGAAATAAGAAAATAAAACAAAAAAGGGGGGGGGGGGGGGCGCAGCAAAAGCAATTCCTAGTTGTTATTGCCTTATGGGCCAGGGATGGGAGGTGCGTATAGCACTTAGGGCCTAAGCCCAATCCAATTCATTCTGTCTCTCACACGCAGGGGGGTGGATAGCGAGCAATGGAGGGGTGAGCCTCAGGAAATCCAACTTGGGCCTTGACCCAATCCGAAACCCTAGTCCAACGCTTGCCAACTAACAAAACCTAATTCTCCTTCCCCAGTTCTGATCACTGTTCACCACCAAAAACCCTAACGCCGCTCGCAACCCTTCTCTCCCTCCTCTCTCTAACCTACTCCCAAGAACCTTCAACCAAACTCTCTCAGATCAACTCACAAAAACAAACAAACAATTACTAAGAAATCTGAATTTCAACGAAACAATATCACCTAAATCCATTCGATCAAGCAGAAGAACTAGCTTCACGCTTAGAGAATGCGTACCTGGAGACGAATCAAGAACCAACTCGTGGAGTTCTTGAAGCTTCAAAGGAGATCGCCGCGATAGAGACGAAGATCTGGAGGTTCTCTGGAACTTGCTTGCTCGAATGATCTGGAGAAGAGAGTAGGAGATCTTTCTGGAAAAACTGAAAGTTAATTGAAGGCGTTGAAGGTCGCTGGAAAAATCTTGAAGAACGATGAAGGTTTGACTCTGTTCTGGAAAATTCTTCTTGAAGAACGATGGAGAAGGATGAATGTATTCTTGAATGGCGAGGAACTTCTGGAAAAAGTGAACAATTGATGAAGGTTGCATGAAACTGACGAAGATCCTGGTGAATCTGGGCGCGTCTTTGAAGGTTTGAATGTGTTCTGGGTTTTTGGAAGAACGATGAATGTTTGATGACTTTCTGGGAAATTCCTTGAAGTTTCCGGCGAAGTTCAAGTTTTCCGGTGAGGAGGTTGATGAAATTGGACGGAGGAGGAAGGGGGAAATTGGAGTGTTTCTGGGAATTTTCAGCAAGTTTGCGGTTTCCGGCGAGGGACGGCGGCCGGTGACTGTTAGGGTGGCCGGAGGTAGTTGGTCAGGGCGGATGCATGGCCGCCGGTGACTCTTCCGGTGAGGTGAGAGGAGTGGACAAGTGGCAGGCGTGAGGATTGTATGTAGGACGTGTGGCAGAGTGAAGGTGAGTGGAAAACGCGTGTAGGATTCTGAGCTGGGGGAGATTGTGAGGTGGGGTCCCCATGGTGGAACGCGTGGCACGTTATATAGTAGACATGTGTCATCTGCTGGACAAAAATGGACAAAAAACGAATTGGACTTTGGGCCTCCAAAAATTCTCTGGGCCCACGAAATTGATCACTTGGACCCTGAAATCTGACTTAACCAATTTATTAAACCTAATTAAAACTAATTAAATCTACACTAACCTAATTAACTGAAAATGATCAACTACAATTAACTCTAACTAAGATTAATCTATCCTAATTAACCTAATTAAATCCTAATTAAATCTAACAAAATCAATTAAAATCTAAAAGGTTAAATCCTAATTAACCTAGTTAAACCCTAATTAAATCTAAAAAAAACAATTAAAATCTAAAAGATTAAATCCTAATTAACCTAATTAAACCCTAATTAAATCTAAAATTAATAAAACTCTATTAATTTCTATAAAATCTCTATTAAAATTTAAAAGAAAATCTATTAAAATCCTATTTAAAATCTACCATTTATTTAAAATTCTATTAAAATTCTATTATCCTAAAACAAAAACTATTAAAAGATTAAATCTATATTAAAATAAACTCTATTTATTTCTATTTAAAAAACTATTAAACTTCTATTAAAATTCTATAAAATTCTAAAAATGATTAAAAAACTACTAAATCTATTAAATTTTTAAAAAATGATTTAAAGCTATTAAACCCATAAAAAAATCTATAAAATTCTAAAAGAAGATTTAAAACTATTAAAGAATATTAAAAAATCTATTTAAATCCTAAAAAATCTAAAAAGCCTATTTAAAATCCACAAAAGGCTATAAAATCCTAAAAAAATGCAGACAAATGCAAATGATCAACATAAAAGATAGCGCGAGACCAGATCGAAGCAACAGTAACCCCCGACATCAGAATATCCCGAAAACCACCATGTGAGCTGCAAACACTGAGAAGCGCACAATTCCCCAAAAAATAAAACCCTGATCATCTGGACTGGATCTGAAATATCCGGTAAATGAAGACCAAGCCGTAACCCTGATATCCTCTGTCTGTGCACAAATGTCATGCATCTGATATGCGAATATGAATTTAAACCACGAGTCAGATAGGAGAACCGGTTGGTCAAATTTTAGGGTGCAACAGCTGCCCCTATTCAAGCGACTTGGACCTGAAGGGTTGAAGAGCGCTCAACCTTCGAACATTCGGAGGTACGAGACGGTTGAATACCAATGTCGCTACTCGAAAAATGCATCGTGCAACGACGGGGAGGCGAAAAAGATAGACAGAAGAGTCGCCACCGAACTTTATTTATCCCGTGAGGGGAAAGGAAAATATCGAGAAAACCTTAAGAAAGAAATGGATAAGATGGTCTCGCGACCAAGAACGGGTTCGGAAGCCGGTTATACGAGGGGAAGGTATCAGCACCCCTCGCATCCATCGTACTCGATGGGAACCTTTTGTTTGTCGATGTGTGAATTTATTTGCTTAAACATCATGCTATAAGAAGTGTTCAAAAGGGTAAAGAAAAAGGGTTGGAAACCAGGAAAGGAGGCAACAAGGAAGAAGATAGAAAGAAAGGACTCGGTAGGACTTCGCAGTTCTATGCCTACGTATTCTCAATGGATGTGAGAAAGTCAGAGTCGACGTAGTTCGGGGAACTACAGATATAGGGGGAATGTGCTCGACAAGGATTGTGGCCCTTGTGCCTACGTATCTTTACTGGAAAAAGTAAAGAATCAGAGCAGCCGTAGTTCGGCCTACGGTGTGCGGGGGGAGTTCTGGTAGACGATGCTATCGTGCGCATTCTAGCAGTTAGGTGTATTGCTGCTCGCTCGTTGGAGACTTAGGCGTTACCTGTTTGCGGTAGAACGGACGTAGCATGCCTTTCTGGGAAAGGGTGAAAAAGAAAGAGGGTGCTCGCTAGGATTGTCGCAATCCTATGCCTACGTATTCTCAACATGCAAGAGAAATCAGAGCAACGTAGTTCGTGCCTACGGTGCGGATAACCGGTGTGTTTGGGGATGATGTTATTGTGCGCGTTCTAGCAGTTTAGGTGTTTTGCTGCTCGCATGTGAGGAGACTTATGCGTACCTGTTTGCGGTAGAACGGACGTAACATATCCTGTTTGAAAGGTTGGTTTTCGCCATGCGAGGCAAGGTATCATGTTTGATGGGTTGAGATTGTTTTTTTTTTTTGGGGCAAGATAGGTCCTCGGATAGTAACCCCTACAGGTAGTACCCGATTCTTTATCTCAAAGTTTTTGTTGTAAAAGGTGTGGCGAACGAGGCGTCTTTGTATTGAAAGACGAGCGTCGAAACCACCCTCACTACAGTGGGCATTCCATCGCTCGGAGAAAAAGAGGTCTACACCCAATCCTCTCTCTTTAATTCAATACAAAGGGAACTTCGTTCTCTTATTAAAGATGTTTTTGGTTTTGAATGGTAAGTGCTTTGCGACAGAGAACCCTACGGTAAACGTCAGCACTCGGGATAGGAGAAGGCCTATGCCTAACCACTCCACGACCATTCAAGCTTTTGTTATAAAAAGATTTGAAAATGCACTCGGTACAGGACCGAGGTTTTAGGTGACAAGGGTTGCGGGATGAAGTTGTGAAAAGGAGAGGTGGTGGACAAAGTTGCATCTTCGTATTGAAAGACGAGTATCGAGACCACCCTCACTACAGTGGGCATCCCAACACTCGAAGAAAAAGAGGTCTACACCCAATCCTCTCTTTTTATTTCAATACAAAGAGAAATTTATTTTAAAGATGGTTTGAAAATGGACTCGGTACGAGACCGAGGTTTTTGAAAATGCACTCGGTGCGGAGCCGAGGTTTTAGGAGGAAAAGGGGTGGAAGCGTCTTCGTATTGAAAGACGAGTATCGAAACCACCCACACTACAGTGAGCATCCCAACACTCAGAGAGGAAGAGGTCTACACCTAACCCTCTCTTTTTAATTCAATACAAAGGGAAATTTATTTTAAAGATGGTTTGATAACCTGCCAAAGAGATGAGATAAATTCGAATATATACAGGATATGGATAATATACAAGATATATAATCAACAGTCCACCAATTAGGATTTTAAGGTTTCGATATTTTATTAAGTATTTTGAGAGAATGTACAAGTATTTGATATATACAAGATAATAATATACAGGATATATAATATGTACAAGAATATAAATGACTGAAAATAAAACAGTTGTATATTTGACAGAAAATTAAAGCAGTGGTATATTGACAGAAAATTAAAACAGTGGTATATTGGTTAGTTGATTGAATCGGGACGCAAAGAATGGGATCTCGTCTTAACCGCAAACAAAATGCCGATTAATCGAAGGTAGCCTATCGCGATCCCAAAGTAAGGAAGATGACCTCAATGGTCATCCCCCATAGATTTGAAATCGGGAAGGTTATCGACTTCGAAAATCTGACGCTTACGGATACAAGACTTCATCGATCCATAAGTCAAAAAATAAAATCGAAAGAAACAAGAAAAGGGGAGAGAAAGAGGTGGTCTCAGATCCTTTGTTTCACGTCAACAATTTGACGGCTAAACGTCGGCGGTCTCGTCATCGACCAAAAAAAAAAAAAAAAGCGACAAATGAAATAAAGTCGAAAAGTGACATAAAGTTGAAAATGAGAAAGAGGGGAAATAGTCGGTCTCGGATCCTTCATTTCTCATCAATAATTTGACAGAGAATCGACGGAAACTTCTTCATTGACCAAAAGGCAAAAAATGCCCAATGACAAAAGAGAAGTAAGATCCAACCTATAAAATAGAAAATAAACTCCAATGAAAAATAATATATAAAAAAACTTCTATAAGTATTATATATATATATATATATATATATATATATATATATATATATATATATATATATATATATATATATATATATATATATATATATATATATATATATATATATATATATATATATATATATATATATATATATATATATATATATATATATATATATATATATATATATATATATATATATATATATATATATATATATATATATATATATATATATATATATATATATATATATATATATATATATATATATATATATATATATATATATATATATATATATATATATATATATATATATATATATATATATATATATATATATATATATATATATATATATATATATATATATATATAATATATATATATATATATATATATATAATATATATATATATATATATATATATATATATATATATATATATATATATATATATATATATATATATATATATATATATATATATATATATATATATATATATATATATATATATATATATATATATATATATATATATATATATATATATATATATATATATATATATATATATATATATATATATATATATATATATATATATATATATATATATATATATATATATATATATATATATATATATATATATATATATATATATATGTTCTAAAAAAATTATTCTAAAAGAAATCAAAACTATATTAACAAAACGAATAAAATATTTAAAAAGAAGTATATATTAAGTAATATAATGTGTAATAATAACTCTGGAAATAAAATATATAATATATATGTACAAAACAAATAGAATATAATATACAAACTAATAAACCAAAATATAATAGCTAATAATATAATTTAAATAAAACAGTATTTACATTATTATTTATAAAAAAAACAAAAAACAGAGGGGGTTTAGAATATAAACTGGGAGGCACGATGGTTTAAAAACAGACACGAGTTATGTCTAAGCCCAACTTAACTCAACAGTATAATGAAAATAAATTAAAATAATTAAAAAACGAAACAGAAACACGATGAAAACCCACATGCTCTCGTCTCTCCCTTCCTCTTTCTGCTCAAACTCCCTCTTCTCAGTTTCCGTTTTTTCTTTCAAAACCCCTCCCCAGACTCACTCTCCTCCCATCTTCACTCGTTTCTCACTGTTTCTATTTTGTTTCGGTTGGTTTGGATGCTCCGATTTTGAGTTTACGGAAAATGGAGATTTGGTTGGGGTTTGGGTGTTTTGAAGTTTAGTCGGGTGAAGGTTGAAAGAGGTGTTGAAGTTTGTTGGATTGACGGAAAGCTGACGGTGGATCGGAGGTTGAAGGGGTTGTTGGTGGTGTTTTTGTGTTTGACGGAAATCTGGGTGTGGTTTTGGATGAGATTTAAACTGTTAGTGAGTTGTGTTTTTTCTGAGTAGAAGGACGAAGGTTGCTCCGAAAATGGCGGTTTCGTTGGAGATGTTTGAGTTTGAAGGTTATGGTGTTCATTAATGGAGGTTGTTTTGAGAAGATGAAGTGGAAATCGAGTGGCTGACGGAGGTTTGATGTTCAAAAGGCATTAATGGTGATGTCTGAGTGAGGGATTTCGTGAGGTTTCACGGTTGGTAGGGAGGCCGAAAACCCAGTTGGTAGGGAGGCAGCTCTTTTCTCTAGGGTTGGTGTCCCATGGATTAGGGTTTGGATCTGCTGAGATTTAGGGTTGTCTGTTGGGGTTGAAGGAATTAGGGTTGGGGTACCCTATATAGGGCTGCCACGTGGCAGCTGGAGGGGTTAAAGGAAAGTAGAGTCTTTTTTCTATAAAACATAATAATATATACAAAATAGGTATGTTGTACCCCAAATTTTGACCCCTTAGATCCTCATTATCATTTTTAGAAACATGATCATGAATTATCTAACCCTAAATCAGTGCAAGTTTATTATTGTCAAGTTACAGATAAATCAGGGTTCTCGCACCGACAAATTCAAAACAATCAAGGAATGATCAACCAATGATTTGGGCCAATTCAATCATGGAATGAAATCAAAGATAATATCAAAGTCAAAAGGGAAGTCAATTTGAAGAAATCGTTTCAGAATCAAGAACAGTGCAGTCAGGAGGCCCCGATTAGGGTTTTTAACTAGTGGAAAGTCAACTGTGGTTTGACTTTGATGTTGGAAAAGGTTTTAATGGTGGGAGTGAGGTCCATGAAGTTAATATAGGCTAATAAAGACTATTCAAGAAGTGTCAGAGTCCCAGGATGTCCAGAATATCAACAGGCGACTCGATCGGCACCGATCGATCGTACGGTTGACCGAAAAGTCAACTCCTCAAATTTTGAGAATTGGAATCCAAGTTGTGAATCAAAGTTGTTCCTTATGTCATAATGGACTTGCATATCAATTTTCATGGTCATTGGATCAAAAATGAGAGAGTAATCGAGAAATCGGGAAATTAGGGTTTTGAAAAGGGCTAAACCGTATCTCCTTAACCACACATCCAATTGAGTTGGTTCTAGTCTCATTTGAAAGCTCTTGACAAGTCCTACAAAAGTCCCATACTAGTCCACAACCAGAAAATGCATACTTTTTGAGATATAAGCAAAAACATTCCTAGAAGGGAAAATAACTTAGAAAATTTCTAAGTTATTTTCACTTTAAAAGCTAAAATCAGCCAACTTCAAAGGTATTTTTCACCTAGTTTCAAATAGAATCAAGATTTCTGGCCAACATGGAAGTTTTAGTACTATGTGAGGGCTTTCTAAATTGTACAAGAACATCTCAAGGTGAGTTATGAGCTGAGAGATACATGTGTTCAAAGTTGGTATTTTGTCATACTAGTCCCACATTGACCAATATTGCAAAAGCACCTCTATCACTCAAGTGAGCCAATTTCCACTTGCCCAACTCTTTCTACCTGATATATTGAACATTCTTAGCATGTTAGAACAGAAAGTTATCATGGAAACATCATGGAATTAAAGTTTGAAGTTTCATTGCCTAAGTTGAAAACTTTGACTTTTCCAAGCATGAGGTGTAAAGAAATTCTGCTCCAGCCACTCTACCAAGCCTCTAGGCTGTGTTTTCTCAGTAAAAACATCATTAAAACTTGCCCATTGGGTTAGGGAGACAGCCAAGAACCAGAAAAAGCAAGGCAAGTGGACAATTGGATGGAAATATCTTAGTTTTCTTCATGGTGAAGCAAGGTTACCTAGCAAGCTCCTCACTTCATAATTCTATAAATAGGGACCTAAAACCCCTCATTTGGAACATCAACATCATTCTGAAAACCTGCTAAAAGGAGCCCTCTCATCACACCTCTCTCTCACTTACAATTTGCAAAATCACCAAAGTTGTCAAAATTGTCAAAAATCAGCATTTGCAACTTTGATGCCATATTGAGTTCTACACATTCCAGCTCTCATATTATCATCCACGCACCCTCTAAATCACATATATGAGGTGTACCAACCATTGAACCACCAAAAAATGCCATAAATCAAAAAGTCAACTTTCCTTGAAGCTTACTTTGACCAAAGTCCATAAAACACATCAAATTTTGATTCAAGCACTTTGGTGATGTTTGGAACACTTGAACACCTCAAATACCATATATAGAGACTGTCCAAACTCTCACTTGCCATCAGAAGCACACCAATCTCATTTTGGCATTGCATTTGGCTTATTACTTAAGGTTGAAGCAAGGTGTCAACACAAGAACTTGGAGTCATCATCTCTAGTTTTTTTCTTAACACACTTGGTTTGCTCAACTGATTTATAACAGGTATGTAATGTATACATTAGTCCTCGTATCATTTATCCATGATTTTGCATTTTTGAGCATTTTAGTGTGCCTTGAATCCATGAGCAATTGTGGTCTTTTTTTTTTATGAACACTAGATATGACATAAGCATGTGCATATTTCAATACCAATACTGTGAGGAATGGAAGTTTGTGAACTCTAATATGCTATCATATTTGGTGTTGTGAAACATATGTGGTTTGTTCTATTTTAAATGCATTGTTAATGTCAAGATCATTTTAATTTGGTATGCTTTTATATGGCAAGTTACATTTCAATTGTCATGGCTCACCAACATTGTGCTAGTGGTTTATATTGTTAGATGCTCCACTTTAATGTTAATGCTGTCCCTTGTCATATGTTTGCTGCTGCTATCAATTAATTTCACATTGTTGCTAACTGGAACAACATCATAACACTACACCAATTTCATGTTAATCCTGCCATCTTGAATAAAATCTGCTGCTGCCAAGCCGATTACTTGTGTCACTGCTGGTGTGTTTCATTATTACTGCCAGTTTAGATTTACATGATGTGCTGTTAGTTGGTTTTATTCATGTGCTGTTAGATTATGTTTTCATTATATACTGCTAACTGGTTTTCATATGGTACTGCTGTTGTTGCTGTCAAAATGTATTCCATGTGTTTACTGCTAGTTCATCCATGTGTGTGCTGCTAGCAATGTTTGGTATTAGTGCTGCTAATTGATATTGATTTGTGCCAAGATTTATGTTCTTACTGCTAGGTGTGTTTTCATTTGTATCATGATGCCCTGCTATTTTTACTAGATGATCAGTTTGTGTGTGGTCATATGGAATACTTGGTATGTCATTACATGCTGCCTTGCAAGAATGAAAGTAATGGATTCTGTTTGTATTGGTTCATAACAGTACAGAGTTTTGGTCTAGGATGTATGATCATGTGTTCTCATGTGTATGCTCATTGTATGCTATATTCATATGCTGCTATCAAAATGTGATTACATGCCAGGAGCTATTTTCTTTGTCTTGAACATAACATGTTTAGAATCATACATTTCAAATGACTCAAAAATACACAAGCCATACAATTTGATTTTTGCACAAAACTTGTTTTCCATCAAAACACACCTTACACACATCACAATGGATACTTGGAACATGTGTATAGGCTTATCTTGCTGATTTGAGGTGTGGTTTTGAAATTCACATGTTGACATAAGCACATGAATACACTAATCACTCACTTTCTCATTTTTTGCACAAAGCATGAATTATGGTTTTTTATCCTTCTAGCATGATTCAAATGTCATTAATAACATGTGTATGCACTCATATGGTTGATTTAATCACAGCATTCAAATTTCACATGTAGTCTCCAAATGCTTCAAAAACACACAAAGCACCAAAAACATGATTTTTGCCTATACTTGTTTTCTGCCAAAACTAACACTTTGTACACCTCATATTGAACATATGTTAAGTGTTTGAATGATCATATTATGCTAGAAATCATCATGTCAAGATTTACCTCTTCATATGCACCATTATGTGAACAAATTGCAAATGCTATGACAAATTACATGACAGGTGTGTTCTGTGGAATTTTATTGGTTATATCATCTCATTATCATGTATTTATGATGTACAAATGATTAATTTGGTTAAATCTACTCTGGAACTTCATCTGTCCATCCTCATGCATAATTGTTCAAAATGCCTCATCATCACATGCCAACTTGAACATACTTGCTTGTACTTGCTATCTCATTGTTTCTACAGCTTCACATGATCATATGTGTTATGTGTAAATGAACCAAAACAATAAAACCTGACTGCACAAAGTTTTACACCATCTCATGCTTCACACACACATAATGCACACACTTTGCAATTTGAATACTATGTTCTCATATATGTGTTCCAGTTTGAATGTTTTCACTTACACACACTTAATATGATATGATTAAGCTGTTAGAATGATTGGAATCACTCAAAGCACTCAGAATCCAAAAGTCACCTTGTCATGCATTTTTATGTTATGTGATTTTGCAACTTACATACAACAGTCATATGTACACATGCCTTGGCCTCAATTGTGTTTGCTATCTGTCATATATCATATATGTGATGTGTATGTGGCTTTACTTGACCTTTAACTTGTGTATACCAAGCTGTTCATTTCAATTTGCAAGCTTAAATGTCCAATTTTGTACCCTATCGGGTTTTGAAGAGGAAAGTGAATTTCAGAAAACCAACACCACCATCTTCTTCCTCTCATTTTTCTACCCAATTTACATATAAAATTTGCCTCGATCCGATGAGCGGTTAGTGAGATACGGTATAAAACGTATTTGGTTTCGATTATGTTTCCATGTCATTATGCATTCAAAACACACACACACACCAGTCATCGTTTTTTTTCACTAGGTGAACAATTTGGAAAAACTAACATCACCATCCTCTTCCTCTCATTTTTCTACCCAAGATCCATATAAAATTTGTCTCGATCCGATAAGCGGTTAGTGAGATACGGCATAAAACGTATTTGGTGTGAATTATGTATTTTTGCCCAGCCATGGAACTAAACCAAGCATGTATATTTATGGTTTCCATTTGATTAATGTATGTAACAGCCGCCCCAGCGGTAAGAACATGCGCGCAATTATACCTTTCACCATCATGACCAGGGTTCGATCCGGGTGGAGGTCGAACCCTTTTATTATTTTTCCTATTTTGTACATAAACTTCAAAAATTCGTAACTCTCTCATTTTTTATCGTTTTTCACCCGTTCTTTTTTCATTGTGTTTATTTTAATGTGTACTTTCATGTCATAATTTTATTTTCCATGTTTGATTATTTTTTCACCACGTTTGATTGTGCGCGATCCGCGCGTCAACGATACTAACCCTATTTGGTTGCAGATGAAATTTAGAAGGTTTCCTCTTGTGTTTTCTCAGGAAAATTGATTGTTATCATATCTATATATGTTTGTCAACATGTTAGAATTTTTACCTTGAATTATTTTTATATTTATCTCATCTGTCTGTTAACGGTATTCCAGGTGCGAACTGTCGTCACGGTTCTCGTACCAGAACAATTGCTTTGATTGCCATCATTGCTTTTCATCCTTAATCTTTTTCTTTGGTTGTCACCATAATTGCTTTGTATAATGCTTGTATTTTATTTTTATCCCCAAGCGACGAAGCTCGTTAGCTTTCGTCCAGTTGCCGACAATACTGTTCCTCCAAAGGAAGGTCTGTCCACTTGACTGTCAATGTCTTGGACCAAAATCTCTGCTATCCCTTGACTTTGTTAAGTCACCTTAACCCTAGAATAGAAGCCTTTAGACTTTGCTTGAAGTCTAAGAAACCCACCCATACTAGGAGTTTTCTTCAACTAGAACCTTAGGAAAGATTTCGTCAACTCTGTGTAAGAATCATCGTCATGATTTCTTACTTCCCCCTTTTACAATTTAGTTTAGGGAGTTTTGTCAAACTCCACACAAACATCGTCATGTTTGTTCCCCTTTGAACTTTGATCGTCATCAAGTGTTCTTTTCCCTTGTGAGGTGAACTACAATTGCTCTGATTCTATCCTAGTCAGGATACGTAGGCAGAAGGTGCGATACCTTTGCGAGCAAACTTAGAAAACCACTTAGGCCTTTTTATTTATTTTATCTCGATTCCCAATCCTTAAACCATTAGTGCACAATTCACAAACTTAGCATGTAATTAAACAAAAAGGTTCCTGTAGAGTACTACAGATATTTAGGGTGCTAATACCTTCCCTAGATATAACCAACCCCCGAATCCCCGAATCTCTTAAAAGCGTTGTTGTCACATCGCGCAAAAGGTTCTTTCTTTCTTTAGACCTATCCTTTGGATAAATTAAAGACCGGTTGTAAAAGAAATAAGGTTCAAGTTAATTAATAGCTTGATATCAAATTTTCACCGCAACAGAAATGGCGACTTCACTGGGGAACTTTGCTTTTGCTTTTATTTTGAGGGTTCAACCTATTTTGTTTAACTAATTGCTATCTGTGAATACTTGTATATATTTGTGCTCTGATGGTTTGGGAAACTTGAAATGGTGAGACGGCACTACACCCGTGCTCGAGCGTACTTATGATAGGAAGGTGGTATATTCAAGAAGGCTTATAGGGAGTTGATTCCCGACCAAGCTGACTTGAGAAAATCACCACTCAGTAGAGGCCCTTTTTGAGAGTTAGTATTGTTGATCGAGTATTCGTGAAAACAATGCTACTTTCTACATAGGTGCCCATGACACTGAGGACCTTTAGATACCTTTTCCCCCACTATGGCTTTACTAGGATGTAGTGCGGTGACTATAAGGAAGTAATTCCAAAGTAGTTGATACGCGATACTACACTTGGACGAGACTCTCTTGAGAATATTATCGATCACCAAGTATTTGGGAAATTGATAATATCCGAAAGATGGGTCGAGGACTCCAGGAACTCTTTTAGAACCTTGTTCTGCAGTTATGGAAACCTTAGTACATACCTTTGGGGAGGGCAGACCTTGACTCCTTGCTCATATTTTCCAAACCCGAAACCTTGTCTGTTTACTTGTGTAAATTTGTGAATATGTGATTACCTGTGTTTGTGCATTCATGCATCCATAAACATCATGTCATAAAAGTTTTATGGAACTCAGAGTCGTTTATTTATAAAATATCAGGAAAATCATGGACAACGGAAAAAAGAAAACTATAAAGTACACTTACAAAAGCCCTAATATAGATGAGATTGAAAGGTTGAGCACTCTGATCACAGATGTAGAAGGATTCAAAAGCAGGTACGGGAACTTGTTGTCTCTACTGAAAACAAGGAAGAAAATGGATTCGGGACTCCTTTCCACATTACTCCAGTTCTATGATCCACTTTATCACTGCTTCACATTTCCGGATTATCAGTTAGTGCCAACACTTGAAGAGTATTCCTGTCTGATTGGGTTACCCATCCTTGATGCATCTCCTTTTCCCGTCATGGAGAAGGACCCTAAAAAGGAAGAAATTGCTAAAGCCACACGTATCGGGTTGGTAGACATTCAGAAGAACATGGTTACTAAAGGAGGAATCTTTGGGCTGACTGCAAAATTCTTGATTGGGAAGGCTCAGTATTATGCCGATCACTTGAGTATGGATGCTTTTGAGGCTATTCTAGCCTTACTTATTTATGGGATCTTTCTTTTTCCAAGCTTTGACAACTTTGTGGATCTCAATGCCATCAAAATATTCTTGAAGAAGAATCCAGTACCTACTCTACTAGCTGATGCTTACCACTCTGTTCATCAAAGAAATCTTCACAAAGGAGGAATGATCGTCTGTTGTGTTCCGTTGTTGTATAAATGGTTCGTTTCTCATCTACCCAAAGCCCATACTTTTTGGAGCAAAGGATGGTGGTCTGAAAAGATTATGGCTCTTACTCACCCCGATATTGACTGGTACAGCCGTAGTTATGATGGGATCAAAATCATCGATAGTTGTGGAAGCTTCGGGAATATACCTCTCCTTGGTACAAATGGGGGAATCAGCTATAACCCCGTGCTTGCTCGTCGACAACTTGGTTATCCGCTGAAAGACAAACCCAACAGTGCTCACGTAGAAGGTATTTTCTTCACAGGAGTTTCAGAATTAAAAGATGAAATTCTCAAGGCATGGGGGCATATACACAGGAAAGGAAAAGAGGACTTGGGAAGACCTAGCTGCATCTCTTTTGAACCTTATCTCCAATGGGTACGAAAGAGGGCCATTCAGTTGAAAATGCCTTATCCTCCACAAAAGCCTATGGTATTAATAGAAGAACAACCATTGATTTTCATGTCTGAGGAAGAGAAGTTGAAGATCGCTCTGAGGAAGTCACAGCAGACTGAGGTATCCTGGAAGTACAAATATCAGGTGGCTATGGAGGAGAACGAGGAACTCCGCAAACAAATTCAGTTGAAGGAAGAGGAAGCAGTTGCAAGCAAGAAGAGGAAGGCACAAGAAGATGCATTTTATTCCAACCATCAATCAACTCCTTGGAAGGCTATGGTAGACAAACTCATCCTTGAGAAAGCACAGGTGGAAGAAGAGCTCAGAAGAATCAAGAAGAAAGAGGATTTTTAGAGCATATTGAGTTGTAATATTAGGGCTTTTTGTAAGATGTACTGAAATCTTTTTGTAATACCCTTTTTGAAAAAATCAGTGAAATGAAAGGATATTTTGGTAAAATTGAGTTCCATAAAACTTTTACATTTAGGGTTGCATTCTTGTTATTTTAAACATTCAAGGAACTAAAAGATTATTTTGCAGATATTATAGGATGGATTCTGGAAAGAGAGAAAAGGTTGTGTTCCTAAGACCGAGACTAGAGAACCTGAAGAAACTGGTAAGTTTGGTAGAAGACCCCGAGGCGTTCAGAGGAAAACATGGGAATATGCTGTCATTACTGGAAGTTCAAGTGTACGAAGAAATGTTATCCGCACTCGTGAAATTCTATGATTCAACCTATCATTGCTTCACGTTTCCAGATTATCAGTTGCTACCAACCTTGGAGGAGTATTCCGCCCTAATGGGGGTGAGTGTTACCCCCAGTCCCTTTTCTGGAAGGGAGGGGATTCCTAATGAAAGAGCAGTTGCAGAGGCCGCGTATTTGGAATTGGACGAAGTGCGATCTCATATGGGTGCTAAGGGAGGGTTGTACGGAATTTCAGCTATGTTCCTATATGAAAAAGCTCAGAGCTATGCCTTGTCACAAAATACTGAAGCATTTGAAGCCATCCTGGTGTTGCTTATTTACGGACTATTCCTGTTCCCAACTGCTAGTGATTTTGTGGACACAGATGCGATCAATCTTTTCTTGATCAAAAATCCTGTACCCACCTTGCTGGCCGACACTTATTTTACCCTCCACCGAAGGAACCGCTATGGGGTTGGACGAATTGAATGTTGCACCGTTCTCCTGCACAAGTGGTTTATTTCACACTTGTCAGAAATTCCAGCCATTTGGGATAAGCAAAATGGACTCTCCTGGACGGAAAAGCTGTTGTTGCTCAAACACTCAGACATTAAATGGTTTGATCCTATGTATGGAGGAATTTCCATGATCCAAAGCTGTGGAGACTTCCCGAATGTACCGCTTATCAGCGTCAATGGGTGCATCAGCTATAATCCTATTCTGGCCCATCGACAGTTGGGGCACCCCATGGAAGATGAACCAGATCCGGACTATTTGAGGAAATTTTACTTGGAGGAAAGGAAGAATCCTGCTTATAGGGCTCGAATCGCGTACGCTTGGCGTTATGTCCACACAAGAGGAGTAACTGCCCTATGCCCCCACAATGCTACTGTTTCAGAATCTTACCTATCATGGGTAAGAGAAGCAGCAATGAAGATGTTCTATACCCGCTTTGAGCCTGACTCGCCCAAGCCTACCCTCGTAGAAGAGTTGAAGGCCGCCTTGGCAAAAGCTGAGAAAGAAGGGAAAATGTGGAGAGATAAGTATTTCAAGGCTATGCAAGAGAAAGAAGAACTTCAAGAATTGGTACGTCAGGGCGGAAGAAAGAATCAGTCTGAAGATGAAGGACCATCCAGCAGAAGAATCTAGAATCTATTGTTGTTGTTTTTCGTGTATTGTAGAAGCTTGTATTTTCATTTCCCGTTTGATGTTGTAAACTCTCCAGATATTATCAATGAAGATTTGGCTGTTTTTCCTATTTATTGTTATAATATTCGCAAATAACGCTTTTTAGTCCCTTGAATGTTTAAAATCTGCATTTTTGCATGTCTGCATTTCATAAACATTGCATATACGTGTTCCTGAGTCGAGTCTCATCCCTCTGTCTTGTTAACAGAATCACACTGAAACCTCGCCATCAGTACAACACACGAGCCCAAGCTCGCTTAAGGATGGAAGAGCAGAACTTGGATGTAAACAGAATCGACAATGAACTCGGAGAGCTCCGAGGAGGCATGGGACAGATCAAAGAAGCCTTGCAAGTCATCCGGGCAATGTTGGACACTCAAGCCACCGTTGTCTCCGAAATCACTGCAGAACCAATCCCGACAGCTGTTACTATTGCCAATGTGCCAACCTATGGGTTACCTCCAGGCTTTGTGCCACCACCGAGAGTCACTCAACAGACAATTCCCTTGGAGGGTGAGATTCCACAAGTTATTCCCACCTACACTCCAGCTACAGTTCAGGTTCAAGCACGCCCCATCTTTCATAATCCACCACCGGTATACGAAGGACCCGAAGGGTATGAAGAGGAAAATGAATCACATGAGAGGTTGAGGGAGAGTGTTGAAACGATAGGGAGGAAGATCCGAGCAATGGAAGGAAATGATACCTTTGGCACTGACGCCAGAGAAATGTGTTTGGTATCTGGACTAGTAATACCACCAAAATTTAAAATCCCAAATTTCGATCAATACTCAGGAGCTACTTGCCCACGAACTCACTTAATCATGTATTATAGAAGAATGGCAGCACACGTCGAAGACGACAAGTTAATGATCCATTGCTTCCAAGACAGTCTGAAAGGAGCTCCAGCAAAATGGTATCTAAGTCTAGATCAGTCCAGAATCCACAGTTTTCAAGATTTGGCTGATGCATTCATGAAACATTACAAATATAATATGGATATGGTACCTGACCGAAGGCAGTTGTTGAACATGTCCCAGAAAAGCACAGAGTCATTCAAAGAATACGCTCAACGGTGGAGAGAAACAGCATCCCAGGTAGAGCCACCCCTAAGTGAGAAGGAACTGACAGACTGGTTTGTTGACACCGTGAGACCAGAATTCTATGAGAAAATGATCAGCAGTGTGTCTGCAAGTTTTTCAGACATTGTAGCCGTGGGAGTAAGGGTAGAATTGGGGATGAAAAGTGGAAAGGTAGCCAGCGGCTCCGTCAGTTCTAACAACAGCAGTATTAAGAAGGTCAGCAGTGGGTTTCACAAGAAGAAAGAAGGTGAGACAAATGCCGTAATGGGGAGAAGAATCCGTACCATGAGACCTCCATATCAGCAGTATCAACCGCCTCAACAAAGTTTCTTCCAGCCAATCCAGCCTAACTATGTTCAACAGTTTCATCAACAAAGACCCATGTACCCGGTACAGTATGCCCCTCAGCAATATGTGGCAGCTGTGACCCCAGCATTCAACCATTCCACTTCAAACTATCAACCAGGGCGACCAGCGCCCATGTATCAGCAAAACCAGCAAGGGCATCAACGAGCGCCCAACGCTCCGCCCTTTCAACAAAATCAGCAGCAGAGGGTACCACAGCCCAGGCAACAATACCAGAACCGGAGGCCAACAACAAAACCTCCACTTCCACAAATACCAATGACGTACACTGAGTTATATCCATCTTTGGTCCAACAGGGGTTGATCACGACAAGACCACTTAATCCAGATACCACATCTCCACATTATAACCCAAATTCCCATTGTGCTTTCCATGAAGGTGCTGCCGGCCACGACTTAGAAGGTTGTTTTGCCTTAAAACATCTGGTAAGAGAGTTGATGGAGAAGAAAATCTTGTCCTTTGATGATGTACCACCTAACGTCAAAAGTAACCCACTGCCAAATCATGGAGGGGTCAATGCCATTGAAAAGTCAGATGAAGAGATAATTAATGATGTGTCGAGAATCAGGGCTCCTTTGAAGACATTACATGATAAATTAACAAAAGCAGGGTTGCTGGAAGATGTTCATAAAAATTGCGAAGAATGTTATGTTAAGACCAGTGAATGTGATATGGTACGGAATGATATACAAGGGCTGATGGATGAAGGAATTTTACAGGTATGCGGTAAGGAGAAGAAAGAAGAGGTTTCCGTGATTGAACCAGTTTTTGATCTGTCTAAAAAGAAAGAGAAAATCCCGGTATTCAACAGGGGTGCAAGGCCCGTTTTTAACAAAGCTGCTATTGGTCAATCTCGACCCATCATAATTCAAAAGCCGAAACCTTTCCATTATGATAATACTAAAGCTGTTCCATGGAAGTATGATGTAACTGTAGTGGACCAAGAAACAAGGAAAGTTGTTCAGACAAATAGTCAGAGGGATGTGACGAACATTGCTGGCACCAGTAAGATGACCCGCAGCGGTCGGATCTATCAGCCAAAAGAATCAGTAGCTATTCCAAAAGAAGTCATTCCTGCCGTGGTAATCAAAGAAAAAGAAGCTCCAATCACAGAAGAAGAAAATGATGAGTTTTTGAGGATCATCCGAAGAAGTGATTACAAGGTGATAGATCAGCTTCATCAGACGCCATCAAAAATATCAATCTTATCACTCTTGATAAATTCTCCAGCTCACAGGGAAGCATTACAGAAAGTATTGAGACAAGCACACGTAACTAAGGATATTTCGCTTGGGCAATTTGATTCAGTAGTAGCTAACATCACAGCGTGCAATACTCTAAGCTTCAGCGACGCCGAGTTACCCAAAGAAAAACGTGATCACAACCGTGCGCTACACATATCCATCAAATGCCAGGAAGATACTTTGGCACGAGTATTGGTCGACACAGGATCCTCATTAAACGTACTACCCGCGAGATCACTGGCCAGACTAGCCTATGCCGGGGCAGAGATGAAACCAACCTCGTTAATTGTAAAAGCTTTTGATGGTTCAAGGAGGACGGTCATCGGAGAAGTAGAATTACCAATTTTGGTGGGACCCCATAAGTTTAACATTGTATTTCAGGTGATGGACATAAATCCAGCTTATAGCTGCTTACTGGGACGTCCCTGGATCCATGAAGCAGGGGCAGTAACTTCTACCCTACACCAAAGAATGAAGTTTGTGGTAAATGATAAGCTGGTGATTGTTCATGGTGAAGAAGAATTAATGGTCAGTAATCTTTCATCATTCCGGTACATTGAAGCAGAAGAGGATGCGCTAGAGACATCATTCCAAGCACTAGAGATAGCAAACGCAGTGATGATAGAGGAGACGGTGGCAAAAAGTAATCCAACTTTCGCATCTGCTCAAGGCGCCAAAGCTACGCTGGAAGAAGGCACTACCGCAGGATGGGGAGAGGTCATTGAAGTAAAGCCGAAGACGAACCGCCAGGGGTTGGGTTACAAACCAACTCAAAGTGAAGAACAGAGGCATGACAACAGCCGGCCAAAGGCTATTCAAGAAATATTTATCAGTGGCGGTTTTCAAATTAACGCCATGGAAGGAAATCTTGAAAGTGAAGACATAGAAGCACTAGTGTATCATGACAAAGCTACTCTGAACAACTGGGAGGCTATCGAAGTTCCTGTAGTTTTTCCCGAGTCAAAGTAATTTGTTGTTTTTCTTTGTTATTTTTAAAAAATCTCCATAGTCGTGCCCAAGGCTATAGGAATGTTTTGTAAGGGCCCCATGCTTTCAAAGAAATATCAATGAGAATGGACTATTTTGTTAAAAATCCTCGTGTTTGTTTATTTACCGTCTTTTGCTTTTACTTTGAAAGAAAAATGGCAATACAAAAAACCAAAACAAAAGTAATTTTCTCTTTCTCTGTGTGCGTTGCATTTGTTGATTGTGTGTTTTAATAAAATAAACCCTTCAAACATGCAGTGATGACCATAACCCCATTGAATCCTGTGACCACGCATCTCCTCCTGGCCTTGATTCACCAATTTACCAAGCTGAAGACGAGAATGAGGACTGTGAAATTCCTGATGAACTGGTAAGATTGGCCCAAAAAGAAGATGCAGAGCTTCAACCCCATAAGGAGCAGGTAGAAGTTATCAACCTTGGTACCGAAGAAGATAAAAAAGAAGTCAAAATTGGGGCAGCCCTAGGGGCAGAGGTAAAACAGCAGTTAAAGGAACTCTTAAGAGAATATGTAGATGTGTTTGCTTGGTCTTATCAGGATATGCCTGGTTTGGATACAGACATAGTGGTTCACAAGTTACCACTCCGACCTGAATGCCCTCCGGTTAAACAGAAACTCAGAAGAACCAGACCCGACATGGCTCTTAAAATCAGAGATGAGGTAAAAAAGCAGATTGATGTCGGCTTCCTTGCAGTGGCCAAGTATCCAGAATGGGTAGCCAACATTGTTCCTATACCAAAGAAAGATGGAAAGGTAAGGATGTGTGTGGATTATCGAGATTTAAACAAAGCCAGTCCAAAGGACGACTTCCCTCTACCACATATTGACACTTTGGTAGATAATACAGCTCAGTTCGCAGTGTTTTCCTTCATGGACGGGTTCTCTGGTTACAATCAAATCAAAATGGATCCTGACGACATGGAAAAGACAACCTTCATCACTCCATGGGGCACCTATTGTTATAAGGTTATGCCATTCGGTTTGAGAAACGCAGGCGCAACTTATCAAAGAGCTATGGTGGCTTTGTTCCACGACATGATGCACAAAGAAATAGAAGTATATGTGGATGACATGATCGCCAAGTCTCAAAATGAAGAAAACCATCTAGAACATTTGTTGAAGTTATTCAAAAGACTCCGGAAATATCAGTTGAGGTTGAATCCTGCAAAGTGCACTTTCGGAGTCAGATCAGGAAAATTACTCGGTTTTATTGTCAGCCACAAGGGGATTGAAGTGGATCCAGACAAAGTTCGTGCCATTCAAGACATGCCAGCTCCACAGACCGAAAATCAGGTTAGAAGCTTCCTTGGAAGGTTGAATTACATATCCAGGTTCATTTCCAATATGACCCCCACCTGTGAACCGATCTTCAAGTTGTTACGAAAGGATCAAACGGTCGTATGGAATTCTGATTGTCAAACAGCGTTCGATAAAATCAAAGGTTATCTCCAAGAACCTCCAATTTTGATACCACCCGTTCCGGGAAAGCCTCTCTTTATGTATTTGACAGTGCTTGAAAACTCAATGGGTTGCGTTCTGGGTCAACAAGACAAATCTGGACGGAAAGAACATGCCATTTATTATCTGAGCAAGAAATTTACTGATTGCGAAAGCAGATACTCACTCCTAGAAAAGACTTGTTGTGCTTTAGCATGGGCCGCTAAGCGTTTGAGGCAGTATATGATTTGTCACACCACTTTATTGATCTCGAAAATGGATCCAATAAAGTACATCTTTGAGAAGCCGGCACAAACCGGAAGACTCGCCCGGTGGCATATGCTACTATCAGAATATGATATTCAATATGTGGCTCAGAAATCTATCAAAGGCAGTGTGTTATCAGAATATCTCGCAGATCAACCTGTCGAAGATTATGAACCTCTGAAGTTTGATTTTCCGGATGAAGATATCATGTTAGTAAAAGATTGTGAAGAAACAAGTTCTGACAAAGGTCAACAGACAGAGAATTGGTGGAAAATGATGTTCGACGGTTCCTCCAATTATAGCGGACATGGCGTAGGTGCAGTTTTAATGAATCCTGAAGGTGGGTACACTCCGTTTACAGCCAGACTAGACTTTGATTGTACAAACAACATTGCTGAATACGAAGCGTGTATCCTTGGTCTCGAAGCAGCCATTGATCTCCAAATCAAAAATCTCGAAGTCAGTGGAGACTCAGCATTGGTTATCTACCAAGTCACGGGTGAATGGGAGACAAGACATGAAAACCTGATCCCTTACAGAGCTTATATCGTTGAAACGATCAAGTATTTTGACGAAATCACCTTTAAACATGTTCCAAGAGCAGAGAATCATATCGTCGACGCCTTAGCCATGCTGGCCTCAATGTGGAAAACTAAAGATGTCAATGATGGCACACTTATCAAAATTGAACGCAAGACAGAACCTGCTTACTGTCAAATGATTGAAGAAGAAACCGATGGCAAGCCTTGGTATCATGATATAAAGAATTATCTGTTGAAGCAAGAATATCCCACAGATGCTACGTCACTTGACAAGAAAATACTAAGGCGATTAGCATCCAAATTCTTCCTCAGCAATGGTGTGCTTTATAAAAGAAATCATGACATGGTACTACTCAGATGCGTTGACAAAAGAGAAGCGGACTTGTTAATGAAAGATGTTCATGAAGGAATGTTTGGTACTCACGCCAACGGATACGCCATGTCCAAAAAGATCTTGAGAGCTGGTTATTATTGGTTAACTTTAGAAACCGACTGCATTCAGTATGCCAGAAAATGTCACAAATGTCAGATCTACGCGGACAAAATGCATGTGCCTCCAACACTGTTGAATGTATTGTCGTCGCCATGGCCTTTCTCTATGTGGGGGATTGACATGATTGGGGCAATTGAGCCAAAAGCTTCAAATGGGCACCGTTTCATTCTGGTTGCCATCGACTATTTCACAAAATGGGTTGAAGCTGCATCCTACACCAATGTTACACGTCAAGTGGTGGCTCGTTTCATTAAAAAGGAGATCATCTGTCGCTACGGGATCCCAAGCAGAATTATAACAGACAACGGAACCAATCTGAACAACAAAGTTATGAAAGAATTATGTGATGACTTCAAAATCGAACACCACAACTCTTCCCCTTACCGTCCAAAGATGAATGGAGCTGTGGAAGCTGCAAATAAAAACATCAAGAAGATCTTGCAGAAAATGGTTAAAACCTACAAAGATTGGCATGAAATGTTACCATTTGCCCTGCACGGATACAGAACCTCCGTCCGCACGTCCACAGGGGCAACCCCCTTTTCTCTGGTATATGGAATGGACGCAGTTCTTCCCATCGAGATCGAAATACCATCCCTCAGAGTCATCATGGAAACCAAGTTAGAAGAGGCAGAATGGATTAAAGAAAGATTTGATCAGCTGAATCTTATCGATGAAAAGCGCATGTCTGCGATGTGTCACGGCCAGTTGTATCAAAAAAGAATCAATAGGGCGTTCGATAAAAAGGTCCGTATTAGAGAGTTCTGCGAAGGAGAACTTGTGCTCAAGAAGATCTTACCAGTTCACAAAGACGCAAGAGGGAAGTGGATGCCTAATTATGATGGCCCCTTTATTGTGAAAACAGTATTCTCCGGAGGTTCACTGATCCTTACTACCATGGACGGGGAACAACTCACACACCCGATAAACTCTGACGCAGTTCGGAAATATTACGCCTAAAAAGTACCCGATAAACCGGAAAATAAAAAAAAAAACGGTTTATGCAAAAGTTAGGGTAGAAAAGAAAAAAGAAGGAAAGGAAAAAGAGAAAAGAAATCAAAAAGCTCGCTAAGTTGAAAACCCGAAAGGGCGGCTTAGGCAAAAATGAGCGTCCCGGTGGGTTGAAAACCCGAAAGGGCGATCCAGGCAAAAATTAGGGACAAAGGCGTTTCGCTGCATCAGACAAAGGCATCAACACTGCAGACTCAGCAAAGATCCATCTCAACAGCCCTCGTCAGAAGCAAGGATCTTGGAGAATTCTAGTCTTTAGGGATAGTTAGGTCACAGGATTCAATGTAACCTTATCCACTTTTGCCATTTTACTTGTAAAAATTTCCATGGAATATTGTCATTGGCAAGATTTCATCCTTTAAATAAAATCAGCCTTTTGAGCCTCTCTTTCTTGTGCAAATTATCAGTTCCTTATTTTCCTGTGTTATGCAAAATACCGTTCGATTGTTTTTGAAAGCATTAAAATCCAAATTTTTGAAAATAATAACTTGGAAAGATTTTACAAAATGTTTTAACTTGTGGAAAGACTCGAGGAAAATCATACATTCCCCGAAACTTCAGGGTAGCAGGAGTCTTGATACACAGTCAGGATTTACATTCCCCAATGAAATGCTAGCAAGTTGGGCGACGAAGAGTCCTTTGGCCGTGCATGATTACCAAAATTGAAGATTATCCCTCAGGATTTCTTGTGATGATATGAAGGTTCCTCCCCCAGCAAAGTATTTCTGGACATCTGTTTGAATTCACCTCAGCAAAATCTACCTACAGGCTTTATTCCCCAGTAGGTCTTCGGGTTTATTTCCCAAGTCTACATACACCCCTCATCATGGGATCAGTGTGATTCGTTTGTTCCCCGAGTCGGTGACGTCTATCAATCCCCGCGAAGTCTAAGTTATTACGCACTTCGTTTCCAAGTACAAGCCCAGTAGTAACTGGCATTATGTTCAAACCAATTGTTGTTGATATTCATTTGGTCATCACCATCCATGTCCTTTTAAAGCCCAGTCGTCACTGGCATTGTCTGGATCCAATCGTCATTGGTATCTCGTTAGTAGTCACTAACAAATCCACGTATAAGTCCAGTTGTCACTGGCACTAAATAAAAGTCCAATTGTCATTGGCGCCTTGTGGTTTGGTTGTTACCAACCTTTCCCCGGGAAATCCAGTCGTCACTGGTATTGTTCCAATTATTATTGGTATCTTGTTAGTTGTTACTAACTTTCCCCATGAAGTCCAGTCGTCACTGGCACTGCCTAAATCCAATCGTCATTGGTATCTTGTTGGTTGTCATCAATTTTTTCCCCTTTGAAACCCAGTCGTAACTGGTATCATCATCTAGAGTCCAATCGTTATTGGAATCTGTTTCGTTTTGGTCGTTACCAACACCTTAGTTAAGATCTAGTAATCACTAGCATCCTCGTAACCAGTTGTCATTGGTATTCCCCAGTATGGTCGTCACCATCTTCATTAGAAAATCCAGTCGTAACTGGCATTGTTTAAAACCAATCGTTATTGGTATCCTGATTTGGTCGTCACCAACCACCATTAAAAGACCAGTCGTCACTGGCATCGCTTGGAATTCTGGTCGTTACCAATTCCCCAGGAAGTCTATTAATTACCAGCATTGTGTGAACTATTTGCAGAAACTGAGGATGTATCCCCAGTGATCCATGTTCCCAGTCAAGTCTCGGAGATCTAGTCGTCACTAGTATCTTCCATGTGTGATTAGTCTTATTTCTAGTCCATTCCTGAAGATCCCGTTTGAACTCTTCACTATAGGAAGTTCCTCATCTGATCATCCCCAGTGAGGTTGTATCCAGTCTTCCGCTTCCCCGGTGAAGTCTGCGTCTCTTGTCACCGATGGAATTAATTTTCCATTTCCCCAGTAAAAGTATATCCTTTTCCCCAGTAGAAGTCAATTCTTCTCCCCGGTGGAGTACCTCTGTTCCAATAAGATTGTCATCTTTATTGGATTTGTCTCTTCCCCATGTGAAGTTTTACTTCTTACATTATCAGTCATGTCTGAACTGTTCATTTAGTTTTTCAGTACGAGTCCCCAGTGTCGAGTCCTCGCAGTTGTCACTGGTCGTTTACCGTTCTTTTTATTCTTATCTTTGCGTCTATGTTGTTTGCATTCAAGCATCATAAAACATCATTTAGAGTGCATGGCATATCATAACTTGTCCTTTAGCATGGCATCGGATCTAAGGGACAAAATTTTCGGTTATCTATATTTAAATACCTTTCACTGCGATTTAACGAAGATTGTCATCTCTCGTTCCCCATCTAGTGAAGATATTTAAATAGGGGCAACTGTTGTACCCCAAATTTTGACCCCTTAGATCCTCATTATCATTTTTAGAAACATGATCATGAATTATCTAACCCTAAATCAGTGCAAGTTTATTATTGTCAAGTTACAGATGAATCAGGGTTCTCGCACCGACAAATTCAAAACAATCAAGGAATGATCAACCAATGATTTGGGCCAATTCAATCATGGAATGAAATCAAAGATAATATCAAAGTCAAAAGGGAAGTCAATTTGAAGAAATCGTTTCAGAATCAAGAACAGTGCAGTCAGGAGGCCCCGATTAGGGTTTTTAACCAGTGGAAAGTCAACTGTGGTTTGACTTTGATGTTGGAAAAGGTTTTAATGGTGGGAGTGAGGTCCATGAAGTTAATATAGGCTAATAAAGACTATTCAAGAAGTGTCAGAGTCCCAGGATGTCCAGAATATCAACAGGCGACTCGATCGGCACCGATCGATCGTACGGTTGACCGAAAAGTCAACTCCTCAAATTTTGAGAATTGGAATCCAAGTTGTGAATCAAAGTTGTTCCTTATGTCATAATGGACTTGCATATCAATTTTCATGGTCATTGGATCAAAAATGAGAGAGTAATCGAGAAATCGGGAAATTAGGGTTTTGAAAAGGGCTAAACCGTATCTCCTTAACCACACATCCAATTGAGTTGGTTCTAGTCTCATTTGAAAGCTCTTGACAAGTCCTACAAAAGTCCCATACTAGTCCACAACCAGAAAATGCATACTTTTTGAGATATAAGCAAAAACATTCCTAGAAGGGAAAATAACTTAGAAAATTTCTAAGTTATTTTCACTTTAAAAGCTAAAATCAGCCAACTTCAAAGGTATTTTTCACCTAGTTTCAAATAGAATCAAGATTTCTGGCCAACATGGAAGTTTTAGTACTATGTTAGGGCTTTCTAAATTGTACAAGAACATCTCAAGGTGAGTTATGAGCTGAGAGATACATGTGTTCAAAGTTGGTATTTTGTCATACTAGTCCCACATTGACCAATATTGCAAAAGCACCTCTATCACTCAAGTGAGCCAATTTCCACTTGCCCAACTCTTTCTACCTGATATATTGAACATTCTTAGCATGTTAGAACAGAAAGTTATCATGGAAACATCATGGAATTAAAGTTTGAAGTTTCATTGCCTAAGTTGAAAACTTTGACTTTTCCAAGCATGAGGTGTAAAGAAATTCTGCTCCAGCCACTCTACCAAGCCTCTAGGCTGTGTTTTCTCAGTAAAAACATCATTAAAACTTGCCCATTGGGTTAGGGAGACAGCCAAGAACCAGAAAAAGCAAGGCAAGTGGACAATTGGATGGAAATATCTTAGTTTTCTTCATGGTGAAGCAAGGTTACCTAGCAAGCTCCTCACTTCATAATTCTATAAATAGGGACCTAAAACCCCTCATTTGGAACATCAACATCATTCTGAAAACCTGCTAAAAGGAGCCCTCTCATCACACCTCTCTCTCACTTACAATTTGCAAAATCACCAAAGTTGTCAAAATTGTCAAAAATCAGCATTTGCAACTTTGATGCCATATTGAGTTCTACACATTCCAGCTCTCATATTATCATCCACGCACCCTCTAAATCACATATATGAGGTGTACCAACCATTGAACCACCAAAAAATGCCATAAATCAAAAAGTCAACTTTCCTTGAAGCTTACTTTGACCAAAGTCCATAAAACACATCAAATTTTGATTCAAGCATTTTGGTGATGTTTGGAACACTTGAACACCTCAAATACCATATATAGAGACTGTCCAAACTCTCACTTGCCATCAGAAGCACACCAATCTCATTTTGGCATTGCATTTGGCTTATTACTTAAGGTTGAAGCAAGGTGTCAACACAAGAACTTGGAGTCATCATCTCTAGTTTTTTTCTTAACACACTTGGTTTGCTCAACTGATTTATAACAGGTATGTAATGTATACATTAGTCCTCGTATCATTTATCCATGATTTTGCATTTTTGAGCATTTTAGTGTGCCTTGAATCCATGAGCAATTGTGGTCTTTTTTTTTTATGAACACTAGATATGACATAAGCATGTGCATATTTCAATACCAATACTGTGAGGAATGGAAGTTTGTGAACTCTAATATGCTATCATATTTGGTGTTGTGAAACATATGTGGTTTGTTCTATTTTAAATGCATTGTTAATGTCAAGATCATTTTAATTTGGTATGCTTTTATATGGCAAGTTACATTTCAATTGTCATGGCTCACCAACATTGTGCTAGTGGTTTATATTGTTAGATGCTCCACTTTAATGTTAATGCTGTCCCTTGTCATATGTTTGCTGCTGCTATCAATTAATTTCACATTGTTGCTAACTGGAACAGCATCATAACACTACACCAATTTCATGTTAATCCTGCCATCTTGAATAAAATCTGCTGCTGCCAAGCCGATTACTTGTGTCACTGCTGGTGTGTTTCATTATTACTGCCAGTTTAGATTTACATGATGTGCTGTTAGTTGGTTTTATTCATGTGCTGTTAGATTATGTTTTCATTATATACTGCTAACTGGTTTTCATATGGTACTGCTGTTGTTGCTGTCAAAATGTATTCCATGTGTTTACTGCTAGTTCATCCATGTGTGTGCTGCTAGCAATGTTTGGTATTAGTGCTGCTAATTGATATTGATTTGTGCCAAGATTTATGTTCTTACTGCTAGGTGTGTTTTCATTTGTATCATGATGCCCTGCTATTTTTACTAGATGATCAGTTTGTGTGTGGTCATATGGAATACTTGGTATGTCATTACATGCTGCCTTGCAAGAATGAAAGTAATGGATTCTGTTTGTATTGGTTCATAACAGTACAGAGTTTTGGTCTAGGATGTATGATCATGTGTTCTCATGTGTATGCTCATTGTATGCTATATTCATATGCTGCTATCAAAATGTGATTACATGCCAGGAGCTATTTTCTTTGTCTTGAACATAACATGTTTAGAATCATACATTTCAAATGACTCAAAAATACACAAGCCATACAATTTGATTTTTGCAAAAAAATTGTTTTCCATCAAAACACACCTTACACACATCACAATGGATACTTGGAACATGTGTATAGGCTTATCTTGCTGATTTGAGGTGTGGTTTTGAAATTCACATGTTGACATAAGCACATGAATACACTAATCACTCACTTTCTCATTTTTTGCACAAAGCATGAATTATGGTTTTTTATCCTTCTAGCATGATTCAAATGTCATTAATAACATGTGTATGCACTCATATGGTTGATTTAATCACAGCATTCAAATTTCACATGTAGTCTCCAAATGCTTCAAAAACACACAAAGCACCAAAAACATGATTTTTGCCTATACTTGTTTTCTGCCAAAACTAACACTTTGTACACCTCATATTGAACATATGTTAAGTGTTTGAATGATCATATTATGCTAGAAATCATCATGTCAAGATTTACCTCTTCATATGCACCATTATGTGAACAAATTGCAAATGCTATGACAAATTACATGACAGGTGTGTTCTGTGGAATTTTATTGGTTATATCATCTCATTATCATGTATTTATGCTGTACAAATGATTAATTTGGTTAAATCTACTCTGGAACTTCATCTGTCCATCCTCATGCATAATTGTTCAAAATGCCTCATCATCACATGCCAACTTGAACATACTTGCTTGTACTTGCTATCTCATTGTTTCTACAGCTTCACATGATCATATGTGTTATGTGTAAATGAACCAAAACAATAAAACCTGACTGCACAAAGTTTTACACCATCTCATGCTTCACACACACATAATGCACACACTTTGCAATTTGAATACTATGTTCTCATATATGTGTTCCAGTTTGAATGTTTTCACTTACACACACTTAATATGATATGATTAAGCTGTTAGAATGATTGGAATCACTCAAAGCACTCAGAATCCAAAAGTCACCTTGTCATGCATTTTTATGTTATGTGATTTTGCAACTTACATACAACAGTCATATGTACACATGCCTTGGCCTCAATTGTGTTTGCTATCTGTCATATATCATATATGTGATGTGTATGTGGCTTTACTTGACCTTTAAATTGTGTATACCAAGCTGTTCATTTCAATTTGCAAGCTTAAATGTCCAATTTTGTACCCTATCGGGTTTTGAAGAGGAAAGTGAATTTCAGAAAACCAACACCACCATCTTCTTCCTCTCATTTTTCTACCCAATTTACATATAAAATTTGCCTCGATCCGATGAGCGGTTAGTGAGATACGGTATAAAACGTATTTGGTTTCGATTATGTTTCCATGTCATTATGCATTCAAAACACACACACACACCATTCATCGTTTTTTTTCACTAGGTGAACAATTTGGAAAAACTAACATCACCATCCTCTTCCTCTCATTTTTCTACCCAAGATCCATATAAAATTTGTCTCGATCCGATAAGCGGTTAGTGAGATACGGCATAAAACGTATTTGGTGTGAATTATGTATTTTTGCCCAGCCATGGAACTAAACCAAGCATGTATATTTATGGTTTCCATTTGATTAATGGATGTAACAGCCGCCCCAGCGGTAAGAACATGCGTGCAATTATACCTTTCACCATCATGACCAGGGTTCGATCCGGGTGGAGGTCGAACCCTTTTATTATTTTTCCTATTTTGTACATAAACTTCAAAAATTCGTAACTCTCTCATTTTTTATCGTTTTTCACCCGTTCTTTTTTCATTGTGTTTATTTTAATGTGTACTTTCATGTCATAATTTTATTTTCCATGTTTGATTATTTTTTCACCACGTTTGATTGTGCGCGATCCGCGCGTCAACGATACTAACCCTATTTGGTTGCAGATGAAATTTAGAAGGTTTCCTCTTGTGTTTTCTCAGGAAAATTGATTGTTATCATATCTATATATGTTTGTCAACATGTTAGAATTTTTACCTTGAATTATTTTTATATTTATCTCATCTGTCTGTTAACGGTATTCCAGGTGCGAACTGTCGTCACGGTTCTCGTACCAGAACAATTGCTTTGATTGCCATCATTGCTTTTCATCCTTAATCTTTTTCTTTGGTTGTCACCATAATTGCTTTGTATAATGTTTGTATTTTATTTTTATCCCCAAGCGACGAAGCTCGTTAGCTTTCGTCCAGTTGCCGACAATACTGTTCCTCCAAAGGAAGGTCTGTCCACTTGACTGTCAATGTCTTGGACCAAAATCTCTGCTATCCCTTGACTTTGTTAAGTCACCTTAACCCTAGAATAGAAGCCTTTAGACTTTGCTTGAAGTCTAAGAAACCCACCCATACTAGGAGTTTTCTTCAACTAGAACCTTAGGAAAGAGTTCGTCAACTCTGTGTAAGAATCATCGTCATGATTTCTTACTTCCCCCTTTTACAATTTAGTTTAGGGAGTTTTGTCAAACTCCACACAAACATCGTCATGTTTGTTCCCCTTTGAACTTTGATCGTCATCAAGTGTTCTTTTCCCTTGTGAGGTGAACTACGATTGCTCTGATTCTATCCTAGTCAGGATACGTAGGCAGAAGGTGCGATACCTTTGCGAGCAAACTTAGAAAACCACTTAGGCCTTTTTATTTATTTTATCTCGATTCCCAATCCTTAAACCATTAGTGCACAATTCACAAACTTAGCAAGTAATTAAACAAAAAGGTTCCTGTAGAGTACTACAGATATTTAGGGTGCTAATACCTTCCCTAGATATAACCAACCCCCGAATCCCCGAATCTCTTAAAAGCGTTGTTGTCACATCGCGCAAAAGGTTCTTTCTTTCTTTAGACCTATCCTTTGGATAAATTAAAGACCGGTTGTAAAAGAAATAAGGTTCAAGTTAATTAATAGCTTGATATTAAATTTTCACCGCAACAAGGTAAAATTAAAATATAATATATAAAAAAATAATATATATATACAATACATATGTACAAAATATTTATAATAATAATAATCTAATTAAAAAAAACAAAAATAAAATAATCCTAAACTATTGACAAATTAAAACAAAATAAAGTTAAAACAAAATAAACACAAAAGGCCTGGTGGGAATCGAACCCCCATCCTTTATACACTTACACAAAACTTCATCCGCTGGGACAGGTTTGCTTTTGAAAATAAATCTACATAAAAAAGTATATGTACACAAATAAAATAATAAAACAAAAAAAAAAAAAACAAAAAGGCTAGGGCCAAGATTCGAACCCCCAACCTTCAAGCCCACTCTCGCAAATTCAACCACTAGAACACACATACATTCATTAATTCTCACGCACAAACAAATATATATTACGTAAACATTAAAAAAATCAAAATTAATTAATAAAAACTATTTTAAACTAATAAAATAATAATAAAATCTAATAAAATATTCTATACTAAAACTAATTTTAATATAATAAAATGAGAATAACTTTAAAAAGAAAATTCTAACAAAACTATTAAATAAAATTAATTACAAATAAATCCTAATATTAAAAAAACCTATTTAATATATAACTCTAAACAACTTATAAACAAAAATATTTAAAAACTATTAAAACAAAATAAAATAATTTCTATATGAAAATAAAAATCTATTCAAAACTATTTAATATTCTAAAACTTATTTTCTAAACAAAAAATCTATATTCTAAAAATAAATTATTTCTAAAAATTAAAACTGTTAAAACTCTAGAATAAAAATCTAAATCTAAAAAATATTTAAATCCTAAAATATCTCTAACAATACTAATTTAGTTCTAAAATCCTAAAATGACTCTAAAAACAAATTAATTCTATGCTTATAAAAATAATCTATTTCTATCCTAAATAAGAAAAAAAACTATTTCTAATAAAAAATCAAATAAATTAAACTTCTATATAAAAACTTATAAAAATAAAATCTATTCTAAAGAAAGAAATAAATAACTATTCTAAATGATTAAATAAAGCAAAAAATAATAAATAAATGCAAAATGCCATGGGAAAACGGGCGAGCACCGAAATGTGCTGATATTATCAACATGGATTGAGTTATCAAGAGGAGAGCGACTTTCGCTCGATTTCGACACTGAACTTATCGTTTGAAATAATTGAATCGCCTGAAACGCGAGCAAAGCGGCTTAAAATCCTGATAAATTCAATCCGGTCAATAACACGGGCAAAATGAGACCTAAATGATATGCAGATGAAAACGAAGCAAAAGCCAGTCAAAGTCGGGAAACTGGTGGGCAAATTTTAGGGTGCAACAACCAATAAAACCCAAAAATTTGCCAACCGTGTAAATATACTGTAGAACTGCTTGGGGAATAAAATCCAGAACTAAACCCAGTCGTCACGGCAATAAACTGATCAATCCTCTGATAAAGAACTCCTGCTTTTAATGCCAGTTACCTGTGATACCCTATATGACAAACCGAGGGTTGCAACAAAACACTCGATCTTCTCACATCGTCTACGGATAGATAGGAAGAGAAGTATACTCACATCGTCTAATGATAGACGGAAAGACACCCATCCCGAAGGAAAAATTCAATACTCACGTCGCCTAAGGATAGACGGCAAGACACCCTGATCGAATACTCACATCGTCTAAGGATAGACGAGAAGACACCCTGATCAAATACTCACATCGTCTAAGGATAGACGGGAAGACACCCTGATCGAATACTCACATCGTCTAAGGATAGACGGAAAGACACCCAAAATCTGAAGAAACAAACCAATACTCACATCGTCTAAGGATAGACGGAAAGACACCCATAATCTCCAAAGAGAAAATTCAATACTCACATCGTCTAAGGATAGACGGAAAGACACCCTTAATCCATACTCACATTGTCTAAGGATAGACGGAAAGACACCCTTAATCTATACTCACATCGTCTAAGGATAGACGGGAAGACACCCTTGATCCATACTCACATCGTCTAAGGATAGGCGGAAAGACACCCTTAATCTATACTCACATCGTCTAAGGATAGACGGAAAGACACCCTTAATCCATACTCACATCGTCTAAGGATAGACGGAAAGACCCCTAATCCATTAATACTCACATCGTCTAAGGATAGACGGGAAGACACCCTTGATCCATACTCACATCGTCTAAGGATAGGCGGAAAGACACCCTTAATCTCCAAAGAGAAAATTCGATACTCACATCGCCTAAGGATAGACGGGAAGACACCCTGATCGAATACTCACATCGTCTAAAGATAGACGGAAGACGCCCAAATTCAAAGAGAAAATTCGATACTCACATCTCCTAAGGATAGACGGGAAGACATCCCGATCGAATACTCACATCGTCTAAGGATAGACGGAAAGACACCCTGAATCCAATCCATACACACATCGTCTAAGGATAGACGGAAAGACACCCAAAATCCACTTCAACACCATCCCTCAAATTTCAGAATCCTTTCGTCTACGGGATTTGATGGAAAGATCAATATCCTTAAAGGGGCCACATCATCAGTAAGAACCGACGGGAAGAAAACCACCTTCAAAGAACCATGTCGTCAATAAGAATCGACAATCACGAAAACTGAACATTCTTCAAAGAGCCTCGACATCAATTAGGATTGACGGTCAGAAAAGTCCCTCTTGAAACGTCATCTCATCCAATAAACAGAAAGAAAACCACTATTCGAAATATCACTTTGAAACCCCTCAACAATCAAAGATAGCCGGAGAAGACTCGCTGGGGAAACACACCATCCGTATGATCTGACAATAAGAAACCCGCTGAAAAATCACCTGCCACTTCCCATCGTCTACTGATAGACGGGAAGAGCAACCACTTAGAGAAACCCCATATTGAAACCCTGCTGAAAAATCACCTGAAACTTCACATCGTCTACTGATAGATGAGAGGAAAGCCATATTCAAACTCAAGACGTCTAATGATAGACGGAGAAAACACCACTTATTGGAGGAACACATCGTCAATATGAATTGACGGGAAGAAACATCTGTCGATACTAGATGGCTGATTGATCAAAGCATAACTGTTGTATGATCTGAAATACGAATAAACTGCTGAACTGTCTGAACACTGCTGCTGGATAAATGCCCCTAAACTGATCACAACGTAGTTCACGCCTGCCATATGAGGCTGATAGAAACCCTGGCTCATGCTTCGTATGCATATGCATATGTTTGAATTTTCTATGACGTAATGCTCCATTCAGGATGGAAATGCTACGCATTTTGAAAATGAAATGCAAGTATGATGCAAATATGATGATATGCAACATGCTAATGCAGGCTCGGGCTGCTGGAGAAGGTCGGGTACAGAAAACCACTTCAGCAAAATAAATGCTGAAGCCGAAGACAACTCCGCTGGGGATAAACCGGACATCACAGAATCATTCCAGCAAAATAAATGTTGGAAGAGTGAAATCAACTCCGCTGGGAAAATTGGGAACTTAACCAAACACCTTGACGAAGTAACACCCTGCTAGGGAATATAACTCTGTTGGGGAATAACAGATGTGCCAAGTGCGATTGGACTTCTCTAGGGATAGCTTACCCGTGCCAATGAAAAAATTGGACTTTGCTGGAGAAAATAGCCGGAGCCTTCCTGCGTACTGATGACGATTGGATTTGGAAACTGATGCGCCAACACGGATGGGTCTCACAGTGACCGCCAACATGGATTTGGTCTTTTAGGCTATCTGCGATGGGTCAGGTACAACTGACGCTGCCTGAATACGCAGCCTTTTAGTTGAAGAGTCAAGGGATAGTGACACGACTTCCCGACATTCGCCTCGCACTCAAAAATTGGCCGAATCTGCTCGAATATCTCTGAATAACCCTGTGGATACGGAGAAGAACAATCCTTTCGCTTTTGATATGCCCCAGCCTGCGGGACCTCTTTGGGGATAGTCCTCGAAAGGAAATCTGAAAATCTGAGCCCTGATGGTCTGATATGACGTGCCCCAGCGTTCTGAACTTCGGAGAGATACTTCACATCAAATGCTCCTCGAATAACTTCTGCGCTCTTAAGATGGTCTGCCCCTGACTGCAATGACCTCGCTCCTGATTATCTGATTCAGAATAGTTCCCCTGACTACTAGATATTTGCCGAATCTCAACCTGATTGCCCCAGGAATAACTGACTTTGAAAGGCTGACCTGACTGGGGATCACTATAATAGCTTGCCCCTGCTCTCAGAACATTCGGGCGTTCTGCATTCTATCTTGACCATACCTTTCCACTGTAGGGAACTCTCCTGCTGTCAAGCGCTTACTCGCAAGTAAAACCAGTTGTTCTGCGTAAAAGACATATTAATGCAACATATATGACAGCTTTGACATCCAATCTGTTCACTGGGAATAGGAAAAAACAGTTTATGGCAAATAATGCACAAAACATTTATCAAGAATATCAACATCAGTACCAACATGGTAAGAGAAACCCTTTCAGGAGTCAGAATCGACGCGACCTTTACCGGAGTATGCTTTCGAAACAACCTGCTTCAATTAGGACTTTTGAAGGTTGTAACGTGGTCAGGTTCACGGTTTTGAAGGAAAGGATAAAGGCTCAAAGTTTATTTTAACCCACCCGCTCTCCTTGATGTTCTCCCATCCTACGCTCAGCTAATTCAACCTTAGCGCTCACCTCTCAGAGGCTAAAAGATAGGAGTGATAGTTCGAGAAATTATGATTGTTGGGAGTGACAGCCACTCACCTTTCGTCTTTGACAATTGAGGTCACACGACTCGTGTCTCATTTGAGGATTTTTCTTTTGATCCTTTTCATCTTTTTTTTCTTATCCCTAACTTTTGCCTGGACTGACTCCTTTTGAGTTTCTTTTGATTCTTTTAAGTCCAGCGGGATGCCCTCATTTTTGCCTAAGTCCTTTGTTTTGAAGCTTTGACTTAGCGGGTTTTTGATTCTTTTTGCTTTCTCTTTTCCGAACAAGTCGTGTGACACCGATTGCCTGACTCATTGGAGGATAATGTGACTGTCTCACTCTTGACTTAACCATTGTGGTTTTTTAGGCACGACCTCTAGAGGTGTGATTGATCCTCGAACGGACACTCCTTTTGCAATTTGGGCGCTCGGTCAAATTAGCTAACACCTACCCTGCCCTAGGTTAAAGATTGAGGGTTTTTCATTCACAGAAAGAAACTCCTACTACAAGGCTCAAAGGGGTGACAAGGGATTATCTTCCTTATATCTCCGGTGTTTAGGGATTTGAAACAATGTCTGTACATCATCAACAGGTTTTATCTCAAAAGCATACAATATCGGAAGTTGCATGTCGTTCATTTTCGTCATCCTCCCCAGATTCCTCCTAACCAGGCGTTGGACATTTGTAAAAACAATTAGTGAACGCGAATGGATTTAATCAAAACATGCATATTTATTTCATTATCATCAATTGAATGAAAACAACAAGTTTTACAAACAAGATTGCAAATTCAAACAGGAAAGAAACTACACATGTAAAGAAATGACAAGATAAAACAAAGAAAAATGTCAGCTTCCGAGAACCGGGCTTTCATATCTGCTCTGCTGCTGAACCAGCCATCTTCACAATCAGTTATTAGAGGCAACTCGCTGTTGTCCTGATCTGCTTTCAACGACTCAACCAAACTATAGAGCCCCTCTTCCTCGTTCAGATGATTTTGGGTCCTTCCTGCCCGAAGTTGATAGCTGCACTGTCGAGTAGGTCCTGTACTTTGTGCTTAAAGGCTAGACAATCTTTAATGTTGTGCCCCAGTGCTCCTGAATGGAAATCACAGCGCTCCTTGATATCATAACCTGCTGGAGGCGTACCTGTCAGCGGGGCTAACTTCCTCTTCTCAACCAACTGCAATCGTAGCAACACCTGAAGAAGTTCGGCATACGGCATCGGAGGCACCTTAAATACCCTCAATGGCCTCTGATTTTGAGCTCCTCGCTGATTGGGATGCTGCTGCTTCTGCCACTGTTGAGATCGTTGCTGTTGTCGCTGGTATCGAGTTGACTATTGAACAACTTTCGTAGCAAATACAACATCGGTTTCTTGACTTTCACTGTACTGATTAAGGTACTCCTTATGCTTAGCCATTTTCTTTCTCAGATCTGCCCCAGGAATAGGCAACAGTTGTGGGCATGGAGATTCTGACACCATGGAGTCCAGGATACGCTTCTGACCTACTGCAGCTTTAGAAACATCCATCATCTTAACATCAACTGAGACAGGAGCAATACGTACAACTACACCGCTCGGCGTGAATTCAATATCGCGCGAGTCAATCAGGTCTTGAACATTGTGCTTAAAAGCATGACAACCCTCGATGTCGTGTCCGAGTGCCCCAGAATGAAATTCACATTGCTTACTGGCATCGTACCCATGAGGAAGCGCTCCTGTGGGTGGGTCCAACGTTCTCTTCTCAACCAGATTAAACCTCAATAAAGTCTGCAAGAGCTCAGCATATGTTGTAGGCGGCGCCTCAAATATTCTCTTTGGCTTCCCTTCCTGAATCCTCCGTTGAGCCGGATGCACCCTCTGTTGCTGTTGCTCAGGTTCCACAGGCACAGATGGCACGAGCTTCTTCACTGCGGCTTCAAATAGCTGATCGTCCTCTTTCCTAAGCACACTCTTGACTACTTCCATGATCAAGCTCATTTAGGTCTTCAGCTGACTATTTTCCTCTTTGAGGATCTTCTGCTCCAGGCGCACCTCTTGCATGTCTCTCATCATCTGCCCCAGCTGGCTTCGGACTTCAATCAATTCAACCTGATTTTGTTCCATATCTCTGAAGGAATTCCTGCAACAAACTGGACGATGAGGAAATAAGACCCACGGTTCTGATGTACCTGTTAAATGATAACGCAATGCAGAAAGCAAACACATATTCAAGACAAGGCAAATAGAAACTCAAGCTATGAGCACACAGACGAACATCTCCCACACATGTACAACCAACAAAATCAGCACGTAAGCACAAATGAGTACGAATACAATGACCCCAGCCAACAATCCTGGTGGTGGTCAGCCAACACTAGTGCACGAAAGCTAAACGGGTCAGCAGAGAAAACAGATGCGACACCCGGCACCGAAACCTCTAGAAACTTCTCCCATATTCAACTGAACTCTCCGATTGACAATCTTCAGAACACACACTTCCCGTGGAGTCTTTCATGACATTAACTGACGAACCCACACAACCGGATGACGAAGACTCGTTAATCTGAACAAAACCCTGGGGCGTGATGAAAATCCGGTTAGAGTCTAACAGATCCTGAACCTGACTTCTAAGCACCTTACAATCATTCGTTGAATGCCCCTGTACCCCAACATGGTACTCACAGCGGGCGCTGGCATCAAAACCTGGAGGATATGGTGGAATCGCTGGATTAGTCTCTTTCGGTACGATCAATCCACTTCTGACCAGATCTGGCAACAACTGACTGTACGACACCGGTAGCTGAGTAAACTGCCTTTCAGGTTTCCTTGGTCTTCGCTGGGCGTGCTGACGCGATCGACGATAGGATGATCGTTGACTTGAAGTGTCTGAAAACCGATCCTGAGATGCTAGAGATTCTGAGACGACGTCATTTCCTTCCCACTCATCTTGAGAACTGACAACTGATTCAGTCTTATCAACTGGGATATAAGGAACATCTCGAAGCTTTCCGCTCCTGAGTCCTCTCTCAACAAGCTCCCCCATTCTCATCAGGCCCACAAAGTTGGTACAACTGAACAATTTGTCATAATAGTGGCCTTTCAGAGTACCCAAGAAGATGTCAACCATTTCTCTTTCCTGAATCGGTGGTTGAACACCAGCAGCCAATTCTTTCCATCTTTGCACATACCCTCTGAATGATTCATTCTCCGCCCGAGATAATTCTTGCAGATGTACGAGACTAGGAGCCAAATCCAGGTTGTAATCGTACTGCTTCATGAAAGCTCTGGCTAAATCCACCCATGATCGAATTTGATTACTCCCTAATTGCACATACCACCTCAAGGATGCCCCAGTCAGACTATACTGAAAGCAATGGATCATCAACTTGTCATCTCGCACAAACGCAGTCATTCTTCGACAGAACATCATCAAATGCATCTTCGGACAGCTATCTCCCGTGTACTTCTCAAATGTCGGCACTTTGAACTTGTAAGGCAACACCAGATCAGGAACCAAACACATGTCTACAGCATCCAGGTTAACAGCATCTTTCACTTTCAAGGCTTTCATTCCTTCTTCCAACGCTCGGAGTTTTCTACCCGTCTCAAGAGCTCTTGGATCTACAGTCCTGGCTATCGGGATACCTCGGCGTGGATTCCTCTCAGGGAAAATAGCACCTTGATTGTTAACAGGAGGAGGACGTTCATTTCGGGCAACAAACTGCTCATGTCGATCTCGGTTCTCAACAGTAGGTTGTACAACTTGGTCTGCAGTAACGTTGTTCGCTTGCGGGAAGTCTTCCATAGAATCATACCGAAGATTGGTCGCCATAGTAAACCCTGTCAAGGTGTTAGGAGCCTGGAGATTTCCTTCAGACACAGCTACCAATTACCTGTAACTGACTACACTTCTTGATTCTGCTCAAATCTGCTTCATCCCCTTGGTCCTCTTCAACACTCCACTCTTGCCTCGAACAATCCCCCGAGAATCACCCTCTGGTGGAAACAAAGGCTTGATAAGTGCTCTGGCCAGCTAGAGAAATGCTATGCAATATGATTTATGCAGACAGAAATACAAAAATGCTAACGTGCATGTGTGCATTGGGGATATTTCCCCTCCAATTCCAGTGTCAGTGGTAGCGAGACAAGATAAACCATAAAGACAAGATTTAGAAAAACCCTCATATATTTATTGGAATGACAGTCTTGTCAAGATGTTACACGACTATGTTCCATACAACTGATATGATAAAGGAGGATCCCAACCAACATGCCTGGTGGTGATCTCAACACAACAGAATACAAGAGAGAAATCAAGTGCGGGTACGGTTGCAGAAATCCTCGACCAGCTTCTTCGTCTCTGCGTGATCCGGACGATAAATCAAGCCTTCTATCAACTGATCCCTTTTTATGACCGTTCCTTGGATATCTCTGACAAAATCTTCCCAGGCCTTATCCTGGGCACCATCCCCAGGTTTGGGCCTCTTGGCGTCTGCTCTGTGCTGACAATCTTCCAGATTCTTCATGGCATCAATCAGTTTGCGTTCGGCCTCGCATCGACGACATGCTTCTTCTTCAAGCTCTTCAGTTTTTGCTTTAACCTGTTCTCCCAACTGAGCAACCTGCGTCTTTAGCTCTTCTTCTCGTTCTTTGCGTTTGGCCATAGTAAGGTCCCAGTGCTCTCTGAACTTAGCTAACTTCGTGTAGGCCCTTTCCAGCTCTTGTTTCTTAGTAGCCAATACACTGCTAACTGAGTCTACATCTAACTCCAGACGCTTTTTAGTTTTAGTCAACTCCAACAAAGTAGTCTTCAGATGTTTCAAAGTTTCGGCCTGTTGCTTGGAAAAATATCCTGTTTCAATCTTTTCATGACGAAGCTGGGCATTCTCTTTCTCTAGAGCCTCTTTAGCCTTTGCTAACTCTTCTTTCTCCGCCATCAGCTGCTTGTATACCTGCATGTCTATAGTGGTGGGCTCCTCCACCGGAGAAGGATACAATGGCTGAACTGCAGGATAAGGCATAAGGAATTTCGTAGCTCGCTCACGAATCCATTCCACATACGGGCCAGGAACTCGAGTATCCCCTCTGCTACCTGAAGGCTTCCCTCTCTTATGCAGGTTCTTCCATGCCTTCTCAAGCTTGGTCAACATCTCTTTCCCTATTGCCCCAGTGAGATACAGAGATTCCTGTATCTCCTCGGGCTTCGGCGCTTCCTGAGGTACATACCCAAATTGCCTGATTAATAAAGAAGGGTTGTAATTAACACACCCCTTCCTTCCTATCAAAGGAACATTAGGGAATCCTTCGCATTTGTATATGACCTCAACTCCGAGCACCTCCTCGTTAACCCACGCCACATTCTCAGCAGTCAACCCCATCAAGCGCTCGGGCCATCCTAAAGAATCAATAGAAGTGACAAAACGGCCTGACTTAGGCATATGACTGGTGAACCACCTGCACAGGAGAGGTACACAGCAAGAGACATTCCTTCCTCGCCACTTTTCATTTTGGTAGTGAGTAGAATGGTGGATATCTCCCAGCAAGGTAGGAACTGGGTTCTTTGCAGCCAAAATATAGAAAGCATCTGCATCAACAAAATCAGGAATGTTCGGGAACAATACGATGCTATAAACACACACAGTAAGGATGGCGTCAAAAACAACCCAGCCACCCTTCTTGGCATACTCCCGAGCCTTCTCCACCAAAACATCCAACGGAAATCCCCACACATCTCCTCTTCTGATCATCTTCCCTGTCAGCTCAGACTCTCTTAAGTACAGGATGGCAGAAAGCTCAGCCAGATTAGGCTTAGCGTCCGTACGATAGAAAGGCATCTGCTCACGAATCGGTATATCCAAGAGTGCAGAATACTCCTCCAGGGTAGGAGCCAAGATAAAGTCAGGAAATACGAAACACCTGAGCTCTGCATCATAAAACTGCAACAGGGTGTAAATGCCGCTGATCTCGTAAGTCGAGGGCTGGTAAACATAATTCAGGATTCTCCCATACGTCTTCCTGAAATCTCCCATCACCCTCTTCTTGGCAACAGTAATTAACTCTGACAACAAACTGATATCAGGAGACGGGAATCTGTAGGGTAACACTCTCTTCATGGCTTCCATGTCTTGCTACGAGACAAACACCGGAACTGGGAGGGAAAATATGTACCTGCAATACACACACGTTAGTTGAATGCAAATGGTAATGCAATGATGCAGTATGATAAATAATGCAATCAGGGAACACAGGGGCTATGCTGTAGCCTGCAGAGGAACATCTCTGTAATGTCAAAAACAGAAAACCACCACAGTCACCAGAACTTCATGACACTGACTATCATCTGATACTCAAAATACCAATCCCCTGGTAAGGAATCCATCTGAACCTCTGTATCTGACGAGAAAACCATCTGATAATAGTATCAACCTCAGATAAGAAACCCATCTGATCCAGACAACACACCTGGAGATGAATCAAGAACACCGTCTGATAAATACTGAATCATGGTTTCTGAAGGCCAGTTTTCCTGCAATAACCCAATCCCCCTCACAGGTATGATGGACCTAATCCACGGACAAAGGTACGGCATCCTATGCGGTCATCAGCGTCACAGACTTTCATGAGTGACGATACGATTCCCAGAAGGAGTGGCATCATCAAGTCATGAAGAGGCCTCACTTAGCTGACTTCCAAATGATCGATCCCCAGAGTCGACAATCCTCACGTCTGGACTCCCCTCAGATCCTCAGGACCGGAAAGGAGCACCTCTGCGAGAACCTCGTCTGAGCGCAGATTTCGTAGGGAACTGTGCCTGCTCAGCAGACAGGTTCGTCTACTACTCTCCACAACTATGTCTAGGTGCATACTCAAGCCCAGGTCCGGCTTCTCACTCATAGTAACATCCCCCTCCCACAGCAATAATCACAATAATATAATACTGGAAGTAAATGCGGAAAGGTAAAGGTACGGAAAAGTAAAGTGCGAAAAGATAAAACACATATGCACAACACCCAACAAATAAACACCCAAGCGCTAGGATTGACTCGCGTAGGGGATGGGAAACGGTCCCAGCATATGGGATGGGAAAAGTCCCTAGATGCTATATGTCCCCAGCATAGTCACCAGCTGTCGCTACTGCGAAAATCGGCACCGGCATGACAGGAGAGTCGCCACCGTGCGTTATTTATCCCAAAGGAGGGAAAGGAAACGCTCGAAGTAAACCTCGCAAAGACGGGAAAAGGTATGGTCATCGCAACCAAAACCTGGATTCGGGAGTCGGTTACGCAAGGGGAAGGTATTAGCACCCCTCACGTCCATCGTACTCGATGGGATCCACGCTTGGTGTTTATAAGGAAAAGGGTTTGTTTATCTATCTACGCTAATGGTCGGTCTGAAAAGAAAAAGAAAGGACAGGACTCGACAGAACATACGCTGTTCTGGGCCTACGTACTCCCTCGTGCAATGGGAAAGTCAGAGTCAACGTAGTTCGACTACCTACGTCTAAACGGGGGAAAAGTTGCTCGCCAGGACATCGCGTCCTGTGCCTACGTACTTCCACACAGCATGGAAGATCAGAGCAAACGTAGTTCGACTAACTACGGCTAAACTGGGCGTTCTCACACAGCAGTGAGAAAACAAACTGGTTTTAAAGGTTCAGGAACCTACAAATACGGTCTGGTCTCAAATGCCCTCGGGCAAGAGAGAAAAGGTAACAATTAGTCGGGAAAGTCTCGATCGCACAACCGCGAGAGAACAAAAGGTTAGTTGTTAGTGTGCTCGCTAGGATATCGCATCCTATGCCTACATATTCTCGTCTGGAACGAGAAATCAGAGCAGCTGTAGTTTGGCTAACCACGACACAAGCTACTCAAGTGCTCCTATTGAAAGGGAAAAGACACCCTAAAACTATGGCTGAAAAGGGGAATCTACTTACTGTTATCATGCCTGGTTGACCATCCTAATGTCTATCATAACGACTCCGCAGCGGAGAAGTTAGAGCTCCTAAGGGATCATGGCAACAGGACTAAACAGCAAACAGGAATCAACTGCAAAGGTAAAGAAATACTGGAAATATGCGTGAATGCAACAACTAAAGAACAAGGCGCAAAGGCCACAAACCACAGAGGTAAGGGAGCTCAGCTCTACCAAATACCAGCAAGCAAAGCCACTCAATAACAAACAAGCAGAAGGAGGACCACCTCAACTTCTCATGCACACAAAGCCTATCTCTAAGATGCACCTACCTCAGAAATATCTAGATGAACCACTAAATCTAATGCAGCACAACACCACACAAGTCAAACAACACAAAGATAAGGTGAACCATCCTGACAAACCCCTACCCCAAAACAAGAAACTACCCCTGAGCAGGACCCCTAAACAAACCTAAAACAAACCTCTGATCTATCCCTGAACAAAGCCCTATGCAAAACCCTAATCAAATCTCTAAGCAAGAGGAATCAATCCCAGTCTCCAAGCTTCAGAACAAGCTTACCAAAGAGAGGGAGCTAAGTAAGCAGACTCATAGTGCCTTCCTCAGGAAAGTACCAGGAGGTTACTACTCAGGAATCATATCCTATGCGGCTCGACAACTGTGAACGGTTTACATTCCTCCTCAGGAGAAACTAAACTCACATGAAGGCTCCGACATCATTGGATACTTTGAGAAATCCTAGATGAACTAAGGGAACTAAGTGAACAGGCCCATAGTGCCTTCCTCGGGAAAGTACTAGGAGGCTTCCACTTAGGAATTGTATCCCATGTGGCTCAACAACTGTGATCAGTTTACATTCCTCCTCAGGAGAAATTAAACTCACATGAAGGCTCCAACATCATTGGATACTTGAGAAATCCTACATGAACTAGAGGAACTAAGTGAACAGGCCCATAGTGCCTTCCTCGGGAAAGTACTAGGAGGCTTCCACTTAGGAATTGTATCCCATGTGGCTCAACAACTGTGATCGGTTTACATTCCTCCTCAGGAGAAACTAAACTCACATGAAGGCTCCAACATCATTGGATACTTAAGAAAGAGGTGAGAAGAAAGAATGAAAGCCATTCATAGTGCCTTCCTCAGGAAAGTACCATAAACTTCCTTCAAACTTCAGGATCTCAAACCTCACAAACAGAGGGTAAGCTACTATACTAGGTCCTCTATCCATGCATCCTTGCAAGCTCCAACAAGACTTCATCCAGCCTCCATCTTCAAGAAGAAACCACAGGCCCTCAACCCAAAGGAAACTATCTCTGAAGTTCAACTACAGTTGAACTTCAAAGTCAGAAGCCTATCAAGACTTCTCCTATTCTCAGGCTCAAACAAAAATAACAGAACACCCTACAAAAATCTATCAAAAATCTAGGCGAAACCTACATGGCTCTATGATCCCAAGATCAAATATCAAAGCCTAAGTCAACTTCTAAGGCTACTAAACAATCCCTAACATATGAATGGTCAAGGGTTACCAACAAGTGATGAGGTCTCTATTCTCTAACCCTAAAACAATATCAATCAATCTCTAAAAAATCCACTAAAATCCTATGGGGAACATGCATTAGTCTAGTGCAACATACTAAAAAATTAGAGCAAAATTCATTACCAGATGAAAGAACTAAAATCAACAAGGCAGACGTGCCACAAACCAATTATTCAATATCAATTAAAATGAAAAAATGCCAAATAAAAATAAAATGCATGATCAAATTAATGTTTTTGTACTATAAAATTTTACATTGAATTATGAACATATAGAAAAAAGAATGGAATTATTTGATCAAATCTACTATTTTTAATGAATTAATCTTCTAATATGCATGAAAACAAAGAAAATAAAAAAAAGAAATAAGAAAATAAAACAAAAAGGGGGGGGGGGGGGGGGGGGGGCGCAGCAAAAGCAATTCCTAGTTGTTATTGCCTGATGGGCCAGGGATGGGAGGTGCGTATAGCACTTAGGGCCTAAGCCCAATCCAATTCATTCTGTCTCTCACACGCAGGGGGGTGGATAGCGAGCAATGGAGGGGTGAGCCTCAGGAAATCCAACTTGGGCCTTGACCCAATCCGAAACCCTAGTCCAACGCTTGCCAACTAACAAAACCTAATTCTCCTTCCCCAGTTCTGATCACTGTTCACCACCAAAAACCCTAACGCCGCTCGCAACCCTTCTATCCCTCCTCTCTCTAACCTACTCCCAAGAACCTTCAACCAAACTCTCTCAGATCAACTCACAAAAACAAACAAACAATTACTAAGAAATCTGAATTTCAACGAAACAATATCACCTAAATCCATTCGATCAAGCAGAAGAACTAGCTTCACGCTTAGAGAATGTGTACCTGGAGACGAATCAAGAACCAACTCGTGGAGTTCTTGAAGCTTCAAAGGAGATCGCCGCGAGAGAGACGAAGATCTGGAGGTTCTCTGGAACTTGCTTGCTCGAATGATCTGGAGAAGAGAGTAGGAGATCTTTCTGGAAAAACTGAAAGTTGATTGAAGGCGTTGAAGGTCGCTGGAAAAATCTTGAAGAACGATGAAGGTTTGACTCTGTTCTGGAAAATTCTTCTTGAAGAACGATGGAGAAGGATGAATGTATTCTTGAATGGCGAGGAACTTCTGGAAAAAGTGAACAATTGATGAAGGTTGCATGAAACTGACGAAGATCCTGGTGAATCTGGGCGCGTCTTTGAAGGTTTGAATGTGTTCTGGGTTTTTGGAAGAACGATGAATGTTTGATGACTTTCTGGGAAATTCCTTGAAGTTTCCGGCGGAGTTCAAGTTTTCCGGTGAGGAGGTTGATGAAATTGGACGGAGGAGGAAGGGGAAAATTGGAGTGTTTCTGGGAATTTTCAGCAAGTTTGCAGTTTCCGGCGAGGGACGGTGGCCGGTGACTGTTAGGGTGGCCGGAGGTAGTTGGTCAGGGCGAATGCATGGCCGCCGGTGACTCTTCCGGTGAGGTGAGAGGAGTGGACAAGTGGCAGGCGTGAGGATTGTATGTGGGACGTGTGGCAGAGTGAAGGTGAGTGGAAAACGCGTGTAGGATTCTGAGCTGAGGGAGATTGTGAGGTGGGGTCCCCATGGTGGAACGCGTGACACGTTATATAGTAGACATGTGTCATCTGCTGGACAAAAATGGACAAAAAACGAATTGGACTTTGGGCCTCCAAAAATTCTCTGGGCCCACGAAATTGATCACTTGGACCCTGAAATCTGACTTAACCAATTTATTAAACCTAATTAAAACTAATTAAATCTACACTAACCTAATTAACTGAAAATGATCAACTACAATTAAATCTAACTAAGATTAATCTATCCTAATTAACCTAATTAAATCCTAATTAAATCTAACAAAATCAATTAAAATCTAAAAGATTAAATCCTAATTAACCTAGTTAAACCCTAATTAAATCTAAAAAAACAATTAAAATCTAAAAGATTAAATCCTAATTAACCTAATTAAACCCTAATTAAATCTAAAATTAATAAAACTCTATTAATTTCTATAAAATCTCTATTAAAATTTAAAAGAAAATCTATTAAAATCCTATTTAAAATCTACCATTTATTTAAAATTCTATTAAAATTCTATTATCCTAAAACAAAAACTATTGAAAGATTAAATCTATATTAAAACAAACTCTATTTATTTCTATTTAAAAAACTATTAAACTTCTATTAAAATTCTATTAAAATTCTATAAAATTCTAAAAATGATTAAAAAACTACTAAATCTATTAAATTTCTAAAAAATGATTTAAAGCTATTAAACCCATAAAAAAATCTATAAAATTCTAAAAGAAGATTTAAAACTATTAAAGAATATTAAAAAATCTATTTAAATCCTAAAAAATCTAAAAAGCCTATTTAAAATCCACAAAAGACTATAAAATCCTAAAAAAATACAGACAAATGCAAATGATCAACATAAAAGATAGCGCGAGACCAGATCGAAGCAACAGTAACCCCCGGCATCAGAATATCCCGAAAACCACCATGTGAGCTGCAAACACTGAGAAGCGAACAATTCTCCAAAAATAAAACCCTGATCATCTGGACTGGATCTGAAATATCCGGTAAATAAAGACCAAGCCGTAACCCTGATATCCTTTGTCTGTGCACAAATGTCATGCATCTGATATGCGAATATGAATTTAAACCACGAGTCAGATAGGAGAACCGGTTGGTTAAATTTTAGGGTGCAACACTTTCTATTTAAGGGTGTGTTATTCTACCTACTCTACAGGTCTGGGTTAAAAAGAAAAGAAAATGACTCGGCAAAGTATCACACTTTATGCATACGTATTCCCGTCTGAAACGAGAAATCAGAGTCAACGTAGTTCGCCTACTGTTGCACCCTAAAATTTGACCAACCGGTCCCTATATCTGGTTTATGTTTCGACGCATTTTGCATTCGCATTCGCATACTGCATGCATTGCATTTCTCTCAGTCAGATTGATTTTTATCGGGATTACAGCCCTTGGCGTTTCAGGCAGCTCAGGCCGGTTGGAATAAGAGTCTTTGAGAATTGGTGTTCGTCTCCTGTCTTTTCAGGCCGTCTCAGTGCCCGGGTTTCGCCATGGTTGCGCAATCGTTCTCCAACCGATTTAATCGGCTTCATGGCATTTTTAGGATTTTTCTTTTATTTTTCTGGATTTTTAATGCATTTAAATGGATTTTTCTGGATTTAATAGATTTTTTTATAACTTTTAGAGTTTTAAATAAATTTTCTTTTTTTAGAGATTTAAAGTTTTTAGGTATTAATTTCCTTTTAATAGTTTTTTAAAAAATAGATATGAATAGATATTATTTTTTCTTTTTATAGAATAGTTTTAAAAAAAAATAGATATTATTGTTTTTAGATATTATTAGAGTTTTATTGTTTTTTCAAATTTAATAGAATAGATTTTCTAAATAGGATTTAAATTGTTTTTTTAGATTTTATTAGATTTTATTTGTTTTTTAAAATGTTAATAGATTAGATTTTAAAAAAATAGGGATTAATTGTTTTAGATTTTTTAGAGTTTATTTGATTTTTTCAGAATTAATTAGTTTTTTAGATATTAAATTTTTTCTTTCTGATTAATTAGGAGTTTATCTTTTAATTTTCGTTTTAATAGATTGATTAGGATTAATAGAGATTAATATTAGATTTTAATCACGTTTTTAGAATTAATTAGGGTGTTAGCATTTAATTAGTGTTAATTAGGTTCAGAGTTTAAGAGTCTTAATTAGGGTTAATGATCTTTAGCTCTTAATTGTGATTTTAATTGAGCCTTAAGTGTATTAATCAAGTTTTGTCCTTAATGGGCCAGATTGCACATTTTTGGGGGCCCAACTCGCTGCCACTTGGCATCAGTATAAAGCCACCACGTCGCCATTCTCTCTCCCTTCCACCTGGTTCGCACGTGGCCACCTCATGTTCCCACTCGTCTTTCTCTCTCTGCCACACGTTTCACACATGCCCCACCCGTACCTGCATGCGTGACACCTACCCTCACCCACTGCCACATCACCCTCAGGCACAGTCCCTCCCGCCGGCCATGCAAACTCCGGCGACCCCTCGCCGGAGAAATCAAATCCCACCGTAACTTCTCACCCTAACCATAACCGTCGCCGTAACGTCTCACCAGATTTCATAACCGCTCGCCGGAATATGAAAGCTCGCCGGAAATGCCATAGCTTCATCGTGTGTTCTTCGTATTCATCAGAAATCTTCATTGATCTTCCTCAACTTTGCCAGATTTACTAAGAAGCTTCATCCATTCATCATGGGTTTACCAGAGATTCATCATCGTCTTCATAGATCCACCAACATTCCACCAGAAATTTTGCATATCTTCAAACGTCCATCAAGATCACCATGAATTTTCCAGTTTGTTCATACATCCAATTTCTTCCTTCAAGCCTCGTTTTCCAGACCTTTGAGAATGATATGGTGTTCTTCATGAGCATTCCAGATTCGTGAAGATCTTCGTCCAGATCTTCATACTTTCTCCAGGAGATCCAAAAACACCTTTGTCCAAACGTTCATCAGATCTTCAACAACCAATTGTTCGTCAAAGTTTTCTTCAAGATCTTCAAAGATCTTCGAAGATCTTCATCGATTCATCAAGTTCCTCCAGAAATTCTCCGTAAGAACAAATCTTCATCAACATTCTTCGTCATCCCCCAGACTTCGCAAGCGTCCATCAGGTTTAGCGACATCTTCATCAATCTCGTCATCGCTCATCCAAAATCTCCAGATCCTTCAAGCTTCAGCAAGGATTTCCAGAATCTCCAGCTACGTCCCCGATCTTCCTCGGTTTGTAGAGCCTCTCGCGTTTGGAACTTCGCCATCCTCATCCATCTTCTTTATCAGATCCTCCAGGTTTTCGTTTCATCTTCCTTAACTCATTACGCATCCATGGCTGTTTAGTTAGTTGGAGTTAGGTTTTGTGATTGTTAGGTGTTGAACGGAGTTAGGTCACAACATTTAGTGGGAGTTTGAATGATTTTGTGAGGCGAGTTCAGATCAGGATTGAGTGGAACTGAAAGTTTGGGACTCAGATATGTTGGATTGATGGACGAAGTTTGATTGAAGGACTCTGTGTGTATGGAGAGAGTCACAGAGCGCCGTTTAGGGTTTAGCTTAGGAGAAGATGAACAGTGGTAGCGGATTGGGGAGTTAGGAGGATTTTGCTTAGGGTTTGATTTTGCTGAAGGTGTATTGAACTGGGCTCGAGCATTAGGCCCAGTCATCAGCTTGCTGAATCTACTCCCATGTTTCAATTAACACCCCCTCTCCTTTTTGCATTTCGTTGGGCCCTTAGCATATCTGCTAGTTGCACCCCCCTTTGGGGCCCAAACGAGAATACCAAGGCGAATTTGTTGATATTCGCCCCCCTGTTTTTTTCTTTTGTGTGTGTTTTTTCTGAACAGACTGGGCCCAGCGCATTGCTGGCTGCACCCCCCTCCTGGGCCCAATGGAGTTCTGAAGTGTGAATAAACTGCTAGTGGCGCCCCCCTGTGTTTTTTAATTTTCATTTCATATCATTTGTATATAGGTTACAAAATAATCCATAATAAATTCAAAAATAATCATTTTGACAGGGGACTTTTTCCCTCATTTTAATAATTGTCTCAAGAAAATTATTAGAAAATAAAAATAGTATTTTAATCATTTTTCTATTTTTGGTGATTTTTTACATTTGATTGCTTTTATTTTCATTTTGTTTGTACATACATTTTGGTGAATTTTGTTTAGCCATTTGAATTCGTATTTTGATTCCATTATATTTGTACTAGTTAAATTAGAAGTCTAGGTTCCCTTAGAGATTTATTCCACATTTTTGTGGATTAATCTTGATTAGTTTTGATTAGAGAACATTAGGTTAGTATAATTAGGGTTCAAACTCAACATAGGTGCATTATAACATTTTATTTTGGGGTTTTTAGCATGAATTAGGTTATGGGACATATAGAGTATGTAGGGTAGATGTAGAAATCCCCTTAGAATAAATCTTAGAATTTTAAATACTATTTTACTATTTTTAGTATATTTTGTAAATGGAGTGTTTGTTTGGTGTTCCCACTTGGGGTTTATATTGGTTTGCTTGGGTTTTTGGGCTTTTATTTGGGGTATGGGGCTTGGCTTGAGCTTGTGGATCATGAAGAATCAAAGGAGAAGATTGAGGATAATAATCAAAGCTTTGTGCATGAAGATAGCTTGGATTGAAGATGTTTTGAAGACATAGGAAATAATAGGAATAAGCAGAGCCTTAGAATAGACTGAATTGTTTTGTACAAACATGGATAGCTTCATGTGCTTCCATTCCTCTCTATGACATAAAGTCCCTCTATGGTATTCACCTCCCTCCTTTGGAGGGATAAGTGGCCTTACCTTAGAGGTAGAACTTTGAGGGAAACAGTCTTCTACAATGTCAACTATTCATAGACTTCCTTTGGTTGTCAATGAACTGTTTGACATTCAATTTATTCTGATAAATCAATTCATCTAGGAGAGCTTTCCTTGAAGAAAGAAGCCATTGAAGATAGAGATGAAGATCAAAGATTGACAAAGATGAAGATTATTCATATCAAAACTGTGCAGCTGTTAAAGTTAGGGTTTACTGCTGTTTGGAGCTATCTGCTGTCTGATGCTGTCAACTGGTTAAGATTCCGTGCTTGCTTAAGCTGGGTGAGTTCTTGGAGATGGAAGCTTGTTGTAGCTTGGATATCATTGGAGCTTGACTTTGGGGTTCATTGGAAGATTGCTGTTTATCAACTGTCAGAGTCGGATGTTTTTCAGAGCTGCTGCTGTAGGAGCTAGGGGGGCTGTCAGAGCTGGTTTTGGGATTTCTTTTCTTTGCTGTATTGTTTGTTAATTTTCCCCGTAGGTTTGAAGTGAAGTTGTTTCACTTTTCCTATTGTTTTCTAGGTTCGAGGTTGAGTGGGACTCCCTTGCCTCGCTTGTACTGTTGCATTCATGCATTTTACTGCTTTACTGTATATATGCTGTTTCTTTTCCGTTTATCCCCTAGGATCTCTGTTTCTCTCTGTGTAAGAGAGAAATATGACAGACATTAGGCTTTCACCCATGCATGACAACATTAGGGTAGATTTTGATTCCCATTTTAATCCTAGGTTTTAGAGTTCTTTCTTTTCTATCTCAAAACAATAAAAAAAAACACAATAATAAGATTTCAAACATCAATAAGAAGACAGTTCTTGCGTAAAAGACTGTAAACCAATCAAAGAGTCATTTTTGTCCGCTTGGACCCGTAATCAGGAGAAACCCTTTTTCAGAAGGATAAAAATCAGTCAAACAAATTTGTGTCTTCCGTAGCCCGAACTACGTTTGCTCTGATCTTTCATGCTGTATGAAAGTACGTTGGCATAGGATGCGATATCCTAGCGAGCAACCTTCCCCTCCTTTCCCGTAGGTAGGCGAACTACGTTGACTCTGATTTCTCGTTCCAGACAGGAATACGTAGGCATAAAGTGCGATACTTTGCCGAGTCATTTTATTTTCTTTTTAACCCTCAGACCTGTAGAATAGATAGAATAACAATCCGTACTAGAAAACAAGCGTGGATCCCGTCGAGTACGACGGACGTGAGGGGTGCTAATACCTTCCCCTTGCGTAACCGACTCCCGAATCCAGGATTTGGTTGCGATGACCATTCCTTTCCCGTCTTTGCGGTAGGTTTACTTCGAGCATTTCCTTCCCCTCCTTTGGGATAAATAACGCACGGTGGCGACTCTTCTGTTCAGTCGGCGCCGATTTTCGTAGTAGCGACAGCTGGCGACTCTGCTGGGGACTCCAACGGTTCCCTATGCGAGTCAATCCTAGCGCTTGTTTTCCCGTCGAGGATTTTGTATGGATTTACGTTTTATGTATTTTACATTCAGCTTTATATTACTATTATTATTGCTATGGGTGAGGGGGTTCTATGATTGAGAGATAAGTCGGACCTGGGCTTGAGTGCACCTAGAATTAGAGTGGAAATTAGTGGGTGCGTACATGCTTTGCATGTACTAGTGTCTCATGAAATCCACGCTCGGACGAGGTTCTTCTGGTTGACTTCTTTTTTAACCATTTGGGTTGAGGGGGTTGTTGGTTAGTTGGATTGTCGACTCCGAGGACCGATCATTTGGAAGTTGGTTAAATGAGGCCTCTTCAGGACATGATGATGCCACACCTTCTGGGTATCGTATCATCCGTCTTGAAAGTCTGTGACGCTGATGACCGCATAGGATACCGAACTTGTGTCAGTTTAGGTCCATACCCGTGAGTGGGATGGTTTTGCAGGAAACCTGACTTCCAGCCTACCCGTTATTTGGTCTTCTCTTCAGAGCGAACGTACTCCGTCAGCAGCGCAGCAGTATTCAGAGATTATGTGGGGGCTGTGATCCCGTGTTTGCTGCATATTGTATTGCATTTGCATAAATGTGTTGCATCATATTGCATGTCATACTCCAGCTAGCCAGAGCTCTTATCCAGCCATTGTTTTGATTCTGAAGGTGATTACCCGGTGTTTGGCCTGAGCAACTGTTGATTTTTAGAAGACGACCAAGGGGTTGAGTAGATTTGAGCAGAATCGAGCAGTGAAGTCAGTTGAAGGTTATCAGTAGCTATGTCTGAAAGCAACATCCAGTCTCCTAACACCTTGGCAGGGTTCACTATGACGACCAACCCTCTGTATGGTTCTACTTCCGAGGCAGACTTTCCGCAAGTGAACAACCTTACGGCAGACCAGTTGGTGCAACCTCCTGTTATGGACCGAGATCGACATGAGCAGTTTGTTGTCCGCAATGAACGACCTTCTCTTATCAACAGTCAAGGTGTTGTTTTCCCTGTGCCGAGTATCCGAAGAGAGATCCCAGTAGCCAGGACTATAGACCCAAGAGCTCTTGAATGTGATAGAAGGCTCCAAGTGTTGGAAGAACAAGTTAAAGCCTTGAAGGTCAAAGATGCTGTTAACCTGAATGCTACAGGCATGTGTTTGGTTCCTGGCCTAGTGTTGCCTTATAAGTTCAAAGCGCCGAGATTTGAGAAATACAGAGGAGATAGCTGTCCGAAGCAACATTTAGTGATGTTCTGTCGAAGAATGACGTCGTTTGTGGAAAATGACAAGTTGATGATCCATTGCTTTCAGGATAGTCTGACTGGGGCATCTTTGCGTTGGTATATGCAGTTAGAGAGTAATCAGATTCGATCATGGGTGGATTTAGCCAGAGCTTTTCTGAAGCAGTATGATTACAACCTAGACGTAGCTCCTCATCGCATGCAGTTGCAAGAGTTGTCTCAAGAGAACCATGAACCCATCAGGAAGTATGCACAGAGATGGAGAGAATTTGCTGCCAGGGTACAACCACCGTTTTTAGACCGAGAGCTAACAAACATGTTTGTAAACTCACTGCAGAGTCCGTACTGCGAAAGAATGCTTGGACTTCCGTTAAGTTTCTCTGACTTGGTAGTACTGGGAGAACGCCTGGAGCATGCCATCAAAATCGGGAAAATTCAGATTATTTCAAACGGTCAGGCTAGTGAAGCTGAATCTCTTTGTGACTATCAGAATGAAGAAGGAGTTGTGATCAATGCAATCATACCAGATGTTGAGTATCCTCGAGATGCATTGTTGAAACCTGTTGGTTCTTCATCTTCTCAGAGATCAATACCTCCTGTGTCTTGTTATGCTGGACAGACAACTGTGCCTGGGGAACCCTATCAGGAACGTTATGTCACTTCTCTTGCAAATCAGCGAACTCGTGGTCAAGGTTATCAGAATCAGCGCCAGAATCAGAACATGCCTCGTAACAACTTGGAACAAAGGAATGCTCTTTTCCACCCAGTGCCTATGCCGTATAGCCAGTTGCTGCCATCTTTGATCCAGAGTTCTTTAGTGGAACCGAAAGCTCTTAAGCCTGTTCCAGAACCTTACCCTCTTGGGTACAATCCCCACGTTCAGTGTGGTTACCATGGCGGATCCCCAGGGCATTCAACTGAAGATTGTAAAGCTTTTTAGGCAAAAGTACAACAGTTGATCGACCAAGATTGCATTTCCTTTCGAGAAGGATTTCTGTTTGTTCATACCAACTTCTCAGCTGTCTAAGCTCGTAGATTCGGAGTTTGTTTTCAAGAAGCCAGTGTTCCAGACAGGCAGTCGTCCTCAGCATTGGCAGTCCTCAGACTTTTATATCATTTGCATTTGTAGTTTCTTTTCTGTTAGTTACTACTTTCTGTTAAATATTGTTTGTTTCGAATGGTAATATCGATAAAGTGACTATGCATTTTTCTGAATTAATCATGTCGCTATCGCTCATTTATTGCATGGCACTGACACTTGCATTTTATTTACTCCGCCTTATCACTATGATTAGCAAAGATTGGAGGGAGGATGACGAAACTGAATACTCATAACCGATGATCGTATGCTTTCAGATAAAACCTTGCCGATGACGTACAAGGCATTGTTTCAAATCCCCTAAGCACTGGAGATATAAGGAGTTAGTCCCTTGTTAACCACTTCGAGCCAGGAAGTAGAAGTTTCTTCGGACTTTTTAACCCTCACATCTTAACCCGGGGCAGGGTAGTTGTAAGTTAGCTTGACCAAGCGTTCAAGTCTTATAGAGGAGTGTCGCCATTCGAGGACCAATCACAGCTTACGCCTCTCAAGAGGTCGCATCTCGCCAACCACAATGGTTAAACCTCACCAACCAGGAGTGAGACAGTTACAATCCTTTCGGAATAATCAAGCCAACCAATGTTACACGACTTTGTTCCAAAAGAAAAAGAAAGAATAAGAAATCCCGCTAAGTAAGAAGAAATGAAAATAGCTGGAAAGCTAATACTTAGGCAAAAATCGGGGCATCCCGCTGGACTTCAAAAGAAAAGAAAAAATCGAAAAGAACTCAAAAGGAGTCAGTCCAGGCAAAAATTAGGGAATCAAAAGAATGAAAAAGAAAGGATATCAATAGGAAAAATCCCCAGTGAAGTCGCCAAAGTCGTGTGGATATAGATACCGAAAATGAAAAGGAGTAACAGTCACTCCGAGAAAAAACCTTGTTAGTTCCTTAACTATGGTTCCTACCATTAAACATACCTCTCGAAGAGGCGAACGCTTGTGCCAAGATAACTGAACTTTAGGATCGGAGATCATCACGTAGAAGGGATGGGTACAAATCATGATTTGAGCCAAATATCCTTTGTTTCACGAACCGTGAACCCGACCACGATACAACCCTTAAAAGACCTAATTAAGGTAGGGTTTATTCTAAAAGCGCATTACGATAAGGTTGAGTAACCTGACTCCTTCTTGATTTTCTAGTCATACCCTTATTGTATTTTTCACTGATCAAATCAGCATTACGTTTGAACTCTGGTTCATTCGTCACTCACAATTATGACACATAAATGAGTGACCGCACAATTTATTTCAAAATCTGCATGAACACTGCATTAAAATTACCATTCGGGAATAAACAAATTTATTTGCAGGTCAGTAGTTGACATGAAGGAAATTCCAACAGGGAATAATCGAACAAGACTGAATAAGTCAACAGTCTGGAACAAAATGGTGTATGTCGTGAAACCATGTGAATCCGGGGCATTGACTTTTAGTGAGTTCAGAATCGGTTAGTCTGAGGACAAGTCCCGAAGCATCAGTTGATTATGGGGCAGTTTATTTGAGAAGCAGTTGATCAGAATGAATCTTCTCGAGAGTCAATCAGGGGAAATTATACAGAATGCTGTGATTTAAGGGCAGAACCTTCTAGTGTGTGATCAGATCAGGTTAAGTCGCTTATACGCTCATTCAAGGGCAAGTCACCTCAGAGATAGTGAGACCAACTGGGTTGATAATTGTTTGATTGAGGTTGAATCCTTTTGTTGTACAGATACTGGGGCAAGTAGTCTCGAGGTCGTCTCATAGAGAGCTGTTCAGAGTGATATTCCCAAGAGTTAGATTGAGGCAAGTTGAGTTGCACTGGGGCAAGTTATTCAAGCAAGTCTGTTTATCCCCAGCCAGAGTTGAGTATCAGGGAATCGTGTCGTTACTCTTATCAAAAACCTTGACCTTCCGAAAAAGGCCTTACAGTCGTTGGATCGTTATCCTACAGTTTAAACCTGTTACGTGTCAGAACTTTGTAACCAAGTCGTTTCCAAAGACCAGTTCTCGCCTGGCAAACCGGTAACCAGTTCTCGTCTGGTCCACGTTTCCGTAACTACCAGTTCTCGCCTGGTACATGGTGACTTTCAACCAGTGGTCTTCTGGTCAACCCTTCTGTAAACATCAGTTCTCGTCTGGTGTATGTTATTGTTACCAGTTCTCGTCTGGTCACCGTTTCTTTAACCTATTTGTTGTATTAGTTCTCGTCTGGTGCATGTCAGCTTTCAACCAGTTCTCGTCTGGTCATCCTTCCCTTAATCTATTGATTCGATCAGCCCCGTCTAATGCTCAAACTATAAATCAATTCTCGTCCGATAACCTAATCTATTTTGCTATTAGTTCTCGTCTGGTAGTCTACCCTTGAATGCTAGGTCTCGTCTAGTATTTTCCCTATCTTCCATTTTGTAAATAACCAATTCTCATCCCTAAACCAGAAAAGGCCTAAAAATATCTGACACGGTAATTCCCAATGACTCGCATGTTGTCACATTCCCCGATACGAAGCTCGATTGATACTAGTTCTCGGATTAATGTTCTGCATTCCTTATGGATTTTTGATTAAGCCAGGAGTACTTTTCCTCAGCAGATCGGAAGTCACGTATTATCTCCGGAAGAGTTGAGATTGTATCCCGCATCGGAGTAGGATCAGGAATATTCTCAGCAGATTAAGATTGATATCCCTGACAGAAGGGGAATTCCCAGTAGTGCGATGTGCACAATCGACCCCAGTTAGTTAATCCCCATAGAGTACAATCAGGTTGCCAGTGGTTTAGAAAGAATATCGACGTGCAGGGCCAGACTTCCCTTTTCCAGCATTTATTTTGCTGAGAGGATTCTGTGATAACCGGTTACCCTCCGTGGAGTTGACTTTGCTTCCGGCATTTATCTTGCCAAGTGGTTTCAGACCTGGTATTCTCTGGCAGCTTGCATTTACATTTGCATTTGCATATACCGTCATATTTGCACCTATCCAGAACGCATAGCATATCCATGCCGTATGGGGCCTAGCATCTATCAAAACATGTGCATATTATTTCCATGTCGTGTGGGACATTGCATCATTTTTAAACATACGCATTTCGAAACATAGACCAGGTTGGTTACCTCTCGGTTTTCGAGTATGTTCCCCTGCAGAGTTGTTTGGTTAAGCTTCTCTTCACCCACAGCGGAGTGATTTCTTCATATTTAGTTGTTACGTCGGCACTTAAAAAAGAAGAAGAAAGATTGACATCATATCAAACTTCTGAAGCTGCCGCCTGTTGTCGAAAATGGGTGCCTGGCAGTCGATTCAGAATTTCCCCAGGAGAGTTTTCCTCAGGTTCGCTGTGAACTGTGAGTCGACAGAAAAGATCCCATAGCAGATGGGAAGGTGTTTGCTTTCTGAAGCATTATTTTGAAGATTCCGTACCCGTGGTGTCACACGGGTGATTGACGAAAAAGAAACTTTATCAGATAATTGACCTTGTTGTTGCTGTAACAACCAGACTTCAGTTCATTGGAAGATATTCCTCAAGCAATGCGCAATTTATTTCTGTGGTTGACAAATTTTCGGGTTTACTTTGTATTCAACCTTCTTCCACCTTTGAATGTTTGAAGGTTGTTCGCTCTTCAACCCTTCAGGTCCAAGCCGCTTGAATAGGGGCAGCTGTTGCACCCTAAAATTTGACCAACCGGTCCCCATATCTGGTTTATGTTTCGACGCATTTTGCATTCGCATTCGCATACTGCATGCATTGCATTTCTCTCAGTCAGATTGATTTTTATCGGGATTACAGCCCTTGGCGTTTCAGGCAGCTCAGGCCGGTTGGAATAAGAGTCTTTGAGAATTGGTGCTCGTCTCCTGTGTTTTCAGGCCGTCTCAGTGCCCGAGTTTCGCCATGGTTGCGCAATCGTTCTCCAACCGATTTAATCGGCTTCATGGCATTTTTAGGATTTTTCTTTTATTTTTCTGGATTTTTAATGCATTTAAATGGATTTTTCTGAATTTAATAGATTTTTTTTAATAATTTTTAGAGTTTTAAATAAATTTTCTTTTTTTAGAGATTTAAAGTTTTTAGGTATTAATTTCCTTTTAATAGTTTTTTAAAAAATAGATATAAATAGGTATTATTTTTTCTTTTTATAGAATAGTTTTAAAAAAAAAATAGATATTATTGTTTTTAGATATTATTAGAGTTTTATTGTATTTTCAAATTTAATAGAATAGATTTTCTAAATAGGATTTAAATTGTTTTTTTAGATTTTATTTGTTTTTTAAAATGTTAATAGATTAGATTTTAAAAAAATAGGGATTAATTGTTTTAGATTTTTTAGAGTTTATTTGATTTTTTCAGAATTAATTAGTTTTTTAGATATTAAATTTTTTCTTTCTGATTAATTAGGAGTTTATCTTTTAATTTTCGTTTTAATAGATTGATTAGGATTAATAGAGATTAATATTAGATTTTAATCACGTTTTTAGAATTAATTAGGGTGTTAGCATTTAATTAGTGTTAATTAGGTTCAGAGTTTAAGAGTCTTAATTAGGGTTAATGATCTTTAGCTCTTAATTGTGATTTTAATTGAGTCTTAAGTGTATTAATCAAGTTTTGTCCTTAATGGGCCAGATTGCACATTTTTGGGGGCCCAACTCGCTGCCACTTGGCATCAGTATAAAGCCACCACATCGCCATTCTCTCTCCCTTCCACCTGGTTCGCACGTGGCCACCTCATGTTCCCACTCGTCTTTCTCTCTCTGCCACACGTTTCACACATGCCCCACCCGTACCTGCATGCGTGACACCTACCCTCACCCACTGCCACATCACCCTCAGGCACAGTCCCTCCCGCCGGCCATGCAAACTCCGGCGACCCCTCGCCGGAGAAATCAAATCCCACCGTAACTTCTCACCCTAACCGTAACCGTCGCCGTAACGTCTCACTAGATTTCATAACCGCTCGCCGGAATATGAAAGCTCGCCGGAAACGCCATAGCTTCATCGTGTGTTCTTCGTATTCATCAGAAATCTTCATTGATCTTCCTCAACTTTGCCAGATTTTCTCAGAAGCTTCATCCATTCATCATGAGTTTTCCAGAGATTCATCATCGTCTTCATAGATCCACCAACATTCCACCAGAAATTTTGCATATCTTCAAACGTCCATCAAGATCACCATGAATTTTCCAGTTTGTTCATACATCCAATGTCTTCCTTCAAGCCTCGTTTTCCAGACCATCGAGAATGATATGGTGTTCTTCATGAGCATTCCAGATTCGTGAAGATCTTCGTCCAGATCTTCATACTTTCTCCAGGAGATCCAAAAACACCTTCGTCCAAACGTTCATCAGATCTTCAACAACCAATTGTTCGTCAAAGTTTTCTTCAAGATCTTCAAAGATCTTCGAAGATCTTCATCGATTCATCAAGTTCCTCCAGAAATTCTCTGTAAGAACAAATCTTCATCAACATTCTTCGTCATCCCCCAGACTTCGCAAGCGTCCATCAGGTTTAGCGACATCTTCATCAATCTCGTCATCGCTCATCCAAAATCTCCAGATCCTTCAAGCTTCAGCAAGGATTTCCAGAATCTTCAGCTACGTCCCCGATCTTCCTCGGTTTGTAGAGCCTCTCGCGTTTGGAACTTCGCCATCCTCATCCATCTTCTTTATCAGATCCTCCAGGTTTTCGTTTCATATTCCTTAACTCATTACGCATCCATGGCTGTTTAGTTAGTTGGAGATAGGTTTTGTGATTGTTAGGTGTTGAACGGAGTTAGGTCACAGCATTTAGTGGGAGTTTGAATGATTTTGTGAGGCGAGTTCAGATCAGGATTGAGTGGAACTGAAAGTTTGGGACTCAGATATGTTGGATTGATGGACGAAGTTTGATTGAAGGACTCTGTGTGTATGGAGAGAGTCACAGAGCGCCGTTTAGGGTTTAGCTTAGGAGAAGATGAACAGTGGTAGCGGATTGGGGAGTTAGGAGGATTTTGCTTAGGGTTTGATTTTGCTGAAGGTGTATTGAACTGGGCTTGAGCATTAGGCCCAGTCATCAGCTTGCTGAATCTACTCCCATGTTTCAATTAACACCCCCTCTCCTTTTTGCATTTCGTTGGGCCCTTAGCATATCTGCTAGTTGCACCCCCCTTTGGGGCCCAAACGAGAATACCAAGGCGAATTTGTTGATATTCGCCCCCCCTGTTTTTTTCTTTTGTGTGTGTTTTTTCTGAACAGACTGGGCCCAGCGCATTGCTGGCTGCACCCCCCTCCTGGGCCCAATGGAGTTCTGAAGTGTGAATAAACTGCTAGTGGCGCCCCCCTGTGTTTTTTAATTTTCATTTCATATCATTTGTATATAGGTTACAAAATAATCCATAATAAATTCAAAAATAATCATTTTGACAGGGGACTTTTTCCCTCATTTTAATAATTGTCTCAAGAAAATTATTAGAAAATAAAAATAGTATTTTAATCATTTTTCTATTTTTGGTGATTTTTTACATTTGATTGCTTTTATTTTCATTTTGTTTGTACATACATTTTGGTGAATTTTGTTTAGCCATTTGAATTCGTATTTTGATTCCATTATTTTTGTACTAGTTAAATTAGAAGTCTAGGTTCCCTTAGAGATTTATTCCACATTTTTGTGGATTAATCTTGATTAGTTTTGATTAGAGAACATTAGGTTAGTATAATTAGGGTTCAAACTCAACATAGGTGCATTATAACATTTTATTTTGGGGTTTTTAGCATGAATTAGGTTATGGGACATATAGGGTATGTAGGGTAGATGTAGAAATCCCCTTAGAATAAATCTTAGAATTTTAAATACTATTTTACTATTTTTAGTATATTTTGTAAATGGAGTGTTTGTTTGGTGTTCCCACTTGGGGTTTATATTGGTTTGCTTGGGTTTTTGGGCTTTTATTTGGGGTATGGGGCTTGGCTTGAGCTTGTGGATCATGAAGAATCAAAGGTGAAGATTGAGGATAATAATCAAAGCTTTGTGCATGAAGATAGCTTAGATTGAAGATGTTTTGAAGACATAGGAAATAATAGGAATAAGCAGAGCCTTAGAATAGACTGAATTGTTTTGTACAAACATGGATAGCTTCATGTGCTTCCATTCCTCTCTATGACATAAAGTCCCTCTATGGTATTCACCTCCCTCCTTTGGAGGGATAAGTGGCCTTACCTTAGAGGTAGAACTTTGAGGGAAACAGTCTTCTACAATGTCAACTATTCATAGACTTCCTTTGGTTGTCAATGAACTGTTTGACATTCAATTTATTCTGATAAATCAATTAATCTAGGAGAGCTTTCCTTGAAGAAAGAAGCCATTGAAGATAGAGATGAAGATCAAAGATTGACAAAGATGAAGATTATTCATATCAAAACTGTGCAGCTGTTAAAGCTAGGGTTTACTGCTGTTTGGAGCTATCTGCTGTCTGATGCTGTCAACTGGTTAAGATTTTGTGCTTGCTTAAGCTGGGTGAGTTCTTGGAGATGGAAGCTTGTTGTAGCTTGGATATCATTGGAGCTTGACTTTGGGGTTCATTGGAAGATTGTTGTTTATCAACTGTCAGAGTCGGATGTTTTTCAGAGCTGCTGCTGTAGGAGCTAGGGGGGCTGCCAGAGCTGGTTTTGGGATTTCTTTTCTTTGTTGTATTGTTTGTTAATTTTCCCCGTAGGTTTGAAGTGAAGCTGTTTCACTTTTCCTATTGTTTTCTAGGTTCGAGGTTGAGTGGGACTCCCTTGCCTCGCTTGTACTGTTGCATTCATGGATTTTACTGCTTTACTGTATATATGGTGTTTCTTTTCCGTTTATCCTCTAGGATCTCTGTTTCTCTCTGCGCAAGAGAGAAATATGACAGACATTAGGCTTTCACCCATGCATGACAACATTAGGGTAGATTTTGATTCCCATTTTAACCCTAGGTTTTAGAGTTCTTTCTTTTCTATCTCAAAACAATCAAAAAACACAATAATAAGATTTCAAACATCAATAAGAAGACAGTTCTTGTGTAAAATACTGTAAACCAATCAAAGAGTCATTTTTGTCCGCTTGGACCCGTAATCAGGAGAAACCCTTTTTCAGAAGGATAAAAAACAGTCAAACAAATATGTGTCTTCCGTAGCCCGAACTACGTTTGCTCTGATCTTTCATGCTGTATGAAAGTACGTAGGCATAGGATGCGATATCCTAGCGAGCAACCTTCCCCTCCTTTCCCGTAGGTATGCGAACTACGTTGACTCTGATTTCTCGTTCCAGACGGGAATACGTAGGCATAAAGTGCGATACTTTGCCGAGTCATTTTATTTTCTTTTTAACCCTCAGACCTGTAGAATAGATAGAATAACAATCCGTACTAGAAAACAAACGTGGATCCCGTCGAGTACGACGGACGTGAGGGGTGCTAATACCTTCCCCTTGCGTAACCGACTCTCGAATCCAGGATTTGGTTGCGATGACCATTCATTTCCCGTCTTTGCGGTAGGTTTACTTCGAGCATTTCCTTTCCCTCCTTTGTGATAAATAACGCATGGTGGCGACTCTTCTGTTCAGCCGGCGCCGATTTTCGCAGTAGCGACACCTACCTACGGGAAAGGAGGGGAAGGTTGCTCGCTAGGATATCGCATCCTATGCCTACGTACTTTCATACAGCATGAAAGATCAGAGCAAACGTAGTTCGGGCTACGGAAGACACAAGCTTGTCTGACTGGTTTTTATTACCTTATGAAAGGGTTTTCCTTGATTAAGAGTCCAAGCGGACAAAAAATGACACTTTGATGTTTGTTTTGAATCTTTTATAAAAGAAGTGTTTTTTAGTTTGTTTGCAATCTCTGACGCACTAGAGACTATGATTTGAGAGTGACTACGTCGCATGTCACCCTAAGGGTACCATACTAAGAAGTCAGATTACTGAAGAGTGACCCTCCAGCAACCTTTTCTCAAATAGCTTAAGGCTCGTAACGTACGACGTCGATTAACCTTATTACTGTATTTTTGAGTTGCTTTGGGATAAGAAGAGAAAGAAACTCTAAAAAACCTAGGGTTGAAAAGGGATGAAAAACTAACCTAATGTTGTCATGCATGGATAAGAATCCTAATGTCTGTCATAATTTCCTCCTGCGCAGAGGAAATCAGAGATCCTAGGGGATAAACAGAAAAGAAAGCAAGCAAATACAATAAAATGCATGCAATGCAGCAATACAAGCGAGGCAAGGGAAAACAACAGGCGAAGTGAATCAACATTCACCTCAAACCTAGGGGGCAAGCTACACACGCCAACAAACAATACAGAAAACAAAAGCCACAGCAGAGAAGGCAGCCCAAGCAGCAACACTAATCTCCTGCAGCAAACAGCAGCTCTGACAGCAACAGATGATTAACTAGCAAAAAGGTTGACAACAAAAACCTTCATCTTCATGAATAACTCCTATCTTCAAGCTTCAATAAACTTTCAATCTTCAATAGACACCAAACTTCAACAAGCTACCAGCTTAAGCAAGCTCAAACCCCAGCCAGTAAACAGCTTCAACCAGCTCCTGACCTCAACAAGCTCCTAGCTTCAACAAGCAAACAAAACCCTAGCTTCAACAAGCTATCTCATCTTTTCCTCACCAATCTTCAACAAGTACCTCCAAGGAAGAATCATTCAACAAGATCAAGGTGAAATGTTAATTAACTTAATGACAACCAAGGGAAGTCACTAAGAACTTAACATTATGAGAGACTGGCATCCTCAAAGTTCTACTCTCAAAGCATGCCATTCATCCCTCCTAATGAGATATGTGACTTCTTTAAAAGGACTTTATGTCATTGGATTGAATGGAGATGAACAATATACTCCATGTTTGAAGAAACAAGTAGAACTACTCTGATGCTCTTCCTAAAACCCTAGTTTCCCTAAGTTCCTGACGAGCACTCCACCAGATGAGAAATCTTCAACTCCAAGCTCCTTCAATCTCTCCAAATCACCTTCAATTGGTCTTCATGATCATCCAAGCTTAAAAGCAACACCACCCTAATCTAAGGGGAACTATTGAATCAAACTAGTCAAATTAGTTCATCAGAAACACCTAAAAGTTAGTCTTAAAACTAATTCTACTTAAAATACCAAAATGATTATAAAATCCTATAAAAATTACTAAGGGCTCCTAAACCTCTTAAGAATATCTCCATACAAAAACCAGGGGGTTAACTATTCATTTGGACCTAAAACTATGCCCTAAACCTAAGGGTACTATCTTAAAACCCTAATTCTAAACCACCTAATGTTCAATACTCAAAATAGCCTAAAATTCTACCACAAAAATATGCGAAAATTACTATGGGTACATGAATATCTAAGATATCTAGCCCAAAAAGATTCAACTCAAAATTCATCACCAATCATTCACAATAAAATCAGCAAAATCACATGTCAACCATATTGAAAATTAAACCAATTAAAATGCAAAAAATGCAAATAAAAAATAAAAATGCAGGGATTAAACATTTTTCAATCCTATTAAATTCTACACTTCCTAAGGAATTCAAGAAAAAAAATCTAGATTAAAAAGACTAATTTTTCTATTTATTATGGATTTATTTCTAAACTACATAAAAATGTAAAATAAAAGAAAAAACAATAAGAAAATGATAAAGGCGTGTGGTAAATAGCAATAAACCTATGTTATTTCCCCAGACTGGGCCCAAAAGGGGGTGTGCATATCAAACATCTCATAATCTCAAAACAAATATTAAAACAACTCAAAAAATCAAATGAAAAATGGAAAAATCCTGTGTCAAATAGCAACTAATTCACGTTGTAATTTCCAATTGGGCCTGGATGGAGGTGTGAAGAGCAAGGATCCCTTAAGCCCAGCCAAACTCAAACTAAATGAAACGGGGCGTTTTGATGTTATTCAATCTCTTCAGTTATTGAAACGCAATCGTGGCCATTGGATGGAGTCTCCAGTCAAAGTCAAGGCGTGATCTAAGGGTGGTGGTTCATCGTCCCCAAAACATTTGAAACTGAGGGGGAAAACTCAGACGGTGGCCTGAGCTTGGCGCCACCGTCTTCTCCGGCGTGTCAATCCCAAAAACTCACCAATCAAGCCAACCAGATACCCTAATCCACTCCAAATTTCACCCTGGTCACTAATATGACTTCCATTTCCATTGATTCTCACTTAAACTCAAAACCCGATGGAAGTTGCAGAAAAATTCATCCAATCTTGATCAACTCAATTCTTAAAATTAAAGACCTTATCATGAACTACATTCTTCCCTGATCAATTCTCAACATTCAAACACCATTAAAACTTCAAGCACAAAGAGATATGAGCTTCAACAGAAAATGGCATCACCCTAATTTGGTCTCCAATTGTCCAATTCTTGGACTGAAATCCACCCTAGCCTCATCCCTAACCTAACCACACATCAATTTCTATGCATCTCCCTATGAATTAAGCTAAAAGAAAGAAGTTGCAGACCTGGTTTGAAATGATGAGCAGATGGAGATTTTGCTCGAATCAACCTCCAATCTTTTGCAGAATCACTCAAGAATCACTTCCCAAGCTACTCCAATGGTTAATTTGCACTGAATTCTCCTCAATCCTCAAAACCGATTCTTGATGCAATGGTGAAATTTTCAAATGCTCTCTCTCGATTCTCTCCAATGCAAGCCCAAAAATTGACCTGGATCAGTTGCATACAATATATAGAGTTGATTAGAACTCTCTAGAACCTTCTGTAACAACCTGAATGAGATTTTCAATTTCTCATCTTCCTTCAAAATCTCATGTGAGGAAACCATGCATTGCTCTGTTTCAGCTTTCAATTTCACATGAAATTCTCACCTTGTGATATTTAGAACTGAATTGGATGTGCATTCTCCTTGTTTTTGACCTTATGGAGTGTGATGGTTATGTTACTTCCATCTTAAGTAACAAAAAGGAACCATATGCAAATGACCTCAAATCCAAAAAGTAATAATGTCATCATCTTTAAAATTTCCATTCTGATCAAATTGGTATATAACATTGCTTGGTTTGGCCATGAAATCAAGAAATCACATTTTTGCCTTTTAAATGACTTTAATTTCTTCATTTAAAAACCATTTCAAACCAACTTCTCCTATGAGCCAATTCAAAGCCTCCTTGATGCATTTTCAAGGTTAAAACCCTATTTTGAGCAACTTTATAGTTGAACAATTTTCCATTTGAGGCTTCTAAGTTGGAGATTTTGACCCATGCTTGAGAATGACCTATAATCACCAATACCCAAAATACCCCTGGATTGCCAAGATCAAAACTTGAGTTCTATACATCCTATTGAGGACTTCTAGTACTCTATGGAAAGCTAATATCAAGATCTACAACTCTCATGTTGGCCAATAATCCATTTGAAAAGTCATTGAAGGGCAAAAGTTGCTTGGAAGTCAAGTGACTTTCACAGATAAATTTCAGTGTCCTCTGGTGACCTGTAATTTGCAAAGACCATAACTTGAGTTCTACAAATCCCTTTGAAGACTTATAGTACTAAAATTAAAGGTATTGAGAAGCTATACAAGTTTCATGTTGTCCAAAGATCCATTTGAAACTTGTATTTTGACTTATGTGGCTTTGAAGTTGGGCACTAAACAGGGGATTTTACACTAAAACCCTAATTTAGCAACTTCCCATATCCTTGCTCTTTCTTTTCTTAACCTTGGCACAACACCACACATGTATCAACATACCAATTTATGAATCCCATGACCTCAAGGTAGGATTTTATGCTCTCCAACTACTCAATTGAATTAGGGTTGACCCAGATGAAACCCTAGTTGACTGCACCTGAATTGTGGCTCTCATACTTGAATCAATGACTTGCCTCAGCTTCAATAAGGCCCTCTAGACATCCCATGAGATCCATACACACCTCACATTCACATTCCATGCTTCTCATCCCACTGATGATTCTCAATATTCCTCAAGATAGGAGCAATACCCACATATAGACACTCAAGCTTCTCAATACTTCAAATCTCTTCTTGATGACTTGAATGACTTCTCAATCTTGGATAACACCTATTGCTAGGCTCTTCCCTTGATACACACCCTTGATCCCTTGTTGGAGGCATGCTATGCTATGATATGCATATGATTAGACTATGTACATGATGTAACTATGCAAATGAAATGCAATGAAACATAAATCAGACAAGAAAAGGTTGAGCAAATTTTGGGGTACAACACACATGAACTTTTGGCCAACATGAAAGTTGTTCCTCATGATCGTAGATTTCTAAATTGTACTAGAAGTCATCCATCAGATTTGTAGAACTCAAGTTATGAGGTTTACAAGTCAGTGGTATTTTGGGAAAGTGAGATTATAAGTCATTCTCAAGCATAGGCCAAAATCTCCAACTTGCAAGCTTCAAATGGAAAATTGATCAACATGAAAGTTTCTTGGAATGATGTTTTGAGTGCAACCAAGTGGTCATGATAGTTTGTTTTGCCTCATATCAAAAAGACATTTGAAGTGGCTTGAAAATGAAGAATTTTCAAATATGAAAAGGAGGGAAAAATGGAATTTTGTGTTACAAAACCAAAACCAAGCAAGTAAGTGAATTTTTTGATTGGAAATTGCATTCTAAGATCATTGGCAATACCTGAATTTGGAGTTTAGTTCAAGTTTTGAGAGATAGCATGTTGTTACTTCATAAACAAGTCACATATCCAAATCAATGCACAAGGCAATTCAGGCCAATTTCTCCATCCAAACTCACTCTAAATGACATGTGCAAGGTGTGAGAACATTCTAGAACCACTGCCAAGCTTGCAAGGCACGACTGTCATATTGAATTTTGAAGGAAAATCAGAAAAATGCAAATCACTGTTTTGGGCTTCAACTTGGATCCCTAGGCCCATGAAACTCTTGTATATATTCATTAGAGTGAGTTCAGATCAATTTGGGAGCTTCATTTCGCGCCAGAGAAAGAAAGAGCAAGAAAATTTTCTCAACTGCAACTTGAAATCGGATTCTGAGTTTGGAGCCAATTCAAGCCAAATTAAGGTGTGCAATCTCTTCCTTGTGGATCATTGAAGCTATCTGGAGCATATGGAAGCAAGCCACGAGCTCTAGATACCTCTGTTGCAAGTTCTATACCAGGTTTGCACTTCTTAAAATTCAACATGATTTAGCATGATTCAGTTAGATTTGAACTTGTGGTTAGGATCTAGACATGACATAGATCGTTTTAGGCTTGATTTGAACTCAATTAGTGATGATTGAAGATGACATAGCTGATCTGTTTGGACTTTAATCTCTTGATTCATAAGGTTTCAATGTTAAATGTTTAGATCAGGTTGATGTACGCAATGAGATGAAGAGATCTATATCATTAATTTTGAGTTTAATGAAAGTTGTTGAAGATGCTATTTCTGAACTTTGCTTCGTGTTTGATTATGTGTTGAGAATTGGATGATTTTGATGATGGATTTGGAATGTACGTGAAAAACTGAGTGGATTTGGTTTTTTGTTTGTCATTTTTAGTTGCCTGAACCTTGACCTTCGCCGGAGAAGACGACCGAAGTCTTCTCCGGCCACCACCAACCACCATCCCTGATCTCCACCTAGCCTGCCTCAGACTTGGAGAAGATGATGTTTGGACCATAGGATCTGGCCTTGACCTTTGACTTCAGATCAGATCCAACGCCTGTGTTTTAATCTGAGAGTGGAGAGTTTTAATCCAAAACACTCTCGTTTCATTAAATTGTGTGGCATCATGAGGAGCGCTGGATGTGCATTAACTTGTTGACTGGCTTGCTGATCCAAAGGCTGTGTTATTTTCTTGGTTTTAATTCATTTTTTTAGTTCATTTTCTTTATTTTAATTGCTTTGTTATTCTAAAAATCATATAAATTCTAATTTTGATCACAAAATTATTTTAAAAATATTCTCATGATCCTTATGGAATTTGTGATTTTCTGAGATTAACAAAGTACCATTTCATGCATTTTTCAATTTAATGTGATTTTTCTCATTTTATTTTTATTCTTTATTTTTGCATATTTGGCTATTTGTTTTGTTGAATTTAGTTCTCGCATGTTTATAGTTTGGCTTTGATTTTTTAACATGCGCTAGGGTAGACATGTATGTTCCCTTAGAATTTTTCTTGGATTTTTAGAATAATATTAGGATCTGTTTTAGGTATTGAGATTAGGACCCTCCCAAACTTGTGGATCACCTTGACCTATCTCAATGTAGGATTTGTTTAGATAACTTAGAAGTTGATTTAGGCTTCAATCTTTTTACATTAGGTTGTTCAAACATTCATGTTCCCCTAGGAATTTTATTAGATTTTTGCAACATAATTTTCTATTTTAGTTGTATTTTGCAAATGGCTTGTGTTTATGGATTCCTCTCTTGAGTGCTTTGTTTTGTTTGGCTTGGTTGTCTGCCTTGGAGTTGGTTTGAGCTTGAGTTCTCTTTGTTGGAGCTTCTGGATTCATTGAAGATGCTTGGGATGAAGGATTGGAGCTTGGAGTTGATTGCTTTTCCTCTTGTGGAGCTTTTGTTTAGGAGTTCAGAGAATTAGGGTTTTAGGAAGTGCCTTAGACCTAGTTTTGATTCTTTCTTCAAACATGGAGTGCATTGTTTGCCTTCATTCTATCCAATGACACAAATTCCTTCTTGGGAAGCTCCATATCTCCTTAGGAGGCATGAGTGGTATGCCCAAGTGAGTAGAACTTTGAGGATACCTTTCATTTGCAATGTTGAGTTCTTAGTGATTTCCTTTGGTTGTCATTAAGTTTCTTAACATTATAACGTGATCTTGATGATTAATCCTCCTCTTGGAGTGTGCTTGTGGGAGCTTTAAGATTGATGAAGATTGAAGGTAGAAGTTTGCTTGAGGATGAAGCCTTTGCTGTCAACTTTGCTGTCAATCCAATTTTGCTGTTCAGAGCTGCTGTTGCTGTTTGCTGTTTAGAGCTTGAAGTTGCTGCTGCTTGGGGGGCTGCCTCCTCTGTGTCTTTTGTTTTTCTCTGTATTGTCTGTTTGCTTGTGTTAATTACCTCTAGGTTTTAGGTGGAGCTTGTCTCCTCTTGCCTATTGTTTTCTCCCTTGCCTCTCTTATACTGTTGCATGCTTATTTGTTTACTGTTTACTGTAATTGCTTGCTTTCTTGTGCTGTTTTCCCCTAGGATCTCTGATTTCCTCTGTGCAAGAGGGAGTTATGATAGACATTAGGTTTTTAAACCATGCATGATAACTGTAGGTAGATCCCCTTTCAACCATAGTCTTAGGGTGTCTCTTTTCTTATCTCAAAACAATTCAAAAACACAGTAATAAGGATAACGCGCGCTGTACGCTACGAGCCTTAAGCTATTTGAGAAAAGGTTGCTGGAGGGTCACTCTTCAATAATCTGACTGCTTAGTATGGTACCCTTAGGGTGACATGCGACGTAGTCACTCTCAGATCACAAGTCTTTAGTGCAGTACAAGTTGCAAACAGACTAAAAAACAGTTCTTTCGTAAAAAACTCAAACAAACATTCAACTCTGTTTTGTCCTCTTGGACCTTTAATCAGGAAACCGTTTTCAGAAGGAGATAAAAAACTGTCAGACAAACTTTTGTCTTCAGTAGCCCGAACTACGTTTGCTCTGATCTTTCATGCCGTATGAAAGTACGTAGGCACGAGATGCGACATCTCAGCGAGCAACCTTCCCCTCCTTTCCCGTAGGTAGGCGAACTACGTTGACTCTGATTTCTCGTTCCAGACGGGAATACGTAGGCATAAAGTGCGATACTTTGCCGAGTCATTTTCTTTTCTTTTTAACCCAGACCTGTAGAGTAGATAGAATAACACACCCTTAGATAGAAAACAAGTGTGGATCCCGTCGAGTACGGCGGACGTGAGGGGTGCTAATACCTCCCCCTTGCGTAACTGACTCCCGAATCCAGGATTTGGTTGCGATGACCATTCCTTTCCCTCTTTGCGTTAGGTTTTCTCTGAGCGTTTCCTTTCCCTCTCGTGGGATAAATAACGCACGATGGCGACTCTTTTGTCAAAGCCGGCGCCAATTTTCGTAGTAGTGACAAATAGATACTCTTATTAAGGTGCATGGTTGCATTAAAGGTCGAGACGCGCTTGTGGCGGCCGATGCCCCACACTATTTCCTCCCTTTTCTTATTTGTTTTTTTTTCTTTTGTAATTGCCCATGTTTCCATTAAAGATCGAGACGCGCTTGAGGAGGCCAATGCCCCACACTATTTCCTCCCTTGCTTGTACTGCTGCATAGCATATGCATTTGTGCTTGCTTCTTTAGCTTGATAGATTTATTCTTTCAATTGCTTAATGATTTTTACTTTGTTTTTGTTTCCCTTTGCCATGCTCCCCATAAGTTCTCTAATATCTTGAGGTTATGATAGACATTAGGAGTTCAAACCATGCATGCTAACATTAGGGTCGTTGTTTCCCCTTTTCATTCGAACTCTAGGATCACTTTGCATGACAACATTAGGGTCGAGTTTCCCTTAGACCTTCTGTGCGTCTCTCTTTCTCATCTCCAAATCATGCTAACTCATTTAATAAAGGCGATAAAAGTTGTGTGCTACGAGCCTTAAGCTACATGGGGAATGATGAGTGAGGGGTCTCCCCTCGCTTATCTAGAATGTTTAGTATCCATCCCGTTTGGGGGCGATATACGACGCATTTGCCTCCGTGTCATAGTCTTTAGTGCAACGTGAATCACAAACCAAATTAATTCACTTCACTAAAAAATACAAAACAAATTCAAACTGTTTTCCTTTGGGATTAATCGGAACTTCTTTTCCAGAGAGAGAGAGTTTCGTTAAGCTTTGATTCTGCCGCAAGTAGGCTTCGTCCCTACCTGCTGGAATCACTGTTTGACCCTACTCGATTAAAAAACACTTAATCAGTCTGTGGTTTCGTGTGCGCCCGAACTACGTTTGCTCTGATCTTTCATACCAGATGAAAGTACGTAGGCACAGAGACGTGATGCTCTGCCGAGTCTCCCTCTTTTCTTTTATTTTTGTCCCGCAAGCCTGTAGCGTAGATAGTTTAAACACATCTTTAGATAGACAACAAGCGTGGATTCTGTCGAGTACGACGGACGTGAGGGGTGCTCATACCTTCCCCTTGCGTAACCGACTCCCGAATCCAGGACTTGGTTGCGATGACCTTGTCTTTCCCTTTTTCGTCAGGTTTTTCCGATCGTTTCCTTTCCCTCTCTTTGGGATAAATAACGAAAGGTGGCGAATCTTCGGTTTTTGCCGGGTGTTTTTCGCAGTTGCGACATATAGGAATTTTCCAAAAATCAAAGTATTCACCATAGAATAGTGGAGGCTTGTTATTGCTATCATCGCCTCTAAAATTTGGATTTGTGGAAGCCATTATGAATCTTTTAACTTCAGCGGTTCCTTAATGAGTTTCTACTAAAGTATCCCAAATTTCGTTTGCTGATTTATATTGAGATATACAAAAAAATTCATCCATGCTAAGAGCGCTTTGAAGAATGCTAATTGCTTTCTTATCATATAGTACCTTCTTCTTATCATTTTTATTCCATAAATTTTTAATCTTTTTTGTCTCAATGTCATCGACAACACTAGTAAGAACAAATGGGTCATCTTATACAACATCCCAAATATCTTCTCTGTGTGCTTCTAGATGTGCCATTATAGGAATTTTCCAAAAAATCAAAGTATTCACCACAAAATAGTGGAGGCTTGTTATTGCTACCACCGCCTCTAAAAACCAAATTTGTGGAAGCCATTATGAATCTTTTAGGAACAAGTTACATATAACATGCACTGATGTCATTTGTAAGTAGAGTTTGCACCTAAGAGGGTGGGGGGAAAATTAGATTTATTAGACTTTTCTCAATTTGAAGAGTTAGCACTGGTTTTGTTATTTTTCATAAATGATATGAAAATAAATATGCTGGAAAGTAAATGCAAAAAGTAAAGGACACAATGATATATCCTGGTTCCCCTTAAAATACGAGAGCACTCTAGTCCCCTCACTCCATGTGAGAGATTTCCACTATGTCAGATCTTTGTACAAGTCTTCCACCAAGACCTATCCTACATTCTTCTAACATATGCAACACAATCAATAAGGAAAATCCTCTTATGATCTTTACAAAGTGCAACAAGAGAACAATCCTCCCTTATTGAACCTCTTGCTTCCAACAATTCTGAACAGCAAGGAAATCACAACAATCTGAATTTTTACAAGTGTTTGAAGTTGTATAACAATGTATATCAGTTCCTAGAATTGATCTTCTCTATAAAGTAGGAAATTCTTAATATGTATTACAAGTGCTTAATAATTTATGTAGTTGAAACTATTTGAAAATGTAATGGAATTGATGTGCATAAGTTTCAACAAAAAGTTATGTCAAGAACACTTGATTTCGAAAATGAGAGATGATTTTAAATTTTGAAAAAGTATGGTTTATATAGAGCCTTAACACATTTCTAAAAGTGTACAAATACATGAAAAGATTTCATGGTTCATATATGCATTCAAAAATTCGTTTAGATCAGAATTTTCATGAAAACCGGTATTGGTGTTAATCGGTTAACCTATAATAGTTAATCGATTACACCTGATACATTTACAAAAATTAAAGTATTTACATTTTGAGAAAACTGTGAAAATTGTGGCAGTTTTAAAGTGCTATTACGGCGGTTTGAAATGCCATAACTTACAAAAACCAGAATATTTAATTTAAAAATCATTTTAAAAGATTCAAGGTTTAATATGAATATGAATGATTTTTATAAGCAACTAAGATATATACGCTTGAATTGTAATGCAGATTCAACCATCTTGATTCTTCCATTAATTTTCCAAATCATTTTTGATAATTTGAACTTGATTTCTCTAGTCTTCAAGCTTTTACTTCTTTTTGTTGATGTGTTTGTGTTTAACAAAACTATAACGAAGGACAAGAAGAACTATTCTTCATAGGTTTGTATTATGGGATTTGTTGCATCTTGCTTGTGACGTGTATATGAAATTTGAGAAGGTCTAGTTGTAGCCTTGCTTTTTGTCATTTTACGCTAGCAACTTGTATTGATTCATGTGGGGTCGTGGTTTTTTCATAGGCGAGAATTTGTTGCATATTGGTCTGGGAAAGGTTGTAGCAGCATAAGGTTATATGATATGGGATATGTTTCTCATGGTATGTACGAGATGTTGCTTTGTGACATGGTTGATGAGCGTGTTATAATTTATGGTGTGTGTTGCATCATGTGTATTTTTGTTCATTTTCTTACTTTTTTGTACTTGTAAACAATTTTATGGGGCTTTATTTGTACTATATTGATGGACATTTGGAATTCTATTGTGTAGCCTTTTTTTGTAGTTTGGACACTGAACTTTGTAATTGGAGATGAGCCTTGCAAAAAAAAGGCAATGGTTTCATTTTTTTTTGTGATGCAACTTGTAGTAATTTTTTGGCCATGGGATTTTATTGTAAAAGAGATATGGGATTTTGTTGTAACTTGTAGAAACTTATTCTTTATTTTTATTTTTTTGCAATGGATTTACATTATGGACTTGGTAATCTTGACAAGTCAATGGGCTTTATAGTTTGAACACCTTATAAATTATCTTATTTTATGGAAACATTTTGTAAAATTTTGGCCATATAACTTGCATTAGAACTTTGAAGAATTATTCGCACCTCCATGTGCAACTTGTGACTAAACTTGAATGATATATGTATTTCTGATTGAAAGGCCATGACAATTTTAATTATCCCTGTGAATCCAAAAACCAAATTCCATGTGCAACTAGAAATTTTCATGTTCAATCATGATTTTCCCACTCTTCACACCTCCATGTGCAACTTGTGACTAAACTTGAATGACTACTCTTCATACCTTAAGGTGTAACTGGTATTTTCATGATAATTTGACTTACACCTGAAGGTATGAAGAGTAACGCCTTTCATACATTCTAGGTAGAAAGGGATTGAATACAAAAGAACTTAGAAAATTGCACTCTATAGGGAAAAGAAAAAGAGTAAGGTAATAGGGTACCAACCAAAGGTGGATTTTAAAGAGAATGCCGACCGAAGGCGGACTTAAAAAGGAGATTTTCGGTCGAAGGTGGACTTACAAAAAAAGCGAAAATAATTAAGATTAATGGATCTAATACCCGAATGATGGGTGAAAGGAAGTAAAATCAACGAACCTACAACCTAAAGCGAAAAGAATCCGATGGGGAACATGAAAATACCAGTTCTATTCATCAAAGAGTTGATGGAGAGAAAAAAACATCATCGTCAAAAGGACACATCATTAAAGAATTGACGGGAAGAAACTGACATCACAGAGAGACGCATCGTCAAATAATTGACGGGAGGAGAAACTTCATAAGAGACACATCGTCAAAGAACTGATGGGAAGAGAAACTTCATAAGAGACACATCGTCAAAGAATTGCAGGAAGAGAAACCTGTATCATCTAAGGGCTTTGACGGAATAAAAACTGAACCAAAGAAACACATCGCCAAAGGGGTTTGACAGAAAGAAAACTGAAAAAGAAACACATCGTCAAAGGAGTTTGACGGAAAGAAAACTGACATCATCAAAGGTGTTTGATGGAATAAAAACTTAATCGAAGAGACACACTTTGAAAGGAGTTTGACGAAAAGAAAAATGACAGAAAGAAAACCTTTTTTTGGAAAGTTATTATCAAAGGGTTGATGAACGAGGACCGAACGAAGGTAAGATCAACGTATGATCTATGGCCCAAAAGAAAGGATAAACAGAGGTTAACTGATATATCTGCTGAGAAATGGGATTAGAATTCTCTGGGGATATGTCATTGTTTGGTTTAAGGGTTGATTCGGGCTTCCGTGCAAGGTACAAAAACTGGCTTATGCTTCACATGCATATGTTTGAATCTTTCCATGGCGTAATGCTTCATTTTCAAAAACGGAAATGCTACACATTTGAGGATGCAATGTAATGATGATTGTATGCAAAATGCCAATGTATGCTTGGGCTGTTAGGGAAAGTAGGATGTGCCAAGTATGGCTGAACTTTGCTGGGAAAGGCAGGTGAAACCTGATGGGATTATTTTTTAGATTGTTCTTCTTTGGAAGGTGGGATTTTTCTAGGTACCAATGTGAATTGGGTTTTGAGTTCATGAAAATGCCAGCAAAGTGGGCTTCTAGTAATTGCCAATATGGGTTGGGCTTTTAGTTTCTGAAGATACCAGCAAAGTGGGCTTTTGGTGGTTACCAATAGGGATTGGGTTTTTGGTTTCCTTTTCGGTTTTGCAAGGATTCATGCTATGTTATGCTAGACGAATGATATGCATGAGTGAAGCGAGGTGACTAATGCATGGTAATGATTAATTCAATGATTATGACGACTCGACCGATGGCTTCGAGGTAGAAGGTACGGTGAAGCTGGAAAGTCTTTTTCTTGGTTATAAGGCTAAGGGTTGAAAGGTTAAAGAATGTATTGACTTTCCGACATTCATATTGAACTTTACCGTTGATAGAACTTGCTTAAGTAGCTCTGAAAGTACGAGAACAATGCTCTTCTACAACTAGCCTTGCCCTAGCCTACAAGATCTCTGTAAGAATCTTCCTCAAAAGGAAGCCTGGGACATCTGTACCATGATGGTTTGAGATGGACTGTCCCTGTATTCTCAACCTTGGCGAGGTGCTTCGAATTAGTCGCCTTATGGAAAGGATTAATTTCTATGCTCTTAGGGTGGCCTGCCCCAGTTTGACTGAATCGTTTGCTCAACAGAGTCTTGAAATGATTTTCCACCTGACTAAATGATATGACCTTCGAGAGATTTATCGAATCTCAACTTGATTTCCTATGATTAACTAGTCTTCGATAGATTTGTTGAATCTCAACCTAATTTACCCAAATTAGTTGAATCTTTGAATGGCTTGCCCTTCTGGTGTGATCATTTGGTGACTTGCCTCTGCTCAATAGAGTGTTCTAGAGTTTTGCATCTTATCTTGATCAATCCTTCCATTGCAAAAACTTTCTTGTGATTGAGTGCTTATTCACAAGTAAAATTGACCGTTTTGAAAATGATAATTTTAATATAATGCATACGACAATTTTGAAATCCAAGTCTGTTCACTTGAATAATGTTGCGACATATAGTGAATGAATCACTAATTAGAATGTCACATGAATGATAAGAAAGGATATGAGGCTCAAATTTTTGTTTTAAACCCACATATTCTCCTTGATATTCTCCAGTCTAAAGTTCAGCTAACTTGACACACACCTCGAGTTTGACGGTGTAAGAATTAAAATGACGCTTCAAGATTCGCTTGGGATGGCAGTCACCTTATGTTGTATTTGACCATGGATGTCAGTGACCTTTTGATTTTTGACATTGTGGTCACTGAATCTTTTTTTTGCTTTAAGGATATAAGGACCTCTTTTGATTTTCTTATTTTTGATCCCTAACTTTTGCATGGACTGCTTTTGTTTTCAAGTCCATCAGAATTGCCTTGATTTTTCCTAAGTCTCCTCTTTGGGGTGTTTAACTTAGCAGGTTTCCTCCTATTTTTATTTTAATTTTTGAAGGCTTGTGACTGCCAAGTCATTGGTCATTGAGGAACAACCGACATATTTGTATGATTAGATTAACTGGACACTACCCTACCCCATGTTGAGCTTAAGGGTTTAAAGATCCAAAGGAAACTCCTACTCTTGGGCTCGAAGTTGTTATCTAGGGATTAAATCCTTATCTCTCCAGTGTTTGGGGATTTAAAGGAAATTATGTACATCATCAGCAAGGTTTTATTCAAAAGCATATAATCAGATGTTTTACGTCTTTCAATTTCATCATCCTCCCTCGGACTTTGCTTAAACAAGCGTTTGATATTAAAAAATAAGTATGAGTGAACACGAATAAATTTACTAAAATATGCATATTCATTTCATTAATAAAACCATTTTCAAACAAAAGTGACTTAAAGAAAGTAGCACATAACAGAAAAGAAACTACAAATGCAAAGTAAAGACATGATCTAAAAATTTCCAACTTCGGGGAACTGGGCTTTCCAATCTTGATTTTCTACTGAGTTAGCCATCTTCAAATTTGCTCGTCGAGATCAGTCTCATAATCATCTTCATGTCTACTCTCGATAATTTATTCCATAACTGGGACT